>JAZHEH010002657.1:8010000-8610000 GCA_036589455.1 Ateles fusciceps | reverse complement strand
ACAATATTTGCAATATAAAGTAAAGAAGCATAAAATTAAAACATGAAAATGCTCTTGGTTTTTTAAAAGAAAAACTTAAAAAATATTGGATATTGGTCTCCTAGAACTTATACTGTGTTGTAATCCTTTATTCTAGCAAAGCGTTAGTGAAACAAACATGAGAGGTATTCAGATAAGTAAAAATGTTAACTTAAACCCATTTATTTTTTATTCATATTGTATAGTAGCTCACCATAGATTTTATATATTACAGTCTTTCAAAAATCCTAAATACACTAAAAATTAGGGAACAAATTAGAGAAGGAACTTTCATCTTTATAGCTTCTGTTGTATAAGAACAATTACATCTAAGTTGAAAAATAATAATATTTTGATGTATAAAATTATCACCATCATCTCAGAGGTAGACATATATTCATTCATATGCAACTATGAGATGAAATGTTTATTTAATAACTTAAACAAGACCTTAGAGGTCCACTGGTGACTTAGCTAAGATATTTACAAACGCACATGATTAAATCGTTTTTCAGTGTGTAGAAGGCCAAGGTATGTAGTTGGGCATTGCATTACTTGACATGTTTGAAAATTGACAGTTCATGCTAAGTGCTGTAGGCATTAATAGTTGAGTTGACATTTTTAGTTCATTTGGCCCATACACATGCTCTTCATGGATGTGGAAACAAAGGGGAAAATATTTTAAACACAACTATATTTCAGTTGCTTACTATTTGTGGATTATATAGTTTTTCCAGTATGTGCACTAGAGAGTATACAATATGGTATATTTCTGTCAATATTGAAAATATCTGCAGACAGAGAAGAAATCATAGGTAATAAAACTGCCTCCACTCCCACTATTATAGCAACTTGATAAGAGCAAGGACTTTTCAATTTCTTCACAACTGTATCCTAGCAAGTAGAAAAGGGCCTTAAATACAGTGTGGTAGGTGCTTCATAGTTATTTGTTAAAGAAAAAAACAGATATAATATCCTACTCTTTTTAAAACAAGAAGGACCTGATACACTTGTTCAAACAAACCAGTGGTCATGATTGATAATGGTCAACTGATTATCCCTTATGAAACTTAGCAAAAGAGTATATTTCAGACTCAAATGTATCCAATTTGAATTCTAGTGCTAATGCTTATACTAACTCTATGACTGTGGGCAAGATATTTAAGCTCTTTAAGCTCCAATGGGTTTACTTATAAAATTGGGATAAAGCACTAACCTGAGAATATTGGAATATTATTGAATGAGTAACATATATGAGTTGCCTAAAATAGCACCTGGCATGAAATAGACACTCAACAAATCTTGTTATCATTTCTTCAATTGCAGAAGTACCATGGAAGCCATTATGACATCATGCCCAGGTCTGTTACCTTTGGGCCTACCTGGACATCTTCAAACCACCACTATCTAGACATCTCTGCTTTGATCGGGTGACAACTCTGGAAAATGGTCTGATGAACTGACATCCAATTAAAATACTAATAACAGACAATGGATTAAGGTTTCGAGGGCAATTAGTTATTTGTCTCACTACAATAGAACGAAGATGCAATGATACAGTTTTAGATATAGGATCAAGAAAATGAACAAGAAAACTTTGACTAGCAGCACAACACAACCTTCCAAATGACAATAGCATTTCATATGACTACCAGTGCCCAGTATTAACCTGGTAATTAGAATAAATGTTCCCAAAGTTTATGTGATTCTTTTTTCTCACTTCAGCCTTAATAATGAACTTGAGGTACTTAGGTATCTGATTATATTAAAAAAATGAATTCATGGATGAGTATTGGCAGGCTTCTCTTTCTCTGGAATCTCAGTACATCCTGAAGAAAAAAATAAAAGCAACAAACAAGTGATACACGTTTTGGAATGTTCTATTTATGGCTTTGAGTGTTCCTGGTATGTTATGACCACTGTTTAGGAAAACCTGGTCATATCAGGATATGACTTTTTACTGGATTCACTCTCTTGCATTGTCTGCTGTTTATTATAGTAATAGCAAATGTTTCTGTGGAGTAGGTCAAGGATTTTAAGATTCTCTAGGAAACTTATGTAAGAATACCCCTGAAGAGACTAAAATTTGCCTTTTACATAGAACAGCTACATCAATTAATGAATTGTTCCTATGCAGAGAATTTTGGAAACTGCACACTGTAGATCTTTGCTAATGATGACAATGGCTACATCAATATACTTTAATAATAATACAATTAGATTCATAAGATCATCTAATTCACAGAGTGATTCTGAATATCAATTAAGCTAATGTAATGCTAATGAAATTAAATAGTACTGACCACAAGTATCTATCCCAGTCTGTCTCAATCTTAAAAGCATATGACTCACTTCCAAGTTAACGCTGTAAGAGAGGATTTTTGTCAAGGACCTGAACCTGTTGCATGCCGTTAGAGGAGGCCTTTGCTGGTATTTTGATACCTCAGGGAATCTCCTATTTCTGGGGAATGTAAGATCTCTAGAGGAAAGATCAAAAGAAGTTATGTCAGCATTGCAAAAATGATCAATGACTCACCAAAATCACCAACTGTCTGTTGTCAGGCAGTGATCAAACGTATATTGACTGCCTACTTTCATTGAGATGCTCCAGAAAGCCCTGAGTATAGAAAGATGGTCAAGAAAAACAGCACTTTCCTCAAGAAGGATAGTTTTTGGAAATAATCAGCCATAAAAATATTCTAAGAGCTATAAAATGGGAATGTATATAATGCTCTTTGAGAACATAACAGAAAATATTGGCTTCTGCCCAGAAAAGAAGGATAGGGTCAAGAGAGGTTTCAGTGTTTCATAAAGGATAAGTAAGTGTTTTTACAGAGACGAAGAAATAACAAGTGTATAGGGGGTTGGCCTGTTCAAGAAGATTCATAAAATACAGTGAGGACTCATGGACACAGGGAAGGAACAACACACATACCGGGGCTTGTCAGGGGCAGGGGAAGGGAAAGCATTGAGATAAACAGCTAATACATATGGAGCTTAACAACTTGGTGATGGGTTGATAGGTGCAGCAAACCACCATGCACAGGTTTCCCTTTGTAATAAACCTGCATGTCCTGCACATGTATCCCAGAACTTAAAATTAAATTAAATTTGAAAAAATATAATATTTTTGTAATATAGGATATACTGGAAGACAGTGGCAAAGGGATGGGATTGGAAAGACGGCCTGGGCTCAGACATTTGAGGATTCTATGTGCCAAGCTAGGGAGTTAAGCCTTCCTAGTCTAAATCATAGAGCGTGTTAAAGAATTTTCAGCAGAGAAAGAAACATGATTGGCTTTGAATTTCTTTTCCTTTTTTTTTTATTTAATAGCAATGTGTGAATGGACAAATACCGTCTTTTTTTCATTAGGCTCACAGAATTATTTAAAAAAAAAAAAGAAAAAGAAAAAAACTAACCCACAAAAACATCCCAAATCCTAGTTAGCTTTCACTTGCTTGCCATACCAAGGCCATCTTTTATAGTTCCAGCTCTGTGACTCTTTCCCTGGGTGTAACTCAGTCTGTGGCCCTGCATGGCCGCCTTCTCTTTTTTGGAACTTTAAGTAAAAAAGAATCTGCCTTTCTTCTTTCCAGATGGTCATTGTGTTGTATCCCATCATTATAAGAATGTAACAAATATTTTAAAAATCCTAAAGAAAATACATAATTATGTGTTGTCTTTTCATCCTATTATTATTATTATTTTTTAAGATCACCTTCAGCAATATGAAAAATGATATGTAGGCAAGACAGGAGGCAGGAAGAAATGTTGGAAGCTTGCTACATCAACTTGGTGGGGGAAGTGATGGGGTTTGAATCAAAGCGGTGGGAGTTAAGGTGGAAGAGGACCTCCAGGAAATAGAGACTGTGGCATGGAGAACAATGTGTCTGCCTAAAATTCAGGGTTTTGTTAAAGGAGAAAGGGGAGAAGGAATGTTGGAGCAGGCAGATGGTGTTCTCTGCCACTGTCAACAGGACCAGTCAATGACACCGAATGATTTTCCATCAACTCCTCCCACAATTCTGGCCTCTCCTAAGCTGATAGTCTGGCCTGATGTGACAACATTTACATTGGAGTGCTACACGACAGTAATTCCAGTGTTTTTAAACTTTGGGTTTGAAAGTTTGTCTTGGCAGATTTCCCTCGTTTGGGGTTTGGTTTGTTTGGCTAGAAAGTGGCATATTCAGACAAGCTTAAATACCAACCCCAGAAACACAATCTCAGGCTTTTCAGATTCTGTAGTTCAACACACCCATGATCCTAGGTAGACAGCCCGGATTATACATGTGACGTGCTGGCGAGATGTGGACGTTAAGTAATGGAGGCGGCCTCTCTGGCTGTCTTGCTGGCATGGAGGGAGGAAGAAAAGTGCATCTGGAGTCTGGAAACTTGGTTCAGGCCTGACTTTACCACTTGCTCATTTTATTCCCTTGGGAAAAATATGTCAAATTAAATTTTTGGATAAACAACAAAGTAGCTAAGTTTTAGACAAACTTCCTATAATCACCTCTTCATTTCTTTATCATTTCAATTTGGATACCTAGAAAACTTTCATAGGCAAAACATATTTCTGCTTTGTGCTTCTATCGGCTTACCTTTCTCATTTCTGTACAACAGCCACATCGATAATTTAAAATGCACTTTTGGATATTTATATGACACTACTGCCTTAAACAAAACTATTACTGGCATTTGATAATTTAATGAATCTTTATTTTTCCTGGAACCAGGCACATCGATGTAATAAAGGAAATGATTATAAATGTTTTATTAAAAGAAAATCCAGTAATCAAATAAAATCTAGAATTGAGACAGGTACATATGGCTTAGTGAACTGGAGGGACATGATGTCTTTTAGCAGAAAGCAATCTATTATAAAAGAAATAACCAGCACTTATTACCTTGATAACTCTTTGGTCCAGGGATGCTTTCATCTAACAAATGGACACTCTGATAGCCAGACTACTGTTGTCTCTGAGCTTGTATAGCTCTTTCGTAAGCTGAGAAGAAGATCATTCATTTCACTGGCTTGTGAGGAGTTAATAAAACAATATATGATATAAGAAAGCATATTGCATATTTAAAGCAAAGTACAAATGTTTATTATTGTTTTCACAGGAGGCTAAGATTTTCCATTAGTTACTACGGCTCTAAAGAGGATTCAGAAAATTATTCCATGAGACATGGTTTTCCATGCACACAGAGAACTTGGGGTTTGACTCTTAGATGATACAAATGGGTAACCTTGCTTCAATTGCCCAAGGAAAGACATCTATCTCACTAAGAGAACTGGATAATGGCACTATAAAGCACATTTGCAGACAGGTCTAGTGAGAAATATTAAACTTAAAATGGACATGGAAAATTACCTATTGCAGCATGAGATAGTTGCTTTAAAAATTGGCACAGAGGATATGGATGCAACAAAGATTGGAAAGAAAAATAAATGAAAGATGCATATATACACACACATACACATACACACATACACATAAACATGTATATACAACATGTGTGTGTGTGCCTGTTTCTTCTAGTGACAGAGAAAACAGAGAAAAAAATTAGAATACAACACACAAAATAACCCTGGATTACAAATGTGATTTTACCTATAGCACAGTGTTTTTATTAGGATGATCTAATTGTATCTGTAATGATAGAAGATATAATATTCATTTGATAGATGATCTGATATCTATATAAAAACTAAATTGTTTGATTATTATTATCAATCTTAGGAAAATATACAAGGCTTGCTTTGTCTATTGTTTTTCAGAAGTTTTTATGTATGTGATAGGTGCAGTTCAGGTACTGTTGACCCTTGAACAACATGGGTCTGAGCTGTGCACATCCACTTACGCACAGATTTTATACACAGATTTTTAAAAATAAATACATTAGAAAATTTTTGGAGATTTGTGACAATTTGAGAAAACTTGCAAATGAATTGCCATCTCTGAGACAGCAAGACCCACCCCTCTTTTTCTTCCTCTTCAGCCAACTCAATGTAGAGACCATGAGGATGACCATCATGATGATCCACTTCCTATTAATAAATAGTAAATGTCTTTTCACTTTCTTATGATTTTCTTAATATCATATTGTTTTCAAATGTCATATTTCATATTTTCTTTTCTCTTCCTTATTTTATTGTGAGAATACAGTATATAATATATAATATACAAATGTGTGTTAGTCAACTCTTTATATTATCATTAAGGCTTCTGATCAACAGTAGACTGTTAGTAATTACATTTTTGGTGACTCAAAATTGTATGCAAATTTTTAACTGTGCAGGGAAGAGGGTCAGTACCTCTAACCCTTGCATTTTTCAGGGCGCAATTGCATAAATGTTGTATTGTTCTCTAGCAGTAACAAGGTTCTAAAAAAATATTCCAGGCAATATGCTGATTTATTTACAAACATTATGTCATGTTATTACCGAAAAGGCACACTTAAAGTCAGTACTATTTTCATCCTCAGTTACATGATCAACTTAGTTTCAGACAGTTAAACCCTCATCCTTAGATTACACACCCAGCACATGGCCAACCAGGTACTGAACCCAGATCTGTCTGATACAAAATCTCTGTCTCTTAGTAAATTTACATACTGATGCTTAGTAAATTTACAATGCTTTGTTGTTATAATCTCAGAGGGACTCTCAAATTATCTGTGGTGAAGGGCCAATTTTTGTTTTTGTTTTTTAAGTTTCCAGTTCATGGAGGGCTCATATTTTTATAAAATATGCTAAAAAGATACAGTGATATCCAATTTCTGTAAAAGTTTTTAAATGCTTACGCTCACTTTCTACATTTAGTATAATTCATTTTGTTCCAGCTTTATTGAGGTATAATGGCAAATAGAAATTGTATGTATTTAAGGTATACAGCTTGATATTTTGATATACATATAAACTGTTGTCTTAGTCCATTTTGCTTTGCTATTAAGAGATGCCTGAGACTAATTTATTTATTATTATTTTATTTATTTATTTATTTATTTTTTGAGACAGAGTCTCTCTCTCGTCGCCAGGAGCCAGGCTGCAGTGCAGTGGCACGATCTCTGCTCACTGCAACCTCTGCCTCCCAGATTCAAGCAATTCTCCTGCCCCAGCCTCCCCAAGTAGCTGGGACTACAGGCACACGCCACCACACCCAGCTAATTTTTGTAATTTTTTAGCAGAGACAGGGTTTCACCATGTTGTCCAGGATGGTATTGATCTCTTGACCTCGTGATCTGCCCACCTCGGCCTCCCAAAGTGCTGGGATTACAGGCGTGAGCCACGGCGCCCAGCCACCTGAGACTAATTTATGATGAAAAGAGGTTTATTTAGCTCATAGTTCTGCAGACTGTACCAGAAGCACCAGCATCTTGGTGCCATGGGAGGGCTGCAGGCAGCTTCCACTCATGAAGAAAGGTGAAGTGAAGCTAATGTATGGAGATCACATGATGACAGAGAAGCAAGAGAAGGAAAAGAAGGAGAGAAAGAGTAGAGGTTCTGGGATATTTTTCACAATCAATTCTCATGGTAACTTAAAAGGCAAGAATTCCCCCCATTATCTTGAGGGCAGCACCAACACATTCGTGATGAATCCTCCCATTGACCCCAAAAACCTCCCACCAGGTCCCATCTCCAACACTGGGGATCAAATTTCAACACAAAATTTGGAGGGAACAAATCTCCAAACTCTATCAGTTGTCAAATGATTACTACAATCAAGTTAATTAATGTAGCCATTATCTCACAGTTACCTTTGTGTATGTATGTTTAGAATACTTAAGATCTAGTGTCTTAGCAAGTTTTAAGTATGCAACACATTTTTACTAACCATAGTCACCATGCTGTACATTAAATCTCCAGAACTTAAACATCTTAGAACAGCAAGTTTGTACTTTTTAACCAACATCTTCCCATTTCTTCCCATATTCTGATCCCATCATTCTACTCTTTGTTTTTATAAATTTAAATTTTTTTGCTTCCATGTATAAGTGAGATCATTCAGTATTTGTCTCTCTGTATTTGGCATATTGCAAATAGCATTATATTCTCCAGATTCATCCATGTTGCCATAATGGCAGAATGTTTTTTAAAGGCTGAGTCAAATTCCGTTCTACAATCGACTCTTGAGTAACACAGGGGTTAGGCAGATTGACGCCTCACAGTTGAAAATCTACATTTAATTTTTAATTTTCCAAAAACTTAACTACTAATAGCTATTGTTGACTGTAAGATTTACCAACGACTTAAACATTTAATTAACTCATAAATAGACTACTAACTACATATATTCTATGCATTCATGATATATCTTTTATTTCTCAATTAAAAAAAATATTTCTAGGCTATATGGTTTATCTGTAAATTTCTTCAAATCATTACAAATCTCCAAAGAATTTTCCAGTATATTTATTGAAAAATATCTACCTATAACTGGAGCCACACAGTTCATATTCATCTTGTTCACGGATCAACTGTGTATATATACATACATAAATATATACCACACTTCCTTTATCAATTCAACAGTCAGTGAACACTCAAAATTGTTTCTCTATCTTGGCTTTGTGATTAATGTTACAATGAACATGGAAATACAGATATCTCTTCAAGATAGTGATTATATTTACTTTAATTATATACCCAGAAATATAATTACATAATTGTATAGCTTTATTTTTATTTTTTTTGTGTGGAAACTTCATACTTTTTTCCATAATGGCTGTACTGATTTACATTTCCACTCATGTTGTGTAAGTGTCTCCTTTTCTTCACATCTTTGACAACACATGCTATCTTTTGAATTTTTGATAGTGGCCATCCAAACGGTTTGAGGTGTTACCTCATTGTGGTTTTGATTTGCATTTCCCTGATTATTAGAAATGTTTAACATTTTTTCATATACCTGGTGGCCAATTGTTTATATTATTTAGATAAATGTTTATTTAAGTCCTTTTCCCATTTTTAAATTATATTATTTATTTATGTGGCACTTTTTTAAGGTCCTATATATACATTAGATCATTCAGTATTTGACTTTCTGTGACTGGCTTATTTCAAAGAGCATTACCTTCTTCAGACTCATCCATGGAAAATGACAGAATTTCTCTTTTTTAAAGGCTATGTAATATTTCATTCAATAATTGACCTTGAAATGACACAGGAGTTAGGAGAATTGGCCTTTCACAGTTCAAAATTTATGTTTTACTTTTGACTTTCCAAAAACTTAACTACAAATAGCCTACTGCTGACCTGCAGCTCTACCAATAACATAAACAATTGATTAACCCATAAATAGACTAGAATATACATATATTATATGCATTTATGATATATGTGATATACCACATTAACACAATGAAAGGCAAAAATCATGTGATCATCTCAATAGATGCAGAAAAAAGCATTTGACAAAAATTCAACTTTTTTTTTTTTTTATGATAAAACTCTCTCAACAAAGTAGGCATAGCAGGAATGTCCTTTATTCCTCTGGCTAGGACTTTCAATATACCATGATGAATAGAAGTGGTGACAGTGGGTATCCTTGTCTTGTTCCCCACCTCAAAAGAAAAGCTTTCAACTTTTTACCATTAAGGATGATAATAGCTGTGAATTTGTCGTATATGTCCTATACTACATATTATTCAATTATTTCATCAATGTTTTACAGTTTTAGTGCATAGATTATTATTATTTTTTTTTTTTATGGAGTTTTGCTCTTGCTGCCCAGGCTGGAGTGCAATGGCATGATCTTGGTTCACGGCAGCCTCTGCCTCCTGGGTTCAAGCAATTCTCCTACCTCAGCATCCTGAGTAGTTGGGACTACAGGGATGTGCCGCTATGCCCAGCTAATTTTTTTTGTATTTTTAGTAGAGAAGGGTTTTCACCATTTTGGCCAGTCTTGTCTCAAACTCCCGTCCTCAGGTGATCGGCCTGCCTCGGTCTCCCAGAGTGCTAGGATTACAGATGTGAGCCACCATGCCCGACTGTGTATAGATCTTTTAGTGTATGATGATTTTGGATATTAGCCCATTATCGGATATATAGTTTGCAAATATTTTCTTCTATCCTGTAGGTTGCCTTTTCATTTTGTTGATTGTTCTCTTTGCCATGTGGAAACTTTTTCTTATGATGCAGTCTCACTTGTTTATTTTTGCTTTTGTTATGTGTGCTTTGGTGTCATATCCAAAAATTGATTGTCAAGGCCAATATCATGGAACCTTTCCCATATGTACACATTAGCAGGATAAATTTTCAAAGCCTGAATATACAATAAAATCAAATTCCATACCATTAAGTTTTATCTAATATAAAAGTGAGTTTAATTTTCTGACTTATAAGCTGCTTGTACGGGTTTTCCCTATGCAAAATTCTCCTAGTTTTAAGCATTATAATGATGAAAGGGGATAAAATGTAAAATAAGAAGCAGAATTTGAGAAGTATTTTAAACTAATTTGCTGATTCAGGGTCAGATACCTCCTGGTCCCAAAATGCTGGCATATTGCTTTTACATAGAGGTAAGGTGGGGTGGATTAGCTGGGGCAGGAACTGACAAAGGAGGCTGGAATTCAACTAAGGAAGTGCTTCTACTCACCTTTAACTTTTAATGGATTCTTACTGTGTGCCAAGGACTGAGCTGGGCACTCCCAGTGGCATGCTTTCAATGACTTTATAAACGAATCACTCCCAATTCCTCATGATGTTTGCCTTATTTTCACAAGGAATGTTCAAGCAAATGTAAATTCCTTTGTTCATCTCCCTTTACATGCATAATTCACAACTTTTAGTAGCAAACATTGAGGATGAAAGAGATTATATCCATTTCAAATGCTGCTATTTGCCTAGACAATGACTTATTTTTTTGTTTGTCCCTCTAGCATTTTGAGATCCTCAAGGGTAGAGGACATGTATGCCTTCTCCCCTGGATCTCTCTCTGGCACACTAGAATGTAAGCTTCATAAGGGTGGGGAGCTTTCCTGTCTAGTTCATTGATGCACCTCTCGGATTTAGAGCAGTATCAGCCTCATAGAAGGATCTCAATAAGTATTTTCTAATGAGTGAAGTAAGTGAAACAATTTTTTTTTTCCATTTTACAGGTAAGGAACTAAAATATTTAGTATGCTGATTAGGGTTACAAGACTCTGAGAGTCTGAATAAAAGCTATTCCTCTTAACAATTGCCTTAACTTCTATGGAATGAAGAGCCACTAGTTAGAATAATTACTTATACAAATATAGGACTCAGGTAGATCATCCAGTAAGAAGAGATTGTGATATTGGTGTGCAGGACATGGTAGGCACTGAAGTCCATGATAGTTTTTTTGTAATTAAAGATTTGGGGACAAAGATTAAAGAGACACTCTCCAGGACAAATTGATAGTGAGAAATAAGAGAAGGATAGTCATGAATGGCTTTGAATTTCCGAAGACTGTAGACTGAATCTTCACAGGAGTATCCAGCATTTTCTTCCCCATACCTCACCAATAGATCAGTTTCCCTTATTTGACTGTATTACCCCCTGTAACAGGAAACTATCAAGCTGAATCAAACCTGGACATTTCAGTACTTGCCAGAGCTAGATTCTCCTTGTATCCAGTGTGAAATACTGCCAAGAAAGAGAACACAAGTGATTAATTCCTCTTACGATTGTATAGAGCAGAGGCCTGAAACACCTTTCTAATTCTGCTCAGGATAGCAAGTACGAGTCTGGCCCTTAGAAGTTTATGCCATCTACTCACAGTCAATCCACTTCCGAGGCTGTCTGTGTATTCTTGAACTTGTCATTTCAGTTGATACTATTCTAAGACATATTATCTTATACTTTCTAGCAGTTGTTTCAGAGATATTCTCCTGTTATTCATGTTGAATGCATGCTTTAACTTTCAGTAGATCATAAGAAATTAAAGAGAAAAGACAATCTCTTTTATCTATTTAGATTGCTTACAATTAAAATTATCCTCATGATATGCCATACATGCTCAAATAATGTTGATACAGCAGTATCAATTTCTCAGTTGAATGAATTCCTCCATTGAAGTCAGTGATGATAGCTAGCTAGCTAGCGAAATGATGAATTTGTGATAGATAGATAATAAATAGATAGATATGGTCTGGTCTGACCCTTCCTAGTGAATAACTCATACCTGGTGGAAAATTACCTACCTTTGAGAAGACAAGTTTCCTGTTTTAGGGTATAATTGCCAAAACAAATTTATCATATTCTTGTTTCTTGAAAAAAAATTCACCTTCTAATCATAGGTAATTTACTTCCAGAGATTGGTTTACTCAGTGGAAACATTAGACATGCAGTAAGTATCTATCAGCTGATGTAAGACCCTAAAAAAGATGTGGCTTCAACATTTTAGAGCCTACTTTTTTTTTTTTTTTTTTTTACATAGGGTCTAGCTCAGTCACCAGGCTGAAGTTCAGTGGCATGATCTTGGCTCACTGCAACCTCTGCCTCCGGGGTTCAGGTGATTCTCCTGCCTCAGCCTCCTGAGTAGCCACTACGCCCAGCTAATTTTTGTATTTTTAGTAGAGACGGGGTTTCACCATGTGGCCAGGATGGTCTCAATCTCTTGACCCCGTGATCTGCCGGCCTTAGCCTCCCAAGGTGCTGGAATTATAGGCGTGAGCCACCTCACCTGGCTGAGCCTACATTTTAAAAAGAACTTTAACCTACCTGAAATTCACCAGAGAATATAATAAGGAAAATAATAAATATCCAAAAGTCAAATTAATAGTGTAACAGGACTCTCACAGGAATCTTGAAAATTGTCCTGTTTTTTTGCTTCTGCTGAAGTACTGATTTAATGTGACAGGTTTAGGGCTCTATATTACATTGGAATACAATACATAATGAACCTTAATCCCAGATGTAGCTGTTATCACAAAAGCCTTATGGAGATTGAATTTAGGACAATTTATTGAAGAGATAATATAAGCTCAAAACCATGACTATTTGCTGAAAACAATATAATTCTAAGCTCAGTGACTCTTTATACCAATTAACGATTTCAGGATTATTTACTAGGGCATTGAAAGTTCATAGAAAGTTTTAAAATCACTGAAACTGTTTACCACATTATCATCTCAAAAGCAATAGAAATGAAAGCAAAAGGAAATGCTTCAACCACCTTCATTAAGAAGTTCATTGAGCTGCTCATTTCAACAGCAGGCTATAAGCAGAGAAAACAGCCGTTAGAAATAAATATTAAAAGCTCATCTCCATAGACAGATAGGAGAGAACAGAGAGCTAGCAACCTTTGATATAGCAACGGAGACGATTCCTCAGCTGGAAATGCACCAATGAAAACCTTTCCAAGAAAGAAATCTTTTTCTGAGAAAGAAGTGGAAATTTTCTAAAAACCTATTAAAACACTCAGTGTGAAATAATATAAAAAAATTAAAGGATGTATCATAAAATAGTATAGCCTAAGAAATCAGCAAGTTATAACAGAAAAGAAAAAAATACCACCTCAGTCATGTTAATAAAATGAGAAGTGAAATTAAACATCATAAATAAGATTTCTTACAGTCTTTAAAAGAAAATGATTCAAACAGAATCATTTTCTGAGGCTTAACTATTTCAAATAATTTCTTTTGAAATCCAACACGATTATTCTGAGTCTCAGATGGTTTGGGTTCTTGACAATGGGGTGCTGAGAGAGTATGGTGGACAGAAAATGAATCAGGTTCAAAGCTTGGTTTTGTTTCCTCTTGTAATTAGACCAACACCTAACTTCCATGGTCTTGCTTTGTTACCCAGAAGTTGGGGGCTGTCCCACATTTGCTGGTGGTTGGGAGCATGGGTTTTAGAGTTGGGAAGACCTGAGTTGGAATTTGCCACGTATGACGTATGAGCAAGCAAGTGGCCAGGACTGAAGAAATTAATAAGAAGAACTTGGTTCAGCACCAGGCACATAGGCAGTGCTCAATGGATCCGGGCCAACATGATGTTGGTGATGACAGTAAGAAAGATTAAACATGCCCTGTACAATACCCCCAAATCTGGCAAATAGTGGATAAACAGGAATTTCACTTCTTCTCTTACACTATTTTCCACCAAAATGTAAGGATTTTAATGGCAAAGACCAGCAATTATTATAGTATGTATTGCATATAAATACTTTCTTAATATTTGCTAAATGAATAACTGATTAAATACACACACACACACACACACACCGTACACACACACACCCCCGTCTTACAATTATATAATGGCTGAGGATGTGTCTGCTGTTCTTGTGTATATCACCTCATTTGAAATGCACAGTAATCCTATGTGGTAGATAGCGCTGGCATACGTATCCTGATATCAAAAATGGTTAGGATTCAGAAAAAATAAACTAGGCTAATGACTTTGCTGGTTAGTGGATTCAGTATTTCTGCCACTCAATTCAGTGCACTTTTCATGATCATACACTGTCTTTGGTATATTAGAGAATTTTATACAGAGAAGTTGATGCCCATACACAAGAAGTTAGAGTCTTACTGGGAATACACTAAAACTGCCCCAGAAAATCCTCTGGGCAATGCAGAAAAATCTGTATCCCTCTTTTGAGGCCACCCCAGGATCTCACTGGCCTCAGACAGCCTCCAAAGATTATCTAATCTAAAAATGCAGACTCAATCACATGTAATTCTGCTCACTTTGCATACAACAACAAATCTTATGAAAAAAGTAGAGCACAGAAACAGATTGACTAGGATGTCCCTTTAATTGAAAGTCAAGACCCAGGATTTACACCAGCTACCACGTCAGCAAATGTTATGAAGTCAAAATTAGACTGGTAAAGATGAAAAGAGGGTGTGGAACAGAGTTGCTTTTGCTGACTGAGAAGGTGTAACAGAAACTGAACTGAAAAGAGCAGAGGGCTCTGGGACAAGAATGTTTCCCTCTCCTCCCTCCCTTTTCCTGCTCTAATATTAACCTTGTTCTTTTCATGTTAATTTGTAAAATTCCTATCTCCTGACTCCCCCACTTCCCTTCCTGTCTTAAGCTCTGTGGATTAATGCAACTGGTGGTCAGATCTCGGCCACCAGCGACCACAGGTGGCTCTTGCTTGTAAACAGAAAGCTAAGGTGGTTTTATTGTTTATATGCAAGTCACTGAGTAGATCAGTGGATGGATTAACTTGAAACCTCTTCTTCCTGGGAAAGGTCGGACTGGTTCCTTGCAGGCTTGCTCCTACTGCCTGAAAAACATCCCACCTGCCTGCCCTCGCATCTCTTAGGACATAGATCATGAGCCCACTTTATTAAAAATAATTCATAATCATGTTATGGTGACTGCCACTGGGATATTTTCAAATGGAAACACTCAGGGGGAGCACAATGAAACAAATAGATCTCAGGTTATATACACATGTGAGAAGAATCTTTAAATTAATTTAGAACAAGGCAATTACTGCCCTAAATAACTAGTGCAATATAAAATACTGGAAGCACTTTGCAGTTTCCTCTGAGATCCATTCTTTGAATAGGAAGCATAATTATCCTGAAAGTGGAGATGACAGGAGTCTGATTAAGAAAACTGAAAAACGGTGAATCTATTTCCTGACTCAGCAGCAATTCAGCTGCCTTTCGATTGCCTTGTAGCACAGCGTGGTGAAGGTTGGCTTGACTGAGTCACGGGCCTGGGTGAAGGTGTGCTTGCAACTGAGAATGGACCTTGTGTTTTTGGAGAGCTTATTTGATTTCCACTACTTCCTTGAATGTTGCTCCATTTGCAGAAACACCTACGCCATAGCTCATAGTAAGTGTTCAACGAATGAAAGCTTTCATTTTCATACAGACACTCTTCTCAGATTAGTCATTCCTCTAACAGCACCATTTTGCCTCTGGACAATAGAATGTGTTTTATCTGGTTTTCCATGTCCAGAGTCTGTGGCTGAGTGGTAGGCAAGAGCTGTAGATGTGCTAGATAGAGCCTTTGGCTACTTCTAATAGATTTAGTCACGAACTGAGATGAACTCCAGGAATCTTTTCTGCTCTTAGTTCTACTGCTCTCCTATAGAAACCATTTTATCCCAATCAGTACAGACAGTGGAAGATAACTCAGGCAACTTAATTAATCATTTTGTCTCTGTAACTTGATCCAATGAATTGGCTAATTGCCTAGTGTGAATGAGGTGGCATGCAGATAATGATGACAATTATACTAATGAAAGCCTGAGATATTGAGTTAATAATGGCCATATTAGTAATGCATAGAATAAATAGCTAAGAATTCACAAGGAATGGTAAGCACAATTCATGTTGTAATACTAATAGAATAAAGTATATTATTATGCCAATAGATCAATTAGGAAGAAAAAGAAAAACATACTTTTCAATGAATGAATGAATGGTACTTTTGACAAACAGAGAGAGTATGTGAAATGAGCTATCGACTCTCAGCCATGACCCTGAAACTTGGTAGAAAGCACAATTCCACAAGGAGACTGTGTGCCGGGCTACCCAGACTGCCCGCTGAAGGACGGCAGCAAGACACTGGCAACCAAGCACACTGAGATCAAAGGACACCCAGTGATCAGATGAGGAGGCTTTTTGTTAGTGTCTGACTTCCTGAGGGTGGAGAGTATAAACAAAGATAGTGGCCTTCACAAAAGCAGTACTATCCACCAGGACTTTGCAGATCTTGAGTAAAAAGAGTGCTCTGGAATTGAAACTTCTCAGGGGTATTACATCAAAAGATGATCATTGACATTCCTTCTTGCTTCTCTTTCTGTTACAGCAGACTGTTCTGAAAAGTCAACTATGAATTTTGTGTGTAGAAATGCCATGCCGTGGTGAATGAAGAAGAAAGTCAAAATCCCAGGTGTACTAGTAATTGATATGAAAACGTGTCCTCTTGGATTCTCCCTCCCTGCCTCTTTTTCTTTCACTCCAGATCCTCTAATTGCCAAGGAACTCAATTAATTAAACAGGATGTCATTCAGGCGTTCTACCCCTGCCTTCCATCAGAACAGGACAGGGCTTGTCCGTAGGTCTCTGGGTGTTTTAGGGTACCAATTAGTGCCTGAGTGCCAATGCCTATCTCTACCTAAAAGGGAGCTGGCACAAGGTTCCATATCCATCCCCTTCCTTTTAGGGCTGGACTTGCCCCTGTGCTCTGCTTATCAGCTCCATCATCTTTCTCCAAGCTCGTTGTCACTAAATAACTAAATTTTTAGGTCTGTAGCACTGAATATGACTTCTCTTAACTATTTAGATTTTCTGAAAACGTGCTTTTGAACCATTGTACCTCTATAGCCATGATTCTCAAACTATAAGACGTTGATTAAAATGTTAACTTCCTAAATTGAGGATTTCAAGAATTATGATTTAGTGAATCAGTATATGGCCCAGAAATCTGCATTTTAAATAAACATTTACGGTGTCAGCAGTGAAAACTGTCCGAAGACCACATGTACAATTAAAAATGAAACTGCTTTATGGTACTGGCCATGGCTTACTTCTCTCTAACCTCAAATTCTTACCTATCTGTGCTGAAAATATTTGATTTTTCCAGCCTGTGTTGTCTTCCAGAGCCCCACCCTCGATTACCTGCTGTCTGCCAGCCTTCTGTAACTCTGTTGGATTTTGTTTCTGGTTATGCCTGAGGAACAAAGTTGTCTTATACTCCATGACAAACAAATGTTGATACTTTCCTTCATGTAGTATAGACAAGATAGCAAATAGAAAAAAATGAAAAGCAATCTAGGTTTTTATTGGCCTCTTCCTGTCTTGCATCCCAATTAATAGAGGCAAAAGTATCTGAAAATATCTACCAAAATATTGAAGAGAAGTTCCAGAAGATGAGAGACATCCAAAGAATATAGGTGAGTTGGGGAGGTCAGGGGTGAGGGGAGAAATTATGCATATTTTAAAGTAGTGGATAGACATTAACTACACTGAATTGATTCTTTCATAAATTTACAAATAGATTAATTAGCTGGATTTCCATTTTTCCTGCTGGAGCCAACTTTAATTGAATACTTCTAATACTCCCTTAAGGTTTTTATGGGCAGTTATGGAAGAGAGAAATAGCCATTGTATTTAGCTGTTTTTTATTTCCTCTCTCTTCCCTTCTGCATGAAGATGACTGTAACACGTGTTCCACTGGCTAGCATGAGAAAGTCAGGTAGTCATTGCTGCCTCTCACCCCATCCCCCCCTTCCCCTCCTACCACAGCCAGAATACCTGTAAACCTGCATGAGGCCTTAGCATGAGTTTTTAATAAAATAAAGGTTATTTAAATATTAACTGTGCTTCTTTGAATTACATAGCCCAGATCGTTATACCTCATTTCCATTGTAAAGACTAATCAATAATTGTGGGTAATAATTATATCACAAAGATAAACTGTATATTTGTTTTCCTTTAGAAACAAACAATTATCTCAATCATTGAACAATGTTTAATTTATATAAAATAATTTTCTGCGTTGGTGAATTTTAAATTAATTATTCTTTCACCTATAGTGATAGAATTTAGGGCATTTAAGTTATGAGATTCTTATTAAGAAATCTTTGACATTTTTTCCCCAAGTTTGTAAAAATCCCAAATAATTTCCTAGTAACTTCATGCTGCCTTCTGGATGCTAAGATCTAACTTTGCGTGAGATTATAAACCATTATTCTTAGTCTATCTGTTTACCCTTCTCACACTCCAAATTAACTCAATTATTTGCTATTTCTAGTCCTCTGCCCAACAACCAATTAACTCCTTCTGAAGTCAGAGCATCATAATTCTGCTGAATGGTACTGGCTTGCATTATAAAAAACATCCAGATATTCCTTCTAGGTTTGTTTTTATTTTGATAGAGTTATCATAAAGATCAAGAATGTGCAACACCAAAGTAGCTGTCTTTTATACAGTGAGATTTCAGAAGCTATAAATAAATAGGTAGTGGAAAATTTCACATTACACCTGGAGGATATCTACATTGCTTGTTTGTGTACAGAGCTTTTTAGACAACTGCAAATGTATTAACCTGTATATGAGTAAATGTTGCACCAATGTTAATCACATATGTACTTGGAATAATCTTTGGCTCAAGCATTATCTCCATTTTTTTTAGATATTTCAAAGAGAATATTTTTTGTTTTTACTTTAAAATATTGGTATCAATTTGAAGAGTTTGGAATTATTTGTGTGGTAGTGGATTAGAATTGAAGCTATCAGTATGAACTTACTTGGCTTAATATAGGTTCAGATGGCTACATACAGAAATAGTTATAGATGTGTGTATATATCCAGGTTAGTATATAAACACACATTTTCTTGCTCTGTCAGTGAGAGAACTAGAAGAAATGACACCTCTGTAGCTATGAGCACCCCTACCTCCCAGAACTTGGATTCTAACACCATTTTCTAATAAAAGGAAGCAAACCTCCTTGGTGAAATAGATGATTCCGGGACTTAGGCAGGAAAATATAAGATAATCCCAGAGCATCTGGAAATGTCAAAATGTATGGAACGGCTCAAAAGGAAAAATGCCACCAAATTGGTGAGATATGTCAAAGGGCTACAGGAGCAAACTGAAAGAGCCAACTTTCAAAAATCAGAGCACGTAAATAGCAAGTAAAAGAGCATTAGATTATGACCCAATAAAAATAAATGTCTGTGTGTCTATACTGATAAAAA
Organism: Ateles fusciceps; assembly: GCA_036589455.1. Taxonomy (NCBI): domain Eukaryota; kingdom Metazoa; phylum Chordata; class Mammalia; order Primates; family Atelidae; genus Ateles; species Ateles fusciceps. Next base: position 8,590,343 of record JAZHEH010002657.1, on the reverse strand, counting down.
TAAATGATGGCAAAAATAAACAAATGGGGAAGAAGTCACCAATATCCCATTCAGAATTTCAAATAATTTGTGTAGATCCTCTATTTCCAAAAAGTGGAGCAAAATTCCCCAATTCCTGGATTTCAGCTGCATGTAGTGACTTCCTTCCATAGTATACTGTGGCAAGTGGTTAAGAAAAGGTTACCTGTACAGACAAGAAACCTGACAAATGCTATCTCAGCCTGGTGATCAAGGTCAATACAAACAGCGTTTGTTGGTATCATGTATCCTAGGTGTAATGTGATAGCCCAGTCTAATTATGAAAGAAAACATCAGACAAATTCTAAGTGAGGGACGTTCTACAATATATCTGACCAGTTGTTAGTAAAACAGTCAAGGTCATTAAAAATGAGATGAATTAGAGAAACTGCCACAGGCAAGAGGAGTCCAAGGAGGCATGACAACTGAAGTGTCATATGGTATTCTGGATGCGAAGCCAGAACAGAAAAGGACAGTAAGTCAAAACTTAGGAAGTCTGCACCAAATATGAACTTTAGTTAAAAATAATGTTGAAGTATTGGTTTATCATTAGCAATCGACATATCATCCTAATATAACATGCTAATATTAGAAGATATTGGATGTGGGGAATATAGCAGCTCTCTGTTCTATCTTTCGAATTTCTCCATAAATCTAAAATTGTTCTAAAAAATACAGTTTACTTCAAAATGGTTTTTAAAAAAGTCTTTAAAATACGTTACAACAAAAATAGCATTTTGGTGTAGTCTATCTAAGTTTCACTTATAGGAAACTTGGTAAATTCTTGTTTATCCATAGTTTATAACTTTTGAAATTTTGAATGTGGTAGATTTTAATTTTTCCAGTAGAGAAGAATTAGACTGCAATCCCACTAGACAATTTTCTTCCACAGTGTATTTTCTTCAAATATGTGCTTTGAATATTTTTTTTCTATCTGACACTTCCCCTTATTTTTGCTGCCTTATCCTTTGGTATAAACTTTTAAAGCCAAAATTTGAACCTTTCAGCAGTACACGTAATAATTTAAGCTTCACCAAATAGATGTGGATTGAATTTTTATCTCCTAGTTGCAGGAGATAATTTAAGTGACACAAATTACTTTAGCTCATTTAGGAGGCAAGTCATGATCATCTTCATAAACCAGAAGATTTGAAATATATCAGAATGGTGTAAAAGTTTAATCTTGTTGTAGTGTACTAGTTTACTAAAACTCACTTTGCATCAACAAGAGAGACACTGCTTTTAGAGAGACAAAAATGTTTTTAATAGAGGAAACTTATTATGTATACGTTTAATGATTCTACTCTCCAGTATACATTTAATGATTCTACTCTCCAGTGTACATTTTTATATTATAAATGTTTTTCTGTTAAAAAGTCCAAAACATGGTTGAATTGTCTTTAATGTAGAATTAAGGGAACATGTAAGCATCTATTTTTAGAAAAAAATATGTTTTATTTTGCTATAAACTGTTCACAGTATATACGCAAAATTAAAGTGGTTCTTTCTTTTTTTTTAAATTTACCAAGTTAAAGCAATAGAGGAGGTTATGATTATTTACTGATTACTCCCAGATCCCAATATCTAGTCTCAAACTCTGATTCAATTGTCCAAAGCCACTTCTACTTAGGTATCTCATCACTTCTTTATAACTCCGTGTTTTTTGAGAAGATTGCACCCAGTCTAACTTGCTTTCTCATTTCTATTGAGAGTTCCGTTCTGCCTGTATTCTTAGTCATGATTCCTTTCTCTCACTTTGAAGGTCATATGTTCATGGCCAATGTGGAGACATCTGACTTTGTATTGCATACTTTTTTTTTTGAGATCCCTTCTATCCCCTAAGTGATGTTAATCTTTCAAGTTTTAGATCACAATACCCTTGAATCTTAACTAATTTGGAGGAGAGATTCTAAAATGTGTTTTTGGATCTGGATAATTTATCAACTATGTACCAAATCCTAGCTCTCTGGATACTTTTCTGTCGATTTCTGCCATGTCCTCCTAATGGTCCTCTGCTACACATTTTCTCTGATTCTGAGGGTCAAGCCTTCCATTTGTCCTCTGGCTAATACAATCTCCCTTTTTCAGCGACTTTGCTCTTTCAATTACCCTCCTCGTCTGCTAAATCATCCATCATTCCATCTATGCTAGATTATTTCCTTCAGCATAATACATTACTTTAATATCTCCTATTTTACAAAAATGTGTTGATACACTATACCCTTCTTACATGACTGCCTCCTTTCTTTACTCACCATTCACCACACAATTTCTCAAGAGATTTGTTAAATCTCACTCTCTATTCCTTGCTTTCCATTCACAATACAATTCACTTTGCTCAGAGTTTTCATCACCACTTTAGTGAAATTGATCTTATTAAAGTCACCAGTGACCTTTATGTTGCCAAATTCAAATGGATTCTTCTATAGCTCATTCCTAAATTATTTAAAACACATCTAACCAATTGGGTAATGCTTTCTGCTCATATTTTTGACTTGCATTTGTTCTTCTTATTTCATTTGTACTACCAATTTGACATGAGAGAGTCACCCAACTAAGACCACTCTACAAGTCGGGAAGGAAGTTTACTATCCTGAGCTGTTGTTTACAGAATTCATGATAATCAGTGTTACCCTGGATGCTATGCTTAGCATTGGCCCAGGAGGACCTGTAGCTTAACGTCTATGCAGGCCTCATAAAAACTCTTCTGTACATTTTCCATTATGTGTTCTTAAAGGAAAAGATGACTACATCTAAATGCCGTGAAAGTGTGTGGGTCATGCCCACTGCCCATGTAGAGATAGGCATAGCCTCAGAATGTGGAGAAAGAGTTATCATTTCTCAGTGGTGCTGGAACTGACATTCTTGCTTTTCATTATGCTATTGTGCTCCAATTTATGATTTCAGAGGAATGAACTAATTAGCATGCTATTTGGGTGTGTGCCTGTGTGAGTGTGTGTCTCTCTTTTCAGGGAGCAGTGGAGAAACATTTGGACTTTTTTTTACAAATCTCTGTTACTCAAATTTGGATGTAGGCAAGTCTGTATTTCCAGGGTATGCCAATGAATTCTCAGAGTGGTAAGTAGATATTCTTTGAATTCTTAATTGTAAGTTCATTAAAAATATGATTAAATCGTTTTTAAAAGGAAAGCTTAGATTTCTTGAAATGATTTAACGTATCATGGTATAATTAATTGTAATCTACTTTTTTTCCTTTTGTTGTTTGAAAACAACTTCAAACACCTTCAAAACATGACACATTTAAAAATATGAAAAAGTTATCTTAATTTTTCTAATTTTACATGTACTTCAATTTATAATTTCTATGAAAATATGCTTTGGGTTTCATATGCTTTGAGTCATTACATTTTTAAAAAATAATGTTTCAGTAAAAATCAAATTATGTGAAATGCCTGATAACTATTTAATTAGCAATTTTACTGAAATAAAGAAAATTATTTATATGAATAACTACAAAATCATTTGTAATTACATGTATCTTAATATCATCATTCATTTAAACATGTTAATAGTGATTCGATTCAATCATTTTTCATATCTTGCCAAATTTCTCTTAAAACCGTATTTGTACATATATTTCTCAATATGAAGGTATATCTGCTCAGATAGGAGAAAATATTTCAGTGGAAAATTTGTTAGCTATGTGTATAGTATGTAAACATATGGTTTGTGGGTCTCTATATTTATTCTTAACCTGGGCTAACAAATTCTTGGGTTTATAACTTTTGAACTGAAGAAGACAGTATCCAAGAATATTTAAACTTGCTTACTTCCAGTAGTGACATGCTGATAAGATTGTACTACTGTAACTTAGATCAGCAATATTTTCAAATATTTCTTTTATTTTTGTTCAATTCTATGTACTTAAAAATATTTTGCTCATCAACTTGTTTTTCTGAGGTTAGCTTAATCTGTGTTCTGTTGTTTGCAATCCAAGTATTTTAAGTGATGCACCTACTTTTTGCCTTCAGTAATATTAACTGGTCCTTGATTTTTCTTTATACCTCAGTGGACTCTCTTTCTCTGCTGGCCCTTTCTCTAGAATAATTTGGGGTTTGGTCTTAGGCCCTTTTCTCTAACTACATTCTCTTACTTATGAGGCATTTTCTAGTTTCATGATTTTCAAGGCCATGAAGTACTGATGGCTCCTGGATTCGTAAGTCCAGTTTCAACCTCACTGCTGAGCTCCAGACACATGGTAAATGTTCCATAGCTCTTTACTAAATAAAAATAGCCACAGTGGTGGAGATTGCAGGGAATGAGGGCATTGTTAGTGGTGAAATAGTGGTTGAAGTGATTGACTCAACATCTAGATACTGATATCCAAATGCTAGATAAATGCTGTATCAAGACAAGGCTTATAGGCTAAGAGAATAAGCAGAGGCCATAGAAATGGTGATGCCACTTAGATCAATGCAGACAGCGTTCATGTGGGGAGTGAGTGAGGTAGTGAAGTAAATCAGAAGCTGTGGCTCAGAAAGCAAATTACAGAACTTAAAACATCCTACCACCTTAAGTCAAGACAAAGAATTAAACATGCGACAGCAGGTTACACAAATGTAGATAGAGTAACAGTAAAAGATGACAAGAATGTTTGAAGCTAGACATGTTGGTGGGCATCTCCCAGATAAAACACTTAGAAAGAATGTGAGTTTTGTGTGAACACCTTAGTACATGGAAGTCTATGTGCTGAAAATTAGCAAAGTGACTGGAGTCAGTATGAGAATAATGATATCTGGCCATATGAAGTAAGAACAATAGCCTATGCCCTTACCTTTCCATTTTAGCATGGGAACTCCTGGAGGAGGGACATGTGTGAAAATAGTAATTAAATGGAGAAAAGGAGAGAGGGAGAGGAGGGGAGGAGAGAAAGGAAAAGAAGAAGAAAGACGAGGAGGAGGAGGAAAAGGAAGAAGGAGAAACAGAAGAGAAAGAAGAGGAGGAAGAAGAAGAGAGGAGGGGAAGAGAGGAGAGAGAGGGAGGGTGGGAGGGGAAGAGGGGGAGGGGGAGGGGAGGAGAGAGGAGGGAAAAGGAGGAAAAGAGAGGAGAGGGGGAGGGTCTAGGGGATGGGGGAGGGACAAACACTTCCAAATGCTGCTAAAATAAATAGTGGATATATGAATTTTGGGTACCACAAGCACTTAACAAATCATCTTCAAGGTATACAGTACTCAAACAGAATAGGAATTTAATCCTCATTGTTCCCCAGAGTAAGTGGTTTAAGATCCACAGTAGAGGTTCTCTTCCAAGAAAGTCTCTGAATAATCAGGCTGATAGGAGATCTTTCATCTTTAACTTCTAAGATGCCAATAGGCATTCCATCCAAACAGCTGATAGGACAGAATGTGGAAGATCATGACTGGAAAGTATTTACAGTTTAGGATGTCGGGCTTGGAAATATCACACATCCCTTCTGCTCATGTTCCACTGACTGCAAGTCCAATGTCCTGGCCACAGCTAACCGCAACTTATACCCTACTTGTGTGTCCAGGAGAAGAAGAAAACCTGGATTTGGATGAGCAGAGAGCAGTCTCTATTACAGTGGGTATGTGTTTACCCTCCAAAGTTCACTAAACTAAATAAAATTTGGGTTGACATACAGTTATTTTTTTCTGTCTTAACATTTAAAAAAAAAATCCAGATGCTTAATGGTTAACGTCTAAATAACTCCAATTTTTCTGTCTTCACTAACGTTGCTGTACAGCTATATCCTGAATTTGCATGTCTGTTATTTTCTCCAACTGGAAACTTGATTCTCAACACTATTTGACGAAAATAACTTCCTATAAAAAAGATTTTGGAATTCCCACAAGTACAACGCAGTCAGAACCTTTATTTAGTCTCTTTAAAATGCAAAACCATTTTTTGGAAAATAAAAATTTCAGGGTGCAACAGGATGTATACAAACTGTAATTAAAACAAATTCAAGACAAGATAAAACCATTAGTCTTCATGGAAAATCCAGGAGGAACATTCACAGTTCAATGCCACTCTCATTGGTGAGTAATTGATCTTAAGACACTAGCAAGTTTCTAAATTATCCCACATAATTCTCAGAACCAACAGCCTAGCAGTGAGTCACATTAACTACTTGACTTTGCAGCAATCGCAGGAGATGATTTTCTTGGATGGCTTGGCATCCATATACTCTGCTGATCTTTCACTTCCTTACTTTACCAGCTTAATGTATTTTTCTCTCCCTTTCTGTTTCCTACACACAGACAAGTTTATCTTCCTATACTCTTTAATTCAGCAATCCCACTTCCATCTTTGTCTTCAGTTATTATTTCTATTTGATGTTTCTCCAGTGCGTTACTTCTGGTCTGCCCTCTTAGGTGTCCTCCCATCTCCTAAGCTAGAAAAATGTTCACTATCATGATAGTATTCACCAGTCAACACCTCTTTGACATCACTGAAGGTAGTTCACAAGTACCTTCAAGGGATACACATGGACTTCTAGCTTTCGAAATCTGAGTTGTTTTTCATAACTTTCACTCCCTGAAACTGATCACCAGTTAAGTCCAGATACTATGAATCTAATCCTCATGAGTGCTTCCATATTTTACTTTTACTGCCTTATTATTTTCCTTCTTATCTTATGCCTGGCAAGTGCTATAACCTCTGAACTAACATTCCTGTCTCTAAATCTCATTCGTCTATTGTTCACATTTTTTGCTAAATTAACCTGAATCATCACTTTGATAACGTCTCTCCCATACTTAACAATTTACAGTGGCGTCTCATGATTCCAATAGCATAAAACCCCCCAAATTTTAATATAGCATAAAAACTTTGTTAAAGTTCCACCCAAAATTTTATTTTACATGGCAAGTCTTCATTAAACCTAATTCTTTGTCTTACACTTTATTATTGAACTGTTATTAAACTTTGACATCTATCCTTAAGGAACTTTATTATGTACATATACTATTGTTCAGAATGGATATATCTAGAACAACTGTAATATTTCCAGAGCAAAACTTAGATATGCAACTTCTCTTTCTTTTTTTTTTCTTTTGAGACTGCAGTCTTAATCTCCTGAGTATCTGGGACTACAGGCGTGTACTGTCACTTCTGGCTAATTGTTTAAAATTTTCTGTAGAGACAAAATGCTACTATATTGCTGAAATTCCTGGGCTCAAGCAATGCGCTCACCTTGGCCTCCCAAAGTGATAAAATTACAGGTGTGAGTCACCACACCCAACAGATATGCGGATTTTCATATTTCAAGCTTATCTTTATTTTCCTCATTGCCAAAACTTTTAGGTACTTAATTAAGGATTATCTCAATCTAACCCCCTTCTTCTCTAGGATTGATACAAAATTCTAGAGATTTATTAAGAGCAACAATATAAGGTGGTGAATGTCTGGCCTTATTATCTGGCCTACACTGGCACCCTCAGAGTTGGTACTGCCCTGCCTGGTCTTGTGAGCAGCCCTGTGATTACTTTAATTGCATATGAAATCTGGCCTGCTGCCCACAGTATTGTCTGTGATCAGATTTCTTCATCCCAACCCCGTGGCCTCTCTAAGTCTACTGCCCTTTACTTGTCTAAGTGCATGTCCTTCCCGTGGACATGGGAAACGTTGGCTGCTTTGCAGGTGTTCTTTGGAGCACCAGAGAATTTTGTGAGGCAATCTCAGCTCCCCACTGTCTTGATACCACACACGGTGCTCTTGGCATTGTGCCATGGTTTTCAGAGTGTACTGCAAGCTGCTTTTTTTTCCCTTCCATTTCCAGATGGGAAGTAGGACATAGCCATTGTCTGCTTTCACATTCATAATCGTATTTAGGTTTTGTGTGATTTCTGGTGATGGAAGAAGGAGATGGGGAACAGGAAGAGAACTGGAGTCAAAGAGCGATCTCTCTTACGATCCCATGCTATTCCCTTGTACAGCTCTCCTCAGGCCAGAAGAAGAAAACTTAATTCACTGGGCATTGTTTTGGTCAACTATAACAAAATACCATAGGCTGGGTGACTTAAACACCAGAAATTTATTTCTCATGGTTCTGGAGGCTGAGAAGTCCCAGACCGGAGTGTCATTATGGGCAGGTTCCAGTGAGGACTCTCCTCCTGGCTTGCAGATGGTCACATTCTTACTGTGGCCCCACATGGCACAGAAAGAATGAGAAAGCTCTGGTGTCTTTTTCTTACAAAGGCACGAATCCTACCATGAGGCCCCACCCTCATGATCACAACTAAGCCAATTACTTCCCGAAGGCGCCATCACCCCATAATCATCACATTGAGAGTTAGGGCTTCACCATGTGAATTTTAGGAGGACATAAACATTTAGTCCATAACGGGCATTCTTCTTTATAGCAAGTTACATACACGTTATGATGAGAGTCCTTTCAAAGTATCAACAGCCCATGCTTTTGAAATCTTTATTTCAAACTGTGCTTGAATAAACTCTTGCTTGGCAGATTATCCCATCCCCGAAATAGCAGCCTCCTTAGATCTAGACTTTAGCTCAGATTGGTGAAGGATCAGAAGAGGGAAAAGAGAATTGTAAATGAAAAACACCAAGGTTAACATTTTCAAATAACCTTCTTGAAAGGAAGGTTATAATAAGTCTATGTTTAGATATACAGATATAAACATAGACTCTCTATTATCTTCATAGACACTAACATAAGGACTAAGAGATTTGAGAAATATGTTGAATTAATTGAAAATATAAAATATATATTCCTCTACATAATAAAATTTATAACCAAGTTGGGTACAGGAATAAAAAAGCTAAGTTCATTGAGTAGTTGCTTGGTATTCTATTTTTATTCAATAAATAAAGCAGCTACTAAAATATTATGTTTTAAACATTGGTAGGAGTTTGTCAGTTAATTTGTTTCATTCACTTGTAAATGTTCACAACCTATCAGTAGGTGCTGAAATTTCTATAGCTTCAGTATAAAATGAAAGCTTTCAAAGTACTATTTTTTCTCAGTGCCAGATATTAAAGTCTTAAATAGCCAATTCTAAAGATACTTGAACATTGCTTAGTGTTTTATAAATACTTTATATAACATGTAAAAAATGACATTTATTAGCTCCCTGGTTATTTCTCTTTATGCTTGTGAACAATGCAGCTCAGAAAGGAAAGAAAAAGATTGCATTTGAAACCTGAAAAGCCTACACATAACTGGGAAAAAACAACCAATAGGAAGGAGCAGAAGAGAAACAAACAAAAAATAACATAAAATCTTGATAGAATGAGATGTCTAAAGCATATTCAGAAAATAAAAGATTTTATTCTACTTTGATTGGTTATTTTATCTTAGAGGTCTAAAAATATCATTTTAAAATTAACTAAGAAAAAATCCAAAGATTTGTGACTGTAATCTTAGAGGAAGTTGAAATTTATAATAAAGACATTTAATCTTGTAATGGTCAGCAATAGGAATAAATTAAAATTTTTTTTAAAAAAGTGGCATAATAAAAATTATGCATTTTATTCTATTGTGTCTATTCGCTGGGCATATAATTGCTGAGCATTCATTATGATCATGACTCAATTATAAGTGCTATACAATCTTGGAATTACATTGTGGAAAAAGCATAGCATTAGAAATAAGAAGGCAGAGATTCCAGTTCAAGTTTCTACTGCTTTTAAACAATATGAGCCTGGTCAAATGGCTCTATCCTTCAACTCCTCTGTTTTATCATTTATAAAACAAGATGATTATGAGGATGATAAGAAAATCTCTTTCATCAACTTGATTAGTAAAACATCCAGTATGTTAATACATATGATAGTGCTGTATAAACTGCTAATCAAAATGAAATGTAATATATTTCACATTTTAGTCTAAGATTTTTTCTTTTCCATTTTAAATTTTGCAAGCTTTAATTGAAAATACCTGGAGTGAGAGGAAAATATGTAGTATTTTCATGGGAATTATTATTGAACTAAGGTTTTTACCATTCCAAGCACCAAGTTCACTGAAGTCATTTTCATTTGCTTTACTTCTGAAGTCTCTGATGCCAGATGATATCTATCTACATTGAGTTGAATTGCACTTAGGAAATTATTTCTCTGTGCAAGTCAAAGAGAACTTGATATCACGTGAGGCAGGTATTACTGTAAGGCATTGTGACTCAGAAGAGAAGAAAGCTGCTCATTATGTCAATTACATTTATGGGAAGCAGGGGGAACCCAGTTTCCCATCCCTCTTGTGAATTCTTTCAGCAAATTAAATTATGAGCTTGCAGACCTGTTTAATTAATGGAGTGCATTGCAACTTGGAATTGTATCATCTGTGCACAAAGAAATCATCACATCACAGTCTCAGAGATGTTTTCTACTTGGCCTTCCATCATGGATGGCTGAACATCACACTCAGTCTTTGAGAGAAGAGAATCTCACTATTGTCATGTTTCTATAAACATCAATAATCTCTGAGTCTGGCATTGTGAATTGTACTTGGATAAGAAGAATATAATCTATAAAAATTATAGGGCATGCTTGTAGTACAAATTATTTTCCCAGTAATTTGACCAATAAATAACTGCTATGCATATAAAAATATGTCAGATTTTACTGGAGTAGCTTGTATCTCCTTAGCATAGCTATGTTGGATGATTGAAGCTGATTGGATTAACAAGAATAATATGAACCACTCTGAAATATTTCTGTTGCTAAGCTGTCCAAAAATTCAATTTAGCAAATGTTTGCTGAGTTTATGTTTTATGCAAAGCACTTTCTTAGACATCCTGGTTTGTAAAGCTGAGAAGACAACCTTGGCAACTTGCAGTTAACTAAGAGAGACTGAAATGTAAATATAAATTCCTGCAAATACATGATTAGTACCTTGACAGGGATTTTTGCAATGTGTCATGGAAATATGGATTCAAAAGCAACTCCATCTACTAGGGGAAGTGGTGGGGTAGTGGAGACAGAGGCCAGGAAAAAATGTACAGTACAAATATTCCAGCTAAGAGAACAGCTTATGCTAAGCCACAGAAACATAAAAAAATGGATCCCATTTCTGGGAACACTGAGCAGTCTAGTTTAGATTATGATTAGAGATAGAGCCATAATGGGACACTGAGCTATGCTTTAGAAATTCAAGTATTTGTAAGTACATATAAATTGATGTGTTTTAAATAAGAGTGACAAGATCATACCTGTTTCTTTCAAATCAGTCATCTTATCTGACTGGAGAATCTTAGACAGAGAAGACATTCTTCACAGGATAGTGGATGAACAAGGAAATGGTTTGAAGTGTTCCTGTAGGGGATGAAGGATGCCTGGAAAATGGCAGCAGGTACAGAGAAGACAGAGTAGGGGACACACCTTTTGTTTCTGGTGTCCTTTTTCTTCCTGGTAACAGGACATCAACTGTCTTTTGACAAACGATCTCTTCTCCACGATCAGCTGTGTGGTTTGAGGAAGCTGACACCATCATTTCTTTAACTGGGTGAACAGGTGATGAAGGAGAAGCTACTTTGCACATTTCATCATCAAGACACTCTCCAGGGATTAGGAGGAGATATGTGCAGTCAGAATGAATCTCAGGGCATATTAGGAAGCAATACAAAAGTACTTTATACTTTCAATGGGATCTGCATGAGGAGGAAGGCAAGACTGAAAAGTTCTAGCTGATCTAACTGGAATCAGGACAGGTCTGGCTTCAGAACCAAGGCAGAGACATGGAAATAATTTTTCAGGTAAAGGAAAAGAACAGACATTTGAAAGTAAGTGTCCTGAAATTAAGACAGAGGTTTGAATCATTTGCCTGTTGGGATTTGACTCTATTGTTAATTAATAATGTTGACTGGGGGAGACTTGTATTTATTGAGAGAAGATGGGGGTAGGGCTAGGGAAGAAATCCTGGTGAACAATGGCGTTTAGGAATCTGATCTGATGTAAGAAGTGGATTATAGAAGACTATCATCTTCTAATTTGTACTTTTTAAAATTGCATATTCTTAAAATTTAGCACATATATTTGTAGTGAAAGTACTTTTCCCCCTTGGGTCAGTTAAAAAATAATACTAGGTGAAAAAGTAGGGAATTGTTGAGGAACACTTGAAGATGAGAACACATGCATGGCGTGACACATTTTAAAAGCCAGATTTGCTGGGGATGGTGTGGTGGTGACAGAAAAAACATTGAGAAAGCAAGATGTAAGGAGAGATCACTTTCAGATAAAGAATGGGTTTTTTTCAAGTGGCAATATTTGAGTTTTCTTTGAAGAATAAATAAAATTTTGACATTAATAGGAGTGGATGGGGGTCAGGGTGAAGGTGATGAAAATTCTCTAGTCTTTGATATGTTTGCTAAGGACCGGACTCCCTTCAGAATATCTCCTGATTGGTCATCTGTGGTTCATGTTCTTAAGCCTTACCTTTATTAAACAATGTAGAGAAAGGAAGCCACTTCAGACTCTAGTCCTGTAAACATATATTTATAGTTTATGAAAGCATGACTTGGATGGATCCAATTAGAAATCAGCGGCTGTTAACTACAGGATGCTAACTCTGTCAGAGTTCAATAATCTGCAACTTTTGTTTTTCTATAAAAGGCAATTATATATTCTACTTTGATTCTGTAGTAATTCATCTAAAAATTTATCTTAAGAACATAGTTATACATTTTCTATACGAATGTTCATTGCAGGCTTGTTTATAATAAGAAAATAAATGAGCAAAAATCCCTGCATGGCAACAATAGGGTGATAGATTAAGTGAATTATGATATAGCAATATAATGACATTTATGCATGTAAACAGAAATCATGTAGAAAAATCGTAAAGACGTGAAAAGTACTTAAGATATATTGCTTTGTCTTCTCAACTTACTCAACTCTGTGCTTGTGTTTGTACATGTGTATGCATGTGTGTGTGTATACATATGTCTGTGTAGATACACACATAAGTAACCACATTTTTATTTAAAAGCATTTTTAAAAATCTTGAGTTACACAACAAAATGTTGACATTTTATTAGTTCTGGGTGGATGAGTTTGGAGTACTATTATGTTTCTTTTTGCTTATCTATATTTTCTAATTATTCTATAATGGACACATTAAACCTTGGTGGTAATAATGTAAATTGTGTTTCATAAATCTCTGTTTAACAAAACAATACAACTTGAGCTAATGGTGCTCTTTCTTCTTTTGAATGCCCAGTATTTCAGCTCAGTTCTCTTTCTAAATCTACCTTAGTAAAAAAAATTAAAAGAAATGATAAGAGAGCAAAGGCTTGCTTTCTAAGAGCTTTGTAACTCCAGTAAGGCCACCAGACCTAAGCAAGTCCTTGCATGAGTCTTTGCCTGGGTGATGGTCAGCAGGGATTCTGTAGAATTCATTCCCCTGGAGCTGGCAGCATTAATGGTCTAGAGATAGCAGTGGTCATCTAGGGCTTGTGGTAACTGCACGACACCCTGGTCGTTCCTGAATGTGACCTTGATTTTTGTTATAGTGATGCACCATTTTTCTAGACCCGAGTTCTTCAGTCTGCTTGTATAGCCTTCCTGTTGATTTCCAAGTTACCTGCATGCCTGCAACAAACTGTTTTCTGTTTCTGTTAGCCGACTTTATTTCTTTCCTTCCAAACAAAATATCAGTTTCCAAATAAATTTGACTGACAAAGGGTTGGCTTTGTTTTGACCAGCATATCAAGTCTGTATATTTAGATTTCGTAGGAACAAGTAGACACAACTTTAGAGTTTTGACAGAACAGCAAACCACGTAGGAATTTTTGTGACATATCTCATAGACTGAAAATTAGTGGTAGCTAGACTTCTGGAAAAGTAGAGCTATGGAATAACATATTTATTATAATTTTGGATAGGACTACACCCAGAGAATAATGAAATATTGTCACAGTCATAAGTTTAAAAAGTGTCTTATAAAGGAAAGTATGATTACAGGTTAGTTTTGACTCCATGCCACTTAAAATTATTTCATATACATTTTTAAGTCACACACTTTTTAAAGAGCTATTCTTTACTTGAACTTATTTTACATGGATTTAAACATTTTGTAAAAATTTAATATTCTATTCATATTTCTTTAGAAATTTTACCATTTCCAATTCTCAATGACTTGACATGGACATCTGGGTCAAGTCAATTATTGTATCTTTCTTATTCAATACATGAGCAGGCGCCCATAAAGAATGGCATCTGCTGTTTTGTTAATTGCACTAATATCTGGGAGCATATGAAATAATTTTACATCTTTGTTACCAGTGTGACTCAAATAGAAATCTGGAATCATCTATTCTCATCATTCTTTTTTAGTTGTCCATTTACTGTCTGCAGATATTGAAGCAAAATATTTGATATGATTGCTATTGATAATTTTTTAATAAAAATAATTATCTCACTTTCGCTTTGTTTACTTTTTCATCCAAATGCTGACTATCTCCATTTAGCAGACATAATGTTCTCATTTAGAGGATAAATTTTTTCAAAGTTCAACAGATTTTTCTGGAAAGCAAAGAATGATGAGTGGGAATTTATAATAAAAATCATAAAAAAACATAAATATAAAGTGATTTTCTGAAGATAATGATTAAACTAATATCTATCAATTGCTTAGCTTTAGCTACAGATGTGCAGGCTACAAATAAATGCTGAAAAATTCAAATAATTATTTTTTGATTAAAAGCTACTTCCTTCAAGCAGTATGGTAAAAAAGTGCTATTTCAAACACCATGTTAAACAGGTAAACAATCTGCTACCCAAAAGCAATAAAATCACAGTTCCATTATTCAGATAATTCATGACTCTACAAAGGTATTTAGGGATACAGAAGTAAGTAAGGGGGAAATGTAAGGAGAAGGTTCAACTTTAAACTGACGTATACACAATTGACCCTTGAACAATGCAGGGGTTAGGAGTGCCCACTCATGCATGGTTGAAAATCTGAAGATAGCTTTGACTCCCCAAAAACTTAACTACTTGTCTACTGTTTACTAGAAGCCTTAACAATAATATAAACAGTCAATTAACACATATTTTGTATATTGCATGTATTATATACTGTACTCTTACAATAGAGAAAAGAAAATTATATTAAGAAAATCATAAGGAAGAGAAAACACATTTAATATTTATTACGTGAAAGTGGATCATCATAAAGATCTTCATCCTTGTGGTTTTCATTTTGGGTAGGCTGAAGAACAGGAAGAAGAGAAGGGCTTGGTTTTGCTGTCTCAGAGGTGGCAGTTCATCTGTGAGGTTTTTTCAAATTACAGCAAATCTCCAAAATTTTTCCAATACGTCTATTGAAAAAAAATCTGCGTATAAGTAGACCCACATAGTTCAAATTCATGTTGTTCAAGGATCAACTGCTCCATAGTTTAACAAAATATTTCATTTGTTTTCTCTTTTTGAAATAAAGCTTGACAATTTTTACCCTACGATTTGATGTACAAGTCAAAGAAAATAATCTAATAAAACTACATTCAATTAAATTTAATTTTAAAGAAATAGAGTATTTGCTCTCAGATTTAAGGAGCAGAGTAGCTTAGAATTAAACTAGATGGTGGCAGAGTCTTAGGGCAGTAACATCAAACTACAAAACCAGGTTTCTGAATAATAGCATCTCGGGCAAATAAAACATTTGGTCTGTTCAATTGCCTTTAAATTAGGCTCATTACTCTTCATGATACCTCTGATTGCTCTGAACATCTCAGCGAATGGAGCATGAGAGGAGCAAGGCTATTTCTTTCTGACCAGCACCCAAAGGTTCTTTGGGAATACCTCTGAGAGACATCACTCATCTACGAGGTCTCGGGGAAAGTCAGGAGTGGGCAGCTTTCAGAAGCCGTGACCTTGAAAGAGTCCAGAAAAGGGGGTGGGAGAAGCAACTGACTGGAAGCAAAACAAGCAACAGAACAAAACTAAGCTAACAAAATTGCAAGCCAGATCTATTCACTCTTTTGAAAGTTTAGAACTTTAGCTGGTAAGATACATTTGGCTCAAATTTTTGTTTTCCCTTAGAGGTTTCCTTGTTTGTGTGTGTTCACTGAACATAGGCCTCCTCCATCCCAGGAATCTGAAAAATCAACTGTAAATACACTTAATTATTTTCCAAATTGTAGGCCTCTCCAGCCAGGTAGTTCTGCTGTAGACCATTTTCCATTGCCACAACCCAACAGTAACAGCAGGGAAATACATGGTGGGTGTTTTGTAGAAGAATCAGTAGACTAATCAGTGCAAATATTAAGACTAGATTTTGAACCATAATGTCAATTTGAAGACATTAGTTTCAGACACAGACTAAGCAATTCTGATGCCTCATAATGGCCTCACCTCCTGTCTTTAGCGTTCCCAAGCTGGGTTCTTCCTTTAGGTTGTAATTGGAGGAACTCTGAGGTTTCCAGTAACCAGTGATGGGACTATGAAAACAATACCTAGAAACTGGAAAAATTATAAATCTACAATCAAATATTTACATCAAGTGTGTTTAGGTGGAACCAGAAACATCTGGTTCTTCAGGTGATTCTGATGTTTAATATAGAAATCTTCCCATGTTTAAGTTCTGTGGAGATTACTGTATTACTCTGTTTGCATGCTGCTATGAAGAAATACCCGAGACTAGGTAATTTTTAAGAGATTTAACTGACTCACAGTTTGGCAGGGCTGGGTAGGCCTCAGGAAGCTTACAATCATGGCAGAAGGGGAAGCAAACATGTCCTTCTTCACACGGCAGCAGGAGAGGAGAAATACAGAGTAAGTGGGGAAAAGCCCCTAATAAAACCATTAGATCTTGTGAGAACTCACTCACTATCACAATGACAGCATGGGGGGGACCACCTCTGTGATCTAATCACCTCCCATGAGGTTCCTCCCACGACACTTGGAGATTACAATTCGAATTACAATTCAAGATGAAATTTGGGTGGGAACACAGAGCCAGACCATAACAATTATTATTTATAATCTGTCTATATTTTGTATATAACGCATATATCTTTATCTCTAACATATAAACATGTGTCATCAATATATAATCTATCATATGATGTATCTCTATTATTATCTAATCAAAGGCATATATCTTTCTTTAGCTTTTCTTTACAAAGGTGGCACTTCTCATCTCCTCAGGCTACCAATGCTGAATTTAGCACAGAAGATATGCAAAGACAGAACTAATTTTTGCTCCTATGAGGAGGTTTGGAGTAATAATTATATTCTCCTGCAGAAGTAATTACTACCCACTTACTATGGCCATAGGATAGGTTTGATGAAATTGCAAATCTGACGAAGTTACATTTTTGATAGACTGCAGTAAGCTTTAAAGAGATAGTCTCCACTTTTACTTTCTATTCTTACATATTCAACCTAAAGTTAACCCTCAAAACAGGGAAAAGCTTTATGACAATCACAGAGATCCCCAAAGAAGTGGAATGTCACTCATCTGGGGACCACCCTGCTAAGGTTGGCGACAGGAAACACCTTTCCTCATATCAACACAAATTGCTGATCTGCAGGGGTCCCAGATGTCCCTCTGAGGAAATGTCTGCCTAGTCTTTTATTTGACTTCAGGAATGTGGCCTTCCCTCATTTCCTTGGCTGAGAATCTAGTGTCTAAACCATATATTCTGAGTTCCCTATTGGTCTTGTTTTTGAACTCTCTTTCTTAGTCGTTCATTAAAAATTTATCTAGCACCACTGATTTTGCAACCAAGCTTTATGATATTTTGCTTCCTTTCTGAATCTACACATCTTTAAACATCTACTCAATTCTTTACAGTTCTGCCAAGTAGCTACCCGAAACACATATGTCCTTATCACTAATCGTATATCTTTCCTTTGGAGCACACATGCATTGTATTACCACATTGAACAACCCACCAACCCACTTCAAGTTGTCTTCTCCTAATTTAATACTTACGATACCTGATTCCTTCTGTGCCATTGGGGATGTGCTATTTTTACCACCTTTTTCACTCAAGAAAAACTTTCTCTTATTCTCACCACTTTTTTTGTTGTTGTTGTTCAAACTATTAACTCTTAGCTCAGGGCTGCAAAAAAATTCCTGTCCAAGACTATTTGATTAGTGAAACAAGCACACTCTATGCTCTATCTTCTTAGTTTCATTGTTTATCCCTGTATTTCTCAATATTATATGACCTTGAAGTTGCTGTTCTGCCTGCAGATTATTTCTACATTGCTGACACCATTATATGAAATCAAAACAGTGAAGATGAAATAGCTTAGCTCCATTCATGACTCGTATTATGCCTGTTGCTCTTCACATCGCCATGAATAAGCTTATTTATGTCATTGACGCATGTTAGTATCTATCCAAAATTACCAGTAAATCAATCATGTCACATGTATTTATTAAAATAGCTTTAATTGTACCCACTCTGTCCCACAATCTACAGTCAAACAAAACACTTTTTCCTGCCCAATATGAGAGGGAGACAAAGATTAGCACATCTAAAATAACAGAGTATTTTAATATTTAATGCAATATAAATATTCATGAAATAATGAGCAATAAACTAAAATTGCAATCAAATTTAGTGGACAAGACAATCTAGGAAAACTGAAGGATTCAAGAAAAGCTATATGGACAAGAACAAAACCAGGGCTTTTTTGCAAAATTTTTTTGATGTCTTGTAATTTGGTGGAGAGATTGCTATGAAGGTGCAAATCTCTGTTTTGTGTTTCTTCCTGGAGTTGCTGTACTCCTCTTGCACTGCCTCACTACCATTATCCCAAGGCAGCTGTCCTTAGCATTTCCATGATATCCGACTTTAGAAAAACTCTGGGGAACATGGGAATATCATGGGCAAGTGGCCTTGGGAGTCTCTCTCTTGGGACATTTTTGATCTTCCTGATCCTTTTTTAATTTAATAGTAAGGCGTATATATAAAAGCTACCTGGGCATTTGTTAACATAAAGATCCCCATCACAATCACAATATTCTAATATATTTTGGGTGAAACCCCCAAATCAGCACTTTTAGCAAATACCCCAGGTAATTCCAAGACTTAAGGTGTACTACTCTGAAAAAAAATCACACTAAAAATTAGACAAACTTCTAATTACCATGTTCATTTCTCATTCCTAGTTTGTAACATGCTTTATTAGTGTACTAGATCTTCAAGTCTGGCAAGAAATCTTGTCATTATTATCTTTAAATGTATGTGTCAACACTACTTGTGGCAGTTTCTCCCAGTTCTTCTACACAGAAAATAGGCAAATATTTTCTATGTATGTTTCAGACTCCAGCAACCATGACTCTGTTGAGCGTGCTGCAGAAGAACGAGAGTTCCATCCTTGAAGATGACTGGAATGTAACGGGGGTAAACAAGTGAACCTGACTCTTAGCTTGTAGGTTGCATTGGAATAAGAATAAGAATTTGTCTAAAGCTTATTAAGGATCTCCAGTAGGAAGTTAGTACGTATATACAGTACTTCCCCAGATAAGCTTGGGAAATAAGAATATAAGTTTGGGAAATGATACAACTAGAATGAAGAAACTCAGACATACAAGGAACTACTGACTTTCTGCTTTTACTGCTTTTATTTTGCATCCTTTTATCTTGCATCCTTTTATCTAAAACAAATCATCAGTGCTACTGAAAAAAAATTATCAAGGATGCTGCTGAAACACAGCTGATGGCAGGGGTATGGGTGAAGAGCCAGACTGTAATAATTTAGGCTTTACGAGAAACTGTAGACAAAAGTAAATAAACGAGTAACTGTTTGCTTATAAAAATTTATTATGGTACCACCCACAAGTCTTTAGGCTGTAGTTTGTAGACCTCTTGTCTAGAGTTGGACAACCAACATCCTGAGAAAATTGCTATATTCTAACTTATTCCCCATATATTTTATTCCTCCCTAGAATAAAAAATAGGGAATAAACCACTTTGAAAATCTTATATTTATTAAAAGCATGCTATGGAAAGTTCATTTATTTATTCATTCTTCAACACTTTATTGAACATAACCCATATGCTGGGTACATTGACATTTTTTCCCCATCTGATTCTGGCTAGCTTCTCACTAATTGTGAGAACCTAGTTAACATCTTTGAGTCTTAGTTTGGGATGATGATAGATACATTAAAAGGAGAATTGTATGAGGGCTTTTAGCAGAGGTTACACTGTCATCTCCAGTTTGTAGAGAGTTCCCAGTTCTTTGTGAGCTTGAACATATAAAACAGATGACTTTTAAACTAAGTGAAGACCTTTATGCTTATCAATGGTCTTTCTGTTTTGTTCCATTTGAGCTAGTAATTATGGGGGCTTTTTGTTATTACCTAGATAATTATGTCACCAAGATTGTAAAGAATAAACTGCCAGTTTCTCCCAAATATCATTTACAACACTTTACAGTGGGCATAGCCCAAATTAGACCTTCAACAAATATTGGAGGAATAGCTTAATGTTTATTGTTTTAATATATTAGGATGATCTCAAATTCAAGGTCTCTTAAGCAAAATGTGATCTATAGCCTACTTTGATAAGCATAACACATGTTCTCCTTTCTAAAGTGGTGTGTTTATTTCCAAAGTTTTAGAAATCTTATTCATGTTGCAAAATATATGGTGGGGGAAAAAAGGCTATGAAATATGGTCTTGGCAGAGCAAGGTTAGGCCTAAATGATATATTGATTTTTTTCATTAAATTTCTAGTAAAGCAGACAAAAGACATTCACTATCATTAACTACTCATAGAAAAATGGGAACTGAAAAGGTGAAGATGGGACATATTAAGAATTTAATGATTTGGAAGATATGTAATACTTGATTCCATTTCAGTATAGAAAACTTCTATGCCTCTATCTTACAATGCTTGTTGTGGAAATGTTCTTATATGATACAGAATCTATTGTATTTTGTTTTTTGTAGAGTTGATCACTTGCATAGCAATTTATTTTTTGAAAATGAAGTAAAATCTATATAAATCTTAATGAACATAAGGCCCAATCTTTACATTCTACCTGAGGGAGATATACACACATTTCAAAAATGAATCAATAAAGAGGAATGTGTAAAACAGAAGTAATCTTTGTTGATATATAAAAATAAATAGATTGATGATCACATTCTGTTGAATGAGCACATTCATAAACACTCTGGTGCTCAGATTCTCTCAATCTTTTTCTTGCAGGAGATGGCTGTCAAACCAATCTTCCACAATTCTCACCTGAGATTAGGTTTAAGCAGAATTTATTCTTTGTAAAGTGAACAGTTTTTGATGGGTTGTAAAGAGCCTTAATTTCCTTTTTAGATTTCCAGCAGTAATTGGCAGAAATAACACATTCTTCTCATAATTATATTTATATCTCCGTAGTTCCTAAATGGTATTTATTATATTTCCTTCTCAGGGGGGATTTTTTTCTTCCCTAAATAAACTCAAACAATAGGTTAAAAGCTAGGAACAATTGTAAAGCCCATTTGGTATAATTTCATACAACAATGCTTCCCTTTCCACATCTTTATTGTGTTTACCAATGATGATGGAAGAAAAGTGGAGCACAATTTCCTGCGGCTTCTTCATTACCTGGCTCACATTAGAACTAAGGGCAATCATAATGTGTCTACACTGACCTCTTGAATGAAGTTCAACGTGGACATAACTCGTTTTAAACCATTTATTTAAAGTTTACAGTACTTCATTTCTTTCATTGTTCTAAAATACACACATTCCCCAAAGTGTTTCCAGAATTTGAGTGTCTTTTTATATGTGACTTTTCCCACTGAAGGGCTCTGGGAAGTAGGAGCTCTGATGACCTCTTACATGTAATATATTCAGGGCAAATGTCAGAGGGCAATCTGGTCAATTCATCAAAGTATACAAAGTGCATACCTTTTTACCCTGCAATTCCACCCATGGAAATTTATCTTACTGAAGCATAAGCATAAATGGCAAAGATATGTCTACGAGGATGGTCATTAAAGCATTTCAATGGCAAAAATGGGAACCATGCCAACTCTAGCAGGAGGATTAAACAAATGATGGTGTATCCAAGCAATGGACTACTAGGTAGGCATTTTAAAAGTCCAGGAAAGACAGGGAAAGGCGGTCTTCATAGAACATGAAGTAGAGAAAGTAACTTAATGAAAAAATATGCAGGATACAAATTAAAAATGCTGCCGGGGCTCAGCCAGGTAACATCAGGGCAGATGTGACCCAGGACTGCTATTGTCCTGCCTTCTGCTTGGCACAAGGAGAAGACTGGGTGCATGGAGCAAAATGTCCTCCCAGTGCCCATCAACTGTTGCTATGCAGGTACCAGTGCACTATTTTGTCAGATATTTAGATTTTTCAAGAGAAGAGAACTAGATTCAGACATTAGTGTATATTCTTGGGTATGTGTTTAATGTTTTCATTTCATTTAAATGCTTTCAGATACAGCGTTAGCCAAGCAAAACATGTGTGTCGGTAAATCTTGGCCAAGCCAGGATTTGTTACTCCTGATGTCTAGACATTGAAAAATGCAGAAAGTTACACATCTAATCATGACACTGATAAGTTCTGCAGGGTAGGTTTGGAAATCAGATGACAAAATGGCCTTGTAATTTATACACTTCTATTTTTCTTGATCTTGTTTCACTGCACATACATACATGGTATATTTTCTGTGTTGATGCTTTTAAAAAAAATCCCATTAAGTCCCATGCTGTAAGGAGAAAAAGTAATTTTGTGTATAGACACTATCTCTATCTCTGTGACTTAAGCAATTTACTCCAGCTTTCTAGAACTCAATTTCTTCATTTGCATAAGGGGGATGAAAAGTTTTGCCTTACATATTAGTAAGAATTATGTAAGATGATATTTACAAGTCTCTGTATGTAGTTATTGCTCTGTGAATGTTCAAACCACCCATTATCTGGTGGTGCCAAGAAGCAAGTGAAGGTTAAGAAAAGACTATTTTAAATTAAGATTGTTAAAATGTGTTTCTTCATTTGGCTGGCAATGAATACCAAAATGCGTGTCTACACTCAAGAAAGATTTGTCTACATTAAAGATTAAATAGTTCCATAATTGTTTTCTTAACATAACTAGGGACTTGGGAAATAGTACTAATCTTTTTATTTGCTCTTTCAGTAAATCATTTCAATTATCACTTGCTCTTTAAGAAGTTACCTTAATTTAATACTGGGTAAAAATCAATATAGTATATACCATTCAAAATGCTTAAAACTGCAGCCATGGTCTTTGTCAGTTTTCTGGAGGTGAGAGAGGCATTCTTTATTAAAGAATCTGGTCTCCTTAAACATTTTCACATTCACGTGAGTTATGAAAAATAGAAAAAAAAGTAAGATTGGAAGCTTCTTAACATAAGGGGAATAACCTGATTTTGAACATAGACATTCTTTTCTCAGTGAAGCTAAAATGCAAATTAAGACATTCATATAATTATTTTTGTAGTTAAAAATAACCCCTTAACACTACGTGCCACCTACTACTTTAACCCAGAAAAGTCTTTCTGTGATTTTGTTCCCCCACAATAACATTAATATCCATCTGAAGGGGAAGAAAAATGACAACGAAACAATGTGAGTGTTCCCCTTTGCTAGAAATCCAGAACAAATTTTGAAAAACAAAGGATGAATTACATAAACACACAGCCTCAAAAACAGAAACAAATACACAAAACGAAATGACTACCTGCAATTCATCAATCAGATATTTTGAAAACATCCAGTGACATTCTAAATGTGGGAGTTTAAATATTATTTAACAAGAACTATCACTTTACCTGGACAAGAGAATATGGACTTTTCCACACAATAAATATTACCTGTTCATTGCCACTTATTACGTTTTCGTGAAAGTTGTGATATTGCAAAAACTTGTGATATAGTGAAAAGTTTCCTTGAAGATCCTTAGGAAACACCTCAGCTCTCCAAATAAGCCTCCTGCAAAAAAACTACATTGGGGTGCTGTCTTAGGGGCCCACAGGGTTCTTGGCTTTGGAGCCAGTGCCACCATTGCTAGGCAATTACTTATGAGTGCCATGTCTCCTGAGAGTTCCAACCCCTGCCCTCCCGCCCCCCCATCCCCAGCAACCCCCCACCCGGCCCCAGCCACCATAACCTTCAATCCTTCCATTAGAAAATGAACAAGGCTTTGAAACCAGAGCATCATGGGACTGCATTCTGAATCCACCTCTTACTGGGTACATGACCTACAGAGGTGAGGACTTCACGCCCTCTGACATAGAGTTTCCTGATCTAGGAAACCGGCTCATAATTTCTACCTTGTAAGGTTAAGTATTAAAAGAAATACACATATAAAGTCTCTATTGTATTGTAGCTACTCAATATACAGCATTATTGTAATCATTGTTGCTATAGTATATAACAGAGATTAAGCCACATTCAGTTCTTCTATTGGACAAAAATTGTCATTTTAAACACTATATTAATGCATTTTAAAATGTCAGTTATGAAGAATTTAGGGTCTAGTACAGCTATAATATACATAGAGGCCAGGTGTGGTGGCTCATGCCTGTAATCCCAGCACTTTGGGAGGCCGAGGCCAGTAGATCATGAGGTCCGGAGATTGAGACCATCCTGGCTAACATGATGAAATCCTGTCTCTACTAAAAATACAAAAATCAGCTGGGTGTGGAGGCATGCATCTGTAGTCCCAGCTACCTAGGAGGCTGAGGCAGGGGAACTGCTTGAACACAGGAAACAGAGGTTACAGTGAGCTGAGGTTGCGCCACTGCATTCCAGCCTGGTGACAGAGTGAGACTGTCTCAAAAAAAAAAAAGGGAGAAGAAAGGAACAAGTGTCTAATCACTTTACACCAGACATAATTCTAACTACTTGATGATATTAATTTATTTACTCATCCCAGCAATCTTATATTGTGGCTTATATTATTATACCTATTTTACAGATGAAATAAAAATGAGGCACCAAGAAGTTCATTTATTCATATGGTGGAAAAAAGAGCAGGATTTCTACCTGCATGAAACTTACATCATATCTGGACATAAAGGCGACAAACACAAGAGCAACAACAACAAAATACGTATATATAATGTTTGGAGGAGATTAGTTCATGGAGGAAAAAGAAAGCAGAAGGAGGATTCAGAGGGTGATGAGGGTGCCACAGCATCAAGGCTGGCCAGTGAATGCTGCCCTGCTGCTAAGGCAAAACTGGAATAAAAGCCAGAATCCTGAGGAAACAAACTGAGCAGATGCCATAATGAAGAGCACTGTGGGCAAAGGGAAGCGCATGTGCAATGACCTCAAGCGTGGAGTCTGTCTGTCTGCAGAAGTTCATGTGGCTGGAGCAGAGTGAGAGTTTGTAGCAAAGACGGAGACCAGATGAGAAACAAAAGAAAACAAGAAGCCCCATCAGGTAGAGTCTTAAATTCATTGAAGGATTAAGAATTTTATTTTGAGTTAGATGATGAGCCATTGAAGGCTTTGGGACAAAATAGACTCAGCCCAACTTTAAAATGATAGCAGGTTGTGTATTACATTGTAATGATGGACACGTCACTATCCATTTGCTAAAACCTATGGAATGTCCAACACCAAGAGTGAACCCTAATCTAACCTATGGACTCTGGGATGATAATGATGTGTCAGTGACTGTAGCCAAGGGACCATTCTGGCCTGAGATATCGACTGCAGGGGAGGTTATACACATGCGGACAGGGGACATATGAGAACTCTCTGTTCTTTCTCCTAAAATTTTCTATAAACCTACAACTGCTTTAAATATAAAGTCTATTTAAAAGAAAAATAACTAGAAGTCTTGTGGACGTTAAGCCATAGGGGAGAAAAATAGAATCAGAAAGACGATTTAGGAGACTATGGTAATTGACTAGGGGAGGAAATAATGTTGTCTTCTATAAGATAGAAGGTATGAAGGTTTTAAGAAGTATTCGATTGTGGACCTATTTTGCAAATAGAACTGATGGTATATATTTTTTAATAGATTGAATGAATTGTATAAGAGAAAGGAAGGTGTTAAGAATGACTTCCAGGTGGTTGGCCTGAGAGCCTTAAAGACATGAGATGCCATTTACCAGGAGAGGAGAGTCGAGGAGAAGATCAGTTTTAGGAGGTAGATGAAGAGTTTAGTTTTTAGCAAAAGTTTGAGACACAGCACACCTGAGAAGTTAAGGAAATTCCTACGAGGTCCCCTAGGTTTGTAAATAGCAAAGCTAAGACTAGGACCAGATAACATAAACAAAGAAGCTGACTCTCACTGCAGAGCTTATTATGCCTTAGCCAACTTTCAGCAACACTTAGTTTAAGTTTTTATATACAAACAATAAATGTTCAAGCGGCTGGAGGGGAAAAGACGTCACGAGACCAAGTACTGTATGTTGGTGTCATTCACTGATCTTTCCCTAATACCTAACATAGAGTTTGGCATGTATTCACACAAATAAAAATCTATTTAAAAATTCTTTAATTCATAGATTTTTTAAAAACTTGAAATAGAAATCTGTCAGACATACAAAAGTTGAGCAAGGTACAGATATGGTAAATTTTATTTTATATTAAAGAATTTAGACAAGTACCTAATGGCATTTTTGTGTGATTACCTCAGAAATCTGAGAATATAATTCTTATTTGAGATAATTGAAACTTTAGTCAAGAACAACGTAATGCAAATTTTTTGTCAATAAGTTAAAATTCTGGGTGAGTTATGAAGGATTAATAATTTGTTAGAGAAAAAAGCAACAGGTTTATAGAAGAAGAAAAATGTCTAAGATACAAGTCTATACAGGAAACTATACAATAAATACTGAAACTGAGAAAAATGTTTTCCAACAAAGATAATGAAAAATTACTGTTTTATTGTGAATACAGGAAATACAGCAAGATGAACTGATAAAGTACTAGGGAAGACATAAAATGCCAATCAAGAAACTCAAAATATTAATTGTTTGATGCCTACCTCCTGGTGCCGGAGAGGTTGGCCTAGCTAGAAGGAGTTTCCCAAGCCAACTCCCGCTGTGTAGTGTGTGAAACCCTAAACGGGCTTTGCAGCTACCATACCACAGTCTGGCAAAAGTGATCTAAGTCTCTCTGGACAGGCATAACTTCCCAAGATTCAATTGCTGTATCATAAGCCATGAGATTGATATCCAGAAAAATCACTACAGGAAACCATTGAGCTGGACATGGAAAGAGGACTCTAGCAAAGACCATTCTCCACATGTAGGCTTCTACAACAGGGCATCGTGTTGTGTGAAGGGACCAGATTCAATTCATGGCACAGAGGAGAAATGGGCATAATTCAAAAACATAATGTAACTGACAAATCATTATGAAAAAATTTTTAATGCCACTAATAATAAAAGGGAAACAAACTAGAATCTCACTCATCATTCATTCATACATTCCGCACATGATTTTTGAATATCTTTTATGCATACATACTGGGAATACAGCAATGAACAAAATCAGCAGCTATCTCTACCATCGTAACGCCCATATTCTTATAGGAGATAATAAAAAAGCACAAATAAATTATACATTATTTGATGTTAGATAGTATGAAATGCAACACAGAAAGGAAACAGCAGATTTGTGGGGAAGGGTCGTTACCCCTGTGGATAGCAGTTCTAAGTAGGATAAAAGGAGAAGGCTTCCAGGAGAAGATGACATATGATCACAGACCTGAAATTGTGTTCTGTTGTGAAATGTGTGTGAAACATACAATGGATTCCGAGCTTAGAATCTGACCGTGTTGGTGTGTACGCTGCACTGAATACTGTATTATAATTTCCTCATTTGCACATCAGCAGTAACCCCTTCAGTTGTTGAGAATTTAAGAAAGATTACAATATTGTGTCACAGGCAACAAGCAACAAGCAGGAAAGTTTAGTTTTTATTATTTTTTGTTAGAAAACTATTGCAGATTTTTTTGAAGGATAATGTTTAATGCTAATAAGCATAGAGCAATATCTTGGTAAAGATAGGGCACAATTAATACAAGGAAGGGGAAGATTTGTGCTAATTATTTTTTCAGATCTATGCAACTGAAATTCCATCTTCACAATGAATAACTTTATAATTCCATGACAGGAACTCTCGAGTTAGAGTAGCGATCAGGGCTGGTTTACGTGGAGGTCAAGTTTGCACACAGATCTTGGGTTCTCTCCATTACTTCTCTTTTCCATCCTTAGCATTGCTCTTTCTGAAGACCTGTAGCAGAAGGGTGACCTTGTATCCAGGAAAGACACTATTTATGCTCATCAATACAATGGCCACTAGATACAGGGCTGTTTATATGCAAATTAACCAAAACTAAATAAAATTCAAATTTCTATCTATATACTACTGATAGGATAATAAAATTATAATTATTTTTGTCTTATTTGTATTTCCTGTTTCTTTCTGATTTAAAAATGATATTCTTTGAGACATAACCATTAAAAACTACACCCCCACACAACACACACAATACACACAAACATCATCAAAATAATATCTTCTCAGCTAATATAGTATGAAGATTTCTTCTTAAATAAAATGTGAAGAAAGAATATTACATGTTGAATATGATTACAACAGAGAAAACTGTAGTCACAGAGTAAGATTGGAAAGAAATTTTAGACATTTCAACAATGAAACTTTGTTAGCAGTAACATTATTAGTGACAATTCTTCCTTCCTTTCCTCATTTTATTAAATTATATAGTATATTATTTCTATGCTAGAAAAAAATGTTAAAGTATTTTAAAAGGAACATGTGCGTATTTTAGGAATACTGCCTTTGACAGTTCTGGGTTCATACGCACCTGTTTCACAATTAGCCTGATGTCAATTCTTCTGGCATAAAAAATAACAAACAAGGCCCTTACTTCCTTAAATATCGAACCTACAATGTCACTTTTTTTTTTGTTTCTTGCATATTATAATGGTAGACCATTTGATAACTAAAGGCTTACTAGCTACAAAACTTACCCTTTTTGAATAGATTTGTGTTTTAGCAAGGGGCAAAGCTACATATAAATTTGAGGTTTTGAAACTGAGCTTTGTAGAAGGCTACGGCTTGCTGGAAATTCCCTGTGGGTCCCTAGAAGGGGATCAGTCAGGACAGCTGGAAAGGGGAGGAAAGGGCTTTGAGCCTCCAACCACCCACTTTCCCTTGAGCAGTTGGACTTTCCTCTGCTATCTTCTACATTTGATTGCTGTATAATTTTCTATGTAGAATAAAACTACATCTCAGTATGTAGGAAGTCGCTGTTTTAAATGATGGAATGACTATCCAGCGATCAGATTTCTATCTTGCAGAATAACTTCTGAGAGGAAATGCGAGGGAATGCTGTGGTCCTCTGCATCTGGACTGCTATGCAGCCTGCTCCTCTATGTGTTTGTGTACAAGCCAGACCTCCTCCTCTAGTTACTGGGTGCACCAGCGACTGTCCCAAGGCAGTCTCCCTTGTGACAGTCTGCTGCCTCCCTCCCAGGAGCAGGTGTAGACCATTTCCTCACATTTTGATCTCTGCACTTCAAAATGTGGAAAAGGTCTACCTCTGTGTCTGGGCTGTTTTTTAATGAACACATGCAGTGCTCAGCATTGCAAACATTGAGGGCCACACAAAACAAAGTGTACGGTGGACAGGCACGGTGGCTCACACTGTAATCCCAGTGCTTTGGGAGGCTGACACAGGCAGAGCAGTTGAGGTCAGGAGTTCCAAGACCAGCCTGGCCAACATGTCTCTACTGAAAATACAAAAATTAGCCGGGCATGATGGCACACACCTGTATTTCCAGCTATTTGGGAAGCTGAGGTCAAGAGAATCACCTGAACCTGAGAGGCAGAGGTTACAGTGAGTGGAGATCACATCACCACACTCCAGCCTGGGTGAAAGAGTGAGACTCTGTCGCAAAAAACAAAACAAACGAACAAAAAGACTAAGCATGCCTCTCACAATAACATCACTTAACATTTTATTCAGACTAAAGGTGAAGAATGCAGGCAGCATAAAATAAAGGGCTAATGTATATTAGTTAAGATGTTTTAAATAAATTAAACAGAAATTCAAACCTAATAAGGAACTTTTTATAAATACTTAGCAAGGAATTGAAGTTAAAGTAGCCATCGGGGCTGGTTGTTTAGAGGTTCAGTGATGCACCACGGATGTGGGGTTTTCCACTTCTCTTTGTGCAATCCTGATTGTTGGTTTCTTCTGCCTGCTTGTAACAACAGTGCTTACATCCAAGCATGATGCTATCTAGAAATATGCTCTTCGGAATTATCATCACTGGCCATACATGGCTATTTACCCTTATCCAGTGGCACTAGTCACATTTTAAAGCTAAACAACCACATGTAGCTAGTGGCCATCATATTGGACTGCACAGATATAGACAATTTACATATTTTCAGGGAGCTGTATTGGACAGCACTGGATTTTGGGAAAAAGAAAACCATGTTCCCATGATTCTTTCTTAAGAACGACGACATTTCTCAGAAGCTTCGGAGAAGACCTATCTTTATGGTTCCTTGACCATTAATTCTCATGTCCATTCTGGAGCAAAACCTTGAAAAGACAATAGCATTATAGTAGGACCTACTAACTTACCACAGATATAGGGGTAGAGTTGATATCCCAGTAGTTACGTAGCTCCAATGGTGTGGCTGTGTTTCAGTAACATTTTATTCATATAACCAGGTAGTGGGCCAGATTTGACTCCCCTGGGTATAGTTCGTGGACCCCTGTTTTAATTCATGAGTCTAAAATTCATAGTGAGGGTCATTTAGTTTATGTTTTAAAGACCAATAAAAATTTTCTTCTCATGATCCTATCTTGCTATACATATTCAATCAGAATTCTAGGCTACAGTTTTCAATTTTAAAAGCTGGATATATTTGAAACTCAAAGCATAAACATTTTTAAATAATTCATGAGGTCTGGAAAGGGTATACTTTCCTAATGATGAAAAAAAGAAGTGGTATATATAAGCATGATTTGAAAAGATAAACACAGAATATAAGTTATTTCTGCTACTGTACTTCTAAATAAGTAATATTAAGAAGAGCTGTATAAAATTGCTATTCTTTAAAGAAATATTGGCAGTGTGCTACAATACTACCTATTACTGATATTTATATATCAACATTTTATATTATAGTTCCTATATGTGAGTACCTAGACCAATGATGACATCTAAGATGGGTCCGCTGATTCCTGACTACACCCACACTCATGCACTGGTGTGCTTATGATTTGACTGCATCCAAGAACTTCAGAGATGTTTCCAAATATTTCCAAATCTCTAAGAGAAATCAAGATTGTCTTGTAAAAAACAAGCACTCTCCACGTGTTCAGCTTCTCTAGCTCTTTTTTTTTTTTTTTTTGGTTTGTTTTATAGGAATGTATACTTGTGGAGGAACGTCATAGGTATGAGGCAAGCAAAAGCTTTCATTCACTTAGGGAGGGTGATGAAAGGACGATGCAGAGAGGCAGCAGCACAGTGGCAGGAGGTGGGAAGACGGTGCATTCAGACATTCTCTGCAAATTTTGCAGCCAAAAGAAAGATTTCTTTTTTTTAGAATTTTCTAAATATACAAGTAAAAAAGAAATGTGAAGCATGTATGCATCACATAACGTTGCAAATCATGACATAATATAATATAATGTAGTCATCTTTTTTGTGGAGCTGAATGTGTATGCCATGTTGCTTTCCCAGAATATTTATAGATTTCCTGAGAGTGACTAATTGTTCTCCAAAATTATATTTTTAGTTGCCTTCTCTGTATCCACAGCTCTAAGAAACTGAAAAAATGGAAGCCTGTTGGCAGAAGTATCAATGAATTCCCATCTGTTGTTAGTGGTTTCATTACAAAAACGTGTATATCTCTAGAAGAAATTTTTTAGAAAGAAGTCATTTCAGCTCCATGTCAATCGATAATTTTACAAGTAACCCGTCATAGTTTATTTTATATGAGCTCAACCCTTTCAGGAAAAAGAAATCATTCTGTGAAGCAATCTTACAAAAACTCTGCTAGGATATTATATGTATGAGAAGACTCTAAGAACACAAACCCATGAACTGAAGCTAATGAATTATCTATGGATTTAAGTTCAGATTTCCTAGGTTTACTTGAGAAGATGAATATATTCAGAGAAATAAATGCCATTACTACTTTTTGTCTGCTAGCAAATGGCATTATCAATAGATTTGACTTTATAAGATGTACACATTGCTTTACCTAGGGTAGTTGAGAAAATATTAATCGTCAGAAATAATGTAAATTCCAGTTATGTATTTATGAAATATATTGATGTTATCAGTCTTCTTATAGTGTACTACAAAGTCTAGACAGAATAATAGCACATTGTTTGCAGAGGCATGGATTGCAAAAATCATTGAATTTGCTGTAATGCTAATCCCTGGGTCTCATTCATTAATTTTTTACAGTTGATTTTACATTCCTATGAAGAAAAAATAATGACACTTTTCCACTCTTCTAATTTAACTAGAATCTTGCATTTAGAACAACAAGTAACATTTAATTTTACCATTGAGCTATGTCTTCATTTGCCTATTTCTCAATTCCAATTTAAAATACAAATGTTAACAATTTAAAATATTTCTTTTCTAAGAACATCTCATACTGATACAGCCTGTGTCACTATAAAAACATCAATTTTCAAATTCTCACTCATTGTAGATCCTCATCTAGTTGCTGATAAAAACAGGATCTCTAACCCTGAAGTTTTATTGTCCATTAGCTTAAATCCAACCTGATTTTTAAAAATGTAAAAGCCATTACTAAAACTCCTAAACGTAAAGAAAAACAGAACTACCACTTGACAAATCTAAGAGGACTGACTGACAGAGAATGAGGAATCTATTAAATCTTCAAAGATCTACTTTTCTGCAGTCCCCAACCTCCTTTCCTCTAGGCAATCCCAAATATCTAGCAGTAATCATGCATTAGTTCCTCTTGCCCCAGCTTCCTCTCCCATACCTCCCAAAATGCAGCGTAACATTTATTGCCATCCCTGGAACTGATCTGGTGCACACTGCCACTCAACAGAAGAGTTCATATTTAAATTGTGGACTCCCCAGTGGTTTAAACATGTTTATTTTCCTCTTGCCCTGCTCTTGGTCTTGCCCATAGAAAATTGATTTTTGCCTGACAGCCATCCTTTTATAAAAAGGTGCTTTGTACAAACTTCTTTATCTTCTTTGCTGATGGTCTCATTTTCTTTGTGGCCTATTTGTCTGTGCTGATATTTTTCTGTGTGATAAGAAGGTTATCTACCAAAAGGCAGTAGAGACTTACTGCCAGTAGCGGCAGCTGTTCAATTTTAGATGATCTCCGGAATCATAACTTTCCTGGGAAAAAGATACAGTCTATGTACATTAAATGTGATTAGTTTAAAATTTGCTTATTCACATGTACAATCAGAAATTTAGCTTTCCATCTTTGAGGCAGAAGAATAACTCTCCATAAAAAGAGGCCTTCCATTATTCTGATGACATACACTCTAGGCAGCCTACAAACTTTAAATTCTGTCTCCACCACTTATCTAGCTTTTGACTTTGGGTGAGATACTCAATTTCTACGCCTTGACTTTGCTCATCTCCAAAGTGGTGATATAAATATTACCATCTTTGGCAGTATTGTTAGGAGGATTGAGTGAGTTAATACGGGTGAAGCTCTTCGTTGGTGCCTGGCAGGTGGAAGGTACTCCATGAGTGTTGGCCATTCTTCATATTGCAGGAATAACTTTGTCTCCATGGCAATCAAAACATCATCTTGGGTTTTGTCTGTATGACTGATGGACTGGTGTTTTCATCATATCAACCATTATTTAGGATAGGATAGACTCAGTTGCTGAGTGATGTTATTACAGAAGTTCAGTGACATTCAAGAAAGTCTCAGCAACACTACTCAATATTGAAGAACTGTATCACCCATTACAGTCAATTTAGATAACCAGGAAACTAAACAACCACACTTCTTTTAGAGTTGCTCTCCTGACGGGGCATGCAGAACAGTACAATTGGTACAATGCACATTAGGTGTGGGCTCCTCTCTATAATATTAAGTGTAAATATAAATACAGGAATATAAAAAATGTAAAGTCTATTTTAATTGTATCTGTGCATGTTATGAAGGCATTCTGACAAAAATTGAAAACATTTCTCTTTTCCATCAGATGCAGAAACAAAGGAAAGAGTTCTGTAAGAAGTATGGGCTGCATCATGTTTTGAGATATAAAAGTCGAGACAGGTACCTAGTAACATGTTAAGCCCAGGAATAGGGGAGTTGTTACTGGCTCCTCTCTTCCCTCCACCATGTCACCCAGCTGTGCACCTACTTGCTGTTCATCCAGCCCTGTTGGCTGCACACTCTGAGTGTATCTTAAATTTACCCCCATTGGTTATTCTCAAGGATAATAAGAATATCCTTGAGCTTAGAAGACTGCAATAGTCTCCCTACTGATGTTCAAATTCCATCTTCTCACCTAAAACCATAATCGGAGAAATCTTTTTAAACCTGTATTTGGGGCACAGTCCTTAGAGTCTTAAGCCTTAAATGGCTTTCTATTGCCTACTCAATGAAGTCTCCAATCTTCAGCTTGATTGTGGGGCCCTGAGTAACCGAGCCCTGCCTCCTGGACAGCCTGGATCCCTCTTCGCTCTGCTAACTCAGCCACGTTGGTCTTCCTGTCCTGGAGTGTGTCTTATTCTCCACACTATTGACTGTTCAGTTGCTGCCCCCACTTCAAATCGCAGCATCAACACTGTTCCTTGGCTACAGGCCTTTCCTCCCCTGCACTGGCCCCCCTTCGTACACACCTGCCATTTCTGATCACACCAACCTGTGCTTCTCCTTTTGAAATGTTCACCCCACCTGGGAAATACTTGTTGATATTTTCTCCATTCAAATATGAGCTCCACATGGGCAAGCATCCTATTTGTCTGGTGGCAGATGCTAGCCTGTGATTGAGCAGAATATGAGATATAATTTTCAATGCTCATCAAATATGTAACTAAATGTAGAGAATGTCTAGATAATTTTTAATACCCAATTACTATGTTTTGAGATGGCTTGCTGAACTAGTTTAAATTTGGATCTGAATAATGCCAGACCTACTTAATTAAATGAAATTTTAAATAATTCAATGAAGGTATTTGACCATTAAATGGAAACATAATGGAGTTGTTAAAATCATTGTCACCATGGCTGGAATGCTGTGCTCAA
This sequence comes from Ateles fusciceps, assembly GCA_036589455.1. Classification (NCBI taxonomy): domain Eukaryota; kingdom Metazoa; phylum Chordata; class Mammalia; order Primates; family Atelidae; genus Ateles; species Ateles fusciceps. Next base: position 8,555,164 of record JAZHEH010002657.1, on the reverse strand, counting down.
ATACCGTCTGCGCAACTTAGATGTGTCCCTGGGCTAATTATTGACTTGTAGTTCCTCCACTTTCTCAGCTGTCAAATTGTTGTGAGAATTAAATACGTTAAAATATCTAAATCACTTAGAACAATGCTTCATAATAAGCATAATAAGCCTAATAGTTGAGACATAATCTAAAAGGAAATCTCCCTTCCCTTCTTCCATCAGTTGGATGCTTGTCTAATTTTCATATTTTCAAGCTAAAACATTAGATAATATAAAATTATTAAATTGCACAAAGTAAAAACTCTGAAAAATTTTCCTATGACCTTTGCTTTGACTCAATATCTAGATTGGTCTGGTCTGGACAATTTAGATGTTTGGAGTCTACAACAATACAGCTCATATGTACTCCACCCAGTCAGATGGATGGAGTAAATTAAATCTTGGTTTCATCATCCAATTGTCTGCCCATCACAGGTTTTCTCCTCTTTGGATGCACTGAGCTGAGTAGAGACAGTCTCTCAGACACCTCCAGATTGTCCATGGCAGGTCATTTCCTACCAGGACATTAGCGGGTGGCTCACTGAAGAGAGAAACCAAGCTTTTTGTCAGGATTTTTGATAAGCTGCCATTATCTGAGCAGAGGATTTTCCTTTTGTCCTGACAAAAATGTCTGTATACATCTATTTTCATGTATTTTTATGTGATAATTTCCTATTCTATCACCTTAAGAATTCAAAATAATCTTTTGTGGTAAAGCGTCAGCAGCTTAACAAAAATCACATTGAGTTACAGTTTCTGTTTTTTGTTTTTTTTTTTAAGAACAAAGACTTATCAGATTCCTAAGTATGATTCAATAATTAAATCAAATGAAATTACTCATTTCTGCCCCCTGCCCTTTCACCCACTCCACACTGCTTTATAGAGGCTGTAACCCATAGCTACGCTACTAAAGAGACGACACGTCTTCCTAAGGTATATTCACTCTTAAGAAATGATCAGGTTGCTTTGGATAAAAACTTTGAAGTCTTTATATTTTAAAGAAGCTGCACTTAAGGTACAAAATTATAATTGGCTATTTCTATCAAACCAAAAAAAGGTCTTTTCACCATTGATAATCCACTTTGTATATACAGTGATTCAAAAATATTTCATCTTTTAAACTGATGGCATATTAGCACATTTTGGTCAATGAGTTTACTTTTCTTTTTATTTCCCAAGATGCAATAAGTAAGAGAAAAAAGCTTTTAAACATGCTTTTAAACAGCCAGAAATGACGAGATTTATTTGCATGAATTGCACTTATGGCTGAAGTTCTTCCTGTGTCATATTTTCAATACATTAAAATATTTTCTACATTATGATGTTTTATCAAGTTATTCTCAGCAGCTCTGGGGAATATGGTTTCTGTATCCTTTGGAAGATGAAATGATCCTCATTCTACTGAGCGTTAATATTAACAAAGGGGTTTATATAAGCAGTAGAAAATGGAAGCTAAAATCATTTACCTTAGTTTCCTTTTGTGCATGTAATTAAGCATCATAAAAATGCAGAAAAGAGCAGACACAGGAAGTAATAAATGCAAAAATATTGTATAACTTCACTGTACTTCAAATGTATATTGACCCATTTTGCCTTCAAAGTAAATGAACTTGGGAAATCATTATATATATATACACACACACACACACACTACACACACACACACACACACACACACATTAAATCTGTATTTTGTATGTATATCATTTTATATATGTATATATACACAATTAGATCTGTAAATATATATGTAGTTTTAGGACTGCTGCATCAGAGGCAAAAAAAGGGTTTGCTATTTCTCTGAATTGCCACTACACACATTTTAAAAGCAAAGTGGGTTTACTAGTGGTGACATTTTAAAACAGGAACGTTTGGAAGATTTGAAGTGAACTAATTCTGAGTTTCAGTCATTACCATGGTAACGCCAGGGTTCAGAAGTCTTCACTTGGAGGCAATCATTGGGTACTCTCTTGGAAAGCACAGATGATTTAGTCCTGCTTTTGTCAGAAAGGTTAAATGGATTCTTTTAATAAACTGGAAAATGGAAAGACTTAGATATAATGAGCCAATAAGTCTAATATCCAAGAAAGCAGGTATCATTAATGGTTCATCTAGCCTAAGTCTTCCCACCAAGAGTTCAACGTCCTTCAAAACATGTGGGAGAGTCATTTCCCCCTGTTCTGAGATGGTGTGTTGCTAGCCTTCCAAAAAGCGAAGGACACTAATCGATTCCTTTATTCAGTTATACAAATGATTCCTTGCTTATAACTTTTGCTAATAAGGGGAAATAAATTTCCTACCTATCCACCCAAAATATTCCTGTATCACAAAGAGTAAGGAAGGGATAAGCATAAATGTTCCACTCTCCCCCTTGGTGGAGGAGGGTAGAGGGAGAAAAATAAAACAAAACAGAGCAGAAACTAAGATGCTTTGAGAAGGCTCTCGTGACATTTTATTGACTGAGGACCATCACAGACAATGCCTTCTCTACTTCACTTATTTATTTGGACATTTTGCTTAAGAAGAATAAAATAAACTCTTGGTATCCTTCCCTGTTTTCAGGGTTAAATTAGATTTTCTATAACAACATACAAATATATGCAAATCATAGTCATCAAACATGATACCTGTTGGTGGTGGAGGAATGGAAGCGACTTTAAACATAAAGTGGTGTGTGGACTGCTCTTGATCATGTAGTATTTCCAGAAGCCCTTATCAAGTAAGAGGCTCTGCATAACTCTGTAACTGTGTGTTTGGAGCTGTCTGAGGAACAACCACAGGCTGGGAGGCTCTGGGACAGGAGCACAGACATAGCTTCCAGTGTTGACTATGTGTGTTATCTACAGGGTGGTCTTTATTCTGAGTGAATCATTTCCATCCTGTGCACCAGTACATGTGCTGAGCACACTTTCATAGACCAAAAATAGAGGCGATGATTAACAAAACTCCTTCATAGGATTTATAGAGGATTTGGAAGGGAATTAGAAATGAGGTTACTGAGTTAACCCCACGTGCATTTGAGGGGGGTTCAAGACTTGCCTTCCTTCAGTCTAAAGATATCCACAGAGAAACTACTGAACACAAGTACAAGGCAGTTGCAGAAAAGCAGATAATGTCTCTGTCCCCATATAGCAGGAGAGATGGTCATGCCATGTATGCATAGGCAAATAGTTCGTTTTCGTGGTAAGTGTTTAAAACAAAGTCTTCTATAGGACCAAAGGATACTATGAGAGTCAGGAAAGAAAAAATACTTTTTGTTTACTGACCTCTCTCAATGTAGTGAAACGCAACTATTAAGTCTTAACAAGAAAATCGAACACAGGCTTGCTATTATTTCTTTGCATACCATGATATGGTTTCTGTGAGCCAGGGGTGCACAGATTCCTCACGGAGTAGGTGTCTGCTGGGCTGTGTTCTCAGTTATGCAAGAATCCACGTCCAATCTCATCCAGGTTTGGGGCAGAATCAGCTTGCAGCTGCATGACTCAGAGCCTCGGCTGTTGACGAGATACTGGCGTTGGTGTGGGGGATGTTCCCAGCATGGCTGCTCAGGTCATCAGGCCAGCAAGGAGAGCTTCTCTTCCGTCCTAAGACGGAGCCATACACAGTACAACGCAAAGCCTAGTAAACGGAGCTACATCCGTGAAGAAAGAAGGAAGTCTGCGGTCTGGGTTGCACTGGAGGCGAAGGGACGTGCACGGCAAGCATGAGGGCCCCCTGGCGTCTCTTCACCACAAGGTCTCCGATCCCATTTTACAGAACAGTGTCTGGAATGATGGCTTGCCGGAATTTCCATGTTGGAAGACAAACCGATCTTTAAACACTGGTCTTTGGGTCTCTCCTGCCTCCACCGCTCCTCCAGTGCAGGGCAAGGAAGATAACCTTGAGTCATGACTCGTGGAAAATTGGGAATGTTCTCCCAAAGTACTGAACAATTAATTCTTCACTTTCCAGAGCTCTTCCAAATACAGATTACTGGGGCTGTACTATCCATGCCCTGGAAGCACTCAGCTTTTCACTTCAGCTTTCTTTTTCCTATGATGAACTTGATTACCTATGGCTAAGTTTTAGATAGAATTAAAGTAGAAAAACTGAACTCCTGGTTGGTAAGACCAAAGGATGTTAGTGTAAAGAGAGTGGAAATGGGATTGACCAAGTGGTGTAAGAGTCTTCCAAATTTTGGCTGACAACGTTAAAAATCCTCATTTTATTTGCAATGGAATTGTTGGTAGACTCCCAGTATATAAAACAAGTAAACATGATTTCTGATTCATTCATTAACATATTCATTGAGGGACAATTCTGATGGGCACGTCTAGGAAGCTAATTTTTTTTTTTTTTTGGAAGCTAATCTTGAACCTGATGAGATCTCTGGCCCTCAGAATGTTTTTATTCTACTGGGGAGATAGGCAATAGCCAGCATGTAATGTGATTGTGATTGTGACTGTGTGTGTGTGTGTGTGATTTTAGGAAGTAGTAAGTTATCAGAAGAAAATAAAACAAGGTAGGTAGATAGACAGTTCCCTGAGGGAGGGGTAACCCTCTAATTAAAAAGCCAACTAAGGACGCTCCTCTTTCACAAAATAGCATTTCAGAGAGCTGGATGAAGTTGTGATAGAATCAGCTGCATGTTGTTCTGGGGGAGAAATGTTTCAAGTAGAGGCAAATGCAGGTGTGACCACCATGAAAGAGCATACTGAAGTGGATACAGCAGGTGAAGACAACTGTTCTGAAATGTGTTGTGAAATTGTAGGAGCAGGTTTATAATCAGGAAAGGTTTTCTTTATGTTGTCGTTTTTATGATGAGACCTATTACAATATATGTGTTATCTTATGATGAGAGGTATTACAGCAAATGTCAAATGCAAAGGCCTTGAATAGGTACAAGAAGATGAAAGCCAATAGGAAGACAGGTTCAGATACAAGTAGCTTGGCAGCCTTGGTGGAAGGCAATTCCCTGGACTTCTGAATGCTTCCACTGTCTCAGTGAAGTAAGAAGCTAAGCCATCAGCTGAGAGTGTGAGAAAGAGAAGATGATGGAGACTGCAGAAGAGAGACAAAGTTGAGGAATTTATTGTTTGTTAGTGAGTGAAAGACCAAATTAAAAGTAAGATTGCAGGACAGAGCCAAGGGTGCACTTCTACATTTCCAACCAGAAATCTCAAAGGTAATTTGTGAGAATAATTGTGTATTTTCTTGTAGCCATATTTACCCACCTTGGTCTAGCCAGGGTGGTGTTTAGCCAGGTTCATCCACTCGACAGAGAAGGGCCAAGGCAGCTGTGAGTATAGGGGTGGGGAGAGATTAGTGTGGGGAGGGGCCCCTGACACGGGTGGGGACACTAAGAACAAGTGAAGGACAGTGAATGAGAAATGCTGAAGGCCTTGAAGCATCGTGGGAGAGGCATCTAGGGTGAGTTCAGAGGCCTGTGGGGGAGCCTTCTCAGCTGGTCATCTTCCCTCCCCTTTCCTGGCCTGTCCACCCTGAATGGCCCTATGCACAACACCTGTGACTTCTCAATAGGGAAGAGGCTATTGTCAGTATCTATTTTAACTGGGTGATAACAGTAGTGAAGCAGTTGGTAACAGGGTGCATTGTCTCCCATAAATTAAAAAAAATGATAGAACCATCATAAATCTGTTTTAAAAACAACAGAGGTTGAAAAAAAATTGCTTGTATCACCTGAATACCACACCCATCCTCAGTTCCCCTTTTTAAAAAGTATCATTGCAAACACATACTAGCTATCACTTGTCCAAGACAAAGTAGACCAGTTACTCTTTAGCAGAAACCTGGGGTCATTTCACAGATCTAATCAAACTCTGTTACCGTTAGGATGTACAAGACACACACTCAAATGCCAAACTACAGTGGTGAAAGAAGAGGTGAAATCTCAAAATCTGAGCATCTAACTGAAGAACTCTCTGGCCTTGAGAATAAATCTTTAAGTCAATGGAATGTTGATACATAACACATGAGTCTAAAATTCAAGAGAACAGGTAGGTACAGAAACATAAATTTCAGAATGTTAATATGAAAGTGATTAAAAGCTGTAAGACCGAATGGAATTAGCATCAGACTGAGTGAGGCAAAACAAGAAAAACCTCAAGGACTGAGCCTTTGGTGGCCCCATATTATAAGGATAAAGACAAAAAGAGGGAGAGAAACTGAAAAAATCAGCCAGAAAGTATGAAGACAATCAAGGAAAGCTGGTGTCTTGAGAAGCAACTGAAGAATGTATTGGAAGGAGAGAGAAATGGGTGGGTATACTATTCTTCTTCCACCTTGTTACCTCCAGACCATTCATTTTCCATTAAAAACTTGCTTCCTATGTACAATACTTCTACAGCACAAAAAGATGAGACATGAATATTGATTTTGACTTTAGGTTTTAGAAATGTAGAGGTTGTTGGGTGCATTCATAGTAATAGATTCAATCACAGAGTACAGGTGAATTTTATTCAAATAAATCTAAGAGAAGAGTTGCAGGGTAAAAACCAAGTACAAACAACTATTTCTGGGACATTCTTTTGAGAATAGGGGGAGGACATGAGCTGGAGAAGGATATGGGTTAACATTTTTTTTAAGATGAAAGAAACAAGAGCGTGTTTATACACTGAAGGGAATGACTTATTTGTGAAGAAAAATGTGTTAATGCCAAGGAAAATGGGAAATTTAATTGAATGATGTTCATACGTGGTTGAATAAGACAGAGTCTGGTGCACTTTGTGGGCTGGGCCCCAGAGAGGAGCATGGCCGATCCGCCCACAGCAAAGAGAGAGAAGGCGGAATGCACAGACTCATATTCAGTCTGCTGAGGGAGCCAGTGGGAATTTTCTGCCTGCTTCTATTTTCCATCTGAATCAAAATCAAGAAATCAGTTCAGTGTGAGAATGGAGGAGGAGGTGTTGGAAGTTTGAGGAGAGAAAAGGTGTGAAAAAAATGTAAAAGAGGAGACTGAACAGCGAATATGTTATGGGTGTATTATGGGTTATATAGGCGGTATTAAGAGCCCTTTTGGGGTTAGTGATCATGAACTTAAAGTGGGAACTGCCAACACGGATGTGTGTATTTCTCCAGCCATGGTTAGTTCCACAAAAGGTTGTACAAATGTAGGTGTGGAGGAGGTAGAAAGTTGCTTCTACTCAGCCAGTAATGTGTTTTTTTCCAAGCAACCATAATGAAGCGAGGGGAGGATAAACATTTGGGGTGTACACCAGGTAGTAATTGTGCTCAGGGGCCATGGAAATTATTCTGCATAAAGGGAAGAGTGAATTGGCAAAAAAGAAAGTAAAGGTATGGTAGGATTAAAGGGCTATGGGTTCCTGTAGGTCAAAGGGTTCTAGAGGGAGTGAACTAGAAAGACGGTGTTTGGAAACAAGGATGCCTGATCCTTGGTCATGACCACGACTAGAAAATGACCATGGGAGCCGTGACTGAGTTGAGTGAGGACAAGCTTATGAAAATGAGAGGATTCCCAGGAACTGAGAGGCCCAGCTGTTGAAAGGATCACCCACACAAGGATTCAAATTACTAAGAATAACCGCAAGAGAGAATAGGATCCGATAGCTGGTAAATGACAGCTACAAGGAGCAGGAGGAACATGTGTGTGATGTTCACAGCTAGGTTTTCATGGAGGGGACAGTGTCAGAAAGCCGGAATGAGAAGTAAGGAATCATGTGCCTTCTCTCCAAGTTTAGATGCAGCTCTACCATGGAAGCAGACATCCAATTTCCTTCCATTGCCGAGTGCTCCATTTTCTCTGCAACTCTCAGTTCAAGTTCCTGAGAAATGAAATGTGATTGTCCAAACATTTGTTTTGAATCTTGTTATGCCAGCTTGTAATTAATGACTCCTTTGTCATGTCCTCACCCACAGTCCCATGGTCTGGAGTTGGGAGCAGGAGCTAGGAGTGGCTGGGGGTTGTGATCTGGTTATGATTTGATTTTGCCAACTATGACCCCATAGAGACTGATGCCTTGTTAATTAATGTGAGATTCTGTTCAGAAAAAAAAAAAATCCTGCAGTTATGTAGTTGTGTTGCATGCAAAAACATGAAAAATACTCTGCATGGGTTTTTTTTGTGATAAAATATATCATATAACATACAATTCCGTTGTTCTACTCAATTAGTATCTGGCCAACATGAAATTATCTTGCGCAAAAAAAATCCAGCGAAAGACAGTGTGTGAAACAAGAGTTCTGCGGTCTTTCCTCCTTCCTTTGTCCTCCTGACAGGACTTTTTGCATGCAAAATGTTTATTTCATCTAATCTTTAGTAGTAGCCTGTTAAGGCTGTGCCCTAATGCTTCCAAAACACTCAAATTGTTTACGGAGCATAAGAGCAATCACAATTAATTTGATTTATATCTTTCTTAAATAGGGACCCGTACTTAGCTAGAGGCCAAGTAACTAGAAACAAATGTAATTGGAATAATTTGTTTACAGTACATTTTTAGCAAAAAGAGATATTTACTACTTTTCTATTCAACCAACACACACACAAATGTTCACACATACGTGCACATCTTACCACACACACATAGAAGATTTAAGTACTAAAAACAAAATAAATCGAAACAGTCATTTAATTACATAACTTTAAGTTTACTGTATGATACAATGAATCCTGAAATCTAGAATATAAGTTGAGATACTTAATCCTCAAAGAAGTATAATCAGTAAATCTTAGTTGTTTAAGTAAGAAAATGAACAAATTGAAGCAAATAAGAAGAAAACAAATTAAAACGCTGAGTTGTATTAAGTCATAGTACAAGCATTCTGCTTCTTTAACAATGCTGTATTTCAATGCAAGATGTTGAAAAAGACTATCATAGAGTTAAACTGTGATGAGTTTTATGAAGATATTGCACAGAAATATTGCATGGAATGCTAGCTGACTTTCTCCTCATATATTTGAAATTCTTTGCAGAATTACAACTTGTAATAGGAAACAGAACACCTGCTTTGGTCTAGACTTGTGGAAAAAAGTGAATATTTATTCAATATTTCTTTACAGACAAATGAAGTATATAACTGGAAAGTCGAGAGTTTGTGTATTTGGTGCAGATGAAAACTTAGAGCTGATCCATAGAAGCCAAATAGGTGTGTGGCTCTGATCCTAACTTAATATATTCTTTTCTCCTTGAGGATGCATTGACTGGGAACTCTAGGCACTCCTCCAGCAGGAAGTGAACTAGGAAGCCATATCTGTTCTTTGTGCTCATCTAGCATGTATCCTTTGCTTCTTTTAATTGTAGTTCAGTAGTAATCTAAGTAAATGCAACCTTGAATCAAGATCAAATTACCATTCTCCCCAACTCTCCAACCTAGATAAGCCATGTGTTTGTTCCCTGATGTCACTTGTAAAGCAAACGAAATACATATGCAGAGCTTTTGTTTATTATACTTGCAGAACTTGAACATTGTACAAGCAAGTGCCTGCCAGTTGCTTTAGGTGTTGCTGAAAAGTCTAACAGTGGCCTGAAAACTGTGAAAAAGGGCAGTTTCCATAATGGCTTTGACCGATAATAGTCTTTCGAATAAGGTTGAGAATAAGTGTCAAGGCTCATTCTTTTTGTGGAAGACAACAATTGGATCTTACTTTTCTACTTATTCTCTCACTAATAAAATTGGTGAAATAAACACGTGGATCACTTAGTACTATTCATTTACATTTGTCATGGTGGTTTTAGTTCATGGAATCTCATTAACTTTTCTCCCATTTGCCATTGGGCATTTGTTCACTGCTGATATGTAACGACAATCTTTTTAATGTATTTTGTTTGTAAACATAGGCTTTTTTCTTGTGTTTATGCTGTTGACTTTCATGTTAGACCATAAGCAATAATAACTAGAATTGTTATACAGAATAAGCAATAATAACTAGAATTGTTGAATAGACTAGAGTAATAATAACTAGAATTGTTATATAAGGCAATCATAACTAGAATTGTTATATGTAGAATTGTTCCTTTTTTATTCACTCTTAGAACTGTTAGTTAGAACTAAGGCAATAGTTATATTCAATAAATTAAAGACTGTATAACATTTCATAATGCAAAACCATGAGGTCATCCCACTAATTATCATAGTAGTCTGTGAAAATTTTGAGACTACTTGGTTTCATTGAAATGTTAATAATAGCTTTTTATTTTTTATAATAACTTATCTTACATGATTTCTTTTGTTGGTCATCCAAACAAACCAATATCTAAACATCAAGGTACTTTCAGACAATAACACTGAATCTCATTCCCAGAAAAATTACATGCAGTAAAATTATCTTTAAAAGAGAAAGTACATAAGGACTCAGAGAGAATCTCACAGTGTTTAATTCTAATATAAGCAAAGAACAAAATTTTGACCTTTAAAAAATTATTAACTCATAAAAAGAAACTTATGTCAACAGAAAAGAATCTAATTTCCCACCTTTGTCTCCCACTTCATTACAAAGAAGCAAAAAGAAGCCAAAACACTGAAGTTAGTCCCCTGCAAAAAGATACTGTTTTATTCGGTGATTTTCCAAAAATATCCCTGGAAATCGGTGGTCTTAAAAATTTATGACCTAAGTGTATCAATCAGAACGGGCATTCGTGATGTTGATTTCAAATTTGTGAATAAATAGATAAATATTTGTCAACAATTTCAAATTTCTAGATATTGAAATGTTTCTGATATACTTAAAAAGACAAATTACCAGTATTTCTTCAAAGCTACTCACATACTTTTGCTAATGTGAATATTTTAGAGGACAAAAGGAAGATGGTACAGAGACAATTTTTTATAACCTTTTCCCCCATGACTACCAGCCGTCTATAATTTCTTTTTTATGTCCGTTTATTTGGCAAGAGCTACTGATTTTATTGTTGCCAACTTTTTTTCATGAAGAGCTGGAAGATAAAGCTATTCTTTAGTTTTCTCATTTGCAAATGGCATCCCATGGGTCCTTAGCAAAGCACTGAAATGAATTTCAGATACCTGCCATTATTCTTCTGCTGCCGTCCTTAAAATAAAATAACCTTCAAAGTTGCAAATATTGTCATCCAAAATGGGATGCAGATTCATTACCTAATCCAGAGATTAGTGAAATACTTAAACAATTGAAAGAATATATATCACAGCTGTGGACACAGTATTATCTGTATAATAGACCATTTAATCAGGAATGAAACAATAACAAGCATATAAGAAAGCTTTTGAGGGCTTAGCATGGCAGCTCATGACTGTAACCTCAGCAATTTGGGAGGACAAGGCAGGAAAGTCCCTGGAGGCCAGGAGTTGGAGACCAGCCTGAGCAACCTAATGAGACCCTATCTGTACACAAAGTAATTATAAAAAATTAGCCAGGCCTCAGCTACTCAGGAAACTGAGATGGGAGGATGGCTTGAGCCCAGGAGTTTTAGTTACAGTGAGTTATGATCATGCCACTGTACTTTTGCCTCAGTGACAGTGAGACACCATCTCAAAAAAATGTAAATAGATTTTCAAAACATATCAGTACAAGATAAATTTAAAAGAAGAAAATTTACTCTATCATTTGAAAAACATAAGAAAATTGGTAAAATATATAAAGCAATGCTTTGAAATACACTGTAGAAGACTTTACATCAAGAAACAGCATTCCTTGAGAGGTCACAAATAAACATGAATGCTACAATTTCCCTAGTTTAAACAGTAAAACTTTCCAGGCTATATTATATGCAGGAGGAGCACAGGCAGTTTTCAGTGAAATCATTGAGATGAGGAGGGATGATCAATGTAGCTAGAAATTTCAGAACAATGTCCTACAGAGAGGAGAACTCCAGAGATAGAGCTGTGGTTATTTTCCAGAGCTCTCCTTGATATTCAGTTGCATACTAATCAGCATTTGCATAAGAAAACTATCAAATCATAAAAATAATCTCAGAAAAACTAGAGGTAAAGTGTTCTAGAGTCACAAAAAGAAAAGAATAGTGCTTGTGGTCAACAGCTAGACTGGGAAACCTCACAATTCATTGTATACTGGATAGGTAACTAAGAAAGGTCTCCTGGGGCCCAGCGTGGTGGTGGCTCACACCTGTAATCCCAGCACTTTGGGAGGCCGAGGTGGACGGATCACCTGAGGTCCAGAGTCCAAGACCAGCCTGGCCAACATCGTGAAACCCCAGCTCTACCAAAAATACAAAAACGAAGTGGGTGTGGTGGCAGGCATCTGTAATCCCAGCTACTCAGGAGGCTGAAGCAGAAGAATCGCTTGACTCTGGGAGGTGGAGGTTGCAGTAAGCCAAGATCACAGGATTCAACTCCAGCTTGGGCAACAAGAGCGAGACTCTGTCTCAAAAAAAAATAAAAAAATAAAAATAAAAAAATTCCTGGATTTAGCAATGCTCCAGATTCACCCAAAAAATCATAAAGGCAAGACCTAAAATATGTAATGTGTTATCAACTAAAAAATGAATTCAAGAATAAATATCAAAAACATTTATAATAATACACAATATCCAACATTCACTCTAGGCAAATTTTACAATTTTTGGCCTCCAAAAATAAACTTTACCAGGCATGCAGAAAAGCAGATAAATAATAATAAACCAATAATAAAATCTATCAGCTTAAACCCAAACTAAGAAAGGTGTTATAATTAGTAGTTGAGAAGCTAAAACAATCATTATGACAGCATTCTGTGTGTTATCAAATTAGAGAGAGATATGGAAGGTGTAAAAAAGATCTAAATCAACTTCTAGAGATAAAAACAACACTGTTTCTGATGAGAATTTGACAGGATGGGGTTAATAGAAAATTAGCCACTAAAGAAAATAAAAAGGAAGTGAACTTGAAGATAAAGCAATAGAAACAATTCAAACTAAAACTAAAAAAAAAATAAAATAAAAAGTGAAAAAAATCAGTGAATTATAAACCAACTTCAAATGGTCTTATATATGTACCACTGGAGCTCCTGAAGAAGGTGAAAAACGGGGTTGCAGGAAAATAATCTGAAAAAATAATGGTCAAATATTTTCCAAACTTGACAAAAACTATAAACCTACGGAATCAAGAAGTCAAGAACCTCAAACATTAAAAAAGATACACTATAATCAGTTTGCTAAAAATATACTGAAGAGAAAATCTTAAATGAAACCAGAGAGGAGAGACATGTTACAATAAAAATGAGCAAAAAATAAGAATGACAGAGAGTAGATTTATCATTAGAATCAATGCAAGAGAAAAGAAATCTCTTTAATGGAGATGTGTCTCACCACAATGGGAATATACTTGACACTGCCTAATTGTACACTTGGAAAATGGTTAGGATGGTAAATTTTATGTTATGTGTTTTTTACCACAATAAAGGAATAGAAATACACTATGTAAAAACTGATAGAACTGAAAAATAGAACTAGACAGTTCTTCAAATATGTGCTGATATTTTGACATTCAGCCTTATTAACTGATAAAAGAAATAGAAAGAATATAAAAGACTTGAACAACTATATCATTCAAATTAATCTACTTGACAAATATAATAATCCTTGTAACAACATAAGAATTCATATTTTTCTCAATTCACATGTAATATTTACCAAAATAGACCATATTATGGATAATAAAACAAGTCTTAATTTATTTAACATGATTCCTATCATATAAGGTATGCTCTCTGGTAAAAGTTAAATTAAATAAGAAATAAATAACAGAAAGATACATGAACATTCCTGAATCATTTGGGTATTAAAGAACATACTTAAAAAATCCTGTGTGTCAAATAACAAACCAAAATGGAAATATTAAAATATTTGAACTGAATGAAAATGGAAATGCATCATGTCATAATAAGTGGGATGTTACTGTAGCAGGACTTAGCTGAATGTATGGTACTAAACATCTATATTAGAAAAAAAGGGCTCCAAATTATTGACTTCACCTTCCAACTTAAGAAACTAGAAAAGAATCACCAAATTAATCACAAAAAATATAGAATAAAGAAAATAGTACAAATCAGATGGTAATCAATAAAATAAAAATACAAACGATAGAGAAATTCAAAAAAGTAAAGTTGAATCTTTGAGTCAATCAACAAAATTGATAAATCTCTAGTCAGAATGATGGGGAAAAAAAAATAGCACGAAATTTCCAAAGAATGGAAGTGGCATTATTAAAGATCCCATAGATATTAGGCAATAAAAAAAGAATGTGGTAAACAACTGTGTGCCAAGAAATACGACAACTTAGAAAAATGAACATACTTACTGAGAAAACACACTCAAGAAGAATTAGATTACTTCAAGGATTTTACACTGTAGTTAAAAATTTGCCCCCTGCCAAAATTCCAGACCCAGACTGTTTCGCTGATCATTTATAGCAAATATTTACAGAAAAAAATACCAACTCTAACCAAGCTATCCCAGAAAATTTGAAAGGGGGAACCACTTCCCAACACATTTTGTGGCCTGGATTTACTCTGATATCATAACCAGACAATTTTATTCATAGAAAAGAAAGCATAGACTAATATTAATCATGAGCAAAAATGCAAAAGTTTTAATAAAATTATAACAAATAAAATCCAACAATATACAAAAAGAATGCCATGTAAGAAGAAAGAGATATTCATTCTAAGAATTAAGGTTTGGTTTTATGTTTGAAAATTAAACTGAAATTACTCATATTAATAAACAGAATTTCCTGATAAATATTCTTAGAAGAGTTAAGATAGAAACGTCTCAATCTGGGCCCGGTGTGGTGGCTCATGCCTGTAATCCCAGCACTTTGGGAGGCCAAGGCAGGCAGATCACAAGGTCAGGAGTTTGAGACCAGTCTACGAACATGGTGAAACCCTGTCTCCACTAAAAATACAAAAATTAGCTGGGCACAGTGGCATGTGCCTGTAATCCCAGCTACTCAGGAGGCTGAGGCAGGAGAATCACTTGAACCCGAGAGGCGGAGGTTGCAGTGAGCTGAGATCAGCCACTGAACTCCAGCCTAGGCGACAGAACAAGACTTCCTCTCAAAAAAAAAAAAAAAAAGAAAGAAAGAGACATTTCAATCTGAAAAATGGTATCAGAAATGCCTACAGCTAACATCAAACTTAATAGCAAAAGATTTAAACTTTTTTCAGTAAGGTGAGGAACAAAACTGATTCAACTCTCACCACTTTTATTTAACATTTTCCTTAAATTTTTAGTCAATGAAATCAAGAAAGAAGAAAAAAATTACCAAGATTGGAAAGGAAGAAATACTACTACATGTACTCATTAAAATTCTAGGCTGTCTTTTTCAGAAATTAGTTAACTGGTTCTAAAATAAATACGAAAAGGCAAAGCATCTAAAATAGTCAAAATACGCTGAATAAAAAGGACAAAATTGTAGAACTAACATTATTAGATTTCAAGACTTATTATATGATGACAAATATTAGTCCAAGGGAATGAATAGATATTCCAGAAGTACATCTATTCACATATGGACAACTAATTTTTGACAAAGTTTTACATATGATTAAGTGGAAAAAGGATAGCCTTTAAATAAATGGTGCTGGACTAATTGGATGTTCATATGTAAAAAATATATCTCTAATTCATATCATGCCTTATGTAAAATAGTACTCAAATAAAATTTAAGGGTTAAGTCTAAAATTATAAAAAATTCTAGAAAAAAAACAAATTATTTGTGACTTTAGATTAGGCTCAGATCAATAATAAAATAAATTAATATGTTGTAACTCATCTAAATCATCAAAGTGAAACTGCCCTTCAAAAGGCAGAATGAATCAAAAGACAAGCCACCGATTGGGAAAAACTATTTATCAAGTTATATGTGTAGTGCCTAATGAAGAACTTGCATTCAACATATATTTTTTAAAAATTCTCAAAACTTAAAAATAACCAACAACCCTATTAAAAGATGAGTAACTGATTTGAACAGACACTTCAACAGATAAGATATGTGGGCAGCAATAAGTACAATAAAAGATGTTCAATGTACTTAGTAATTAGAAAAAGTCCAAATGAAGTACACAATGTGATACCACTGTACTCCTATTTAAATAGCTCAATTTCTAGACATTGTCCATGCTAAATTTAATCAAGAATCCTGAGAGACTGGAATTTTCACACTGCTAGTGAGAAGATAAAGCCATGGAGTTACTTAGGAAATAGTTTGACAGTTGCTTAACATTTTTAATAAATACCTACCATAGGATTTATTGATTCCCATTCTAGGTATTTCCACACAGGAAATGAAAACATATGTCCATGCAAATATTTGACAATGTAAGTTCATACCGGTTTTATTTGTAACAGCACAAATTTGGAAAAAGCCCAAATGTTCATTAACAGATGATTGAATATAAAAACTGTAGCATACCCATGCAATGAAATATTACCAAGGAGTAAAAACAAATCATTGATACACACAACTATGTGAATGAATCTCAAAAAAAATCATTCTGAATGAAATAAGTCAAATAACAACAACAAAAACGGTACACTGTATAGTTCCACTTACACAAAATTCTAGGAAATGTAAACTAATAGATAAGGCCAGGAAGTCAATCAGCGGTTGCTTTGGGATGGGGGAGTGAGTATCAGTTTTAAGGGAATGAACGTATGCCCAAACCTACCAAGTGGCACATTTTAAACATGTAAAATTTATTTTGTATCTTTTTTTCTTAATATAGCAGTTAACAAAAAAGATAATTCTAACTACATTTATGACAATATTTTGGTCTTGGCTTCATGAACTATTACCCGAATTCTGGCTCAAAAATCTCCTTGTAACATGTGATGAGATGGAAGAAGAAAATAAATGCTGCAACATGTGTGCCACTGGAGAATTTGTAATTCTTTCCACATAAATGCAACTTAAAGTTTACCAAGAGAATATCTGGTTTAAATGTAATGACCAAATGATCTTTTAAAAACATTTATACTTTCATTCATTCTTACGCACTTATCAAATATTTAATTAGATACATTCTCTCTGAAAGGTATATGTATGGCATACACCTTTAAAAAATCAGATGTAAATTTTGTCTTTACCCTCTCATAGAAAAGGATGTTACACAAAGGATGTACAAATAACTAAATCATTTTACATCCTTAAAAATATATAACAGCTTGATACACAGGACATACTCAATCACAGTAGCACATCATAAACAAGAGTGATAAAAGGATAACTCCAGGAGCATAGGACATTAAGAAAGGAAGATTGTGTGTGTGTCCTGTGTCTGTGTGTGTGCACGTGCAGAAGGGATGTGTTTGAGGCGAAGTGTGAGTATCTAGAAAGCTTTATCAATTGGATGACTTGAGAACCAATTGAACGCTGTCCTGTAGCACAGGGCTACAGGTCATATGAAGATGAAGCTGGGTAAATAGATAGAAAGAAGAGAAACATGTTTAGGTCTGAATTTTATATATCTATATAGGCACGTATATATATATACATATATATTTTAAACTGATTTCCCCTTCCTCTTCATTGTAATCTTCATTAGTAGAACAGAAAATAAATTGAAAATATTAAAATGCTAATTTTATGGCATACTTTAAAAGGTAGAGGTTTGGAAATTAATTATATATGAGAAGATAGCCACCTGGTCTTAAAAAAATAAAAAAATAAAAGAAAAATCTACAGACATAACATAAAAAGTTTCCCACACCAGGTTTTTCCATGGCTTACACAGCATCTTCCCTTCATCACTGGACTCATTTTCCCACCTTGCTGACCCCAGTTCAGGTTGCAGTTCATTCAGCGCAGTTTCTAGTCATAGACTCTAGAGTATAGAAAGAGATTCACACTACTCTGGGTGTTTGGTTCAGGAGTTTACCTTGGGTTTTAGGTTGTATTTCTTACTTGCAAATGTTTATAGACCTGCTACGGCATGCAAATCACTGTTCTAGGCAGTAGATGAGAAATGCCAAATAGTGTAAAATATTTTCAGCATAATTGGAGACTGCAATAGACAAATATGGATGATGGACATGACAGACCTACAATGTCGAAGAGCAAGGAAGTACTGAGCAGAGAACAGGCTTACTTCATGGTTTTCTTTGCACTTTGTGGCTGTTTTAATTCCTTTTGCATCTCCCTAGAGGTGTTTACTAGGTTCTATATGCATATAGTACCACACCAGGAAGTCGTGTATGTATACTTGAGAGATGGTATTTCATGGTCTATTTCTTTGGAGCTCTTTTTAAAGGTTTAATGTTTGAAAATGTTAGTGGGTGTTATATGACTGCACATGTTAAGTGAATCTTCCTTGAGTAGTTGAATGGTGTGGGTGTGCACTGTTAAACCATCTGGTTGGTCCAGTTGAAAAAATCCCTTTCACTTGATGAGATGGGGATGTAGGTAGAAGAGCCAGCCTACTTCAAGAGCCATGGGAACTCTCCTCCTTCTTTATTTTTTCTGAGGTGGAAATGTGGTGCTCCAAATCACACTTCCTCACAATTCCTTCCATCCTTTTCTTTAGCTTAGTAGCTCTGTGTTCTGGAAACCATTTCATTGGTTTTGATTTCATAATTCTCTCTTTAGTCAAATGTACACAGCCAAGGGTACTGAGGAATAAACCAAGGTAGAACAATGTTACACCCCTTTCAAATTTGTTCACACTTTCACCAGAGTGATATTTCCCAGAGTTTATTATTATCAGGTGACTTTCCTATGTAAAAGCTGCCTAGTCACTCTCCATGACAAAGTCCAGCTCCTTGGCGTGGCTTGTCCATATCCTTACCTCCCTACCTTTCCAGGCTTCTTTCCGTGGCCTTCTTTGTAGAATCCATTGCAGCCATACTGCATTTCTAACATTCCCAGAAGTGTTCCAGGCTCATTCATGCCTTCAGTCACTGGGATGCCTCCCTGTATCATGCTTTCACCCTCCTTGTTCATCTGGCTCTCCCTGCTTCATATCTCAAGACTTGTCCTTCTACTTTTAACCTGGAGAGTGTATATTCGACAGATTTGTAGTAAATTCTGCTGTGTCTTTTTAAAAAAAAAAAAAAAAAAAAGACTTGTCCTTCTAGATCAGCAAATCTGGAGAGCTTCTATTCTCACTCTAGGGTGAGCCAAGTGCCTCTTTGTTCCATTTGCCCAGTGTACACACTCCCAAAGAAATGCATGATATATGTTACCCCATTAAATCGCAGGGCATATCTTGGCATCTGTGCCTGGCACATAAAAGACACAATAAATATTTATTGAGTATCTGTTATGTGAAATAACTAGTGTTTTAGATAATCAAATACAACGCAGAGTTTTAAACGGCTAAGTAGCTCAATGTGATCATCTTTATCATAGATTGTGGTATAAATAATCTGTGAAAAGTGACTGATTATTAACAGGTAGCCTCAGGTATGCAGCTCAAGTAGCCATATAATATTCCAAGTATTTTCAAGAAAAGCTTCTGGTTTATTCAAAAGGTAAGTGTTCTTTAAACAACTTCAGCGAAAAAGGGGTTACTTCCAAATGCTTGGAGAACTCCTCCTGAAGTCCGGAATAAAGCATGATCTACAGAGACAAAGTATAAATAAAACCATGATGCCGAGCTGGTACCACTATTGGGCTGACTGAATGGTAAGCATTGCCTTAGATGAGTTACCTAGACTTTGTAAACCTCAGATTCCACAACTATAAAGCGAGAAGAAGAATAATACATAAAACACTAAGCTGTTGAGTAGATTAAATGAAATTATTTATGTAGAGCAATTAGAATAGTGCTGTACATCGTAAAATTTAAAACCAAAATGTAAATTCTGATTTTTATCCAAGGGTCAACTCCACACAATTTAGCAATGGACCCTTCCCAGCCCTCCAGAAGCTGAATATTGTTGTGTATCATATCCAAATCCAGTATCACCAGGGTGTAGAGTAAGTGCCAACTGTGGGCCCATAGCGTCCACTCCACTGAAATACATTGTGTGCCTTCATTCTCAGAGTTGGGTCTTGCATTTTATCCTTTAGAGTGAGAACAGACTGCATGTTGGAGACGCCCGGAAAATTATGTATTTCTGTATCTCATTCTCTATAGGTCTGATCATTTGAGTGCCTGACATCATCTATCCACTTATCTATCCCTACAATAAAAAAATACAGGATTAAAGTGGCTCTTATCTGTAGTGGGAGAGTGCATATATTTTATATGTCAGTTCTTTAAAAGGGGGAAATTCTTTCAGAGCTTCAGAAAATATCACAGAAGAGTTAAAGGAATGTTTGGGAAGAAAATGTCTGAGTATTACCTATTAGAATTACAATTTCATGCTTCAAAGTAATTATAATTTTCTAGGATCTATTAAAAAGGCTTTTACTTGACAATACTTCTTCTTGTACTTACAGGTCATTATTACAATGAAGGGAAGAAAGGAAGACATGAAGGGGAAATGAGACTGTTTACCAAGTGTAAGTGCATAGACGAAAGGAGATGAGAGGAAGTGCTAACTACCTAGATTCCTGCAGGTGATTATTTAAGAAGCATAAGAATTCTGCCCTAGCTTCTCATAAGTCTGCTCATTCAGAGGGTGAGTAGTTGACATGATTTTATATCCCATTCATAGTTCTTTATTAGATAATCTTATTTCAAATCTAGTCTTAATTTTTTCTTAACCTTCTGAGATATATAATATTTTGTATTATCATTTATGTCATCTAGAATGGATTATATCTTTTTTATTCATATATTTATATAAATAATTGAGTACTTCTAAATGCCAGATACTATAATTTTATATATTGTTAATAAGTATATTCAAGCCTGTAATTCCAGCGGAGGCCAAGGTGGGAGGATCACCTGAGGTCAGGAGTCTGAGATCAGCCTGGCCGACATGGTGAAAACCCGTCTCTACGAAAAATACAAAAACTAGCCAGGCATGGTGGCGCAAACCTGTAGTCCCAGCTAATAGGGAGGCCAAGGCAGGAGGATCACTTGAATCCAGGAGGTGGAGATCCGGTGAGCTGGTATCGCATCACTGCACTCCAGCCTGGGTGACAGAGTGAGACCCTGTTTCAAAAAAATAAAAATAAAAATAAATACATTACTTCATTACAAACATTTAAACATATATAAGTATTTCCATTTATATATAGGAAGAGAAATCTGAAATTTCAAGCAACTTTTATCCAAAAAAGCTCCTTCTTTTTCCCAAAATTCCTCCAACATCTGTAAAAGAAGTAAAGTCACTTACAGATCTATCTGACTTCAGAGCCTATGTTTTCCTCTACCATACAACACTGCATATTCACAGACACAGAAATCTCTTACATTTCTAAAATAAATAAAACACCCAAACTTCAGTTTAAAAAAAATTGTATTCTACAGATCCACCATATAAATGACCAAACATAGTCAGAGGTGTTTACCTGTTTGTTTTGGTCTTAAGGGAATCTTCAAACTACCCTAGAGCCTTGTGTATCCAAGAGTGCAATTTGGACTTTGAATGAATGGAGATGTCATTAAAGGAGCTACGGAGCAAGAAGTAGGAACACGTTTGAGAGTAAATAACATAATTGGCTTCCAAGGTGTAAAGAGAGAGGAGGCTTCCTCAGGACATTTGGGTACCTGGTCCTTCGTACTCAGGAGGTTTTCCATCTTCATGTCATGGAATAAACTATGTTTTAAAGAAATGCTACATCAGCAGAAAGTGTTTCTAATAGAAGGAAATTGTCACAGCTTTCAAATTATGTCAAATATCATTTTAACTAAGAAGGCCATCCTCATTCCATATATTTATCCAGAAAAAAATT
This sequence comes from Ateles fusciceps, assembly GCA_036589455.1. Lineage (NCBI taxonomy): Eukaryota > Metazoa > Chordata > Mammalia > Primates > Atelidae > Ateles > Ateles fusciceps. The sequence goes on along the minus strand of JAZHEH010002657.1, from coordinate 8,533,429 downwards.
TACTGGACAAAATAAAAATACAACAACTTCATGTGTAGTCATTAATGTTTGGATAGACAGTTGCTATAAAATATGAATAATCTAAAAACTTATTGTAGCCACTTGTTTTTAATAAATCTCCTTTGTGATTGATTTATTAAAATCAGGGCCTCCAGAAAAAAGAAACTTAACACCTTTCCTCCATCATGTGAAGGCACTAATACTGATGTAACTAAAAAGAAGCAATAACATAGAGATGGTGTGTAACCTGAGCAAACAGCCTCTCTACTCTCTAGTATTAACTGTACAAATCTGTTGTTGGTTCCAGTTATAAGAACTAAGATTTGTATGTAATGACAAACATCCTTAATTTGCTTAGCAAGTCATATGTAACTGATGGAATGATTTTTAAAAGGAACTCTAGAATTTCAGTTGATCATGTGTTTTTTGAAGTAACTCCATATTGAACAGGGAAATCAGAGTAAGTAAACAACTACAGGAAAATCAGGAAGGCAGACTCCAATTTATGTTTTCTGGGTATAAACTACTTTAATAAGGAAATACAAATCATAAGAGTAGCTTTTATCTAGTGGCCTAGAACTTGGTTATGAAAAGTGTTACTGAAGACATAGGAAACATGACCTCCCGCCGGTGTCCGGGAGCCTTACGGGAGCTGAAAGGACCCAAGTGGAACAGCTGGTAACTGAAACCCATCTTGTCAATGTCAAGTGTAATCCATCTTCCCAATTCACCAGACAAAACACAGCCATGCTTTTCATACAGTGTCTGGTGTCAGAGTGACCAAACTATTGACCTCCATCCCTTCAGGATCACAGACAGAGACCCAAGGCTTACAACCAGTATGCCCACCCCATCAGATGTGAGACAGAGGAGATGAAGAATGCTGAACATTATGAGTCACTGCTTTGAAGTATTCGGAGGCCAAAATAGTTCAAAATAATTGTCTTAATTATTAAAAGTAGAAGCAGCAACCAAAATATGCTTGCCTCTATTTTAGTCTGAATATGTGGAGATCAGAAATTTAAAATAAATGCATGAGTTTCACCTTTTAAACTTCGAGGAATGACCAATAAGAACCAGTGTTTTCGTAAATTATCTTCAAGAATAATTTACTCATAAAAGAAAAGAACTCATGTTATCGTGTAAACAAAAGGCTAATAAATGCCTGAGTAAATCAGATTAATGGAGGATAAAGATTAGGGAAAGTAGGATGTATCAAAAAACAAATACATGAGAAACGTTCAGAGCTTGAATATATAAACAGGCACATCAAAAAAGGTTCAGTGAACACCTAGTTTAATGAGTGGGATGATTCATGCTTTTAAACATCACTTGGAACTGCAGAAAATACCAACAGAAATATCTGGTCACGTACAAGAGATAAGAGTCAGAGATCCACGGATAGTCTCCTTAGATGAGAAGGACACTTCACTTCTATGGCATTCTTCCCACAAATCCATAACCCAAGTTTCATCATGAGCAAAGATCATCCAAAGAAAAATTGAGATGTATTTTACAACGTACCTGTTCAGGCTCTTTAAACATGTCAAAGTTGACCAGAAACTGTGGCTCATGTCAGTAATCCCAGCACTTTGGGAGGCCTGGATGGGTGGATCATTTGAGGTCAGGAGTTTGAGACCAGCCTGGCCAACATGGGGAAACCCCAACTCTACTAAAACATTACCAAAATTAGCCAGGCATGGTGGTGTGGGCCTGTACTCCCAGCTACTTAGGAGGCTGAGGTGGGAGAACTCTTGTACTCAGGAAGCGGAGGTTGCAGTGAGCCAAGGTCGTGCCACTGCACTCCAGCCTGGATGACAGAGCAAGACTCTGTCTCAAAAAAAAAATAAAAATAAAAAAGCCAAAGTTATGAAAAACAAGGTAAGACTAAGGAACTGTCATGGAAGGTGAAATAGAGTATACCACATAGGATTCTAGAACAGAAAGCAAAACATCAGTTAACAACTAAAATACAAATAAAGTCTATTTTAGTTAATATTGTTGTACCAATGTTAATTTCTTAGTTGTAACAAATGAAACATCATTATGTAAGATGACAACTTCAGGAAAAGCGGAGGGAAAGATATATAGGAATATTTTGTATTAAAAACTATTATAAGTCTAACATTTCAATATAAAATTTTTAGAAATTGTGTCAGAAACACTGGATGTTAGAAGACAATGGAGGAATTCCTCCAAAATTCTAGAGAGAAGTTATTTTCAATCTATCATCATAGAATCAATCAAGTATGAGCTTCAAATTATGATATTTTTATAATATGAGAATAATCCTGAAAATTTACCTTATACTAATATTTTCTTAAATAATTACTTTAGGATGCATTATGGCCAGAGGAATAAATCAAGAAAAAGTATGATACGAAATATAGAAAAATATATAGAAACACCTTAGAAAAATAAGAAGAAGTCCTATGATAATAGCAATATAGAAATGTTTAGATTGGAATAAAAGATGAATACCCTCAGAAGTAAAACCTCTGAAAAAAATTATATTAAAAAAAAAATTCTGACAGGATACCTGATCAGATAGAGATGTGACAGATCACTATGTTAAAAGGTGATGACAGAAAGAAAGAGAGAAGAAGGAAGGAAAAGGGGGAAAAAAGAAAGAGATGAAAGACAATGAGAAATTCCAAGTTAAGTAAACTGGTATTGAAAATGTGATTAATCCTTTTTCTTTCTTTCTTTCTTTTTAAGACAGGGTCTCACTCTGTTGCCCAGGTTGGAGTGCAATGCTGTGGTCTCAGCTCACTGCAACCTCTGCCTCCCAGGTTTCAACAATCCTCCCACCTCGGCCTCTTCAGTAACTGGAATTACAGGTGTATGCCACCACACACAGCTAATTTTTGCACATTTGGTAGAGATGGGGTTCACCATGTTGGCCAGGCTGGTCTCGAACTCCTGACTTCAAGTGATTTGCACCCCCCAGCTTCCCCAAGTTTTGGGATTACTGGCGTGAGCCACGGTGTCCAGCCCAAAAATGTGGTTGGTAGTTTGAAGGGGCAAGTACCAGGTGCTAAGAGATCACAGGAGGGGGATACTGGATCTAGACCTTAGGAATCAAGAAAAGCTTTCTATAGAAAGTACTATCAAGCTGAAGACTGAGGACTGACCAGGCTGAATGACAGATGTAGTGCTCGAGAGGATTTCAGTCAGAAATAAATATTTGAGAAAGCCCAGAATAAAAATAAAACATCCTGTGTTCAAGGTACTGAAATAAATTGAGATTAAGGGGAGTGAAGAGTCAAGGTCTAAGAAGGTATTGAGTTGGCAAGAAATACAGTTTGAGAGGAAAGGGCCAGATTAGAAAATAGTGTATTTTTTAAGATTTACATCTTATTCTAAGACCAGTAACAAAGTGGTTTAGGCAGGAAAGTTGAAGTTATTATAAAACTTTTCAGAAAGATTTATAAAAATTAACTGGAATTGAGAAAGAAAGAAGGCATTATTTTACATAATACAAATATCTTTTAATGTAAAAAATAAATAGTTTGGCCTAGAGGAGAAAAAGGCCAGTAAGAAAGAGAAGTGCATGAATATAGAGGGTGTTAGGAAGATGCATAAGTAAGACTTAATGACATTTAAACTTAAGGAACAAGGAGAAGGGAGGAGTAATGAATACTTGAGTCACTTTGTAGATAGACGCAACAATCACTCAACTTAGTGTAGACTAGAGGTGGTTTTTGGGAAGCTAAAGGCTCTACTTTTAGATCTCTAGAATATCCAAGATGGAAATTCAATTAGGATATGATTTCAAGCTCAAAACTTTTGGATTGCGTCTGATAATGATTAGTGTTTGAAGTCATGGCAACGGATATTTTGTCAATGTTCTTTTGAGAGTTGTATCCTTCCATACTTATCTGATAGGTTTTTTCAATGGCATAAACTCAGAAGTTTCTAGAGAAAAAGTTCAGCTACAAATACTCATCCTTTCTCTTTCAGTCACAAACCATGCATTAACCACCCACTAAGGTGTTTAGAAAAACAGTAAGTAATTCAGGGTTCATGCTGACAGAGAAGACCCACATAAGCAAACTTCATTATAATACAAGGAGTTAAATTCCCCCAGTAGAAGAATGCAGCGTGTCTGTGGGAAGATGGAGAAACAAAGATAAGGCAAACCTAGGCAGAAATATTCCAGTTGGTTGTTATTTCAGACTGAGACAAGTCTGCCAAGTGTAGACTATATTCTATTACAAATTTAGATGCTTTTTGGCCGTGAGTCAGCTCCACGGCAACACCTACACTGAAGTTGTATGTAATCGACCTGTCTGGATCACTTGGTTCACAAAAATGTTTGGCCTACCAAAAGGAAATACCATACGCCTTGGGAGAACTGACTCATTAGTTGAGATGCTGCTTACCAGTTGCCTGGGTTGGCTACTGTGGTAAAGCAATATCAGTTGGAGAGCCAGGGGTGGAAGTTGGGGAGAGGCAGTCTTCTGTGTCTTACATTTGCTATATCTTTGGAGGAAAGGTCCTTTTGGCAGTGTTCCTTAAATTTAAATATCTTTTCTTTTGGACTCAAGGTTATGTTTATTTTATCATCATATCTAACCTCCTGGAATGTCATTAATCTGAAGTTACTGTCAGTATCATATGATATTTATTGAATAACAATATTCTCTGATATTGCATATGAAATAAAATAACAAATGACCCTCCCTTACTTTAACTTACTACTAATTAGTTAGAAAAGAACCTTTACACAAGTGGTTTGGAAAGGTCCAATAAGAGAATGAACAGATGAGAATTTAAGAGTATATAAACCCATCTGGGTACGAGATTTAGGTGATGCTGCGTGATTAGTGGTAACAGCAGAATGAAGTCAGCTCAGGAGGCACCTTGAGCTGGAAAGGAGGGAGATATTTGAGTGAACAATTGCGAGGATTCAGACAAAGGCATATGAGAGAAGCACACAGATAGAAGGCTGGAGTCAGTGGGTGTGAAATGATACTAGGAAGATGAAGAACGTACTGACTTGTAATGAAACTGAGGCCAAAATTTTACTGTGTTAAGAGATAAGTTAAAACCATTAAAAATATTGGTAGAAAAAGAGGATGAGAAATCATGTTTTGAAGGTTTATTACAGAAGCTGTGATGATAGCATACCTCATAGATAGAAATGAATTATTTTAAAGGGAAATCAGTTTTTAGAGAAAGATAATGAATCCATTTTGAACATATTGAATTCAAAGTGACAATCCGTCATCCAAGCAGATTACCATGTAGACAGATAACCAAATAGGATAGAAACACCTGCCATATATAATAAAACTACAGGTGCCCTCACTGAGTGAACCAGTATACATAAAGCATAGTGTAGGCGCTCCCACATCTGAGAACAGTAAGACTCAATGAAGGCAGTAAGGGGAAGTTAAAAAGGACAAGATGAACTGGGGAATTCGAGATCTTTTTCTTTAGCTTCTAAAAGATCCTAGAGTGTTTCTAGGAAGCAGTCACTGTTCACCCATGGTCCATAATGGTAGTGGCTGAGAGCAGGGCCATGGTTTGGTGCTCAGAGACCATTCACCCTCTAGGAGCAATTGAAGGAGAGAATAAATTGGGACAACAGAAACCTAGAATGCCATGGCTAAAAGGGAAGCAGAAGGCAACATTTGCACTTTTGAGGAGAAATTCTAGCAAGGGATTTCTCCAGATTTTCATTTTAAGCCAGAAGTCTTTGACACACTAGAGAGAAAGATGGAATTTTTTTCATGAATAAATGAGATAGTTGGCATTTTTGGCAAAGAAAGGTTTAGTTTTAGAAGACCAAAAATTAAACAGCAATATTTAGTACAAAAATAGTGTAACATGGAATGTTTGTGAAATTCCTGCTGAATTCGAAGGCCACATCCTATTAAAGCTTTTTATTCTTTCCTGCAATAGCTGATGTTCATGATACAGTATCTGCCTTGCCCTGCTGGGATACTGTCCCCTTTATCCTGGTGGGATGTGCTCCCCCTTATCCTGGTGGGATATGCTCCTCCTTATCCTGCTGAAATTTGTCCCCCTTATCCTGGTGGGATGTGCTCCACCTTATCCTCATGGGATATGTCCCCCTTATCCTGGTGGGATATGTTCCAAGACTCTCAGTAGATGCCTGAAACCATGAATAGTACCAAGCCCTATATATGCCATGTTTTTATCATATACATACACATGTATGACAAAGTTTAATTTATATATTAGGTATAGTTAGAGATAAACAACACTAGCTAGTAATAAAGTAGAACAATTATAACACTATACAGTAATAAAAGTTGTGTGATGTGGTCTCTCTTTCTTTCAAAGTATCTTATTGTACTGCACTCACCCTTTTTTGATGCTGTGAGGAGGTACAGTGCCTATGTGATGAGATGAAGTGAGGTGAATTACAAAGGCATCGTGACACAGGGAGGCCTACTATCGACCTAATAAGCAGGTTGCATCTGCAGTGTGGAGATGATGGAAAAGGGATGATTCACGTCAAGAGAAGAATTGAATGGGATAGCAGAGATTTCATTACGTTACTCAGAGCAGTACGCAATTTAAAAGTTATGAATAGTTTATTGACAGAATTTTCCATTTAATTTTTGAAACAACATTGTGCCACACATAATTGAGACCACAGAAAGTGAAACTGCAGATAAGGGAGGACTACTGTATTCTTAGAGCTAAAATGTATGTCACTGGAATACTATTGATAGTTTAATCAAAAAATTATTTAGATCATCATGGGTGGTACCATTAGGAAAGATGGTAGATTTTCTTTTTTTTTTATTGCATTTTAGGTTTTGGGGTACATGTGATGGTAGATTTTCAATTCAAATTCATATCATTCAAAGAAAAATATAGTGAGTCTCCACTATAAGATAGATATTGAGTAATGGTGTAGATATGTATTAGTCTGTTTTCATGCTGCTAATAAAGACACACCGGAGACTGGGCAATTTACAAAAGAATGAGGTTTCATGGACTCACAGACCACGTGGCTGGGGAGGCCTCACAGTCATGGTGAAAGGCAAAGAGGAGCAAGTCACGTCTTACATGGTTGGCAGTAGGCAAAGTGAGAGATCTTGTGAGGGGGAAACTCCCATTAGTTAAAACCATCAGACCTTGTGAGACATATTCACTATCATACGAATAGCACAGGAAAGACCTGCCCCATGATTCAGTTACTTCCCACTCGGTTCCTCCCACAACACGTGGGAACTGTGGGAGTTACAATTCAAGATGAATGAGAATTGAGCTACATTTCAAGATGAGAGCCAAACCATATCAAGATATCAGCAGAAATGAACAAAAAATGAGTGATTTCAAAATTACTCAGTTTTTTACTGATATTCTGATGTGTATTCCATAAGAGATAATTACATTCTACACCTCATGCCAAAGTTATTACAGTTCAAACTCTAGGAGTGGAAGCTGCCCAGGAACCATTGCCAAAAAGTTACAGGGAGAGCCTCAGTGTTTCTTTGGAGTCTCCAGCTCCTCTGTTCTTCTCTCCCTTTCCTTGCTCTTCTCTCTCCATTATTCTTCCCAGCCCTCCCTAGTGCGGGGGACTCAGCTTTCATAATGTTGCCTCAAAGACTTTCTATCCATAAGGTGTTACTGCACTGTGTCTCAGAGGAGAGGAGGGAGGCCATCTGGAGAAGGTGCAATGCACCTCAGCTGTGTCTCTTGCCTGTCTATTGCTCCTGCTTCCTGATCCCTACCAGGGGCACACCTAGGGACACTTAGGAAACCCTTCAGAAAACAATAGCAGAGAAGATGCACCAAATACAAGCCATTCAATGCATCCTGCCTGCCATGGACTCAACCCAAATCTTGTTTCATATAGCAGAGAGAAAATTGCAGTGCTTCTTATCAGCTTTACGAATTTTATTCATAGCTTCAGAAAGTTGCTGAAAAGTGTAAACGACTATTTCAGAGAAGAATAAAAGAACTACTCAGAAAATCTGAAAAGGGTTCAAAGAAATTCCAGCGTACTTTGATTCTTCCTTTACAAAAGACAAAGGAGTTATGGTGTTTTACTTCAGCTAGGGTGGCCGCTGGGAAGTCAGAGTTTTTCTGTATCCATCTTCACATTTATTATGAACATGCATCATATTTGTATTTACACATGATGCTATTATTATTTTTCATTGGCATGGCTTTTAAACCCCAAAGCATTATAGGTAGATAGATAGATAGATAGATAGATAGATGACAGATAGAGATAGATAGAAATGTTTATGTAATGATAGAATATACAATTATACAATTATATATACAAATAAAATTCCTTTATATATAAAGACATTTATACATATGTAAAGGAATATGTATTATACTTTACATAATATATGTAATATATTATATATTTTTTATATATAATGTATATATACGTACATATTTCCACATTAATGGAGACACTAATGTGATTTTAAAATCACAAACTCACTGAAAAGAAAGTAACAGTTTGTTTCCAAGACATGAGGACATCAGTCGGAATAATGTTTCTTCCATAGAATTAAATGCATCTCTAGTGACTTGGAAAGGCAATTTCCTCATAAATGGGTAAAGTGGTCATACTAATACTGTACAAAAATGAATACAATAAAATAGGCACAAAGATTCCAACAACTTAAAACATCCCATCTTTATTCTACAGCTCAAAACTCAGAGAGACAGTGGTTCTAGGATTTGATGGGAGTAGGAAAACACTTTATTGAGTGTTTTCTATGTACCAGACACTTTGTACAATTTTGCCATGTTGTCCAGATTTTATTAAATGCAGTCCTTTTCCCTATTCAGTGTCAACATTCTGAGGTTCTTTCATGTCGCTCTGGTGCTCCATCAGATCTAATCCCCATTAATGTGACATATATGCTGATATTATGTAAGTATGTGTGCATACGTACGCTGACACACATCGTTTGCATTTGTAATTGTTTTTTACCCAGTTGCCTCATAAAAGATTAAAATGGAAGATTAGACTCCATTCAGAGTTTGACAATGCCTCAATAATAAATCAGTTCTCATCGTTTGAAGAACTATGAGGTGGAACAAAAACTGATTTGAGATTCATACCGTTGTATACCTACTCTTTTTAAGAAAAGATGCAATTTACACATCTGCAAATCTTAGGAAATGGCTCAGAGAATTTGCATGATTTGGGCACACGAAGCAATTTTAGCACACAAATTCCTTCCTTTCATCTCTAACGGGTGTAGAAAGGATACAAACATGTTTTTTGCAGATGAGTGAATTATTGACTGGCATAAATAGCAACTCACACTAAATGCTTCAGAAATGTGTTTTTTAATTGAGTGAAGATGACATCAAAAATATGTAGGAAAAATCCTATTTTATGAGAGCTGAAGATACGGAATTGGATATACTATTTGTGAGTGTGTGTGTATGGGTGTGTGTGCCATAACTAATATTAAAATTTGTAGTTGGTCTTTCTTGTCTATTTAATGTTTATAGCATTTGTTGGGGGATTTTTACTAAATGATGACAAAATAATGAAACAGATTAGTAAGAAAACCTAGAAATTTTTCACTAGACCTCTACTGTCTATATTAAAAAAATGAACTAAATGGTAAATAGGGATTTTTGCCTACTAAGGGAAACTACTAGAATTTATTGCACTTTAAAAATATCATGCAGTGTATTGTAAAATGAACCCAATCAGATGTTCTCTTAAAGGACTATATTAGGGTATTATAATAGTTTTCCTAAAAGTGGATTTTTTGCACCACAATTCAAATAATGCCAGAACTGCAAGCCATAAACCACAATGTGAAATACGTAAGCTTGAAAAGCCCTCAGTGTTCACGTGGTTCAGTCCTGTTTTCACACTGGAAACTGAGCCCCAGAAAGTTACAGCGGGTAGTGGAAGATGGTGCACAATGGCTGTGACAGAACTGTGATCAAATCTGGTCACTGTGATTCTTCTGGCCAGCTTCAACTTTCTACCACATGTGTTATGCGGCCTCCATAAGATGTTAAAGGATAATTCTGAATCACTGGCAATCTGTAATACCCAGATCCTTGATTCTGAGAGATTATTTACCCCGGGAAGTCTTTCTGACATGAAGACTAGCCTTGGGTGAGGTAACAGGGAGTAAATAGGATAAATAGTCCAACTTACATGAATGCAAGAAATTATAATGTGATAGATTTTTTTGTGTCATTTCAATTTATCGAAGCTAGTTCAGTTGGCTCTGTGAATGTATATAGGAAATTTAGAAGTATTAATCTGTTTTAATTTTTTTCCTCTAGGTTAACTGCAGTGAATCAAACTATTCATGGATTATAAGTTCCATGAAGGTAAGAAAGGGCTCCAGATGGTTTTCGTCCTATCACTAGGACTTGCACAGTATGAGTGCCTGGTGCATAACAAACTTTATTAATAATCTTTTCTCTCTTTCTCTCCTCAACCACACACACACAAATATACACACAAACATACATACGCATGTGTGTATACGTATACATATACACATACACACACATACACACACGTGTGTGTATATACATATATATACACACATACACACACATATACAATAAATAAATGGTTGAATGGCAAAATGACTAAATGGATAACATTTAGTACATCTAATGATATGCCACAGACTAGTCAAAAAGCCCTGAAATTGGGTAAAAAATGTATGAACTAAATTCCAAGATCTCTTACAACCCTATGATTTTATTCCAAGGCATTAATACAGCAGAAACTTGTAAATATGTGTACTATAGATGTGTACAAAATGTTAATGGTCGCATGATATTGAATAGCTCCAAATGGGAAAAAGCCCAAATGTCAATCAACAGTAGAATGGATGAATTTTGGCACATCTATAGAATGGAATTCTAGCCTGCAATGAAAATGAGTAAATTATTGCTACACACAGCAACATGGATGAAATTCAAAACTCCTTGAGTGGATAAAGCCAGACTGTATAGGATTACATTATCTATAAGAACTTTTATTCAAATTCCAAGTACAGGCAAAACTATTCTACAGTGATAGAAGTCAGTGCTTACCTTTAGGGGTTAGTGTACCAAGGCTGGGGCAGGAGGGAAGTTTCTAGGTGATGAAGATGTTTTAATTCTTGATCTAATTCTAGCTATACTGATGGGCTTACTTTGAAAAATTAACCAAGGTGACTGTGCACTTTCTGTATGTTTACATGAAAATTTCAGTGACACACTTGCTTGTATAACTTTGGACATGACGTTTCTTTTCTGTGCTTTAATTTCCTCAATTGAAAAGCAAGGAAGAGAATGCTTACCTCAAATGATTGGTATAAAGACTAGTGGCGGGGCACAGTGGCTCACGCCTGTAATCCCTGCACTCTGGGAGGCCGAGGCAGTTGGATCACAAAGGCAGGAGTACAAAACCAGCCTGGCCAACATGGTGAAACCCCATCTCTACTAAAAAATACAAAACATTAGCTGGGCATGGTAGCCTGCACCTGTAATCCCAGCTACTTGGGAGGCTGAGGGAGAAGGACCGCTTGAACCCGGGAGGCGGAGGTTGCAGTGAGCAGAGGTCGCACCACTGCACTCCAGCCTGAGTGACAGAGCAAGACTCCATCTCCAAAAAAATAAAAAAAAGATGAGATTAGCAAGTAGAGTATGTGTAAAACCACCTGGAATAAAGCCTGGAGCGTGTGTTCAGTATTTAATTGTAGCAACAGTTACCTTCATAAACAACAGGACATTGTGGGAACATCTGTTAATTACTGAACAGTCTTTTTAGGCCCACCTGGGGTTTGTGGATAGTAATTTTTATTAATAACACCTTTATATGGGCTGAAATCACAATGATACTGTGTCAAATTAACCAGCAGTTCAGAGCTATGCTGCTTCTTTTTTGTCAATTTACTTGTTTTATTTGTTTTTAATTGATAAATAAAACTGTAAGTATCTTATACAACATGGTGTTTTAAATATATATATACATTGTGGAATGACTAAATGAAGCTAATTAACACATGCATTACTTCACACAGTTATTTCAGGAACTACGTTTCTAGAAGTCTGTAAGGTTGATTGATTGATATTTTAAACCTGATTCATTCATTCATTTCTTCAATCCAGGAATTTTCTGAGGGTCAGTTTCATAGCATGCACTGCACTAAGTGTTGAGATTACTAAAATCAAGAAATAGTTACTGACGCAAAAAATCTATGTGAAGTCCTACAAGAGAGAACTTAGAGAGACACATAAAAAGCATAGTATAACACAATATATAAAAATATACACAACAAAATATATTAGATAAACACAGAAATGTTTGGAGCAATGACTTAGATACTTAACTGATTTAGAGATGTTTTGAAAAAATGTATGCTAATATGTATTTTGTTCAAAATTGATTAATTAGATAATTAATTTTTAATTATGGCAAAATACATAATATAAAATTTATTATCTTAGGCACTTTTAAGTTTACATTTCAGTCATGTGCACTATATTTACATTGCTGTGTAACAGATCGCTAGAACATTTTTATCTTGCAAAATGACAGATGCATTTTAAGGGCAGAGTAGGAGTTCCTTTATCCCGAAAGAGACTCTACATCCATTGAACAACCTTCCATTAATATTGTTTACATGTTAACATATTTAATTATATTATAATGTATTATCTATAACATATTGTATATAAATATATTTGTAAATATATTTATAAATACACATGGAATTTACATATTTGAAGTATTAGTTTCAAAAATGCTACATATATCTAATATGAGGTTGCAGTGAGCGGAGATCGCACCACTGCACTCCAGCCTGAGCAACATATATCTAATATTTGTAGCATTTTTGAAACTAATCTTCAAATATTAGTTTCTCTCATCCTATATTGGACTTACGGTGGAAATCTGGAAAACTGGCCAACATTTCAGTAGGAAAGAAGAAAGATGCCGTATTCGCTCCTACCTGTTTCAGAAAACCAGAGTGGAGAAGATGCATAATGGGCTTGACACATTATTTTTATAATGATGTTTATATTTTTATTTTCTTTTTTTATAGTCACAATGAAAGTGAAAGCAAAGGAAACACCTAAATGTCCCACAGGCCACTGGATAGTATGCGCGCTGTGAAGGGTGTGGGGTGGACTCAGTGAGAGACGGGATCCTGTGGACCGTTCCCCCGGCTCCTTTGCTCCCACAGCAATCACTTCTCTTTCCTCATCTCCCCAGTCGAGAAGAGTGACACATCAAAATTACAGCAGCAGAAGTGTTTTTACCTATAGTAAAAGATGTACATATAATTTCATCATGACATACTACAAAACAGGCAAAAATAGTAGTTTTTCAGTATTTTTATAAATTCAAACATAAATTTTTCTTATTTCAAAGTTAATATCAATAGGCATTAATGCCAGTGATTTTTAACCTGCTGAAATTTGTTTTATAACTCACTGGGGGGGTAAGTGAGATATTTAGTTACACTTTTAAAAGTATTGCTTTTGTATAAAATACCTTGAAATAAAAGTTTGAAGATGTCCTACGAGTCTTTGTGAAAAGAGTAGTCATGAAAGTTTCAAAATGACAGATGCATTTTAAGGGCAGAGTAGGAGTTCATTTTATCCCCCAAAAGAGAGAAATCCCACTCAAAGAATAAGGAAGAATTCAGTGGACGCAGAGAACAGCAAACAATGGTTAGAGCATTGTGAACCTTTGGCTTTAATCTTGAGAACCTAGCTAGATAGTACTGCCGCTGACTAAGATTTAAATGTAACAATATCGGGGGAAATGCATTTGAGAAAAAGTAAAACGTTTATTTTGTACATATATAGCTTGAAATGCATATGGGAAATGTAGGTGGAGATTTTTAGTAGGCAATAGCATATGTGAGTTTGAAATGTAATGCAGATATGTAATCTAAAACTGGTTCTCAATTCTGACTGCGTATTGGGGAACTTACTGTTTAAAATGACTAAGTCTCAGGCCCAACTGCAGATTGATTAAATTAAAATTTATGTGGATGTGCACCTGAATTTTTTGTTTTCATTAAAAAAAAAAAAGGCTCCCCAGGAAATTATAACAAACTGCCAGCTTTGGAAACTGCTGTACTACAATTAATGTCAAAGTCATCAGCCTGTGTGTTGTCGTTGAAAACACAAGGATGGATGAGAACATCTAGCGAGTACAGGTTGTTCCCATTCTTGTCTTCTCTTTGCCCTTCAGATCTGCCCTTTCACGTAGTCTGAGCACCGGAACATTCTGAGCCCAGTGGACTGCACCAATGAGCTCTTCCGTCCTCAGGTTTTTGGTAAGCACCATCTAGAGGAGGCATTGAGAGAAATCAGGGACCCAGGAAGATAAAAACAGGCGTTGCTTTCACGGCTTCTTTTCTTCTGGGTCAAGGGGGTGACCACAGATTGAGGGTCATCCTCAGTCAAAGGCCACAGCTGCCCGCAGGTGCACCTCTTCACACAGCTGCTTCTAGAGTCTTCTTAGCTGCTTCAGGTCTAGGGCTGATGAGGTCTCCCAACTGTTGCTAGCTCTACAGTTTTGAGCCATCCTCAGTTGATGGTACTGCCTCTTTGTAGACAGTACCTTCATTAAATAAAAAGCAGTGACATTATGCTGAATATTCTATGCCAAGCCCCTGCCTGCCGCAGTAATGTAAGAAGAGTTGTGGGCTGAAGATGGAACTGAGGGAGACAATGACCTTTCAAAGATGTAATGAGGGGACCAGGGAAGGTTGTTGCAATGGAATCTGAGGGTGTAGAGTTTAAATGTAAGAACAGAAAAAGTGTCTGTTGTTATTTGAAAAGTCATGAAAGCCTTCTTCTCAAGAAAAATTTTAGTGGTATGCTAACAAAAATCAAATGGCAAAGGCTGGAGCATGAATGCTAGTGAAGAAATGAAGGGTAGTTATTTGACAAGTTTGATGACAGGAAGAATAAAGAGTCTGGATTTATTAAAAAGAAGATGTGGAGCTAATCAGCTGAGATTGCCAAACTCTTTTAATGAAAATTAACTGTGCTCTGTCTCCAGCAGTTATGACAGAACACTAATAATATCACCAAGAGACGATATGAGCACAACATACACACTCAGTGCTATAAAGCCTTAGATTTTGAGAGCCACTCAAGGAAGAACACAAAAAGTTAAGTTAAAAGTTGACTTTTAAAAATGAACGAAGATATAAAGAGAGAAAATACAGAATATGTACCAACAACAATCAAAGCATATGAAATGATGGCCATCTCTAGTAACCAAAAGAAGGCTACTATGAGCAATGATATCACCTTACAACTTCATAATGATTCAGAAAATTGGCCATAGCCACTATTGGCAAGAAGGTAAATAAAGTCCATTTTTGGTCAGAACGTCAATTGATGTATCTTTTCTGAAGTCTGGTCTTTGCACTCTAACACTTTCGAAGAAAACATTAATTGCTTCACTGAAGCTCTGAGTTCATATGGCCATGCTCTCCTGCCCAGGTGTCCTCTCCCTTAAGCCTCCTTTTGAGCACTTAGGTGCCACTAATCACCATGGCTTCATTTAATGCCACTGGATTATAAAATAGAATTGATGGAAAGACCCATTCAACATACCCATTGAAGCATTGTATGCTCTATTTTAAGGTATCATTTTATAACACATTTTATAACACACACACACACCTCACACACACAAACACACACACACACATATATCATGAAATCCATTGACTCCTCACACCTAAATGCTCTTACATAGAAAACACAGACACTTAGAAAGTGGTGGTTGAAATGAATCTCTTCTGTAATGCTATTAAATGTCCCTAAAACATATTTAAGAAGTATGAAGAGGAGCATTATTGAAAACAAAATAGATTGATACCAAAGAATAACTGTATTTTAAAAAGTGGTATTATGATACTCATATGAGTGTCAAATGAATGCATGCCAAGTATTTTATTTAACTCTTTACTGAAGAAATGGGTATGATGCTACACCCAATTCAAGGTAGAATTCAATATACAAAATAAACACATATAGGTAAATCAGGAATGTTGAAATGAGTTTACAAAATAACACAAAACTGGCTTTCTCCATGGAGGTTGGGGGAGCTGTCCAAGAATCAGTAATTATTTCCAGAGACAGAATTCATTTGTGTTTCTATGGGCAGGTGTCATTTAAACTGCCATCAGTTATCTGCAATTTATGGAATCGTAACCACTTTAAACAGGATGAAAACAGGTAACCTGAAAATTTCTCATGCACTAAATAAGCAGCTCAGTTATTTTTAAATGTGTTTGTTTTTGTTAATTTCACAATAGTTGACTGTCAGTAACTTTCCTGATAGTGACAAAACAATTTGTGCCACATCTCATGGCATCTCAGCTTTCTGTGTCCTTGTCCCTCTCAAAAAACCCCACATGCCTACCTCAACATGCGTTTTATCTTCCTTCAGACTGAATTAATGGTGTTCATGTTATATGACTTTATACATGTTCTTCACTTCAGAGCAAATAGTTATGAACAGTTAATGGAACACACACACACACGCGCACACACAGTTGGGAACGGGACCCTCTGAGCCTTGTTACCAGCGTCTATACTCTTTTCTACCGTGCCGTATTACAGTGACAATTCAGTTAGGTGGTCTATGTCCACCATCCAAAGCAAAAACACTGGTAAACTTTCCAATTCTCTGTACCCTATTTGCCAAGCACTTCAGTGATATCTGTAGTCTGAAGAGAAAAGCTAAGTTGTTCCTCTCTCTCTCTCTCTCTTCTTCGTTCTCTTTTCTTTTGCATTTCCTAAAGCAAAGGAAGAAAAAGGAGGGGAAGAATTTGGCAATGTGTCAGTTAATTTCATCAGTGTAGACAAAGTTAAATTAGGAGGCTAAATTATCAAGATTGGCTGTTTCCATTGATGAAATTAAATCAGGTAAATTGCCAGTGCTTCACAAACGCAGTCTTAGGTGCGACCGAAGTTGTGATTGATTGGAAAGTACTCACAGAGGAAACAAGTACAGGAAAAACATCACACTATTCCAAAACGCAGAACAACACCACCTATATTTAGGCTTTACAATTTTCAAGCTCGTTCATATTTTTACTCTGATGTATTTCTGCTTTTTAATTTGGCCTTTTCCTAAAAAATAGTTTGCTTTACAGTGAACAAAGTAAGATAAAATATGCTTCAAAAGGTAGAAAAATGAGGCAAGTGAAAATGAATTTAAAAAAATAAGAATCCAGGAGCAAAGTCAATCCACAAAGTTTGTCAGTGACATCATTACCCTTCCAAACAAGGAGCTTCAAGTTCAACTCCAAACATTTAATGGTGCAGCCTGGAAAATGCAGTGACCAAAATCAGAGTCCCTGGGTAGAAAGCAAGCCATTTGATAGGAAATGAAAGAGTCCTGCTGTAAATACTACAGAAAATAATTTTCAAATCTACTCTCCTAAGGAGAACACTGTGTGATATAGTGAATATCATCTTTAGAAACATCTTCTTGTAATTATTTCTTAAAATATCCTTCCAGACAAAGCAATGACATCATTACACACTCCAACTTAGCAAAACGTTGTTTGGAAAAAGGAATGTGGAAGAACATTGAATGATGTCCAGATATGTAGCTCTCTGATGATCTGACTTTATCCAAGTGTCATGTGGGAAACAGCTAGGATGGAGTGAATTTTATATCTCCCAAACAGTTCTTCATAAATATCATTTTATTTGGCTAAGCTTTCAACTGTGACTCAATGACAGGAAAGGGGGAGAACCTAATTCCTAGAATTGCCTGAAATGCTGGTCTTCCAATATTGCCAGTGAACTGAGAAACTATGTTAATAATCAGCAGTGTTAAGCCTTTTCTCTTAGATAATTTTATTATTCACAATTCTCTTTGATAGACATTAGGTTTAGACAATTGACCAGCAAAGTATGTTTTTTAATGACCACAAACATGTTAAAAATAAATGAACCCTGAGAGGTGACAAGGAAACAGCACATAAAAACAGTAGAAGGATACTATTTCTCTGCCACGATTCACTTACCTTTTTGTAATAAACATTTAGTTGTTTTGCTTTTTTATTATCAACACTTTTATTAAGTAGTTTGTATATTTTTTTTACAAATTTGAGTTTATTATTTTGATACGTATTTTTTTTTACAAATTTGAGTTTATTATTTTGATACCTATTTTCCTACTGATCAGTACTTTCTTGAGAAAAAGCTGTCTTTAATAAAATGATATATTGTGAATTTTAAACTGAAATACTGTCTATTCATGTTTAAATCTGAGATTATTGGGACATAATGATATAAGAATTTATCTAATGCCATCCTCTGAATCCATATTCAACTGAACTAAGAAAGGATGCAGGAAGGTGCTGATTTAGGAATTCCACAGAGCCATCAGTAGTCAGACAAGTACTTAATAACCATCCTATCATTGGTCTGTCTAGTTTTTATTTGTTCTTGTAACATTAGCAGATGATTTCTATGATGTTGATCAAATCAGATTTACGATCTAAGCTGAATATCACAAAATCTCAGAGAACCAAATTCCATTATGGAATGGAAGTTTTTAGTTTCTTATATATGGCAATATTTTGTAAGATATTTTCATAACTAACAAAGTATTCTCATTGTAAATTAAGTACATTTCTCCCTTAAGCTTTTTTAGAAAATGATTTTAGAAAATTCCTGAAATAAGTATCAAAATGCAAGAGTGTAAAACATGTTTTGACAAATCAGAAACATTCTTATTAAAAGGAGTTTCCTTTATTAATGTTATACTTCCATATTTATAAAATATGTTGTATTGTTGAAGGAAGTCAGTTAAATTGATCAAGGGCTAGGTTTTAGAATATTTCTGTCCAGAGCTGTACTCCTCCAAATTGTGCTATGTCAGTGTTTTATTTTTTACTTTTTGGCTATAGGAAGAGAGAGGACTAAAATATTTTAAAACGACATAATCTGTTTTTAGAATTACACATGTAAAATGATGTGCACAAATACTCTGTCACACACATGCACACAGAGCATACACACGTATACACATTCCATATTAATGCTGCTTCCATGAGAGAGATTAATAAGCAGTAGAGAAAAAAAGAATTATAGGGACAATCTCAAAGCTTGTCATATTTCTACAAGGTAAATATATATCTCAGTATAGTGCTATCAAAACCACATCATCAAGTTAAAGAAATGGGAAAATATTATCAGAATTTAGTGTAAAAACAGAATTTTATTCCTACTACGGCCCAGTGACATAGTACTCAACATTTTGTTTTTTTGTGTTATTCATCAGTTAAATAAAATTTTTCAAATAGCTTC
The DNA here is from genome assembly GCA_036589455.1 of Ateles fusciceps. Taxonomy (NCBI): domain Eukaryota; kingdom Metazoa; phylum Chordata; class Mammalia; order Primates; family Atelidae; genus Ateles; species Ateles fusciceps. Next base: position 8,514,133 of record JAZHEH010002657.1, on the reverse strand, counting down.
TCCCTAAAGTTTTATTTAGTTCAAAAGATTATGATGCTGTAATTTAACCTATAGCTTACAAACAAATTTGGTTCTTTTAAAACTTCCATTCCCCCAATTTTGGTAAAAAGGAACCCTACTTTTATAACTTACATTAAACATTGGAAATAATGTATAATTTACTTATTAGTCTTAACTTTGTGAGAGAAGAGGTGTAAGTATGTATTTTTAAAAAAACAGAAATGAGTACTAATATTAAATTGTACATGCAACTAAAATATATTAAAATTAATGAGTACAAATATTCAGCTCTCACTTAAAGTAAAACTCTCCCAACTAAATGAAATGTTTAAAATTTTTTAATGTATTTGTTTGCAAGTTATACAAGTCCATTAGGTTAGTATTTAGATAATATAAAAATGATATGAGAAACAATTCATTTTGAGAATATTTATACATTTGGGAGTTTAAGATAACCTAGAGAAACTATGGGGACATTTTGGTCTGTGCAGTGGCTCATGCCTGTAATCTCAGCACTTTGGGAGGTTAGACGTGGGCGGATCACAAGGTCAGGAGTTCAAGACTAGCCTGGCCAATATGGTGAAACCCTGTCTTTACTAAAAATACAGTAAAAGCTAGCTGGGCGTGGTGGCACGCGCCTGTAGTCCCAGCTACTTGGGAGGCTGAAGCAGGAGAATCCCTTGAACCCAGAAGGTGGAGGTTGCAGTGAGCCAAGATAGCGCCACTGCATTCCAGCCTGGGCAATAGAGGGAGACTCTGTCTTAAAAAAAAAAAAAAAAAAAAAAAAAGAACGGAACAGAAAAGAAAAAAACTATGGGGACATTTTAAAGAAAGCTGAGACTTGGGAATTTTGCCAGTAGTGTGGGTATCATAGTGTAGGTGTTCTCGTTTTAATTAAACTAGTTGCTTTCAGTTGAAAAAGCAGATGATTTGACATACAAGTTTGCATTTCTAGCTCCTCCTTTTCAAAATGAGTACAGGCCTTCCCATCCTGGCACCTTAAGGAAGCTGCAGCGAGGCTGTTTCTGAAGACAGTGGGTATTCTGCACTGTCTACTGCCTGGGCTCTACTGCTAGACACAGAGACTGACCGTTTAACATTTCCGATTTTCTTTGATTTGTGCTATTGTTTTTCTTATACTTAAGGGAAATGTGAAATATTATCGTACGTATGTCTGTCAAAATTTAGAAAAACAAAAAGTAGACCAAAGGTGAGAGTATACTTCATTGCAAAAACTTGATATTCCAATCTAGTGTGTCAAAGTGTACAATTTTGAGTATTATTATGAAATAAACCTTGTAAGAGCTATTAACAATATCGAAGAAATGTGTAGGATACAAAGTTTATGGACTACGAAGAAAATTCTGATTGAATTGTTTTTTAATTGAATAATATAAATAAAGCTACATCAAAATGTTTAAAAACATGTTGGCCATGATGAGTCTATAGAGCAATATTTAGTGGATATAACTCTGCCCATTTGCTGATACAGTGCCTGCCTGGCTTCAGGGGCCTCGAATCTCCAATTCCTGGTGGAGGACAACCCCTGTTTTTCCGTACCTGGGAGTTTTTCTTTTAGTTTAATTTCATTCGCATTTTAATCCATTGCTAGCTTATCTTCAAACTGTTAAAGCGTGAGATTTTAAAAAATTAAAAGTATTTTACAATGTATTGCATTGACAATGTTTGAATAAAGCATTATTTTGCCACGATCCCAAAAGGATTGTCATATTTTTCTATTTTAGTATGTTTATTGGAGACAAGCAGGCCTCGGCCCACTGCCTGTGTCTCTCCTGCCTTCCCCACTGATACTCCAGCTCACATTCACAAAAAAAGCCAAACCTGTATGAACGGAAGCACCACAAAACTACTTTTATTAAAGCAGAATGAAAGTGAAGTGTCATAATCTGACCCACCTTGTTTTGTAGCATAAACTTGATCAAACTCACTACAGCAAATCCCTTTGTCATTCACCCAGAAATAGAAATTGTTTAGTGTACCTGTGTCTTAACCTTCCCAAGGTATATTTCTGGATTTGATTTACTGAATTTAAAGATGAGTGATTCACCGAACTTCTTGATTTTTTTAAATGCTTAAAGTCCCAAATAACTTTTCTTAAAATCAGAGCTGCCAAAGTTAGGAATGATTTTAATATCAATTTCCGAGAGATGTATAAGTAGCTACTGTGCTATTGCTTGCACTTTATCAGCCAAAGTCACCTTCCCTTGCATCCTCAGGATGAAGACCTCAGTAACTCTTAGGCAGTTCATTTCTCTAATGCACATTTGTGGTTGTCAGAAAATATTTTTTATATTGATTTGAATCAATTGATCCATGTTTTGCCCACTAGAACGACAGAAACCAAATACATTCTTTTTCTAGTCCTTTTCATTTTTAAAAATAATTACTATAATCCCATGAGCTTTCTTTTGTTCTGTGGTCCTTCCTACGGGACAGTGTGTCCAGGTCGCCTGCCCTTCCAACCCTCTCCTCTGTTTCAGACAACTTCATCCATGTCCCTTTGCAGAGGCCTTGGGCAGAGATTCCTCCCGGGAGGTCTGCTCAGCCCAGTGCATGCTGGAGCTAATGAGTCATTTTATATGGACTTGGTGATGATCTCAGTGTCGTAAAAAGGAGATTTCATTATTTCTCTTTCAAAGTACAGCCCTAGCTGCTGAGACAGATCTCTCTGATTCTATATTTTAAATTGATTTTTGAATTTAAATTGAGAGGTTTCAGGTCTTATACTTGTAAAGCCAAAAGGGAACCTTCAAATCAATTGGAGATTAGGGTTAATGTTCCAGATTGACTGCCAAATAGTTATGTGGGTTTGAACAACTCTATTGGCTTCCTGGGACAGATCTTTGCTATAATATGGGAACAGGAAATGTTATCTCCCCCTCCCCTGCTTCCTGGGACAGGTCTTTGCTATAATATGGGAACAGGAATGTCATCTCCCCCTGCCTTACAGGACTCTTCCAAGGATCTGGTAAAGAATACCCATAAAAAGTCTTTGAAAAAGGGTAGAGAACACAAGATGTCACTGGTTAATACATATATCCTGATTCTACTCCTGCCATTTCATTGTTTCTTCATGAAAACCAGACTTCTTAAGAAGCCCTTGTATTTTTTTTTTTTCCTAACACCAACCAGTACTCTGACACCATCTGGGTGGAAAACAATTCTATTAAATTCTAACTACCCAGGGTTAGAGAAAACCCAATGGGATCAGGGCCCAGTGCCACAAGATTGCCCCTGTATCACATGCCAGCTACAAAAAGAGTGCCAGCTTACCTGCTGTCCTCCCAGGCCCACTAGAAATGCAGGATTCCCACCATTCCCACCCCTTTAAGTGTGACAACTTTTTAGAACAACTCATAGAACTCAGGAAAACACTACACTTACTGATTTTTGGTTTATTACGAAGGACGATTCAGAATCAGCCTAACGGAAGTGGTGCACAGGACGGACTGGACATGGGGGAGGGGAATGACTGACAGCATCCACACCCTCTCTGGCACAGCACCCTCCCAGCACATCCATGTGTTGGCCAGCTTGGAAGCTCCTTGAAACTTTTTGCTCACAAGTTTTACAACCCAATCTCTAATACCCTCCTTTCCCTGGAGGTTGGGGGGTGTAGCTGAAGGTCCCCTACCCCTAATCACCATTTGGTCTTTGGTGTGACCAGCCCTACCCTGAAACTGTGTAGAGGGCCCTACCCTAGGTTACTTTATTGGCATAAATACAGGTGTAGTAGAAAGGGGCTTGTTATGAATAACAGGAGGCACTCCCGTTTCTGCAAATTCCAGGGGGTTTTGGTAGCTCTGTGCTAGGAATGGGGACAGAAATGAAGTACAATTTTTATTGCACCCCAGTTGCCCATACTGGTCACCAGCATTTTCTTTGGTCTCTTCTCAACAGACACCATTCTCCACTGGCCCATCACTTCCCTGAACAGTTATCTTGGTGATTTTCTCTCTCTTATCCTACTTTCCCTTTCAGGAGCACAAAGAAGTAGTTAAGCAGTGAACCCTGTATCGCTCTTTAAGAACCCCTCACTTTGGAGAGCTTAATACCACAACCTGCTTGTTTTCCTTCCATGGTTCTAACTCTTCCTGCTTTGTCTCCTTGGAGGTATATTCATGAGAGAAGCAAAGTGTTGCAACTGGTTCAAATGTGAATTTGACATACAGAGCTATGCATTCTCCGGGGGGACAGGATGCATTTGTATTGCTGCGCAATGTGCTGAAAAGTGGAGATCAGGCTTGAAGAATCCCTGAGCAGACAACACTAGTCAGGCCTCATAAGTGACCTCAACCTTGCTTGATTTGCAAACATAAGTGAAACTCAACTTGAGCTATTTCTTGTAAATGCCTGTATTCAAACAGAACTTCAACTTAATCAGTCAGAAGCAGCCAGTGCACTTATGATTCTGTAACTGGGGACTTTCCAATGGGATAGATCAGATAAGGCAACTGTGTAATTGAAACCCACCAAATGTTTTCTCTGATTTACTTCTGTGTTGTTCTATAAAAGCCTCCCCTTTCTGTTTCCTCCGTAAAGCTCCTAAACCAGTTCTAGTTTGGAGCTGCCCAATTCATGAATCACTTGCTCAAATAAACTCTTTTTATTGTGCCTCAATTAACTTTCTAATAACAGTAATTATTTGGATGCCTATGGAAGGAAACCTGTGTATTACTGTCTACTTTTTGATTTTACAATTTAAGTTCTAAATCTACAGAACTGTAAAAGAACATAAGAAATAACACAAAATGTGTATTCCTGTCGAATCAGATAACCAACCAGAGATTCTGCTAAAATAATTTCCAGCATTTCATTGAAAGGACATCTAGTAACTTATTTTGCCCATTTCCTGACAGTTTCTCCACTAGTAATAAAAATATTCTTGAAAGAAAATTCTTAATCTCAGACACGCCAATGATGCCCATAAGGTTTGACCTTGTGTTTACATAGGTGCAGAAGAATTTCAGTTAACCATATGGGCATCTTTGAGTTAATTCTGTAGTCCTAAATCAATGAATTATTAAACAACTACTAAGGCCAGAGAATAAAGTTATGACTAGGGGTTTTCACAAAGAATCTTATACTAGACTTCTAAAAATCTTTATTGTTTGCCATTCTGTATTAGTTTGTTTTCACACTGCTATGAAGAACTACCTGAGACTGGATAATTTATGAAGAATAGAGGTTTAATTGACTCATTTCTGCAGGAAGCATGACTTGGGGGTCTCAGGAAACTTATAATCATGGTGGAAGATGAAGGGGAAGTCATCACATCTTACCATGGTGAAATGGGAGAGCTAGCAAGCAAACAAAGGGAGAAGTGCCATGCATTTTCAAACGACCAGATCTCTTGAGAACTCACTCACTATCACAAGAATAGCAGGGGAGAAGTCTGCCTCCATGATTCAATCACCTCCCACCAGGCCCCTTTCCTGACACATGGGGATTACAATTCGGGATGAGATTTGGGTGGGGACACAGAGCCAAACCATATCATATTCTAAGACCAGGAAACCAACCACAAGAAACTTTCTCCACCAGATTTCACCTGCATTTCCTGCATTCAGGTGAATTCTTTAAATTGGCTGAGGCACATCATGTACCAGGAAGAGATCTTTGTTACTGCCTGTGATCCTGAGAACTTCTGAGCCAGGTACTCAGGTGCTTTTCCTGGGGAGGCTTTGAGGCTTTTGCTCCACACGTAAAGTCAAACTTGTTCTTTACTAGTGTGCTTGTCAGACCTGATTAAATGAGAATTCTTTTCAAATATGACACCACGTAACGTCTTGAGTGTACAATCAAATTGCCCATTATATTCTAGTAAAAAGAAGACAGATTCTTAGTGAACCTGTACAACTATCTATATAGCAGTTTCATAAAACTTTAGGAGACTTGGTAAATCTTATGACTTCTGGGGAATCAGTGAGAATCTGATACATTTTTTAAATGCTTAATTTCATCTTTAAGAGCGGAGTTTATGAAATGGAGGGTAAGATTTGCTTCAAAAGAAGAATAAAGCACTTTGATATGTATCTTTTAAAACTAAAAACAATATTAATGGTACTCCACAACACTTGCATTTTCCTCTCACTTATGTAATTAATTCTTGTTCTCAGGAACCCTGCTTTTAAGAGGAAGTTCTTTTTCTGGATCATAAAGTGTCCTGGAAAGCCTGACTCAGTGGATGGTTACTGTCTGATAGTTGGTTAAGTAACATCAGCTCAGCAGCTTGTACACAAGAGAGCATTCTGGAAGTACCAAAAGTTAAAGTTGCTGGTTCAAACATTTCCACAAGGCTCTCAGAGCCCTCTTTTACTGAAGACAAACTGTGGTATGAATCTCATATCAGTATCTAGCATAAGAGTGAAGAGAAACTACCTGTAGATGGCAAAGACTGAATGGCCGTGGCCAGTTTATCATAATAACCAATAATATCAGAATGGAGAAGAGTGGAATTCTCTATCAGAGTCCAGTAGGCAACAATTCTGTAAGAGTTTGACAGTATTTCTCCTGTGCTGAGACATCACAGACAGCCAGAGCAATGGCAAATCTTCTGGGCCTTCCCATGTGTAATTTCTGAAATATTTATATTAGTAATTTGTATTGATAAATGAAGTTGTGTCCTTGAAGTTCATACATTGCATTCTTAACCACCAATAGGACTCTATTTGGAGATAAGGGCTTTGTAGCAGTAATGAAGTTTAAATGAGATCATAAGGGCAGGGTACTGTGATCATAAGAACACTGATATGACTGGTGTCCTTATAAGAAGAGTAAGAGACACAAGGAGCATGCTCACAAGAAAAGGCAATGGGAAGACATAGTGAGAAGGCAGCTGTCTGCAAATCAAGGAGAGAGACCTCACCAGAAACCCATCTTGCCATCACCCTGGTCTTGGATTTCCAAGGAGAACTATGAGAAAATAGGTTTCTGTTTTTCAAGCTACCCGGACAGTGGTATTTTATTATGCCAGCTAAAGAGACTAATACAATAATATTTTTCTATTCAAATTTCATCTAGCAATGGCTGAGGATCCTTCCTAATTTAATAACACTTGGTATGCAGCTCCCACCATTGTGTTGAGGTAAGTTAAGACATATTGTGCGTAGAACAAAACATAATTATTTGTAGCATCTCTCTTTTCATAAGGTGAAAGAATAAACTTTTGTGAAATCTCAAAAGAGATGTAAAAAGTTTACTTATTTTTCTTAATTTAGGATACAATCTTAGAAAACCAAAATCTAAATAATTGTTGGTGGAGATTTGGGCATTTGTTTAGGATAAGATCATGAACACCTAAAAAACAATAGTTGGTTAATTCATCAAAATGCATCAAAATATTTTAGAGTAAACTTAGAAGTTTACACAATTATAAATATTCTTTGCTCTTTCCAAAGCTAGAAAATGTTTTATTTTTAGTAATCAAAGATATATTAAGGTAAACACAGAAAATTATTCAAGTGGGACACAGAATCTCTATTACTTATTATCAGAATTTTGATTACACAAAGGTTAAAAAATGACTTTTCACATTGTAGGCAAGTCACGCATCAATAAACCAAGGGAACAAGCACATTAAAAAAACAAGTGAATTTTGCCAAAATATAAAACATTTTAGTTTTGTTTTAGATTCGTGTATTATTAACAAAGACAAAATTCAATTTCTAAGTTTAGTTTTTCACTATGCTCTTTCATATTCTGGAAAAATATGTCACTTTACTGAAAGACAAAACTAATATTTTCCTTGAAAGACAAAAATATACACATTTGTGTTTCCTTGACCCTATTATCCTTAGCAGAGTCTCAATCACCCGTTTAATTAAGCTTCTTTCACAGAAAAAAACTGGGTTAATGAGGGAATAATTAAGATCTGACATCACACAGTATTTACTGTATTACCAAAGGTCACAGGAAACACACCTGGTGGCAGCGTCATCCATCCTCTACATCTGCTTACCATGGCAAAAATAAATATGCTCATTGATATAGATGTAGCCCAAGAGATAGCCTTCTGGACAACATATAAAAATAACAAGCACAAAGATGTAAACTTGAATTTATATTTAGTAATCAAGGACTCCCTCTTATACATTCATTAGAAATTATTTTGTTTTCAGAATTCTCCAATTTTAAGGGAATTTAATATTAATCAAGGTCTCAAGTAACCTAAAGAAGTTAGAAACTGAGTTAAAGCTGTCATACTACCACACATAATTACTATTGCTAGAAAAGGCTTATCATCATAATAATTGAACGCAATTTTCATATTTTAAGCATTGTTCAGAAATAATGTTAGTTTTTATAATCCATAGACCACTATAAATTCAGAAATTGCTGTTTGACTCTATCATCATGAGAAAGCCAACCAAAATAAAATGAATTATAGGGTCAAATTAGACTTAGTATAGCTATAGCAGAAAAAACATATAGACTTTTTAAAAAATGAAATTATTTATATAATTTGCCTAATAATGGAATTAGATAAACTTGGAATTTGAAAATGCTTCTGAGTGAAAAGTTTCATGAGAACATTTTTAACTTTTTCCAACTTTATTGGTGTATAATTAACATGTAAAATTATATGTATTCGGTTGATGCAAAACAGCAATTACTTTTACACAAACCAAATATTTAATGTACTTTATGTTGTGATATACACATACATTGTGATGTGATCGCCACAAACAACTTAGTGAATGTATCTCTCACATATCATGGTTATCTTTGGGGGTTTGTAGTGAAAACTCTTAACATCAATCCTCTTAGCAAATGTTAAGTATACAATACAGTATTAAAGGTGACATTTTTAATCTAGTCTATTTAAGGTATTAGTTTATTTTTCTAATTTTTTTGAGTTTGGAAAAATTAGATTTACATTTTTGAGTTTGGAAAGCAATTAGAAATCCTCTACAAAGAGATAGGAACAGTTATATCCACTAACAGATGTCAAGATCTTTCACAATTACAGACCCACAAACGTATTAGAGAGCTCACAGCCTGACATCTACCACTTCAGCCGCAAGTCAAGAATACACACAAAGATGCAAAAATTCAGTGGTCGAGATCTCAAAGAGAAGTTCAGTTTCCCAATGTGCATAAAATTCTTAACTGATTTGAGCTCACAAGTAAAAACAATAAACAGTAAGATTAATAAGCCAGATTACATCATCTTTTATTCAACAGACAGTAGACCTACAGAAACCATCCAATTGGCAGATCATAAAGCCAAATTCCTAATTGCTTCCTCCAATAGAAAGTAAGCTACCATCAGCTGTGTCTTACCCAGCAACAAAACAAAACATAAAGTTAGTTGGAAACAAAGTTAAAGAAACAGACTGAACAAGGCTAAATGTCTACTGACATTTGATACTCTCTCTGGGAGGAAGGAAAAATTGTTCATGGGCTTAAGCAATCCATGAGGTCCATTTCCTTAGCCCTGCAGTTTACCCAGCTCTAAGTTGATGAGCGGGACATCTTGGCAGATAATCTACCTCTAAACCCATTAACACATAACGTTCTAACAGGTAAATCACAATTCTCATGGAAATATAAAATAAACATATGTCAAATGTTATTTAACTCACCAGTTAACGAGAGAATCAGTAAGATGTTGAAATCAGTTCTCAGAAATTTTTTTTTCAACCCAGAATTCTCCACTGACACCAACTCTATCACAAATTGCTATTTGATATTTTTCATCTGGATCTTAAAGATTTCTCAGTTCACTGTGTCCAAAAAGAAATTCATGATTTTCCTTTCCAAACCTCTTTCCTTCCCTTGGGGTGTTCACTACTTCTGGCAATGGTTTCACCTTCTGTTGAATTTTTTACACCAGAAATGTGAGACTAATACATGATACTTTCCCTTTGCTTTCACCTGTCACTACATGTCTATTACCAAACTCTGTTGATTTTACTTTCTAAATATCTTTTACCTCTGTCTACTTCTAACTTAACCACTTTCACCACACCATGACACCACCATCACCGTTTCATCTGGGCCATATCACCTAGACTAAACCGTTAGCCAAGTTTTTTCTCATTGTTTTCACTACCTCAAGCATCTTCTTATCCATCCAATTTTGTCCATATATCAGCCCAAGCGATAGATATGGTAGTTTATTCTACTATTAGATATCTTTAATGATTTCCTATTGCTCTTGGGATAAAGACCAAAGCCATATGAAGTCCCATTGCTCTTAGGATAGGGACTTAGAATTTATTATTCTCCACTGTTTTTATGATAGAGACCCAAACACTATGCTCCTCCCTTCTCTTATAATAAAGACCCAAACCTTATAACACTTCATCTCTCTTAGGATAAAGACCAAAACCTATGATTACCTGATGCTCTCAGGATAGAGACCCAACCCCTATATCTGGAGTACATGGCTCTCTTACAGTTCTGCTACTTAGCCTACCTTCCTCTCTTCAATGCTATAATGAACCAGGATTCCCCCTCACTTTCTGGGTCAAGCTTCCTTAATTTCTTCATATGTTTCTCAACTTATCATCACTGCATCTTAGAAGTGTATTTTTTTTATTTTACTTTCAATGTTTTTCTTTTAAATCTCCTTATTTGCTGCCTGGTTCAGACCTATGATTATCCCAGTTTATCTCGTTTTTATTTTGTCAGAGTCTCTTTTCCTTGATTGTTCAGGAACGATCAAATTATACCCCTCCCCTATTAGCACTTAAAAAACATTGTAATCTTACATTGACTGTTGTGATTCAGTTTTTTCTCTACCATTGCACGGTTAATTTAAAGAAGGCAAGACCATGTCTAATTCTACTTATTATATTCCTACTGAATATTATGTAATTGGCATATATTAAATGATTTTAATTTAATTTAATTTAAATATATTTATTGAGTGAATAAATGACTTGCTGTCATATAATGTATTTCTAAGTCTGATTCTATCTTCTACTATACTAGACAACTTATTACTTCCAAATTTGATGTATATATGTTACAATGTGATTAACCTCCCATAAAAATTTATGAAATAATAAAGAGGATTAATATGTCATATCACAAGAAGGCCAGAAGTAGCAAAGTTGTAGTCATTTATCCTCTGAATCAGATGGGGTTATAAATGAAGGTCCATCACTTAGCAGCTGCATAAGCACAGTTACGTATTTACAGATCACTGAAACATTTTTTAAATTCAGTCTGCTCAATAAAAAATGAGAATGAGAATAGTACCTTTCACACAGGGATTTTTTTCAGAATTACTGAATTAATGCATTCAAAGAATTACTTGAGTGCAGTTCAAGCACTTCAATATTATCAATTACAGTTTCCTGTAGTATCTTGGACATTATTATTCATGTGGACCTATAGAGTGTTAGCCATTTAAAAGACATCAGCTGATTTTGCTGTCTCCATATTTAATACAGCATTTAGGACTAGGTTCAACTACTCATAAAAGAAAATATTACTATAGTGGCTTAAACACAAATAATTTATCTTGTGCAAAACATTCAGGGGGTAAGCATTTGGGGAGAATAACATCAAGAATCCAGACCCTTTGTAACTTCCTGTAGTGATTTTATCACCCTCAGGTGGAAAAGTCAAGGAAGAGGAGTGACTTTGGGAGACTTTGATTTACATATCCCTGCCCAGAAGCAACCATTTCTAACAGTAAAAAAGGAGGGAGAATTAAGGCTGTAGCCTACACAATCCCTGTAGAAGAAGCAGGCAAGGCAATAGGGAAGGGAAGAAAAGTTTGGTTCATCATATATCCTAGGTGTAGCTATTTGAGGGTGATGATCATAATTAGGAGATGAGTAGATCTTCATCTCTTCCACGTATAGGAAGCTAACTTTGCCTTAATCGTTATAAATTCACCCTTCCAAATCACCATCTTGGAAGGTTTTGTGAAATAACCATTATTTTCTTTTGATAGAAGGTCAGACCTTCAGAACGATCAAGAAACTCATTTGAGGACAAGTGCCAATTCAGAGCTGATGTAAGTAGGTATTTTCAAGAAGAAATACTCCTCATGTTTGAACTGTGTAAGCAAGTATTTACTTATTGTTTTGAATCCTGAAACAGCAATTTGAAAAGAGAGAGAGAAATATTTCCTTTTCTGAAGGCTGCCAAGAACAAAGCCTATTCTCATTTGTTAAAATAAAAAGAGGTAATAAGCTAAAATAAGAATCCACTAACCCTATTCTTGAACCCAGCTGCCTCTAGAAAAAAAACACTTCTCTAAAAGTGAATCCAAGTTCAGTTGTTTTTGCAGTCATTGCCTCTTTGTCAGCTCTGGTTATCTTTCAAGTTTTGTTGATAATAAGACATTAATTGCAAGGAAAACTTTTGAAATCTATTATTGAATACCTAGAACTCTCTTATGTCTCTCCACATTCTTGCAAAGGAATTGCATTATGAAATTAAACCACTCGGGAAAGTAGAACTTTTCATTCTATCAGTTAAACATACAATTATATAAGGATAGCCATATCCTACTCTACATGCAAAAATTTAGACCATAGCAATTTAGTAACTACCACGTGACATGGACTGGAACTTTTCACTCCCCCACTTCCTCTACCTCACCACTCTGTTATCTGAAGCTATGATTCTCCATTCAGAACATAACTACATTAGTTTCTGTAATAGGAAAATACGAAGGGCAGATTCCAGAAATATCAGAATCACTTGGACAACAAAGTCCAAAATATGTATTATGAAAGTGAATTATCGTATTTGACTTAATATATTGCTGCAAATGAATCAAAATTATTTGCTCAATATAGATACTTCTTATATGCCTCAATATTTTATATACACTGCCTGAATATTTATGATGATCTATGAGCAGAATAATGAGAAAAAACTTACTAAGAAATCTAATTCTTTTGTTCCTTTTCTTAATAAATGTCCCATTTCACAGTTATACCACTTTCTGGATTTTTACTGTTATTCTGACTTTATAAAATAAACATTTAATTTTAGAATAGTTTTAAATTAACAAAAAAACCACAGAGATTACAGAATGCTCCATATATGTATTATATATATACACACATATTTTAAAATACATGTATATATTATAAAATATATATTTATGTTTTATGTAATATATTCATATATTTTATGTAAAAATTTAAAAAATATATTACATATATTTTATATATCCCTTCCCCTCCCCTAGAAATCACTATGAGTCCATTGAACCTCTTTTTCCTTGTGGATTGCTCAGGCTTTCTCAGTAGCACAAAAACAAACAAACAGCAATGATATCTGTCTTCTCTATTCTGTTCCACTGATCTCAGTGTTTATTGATAGGCTAATATCATGCTATCTTGATTACTGTAGCTTTATAGTAAATCATGAATACTGATAGAACAAGTCTTTTGACTTTCTTCTTATTTTTACTATTGTATTTGTTTTTCCAGGTCTTGTGCCATTTGTGTGAAATTTACAATCAGTTTGTTTCCATCTACAAGATAGCTTGCCATGATTTTTTTTTTTTCAGGTTACATTCAATTTATAGATCAGGTTGAAAGAAATTGACATCTCAACAATGTTATGTCTTCTAATGCATGAACATGAAATATTGCTCCATTGATTGGGATCTTTGATTTTTTCGTCAATGGTTTATAGTTTTCAATATACAAATCAAGTGCATATTGTGTTAGATTTTTATTTAAGTATTTCACTTACTGGATGCCATTGTAAATGAAAAGTTTTATTTAATTTTAATTCCAAATCTTTGTCTTCCATGTATGAGAAAGCCATGGACTTTTTATATTGCCCTGGTATCCTGTAACCTTGCTGTAGGTTACTCCAGCTAAGCAAGCTCCTCCAGCTAAGCAGAGCTACTCCAGCTAAGCAGAGCTACTCCAGCTAAGCAGAGCTCAGCTGCATCTGTTGGATGAGGTAGTGCTTTATCCTGTAACTTCTATTCTCTGATGCATCCAATAAAATTCATTGATTTTCACTTTGTCCTGCTTTTTCTTGCAATAAAAGGAGTGATGAAATCCAAGCTTTCACATACAGGACATAAAACTGAAAGTCCACACATTCTGATTTTTAAAAATTTTCTATTCTTTTGTTTTGCTATTCATATGTATTTTTTAAATGTTTATCTTTGAGGTTTGAATTGCTTATATAATGTAAAATCCACAGAGAACTATAATTAGCAAATATAACATATAATATTATAGTTTTAAAGGTACCTGCGTATGTACCCAATAAAAAATAGATGTCAAAAATTTAGTGACTACTTTTTATCTAAACAATTTTACACCTTCTTCCCCCTTTTTTCGATGAAACCCAGTTGCAGTTCTTTAAACACCAGGAAAAATCTTCCTGGCAATCTATTCCTGCATCTAGAGTGGAAACACAGCACAGCAGGGAACTGAAAAATCTGAGAAAAACGGAGTCGGTTGTTGACCTCATTGACTAAGACTGAGACACGTGTATACACATACCAAAGTGATTAGCACCCTTAGTTGAGCTCAAATAAGGATGAAAAAAAAAAAAGAAAGAAAGAAACAGCATTACAAGAGTGTGTCAGTGGCAGGTTACTGCTAGGCCTGTCTGTGGTATTTCCCTTCCATTTGACCAGAAATGTCAAATTCTGTTGAAAAGAATGGCCCATTTTCATGCCAAGCTTTAGGAAGCACATGATTGGTCAGACATGGTATGGGACTGTAAACATGACTTATTCCGAGATGAGAACACATGAGGTAGAGCTTTAAAACCTGCAAGCCTTGCACCATTCTCTTCTTGAAGTTTTGTTAAGGCTGTTCCAGGCATTTGCTGCCTTTGCTTCCATTTTTGGACTTGAGAGAGAAGAGGCATCAAGACGTCTGCATGGGGGCCATGAATGAGTGAGCGTGCACATGTGCACCTGTGTGGGTATGTCAAAACAACAAAATTTAATAATCAATAGCTATAATTGTTAAAAATGGCTATGCATATTAATTATTTAAGACAGAGAGAAAAAAATGCTGTACCCTTGCTATTATTTATTCATGTGTGCCAAATATATTCTTCTGTCCCAATAGCTACTCTGTTCATAATCATCTTTTTTAGACACACAAAGAAAACATATAGACAAACAGAATTAATATAAAATTTAAAAATTATATAGCAATACAGTAGCTAACTATAGCTACTCTAATTAGTTGCCTATTCTAGATTGATTGAACTATTGCAGTTATAAATCTTAGGAGGGATACAATCTTTTTATTTATATACTATATAAATAAAATATGTACTAAGACACTTCCATGATTTATTCCATGAATACTTCATGGATTTCATTGCATGTGAGAGTTTCTCTGCCTCTTCTTCCTATTAACCATTAAATGTTATGTCATGCTGGGGATGTGAGCTCTGAAGCAGTGACAGGAAATATCTCCAAAATGGCAAATGCCTCCCATTACTGAGAGTGCTGATTACACAGCTACCTTTACATGTGGATTATTCATGTTTCAGCAATATAATGAACTGGTTTATAGTTTGTCAAGAAGAAAGCATCTGTGGTATCATACAAATTACTTCGAATCTTGGATCAAAGAATCCAGGTTCCAATCCAACCTTTGTTATGAGTGGCTGTGTTAGTTAACTAGTGCTGTGTAACAAATTATCCCAAGATTTAGTGGCTTAAAACAATACGTATTCGTTATCTCTTACAGATTTGATGGGTCACGCATTTGGGAATGGCTAAACTGGACAGTTCTGGCTTGGGGTCTTTCATGAGGTTACAGTCATGATGCCAGTTAGGGGTACAGCCACCCATAGGAATGACAGGGGCTGGAGCATCAGCATCCGAGGTATCTTTTTCACATGGTAATTGGCAGACATTACATGTTCCTCACTGGCAGCTCGGCTGGTCTCTCTTTCTAGCAGCTGACATTTCTTAGAATAGGAGATACAAGAAAGAGAGGGTGGGAAGGAAACCATAATGCCTTTTTGACCTGGTCTCAGAAGTCACTAGTCACCATTTATACACATTCAGTTTTGGGAAGATGTTTTAAGGCTATGGAAATATTCTGGTCTTCATGATACAGTTAACCAGTACTGTTAGCATCAATAATGGCTTTTGCCTACAATGACTACTTACGTAGTGCTTGTTGAATTTGATGACTTCTGTAGGGATATATAAATGAGCCAGTGAGAAACCACAGATATCAGATTTATAGCTTAATTCTGAAAGGTAAACGTCTCATTGGCAAATTTTGAAACGTTGAGGCAATGTGGTTTTATCAGGAGAACCAAAGAAAAAATGAGTAGTTTGAATTTCTGGTCATAAGGATAGTCTTCTTGATCTTCTAAATATGGAAGAAACTAAATATATTTACAACAGGAAGAACTAGATATACTTGCAAAATTCAAAGAGGACACCAAAGCAATACTGTCCAGTTCTATTTGCAGGTTCAGTAGATCTTCCAAAGAAATGGTAGAATTGTGATAGGTATGCACTTTCAAAACTGGAAAGAGATGGGAAAGGTACAAGTGGGTGTTAATCATGGCATAGACATCAAAAACATGATCAATCAAGTTTTACTTCTTGTTTTCATGAGAAGAAGAAAAATCTGTGATTCTTCTTTGTGTATTCTAAATCACCATCACATTAAAAAAAAAAACTGCTAGGGCTTCTGTTACTTATTAGAAGATAAAGTTAAGTAGAGAAAAGGGGTGTGTAAAGTAAAAATACATGGCAGCTGTCCAACAAAGTCAATAATCCACTTCAGGGACCCCAAAATAGATTTTTGGAGTGTCTGTCTGTGCATAAGTTTGTCAGCATTTGAGAGAAATGACTGAGCAGCAACAACAAGGAATGTTTAAACAAACCTATCTGGATGTCAAAAGGTTATGTGCCACAGAGTGCTGCTGGTGTTAATTCTACATGGATTAACACCACAGCTATTTCCTAAAATAGAAAAACCCGAAACAAGCGTGTGAGCTCAGAGACCTTTTATTTTGTATGAAGTCTAGATTAGACATTTATTCTTTGAACTGGTGAAGTTCTCTCTACTCAGTGTGGCTGGTGAGGTTGCATGAATAGCCTGTGGATCAATCACAGGACCCAATTCTGCCCTTAGACCTCAAGAAGAGAGGAGGCTATGCTGGACCCGGTACTGTAGAGGGTCCCCCACTCTTACCCTCCTGTGAACAATGCACCCCTCGGCATGGAGCAAGAAGTCCAAGAACACCATAGGCCAGGGAACATGAGCGCAGTTAACCTGTGTCTCCTGCGCAATGCTTTCGGGGGTTCTTCCTCGCAGAGTGTGGAGCTCATTGGCAAGAGTGGATCTCTTGCCTGGATTCATGTTCTTGTGGTCACACCACACCATTACCAGCATGGGCCTCTCTCCAGCAAGGGGATGAGGATGTTGTTAGATCATGGGGCTAATATACTTGACCACTACGATCCTACAAGGAGTGTCAGGACCAGCCCAGGAATAGCAGAGAATTCACTACTGGGATGTGTGTGTGTGTGTGTGTGTGTGTGTGTGTGTGTGTGTGTGTAAGGAGTCTAGAGCAGGAGGCTTTCACAACATACTACAGGGGTGTGTGTGTGTGTGTGTGAGATAGGTAAGGCGTATAGAGCAGGAGGCTTTCACAATATACTATAGGGGTGTGTGTGTGTGTGTGTGTGTGTGTGTGATAGATAAGGAGTATAGAGCAGCAGGCTTTCACAATATACTATAGGTGTGTGTTTGTGTGTGTGTGTGTGATAGATAAGGCGTATAGAGCAGGAGGCTTTCACAATATACTATAGGGGTGTGTGTGTGTGTGTGTGTGTGTGTGTGATAGATAAGTCGTATACAGCAGGAGGCTTTCACAATATACTATAGGTGTGTGTGTGTGTGTGTGTGATAGATAAGGCGTATAGAGCAGGAGGCTCTCACAATATACTATAGGGGGTGTGTGTGTGTGTGTGTGATAGATAAGGCGTATAGAGCAGGAGGCTCTCACAATATACTATAGGGGTGTGTGTGTGTGTATGTGTGTGTGATAGATAAGGAGTATAGAGCAGGAGGCTCTCACAATATACTATAGGGGTGTGTGTGTGTGTGTGTGTGAGATAGATAAGGAGTATAGAGCAGGAGGCTTTCACAATATACTATATGGGTGTGTGTGTGTGTGTGTGTGTGATAGATAAGGCGTATAGAGCAGGAGGCTTTCACAATATACTATAGGGGTGTGTGTGTGTGTGTGTGTGATAGATAAGGAGTATAGAGCAGGAGGCTTTCACAATATACTATAGGGGTGTGTGTGTGTGTGTGTGTGTGTGTGTGTATAGATAAGGAGTATAGAGCAGGAGGCTTTCACAATATACTATAGGTGTGTGTGTGTGTGTGTGTGTGTGTTGTGATAGATAAGGAGTATAGAGCAGGAGGCTTTCACAATATACTATAGGTGTGTGTGTGTGTGTGTGTCTATGTGTGTGTGATAGATAAGGAGTATAGAGCAGGAGGCTTTCACAATATACTATAGGGGTGTGTGTGTGTGTGTGTGTGAGAGATAGATAAGGAGTATAGAGCAGGAGGCTTTCACAATATACTATAGGGGTGTGTGTGTGTGTGGTGTGTGTGTGTGTGATAGATAAGGAGTCTAGAGCAGGAGGCTTTCACAATATACTATAGGGGTGTGTGTGTGTGTGTGTGGGTGTGTGATAGATAAGGAGTATAGAGCAGGAGGCTTTCACAATATACTATAGGGGTGTGTGTGTGTGTGTTTGTGTGTGTGTGTGATAGATAAGGAGTCTAGAGCAGGAGGCTTTCACAATATACTATAGGTGTGTGTGTGTGTGTGTGTGTGTGTGATAGATAAGGAGTCTAGAGCAGGAGGCTCTCACAATATACTATAGGGGTGTGTGTGTGTGTGTGTGTGTGTGTGTGAGATAGATAAGGAGTATAGAGCAGGAGGCTTTCACAATATACTATAGGTGTGTGTGTGTGTGTTTGTGCGTGTGTGATAAGATAAGGAGTATAGAGCAGGAGGCTTTCACAATATACTATAGGGGGTGTGTGTGTGTGTGTGTGTGTGTGTGTGTGTGATAGATAAGGAGTATAGAGCAGGAGGCTTTCACAATATACTATAGGTGTGTGTGTGTGTGTGTGTGTGTGTGATAGATAAGGTGTATAGAGCAGGAGGCTTTCACAATATACTATAGGGGTGTGTGTGTGTGTGTGTGTGTGTGTGTGTGTGTGTGATAGATAAGGCGTATAGAGCAGGAGGCTTTCACAATATACTATAGGGTGTGTGTGTGTGTGTGTGTGTGTATAGATAAGGAGTATAGAGCAGGAGGCTCTCACAATATACTATAGGGGTGTGTGTGTGTGTGTGTGTGTGATAGATAAGGAGTATAGAGCAGGAGGCTTTCACAATATACTATAGGGGGTGTGTGTGTGTGTGTGTGTGTGTGTGTGATAGATAAGGAGTATAGAGCAGGAGGCTTTCACAATATACTATAGGTGTGTGTGTGTGTGTGTGTGTGTGTGTGTGATAGATAAGGAGTATAGAGCAGGAGGCTTTCACAATATACTATAGGGGTGTGTGTGTGTGTGTGTGTGTGTGTGTGATAGATAAGTCGTATAACAGCAGGAGGCTTTCACAATATACTATAGGTGTGTGTGTGTGTGTGTGTGAGATAGATAAGGCGTATAGAGCAGGAGGCTCTCACAATATACTATAGGGGTGTGTGTGTGTGTGTGTGTGTGATAGATAAGGCGTATAGAGCAGGAGGCTCTCACAATATACTATAGGGGTGTGTGTGTGTGTGTGTGTGTGTGATAGATAAGGAGTATAGAGCAGGAGGCTCTCACAATATACTATAGGGTGTGTGTGTGTGTGTGTGTGTGTGTGAGATAGATAAGGAGTATAGAGCAGGAGGCTTTCACAATATACTATATGGGTGTGTGTGTGTGTGTGTGTGTGATAGATAAGGCGTATAGAGCAGGAGGCTTTCACAATATACTATAGGGGTGTGTGTGTGTGTGTGTGTGTGATAGATAAGGAGTATAGAGCAGGAGGCTTTCACAATATACTATAGGGGTGTGTGTGTGTGTGTGTGTGTGTGTTTATAGATAAGGAGTATAGAGCAGGAGGCTTTCACAATATACTATAGGGTGTGTGTGTGTGTGTGTGTGTGTGTGTGATAGATAAGGAGTATAGAGCAGGAGGCTTTCACAATATACTATAGGTGTGTGTGTGTGTGTGTGTTATGTGTGTGTGATAGATAAGGAGTATAGAGCAGGAGGCTTTCACAATATACTATAGGTGTGTGTGTGTGTGTGTGTGTGTGTGTATAGATAAGGAGTATAGAGCAGGAGGCTTTCACAATATACTATAGGTGTGTGTGTGTGTGTGTGTGTGTGTGTGTGATAGATAAGGAGTCTAGAGCAGGAGGCTTTCACAATATACTATAGGGGTGTGTGTGTGTGTGTGTGTGTGTGTGTGATAGATAAGGAGTATAGAGCAGGAGGCTTTCACAATATACTATAGGGTGTGTGTGTGTGTGTGTGTGGTATAGATAAATTTGGGTGTGTGTGTGTGTGTGTGTGTGTGTGATAGATAAGGAGTATAGAGCAGGAGGCTTTCACAATATACTATAGGTGTGTGTGTGTGTGTTTGTGTGTGTGTGTGATAGATAAGGAGTATAGAGCAGGAGGCTTTCACAATATACTATAGGTGTGTGTGTGTGTGTGTGTGTGTGTGTGTGATAGATAAGGAGTATAGAGCAGGAGGCTTTCACAATATACTATAGGTGTGTGTATGTGTGTTTGTGCGTGTGTGAGACAGATAAGGAGTATAGAGCAGGAGGCTTTCACAATATACTATAGGGGTGTGTGTGTGTGTGTGTGTGTGTGTGTAGATAAGGAGTATAGAGCAGGAGGCTTTCACAATATACTATAGGTGTGTGTGTGTGTGTGTGTGTGTGATAGATAAGGCGTATAGAGCAGGAGGCTTTCACAATATACTATAGGGGTGTGTGTGTGTGTGTGTGTGTGTGTGTGTGTGTGATAGATAAGGCGTATAGAGCAGGAGGCTTTCACAATATACTATAGGTGTGTGTGTGTGTGTGTGTGTGTGATAGATAAGGTATATAGAGCAGGAGGCTCTCACAATATACTATAGGGGTGTGTGTGTGTGTGTGTGTGTGATAGATAAGGATATAGAGAGGAGGCTCTCACAATATATAGGGTGTGTGTGTGTGTATATAGAGCAGAGTCACTATAGGTGTGTGTGTGTGTTGTGTGTGAGATAAGTAGTATAGAGCAGGAGGCTTTCACAATATACTATAGGGGTGTGTGTGTGTGTGTGTGTGTGTGATAGATAAGGCGTATAGAGCAGGAGGCTTTCACAATATACTATAGGGGTGTGTGTGTGTGTGTGTGTGTGTGTGATAGATAAGGAGTATAGAGCAGGAGGCTTTCACAATATACTATAGGGGTGTGTGTGTGTGTGTGTGTGATAGATAAGGAGTATAGAGCAGGAGGCTTTCACAATATACTATAGGGGTGTGTGTGTGTGTGTGTGTGTGTGTGTGATAGATAAGGAGTATAGAGCAGGAGGCTTTCACAATATACTATAGGGGTGTGTGTGTGTGTGTGTGTGTGTGTGTGTGTGATAGATAAGGAGTATAGAGCAGGAGGCTTTCACAATATACTATAGGGGTGTGTGTGTGTGTGTGTGTGTGTGTGTGATAGATAAGGAGTATAGAGCAGGAGGCTTTCACAATATACTATAGGGGTGTGTGTGTGTGTGTTTGTGTGTGTGTGTGATAGATAAGGAGTCTAGAGCAGGAGGCTTTCACAATATACTATGGGGGTGTGTGTGTGTGTGTGTGTGTGTGTGATAGATAAGGAGTATAGAGCAGGAGGCTTTCACAATATACTATAGGTGTGTGTATGTGTGTTTGTGCATGTGTGAGACAGATAAGGAGTATAGAGCAGGAGGCTTTCACAATATACTATAGGTGTGTGTGTGTGTGTGTGTGTGTGTGTGTGTTTGTGTGATAGATAAGGAGTCTAGAGCAGGAGGCTCTCACAATATACTATAGGTGTGTGTATGTGTGTTTGTGCCTGTGTGAGACAGATAAGGAGTACAGAGCAGGAGGCTTTCACAATATACTATAGGTGTGTGTATGTGTGTTTGTGCGTGTGTGAGACAGATAAGGAGTATAGAGCAGGAGGCTTTCACAATATACTATAGGGGGTGGTGTGTGTGTGTGGTTGTGTGATAGATAAGGAGTATAGAGCAGGAGGCTTTCACAATATACTATAGGTGTGTGTTTGTGTGTGTGTGTGTGATAGATAAGGCGTATAGAGCAGGAGGCTTTCACAATATACTATAGGGGGTGTGTGTGTGTGTGTGTGTGTGATAGATAAGGAGTATAGAGCAGGAGGCTTTCACAATATACTATAGGTGTGTGTGTGTGTGTGTGTGTGTGATAGATAAGGCGTATAGAGCAGGAGGCTCTCACAATATACTATAGGGGTGTGTGTGTGTGTGTGTGTGTGGTATAGATAAGGCATATAGAGCAGGAGGCTCTCACAATATACTATAGGGGTGTGTGTGTGTGTGTATGTGTGTGTGATAGATAAGGAGTATAGAGCAGGAGGCTCTCACAATATACTATAGGGGTGTGTTGTGTGTGTGTGTGTGTGATAGATAAGGAGTATAGAGCAGGAGGCTTTCACAATATACTATAGGGGTGTGTGTGTGTGTGTGTGTGTGTGTGATAGATAAGGCGTATAGAGCAGGAGGCTTTCACAATATACTATAGGGGTGTGTGTGTGTGTGTGTGTGAAGATAAGAGTATAGGAGGAGGCTTTCACCATTACTATAGGGGTGTGTGGGGGTGTGTGTGTGATAGATAAGGAGTATAGAGCAGGAGGCTTTCACAATATACTATAGGGGTGTGTGTGTGTGTGTGTGTGTGATAGATAAGGAGTATAGAGCAGGAGGCTTTCACAATATACTATAGGGGTGTGTGTGTGTGTGTTTGTGTGTGTGTGTGATAGATAAGGAGTCTAGAGCAGGAGGCTTTCACAATATACTATAGGGGTGTGTGTGGGGGGGGGGGGGTGTGTGATAGATAAGGAGTCTAGAGCAGGAGGCTTTCACAATATACTATAGGTGTGTGTATGTGTGTTTGTGCATGTGTGAGACAGATAAGGAGTATAGAGCAGGAGGCTTTCACAATATACTATAGGTGTGTGTGTGTGTGTGTGTGTGTGTGTGAGTGAGATAAGGAGTCTAGAGCAGGAGGCTCTCACAATATACTATAGGTGTGTGTATGTGTGTTTGTGCCTGTGTGAGACAGATAAGGAGTAAGAGCAGGAGGCTTTCACAACTATAGGTGTGTGTGTGTGTGTGGATAAGGAGAAGAGCAGGAGGCTCACATATACTATAGGTGTGTGTATGTGTGTTTGTGCGTGTGTGAGACAGATAAGGAGTATAGAGCAGGAGGCTTTCACAATATACTATAGGGGTGTGTGTGTGTGTGTGTGTGTGATAGATAAGACATATAGAGCAGGAGGCTTTCACAATATACTATAGGGGTGTGTGTGTGTGTGTGATAGATGAGGCGTATAGAGCAGGAGGCTTTCACAATATACTATAGGTGTGTGTATGTGTGTTTGTGCATGTGTGAGACAGATAAGGAGTATAGAGCAGGAGGCTTTCACAGTATACTATAGGTGTGTGTACGTGTTTGTGTGTGTGTGTGAGTGATAGATAAGGAGTATAGAGCAGGAGGCTTTCACAATATACTATAGGGGTGTGTGTGTGTGTGACAGATAAGGCGTATAGAGCAGGCGGCTTTCACAATATACTATAGGGGTGTGTATGTGTGTTTGTGCATGTGTGAGACAGATAAGGAGTATAGAGCAGGAGGCTTTCACAATATACTATAGGTGTGTGTGTGTGTGTGTGTGTGTGTGTGTGTGTGATAGATAAGGCGTATAGAGCAGGAGGCTTTCACAATATACTATAGGTGTGTGTTTGTGTGTGTGTGTGTGTGTGATAGATAAGGCGTATAGAGCAGGAGGCTTTCACAATATACTATAGGGGGGGGGGGGGCCGGGGGGTGGGTGTGTGTGTGTGTGTGATAGATAAGGCGTATAGAGCAGGAGGCTTTCACAATATACTATAGGTGTGTGTATGTGTGTTTGTGTGTGTGTGAAACAGATAAGGAGTATAGAGCAGGAGGCTTTCACAATATACTATAGGTGTGTGCATGTGTGTTTGTGCATGTGTGAGACAGATAAGGAGTATAGAGCAGGAGGCTTTCACAATATACTATAGGGGTGTGTGTGTGTGTGTGTGTGTGTGTGGTGAGAGAGATAGATAAGGCGTATAGAGCAGTAGGCTTTCACAATATACTATAGGTGTGTGTTTGTGTGTGTGTGTGTGTGTGTGTGATAAGGAGTCTAGAGCAGGAGGCTTTCACAATATACTATAGGGGTGTGTGTGTGTGTGTGTGTGTGTGTGATAGATAAGGAGTCTAGAGCAGGAGGCTTTCACAATATACTATAGGTGTGTGTGTGTGTGTGTGAGAGAGATAGATAAGGAGTATAGAGCAGGAGGCTTTCACAATATACTATAGGGGTGTGTGTGTGTGTGTTTGTGTGTGTGTGTGATAGATAAGGAGTCTAGAGCAGGAGGCTTTCACAATATGCTATATGGGTGTGTTTGTGTGTATTTGTGTGTGTGTGTGATAGATAAGGCGTATAGAGCAGGAGGCTTTCACAATATACTATAGGGGTGTGTGTGTGGGTGTGGGTGTGTTTGTGTGTGTGTGATAGATTAGGAGTATAGAGCAGGAGGCTTTCACAATATAGTATAGGGGTGTGTGTGTGTGTTTGTGTGTGTGTGTTATAGATAAGGAGTCTAGAGCAGGAGGCTTTCACAATATACTATAGGTGTGTGTGTGTGTGTGTGTGTGTGTGTGTGTGTGTGTGTGATAGATAAGGAGTACAGAGCAGGAGGCTTTCACAATATACTATAGGTGTGTGTATGTGTGTTTGTGCGTGTGTGAGACAGATAAGGAGTATAGAGCAGGAGGCTTTCTCAATATACTATAGGTGTGTGTGTGTGTGTGTGTTATAGATAAGGAGTATAGAGCAGGAGGCTTTCACAATATACTATAGGTGTGTGTGTGTGTGTGTGTGTGTGTGTGTGTGATAGATAAGGAGTACAGAGCAGGAGGCTTTCACAATATACTATAGGTGTGTGCATGTGTGTTTGTGCGTGTGTGAGACAGATAAGGAGTATAGAGCAGGAGGCTTTCACAATATACTATAGGTGTGTGTGTGTGTGTGATAGATAAGGCGTATAGAGCAGTAGGCTTTCACAGTATACTATAGGTGTGTGTTGTGTGTGTGTGACAGATAAGGCGTATAGAGCAGGAGGCTTTCACAATATACTATAGGTGTGTGTTTGTGTGTGTGTGTGTGTGATAGATAAGGAGTATAGAGCAGGAGTCTTTCACAATATACTATATGGGGGGGGGTGTGTGTGTGTGTGTGTGTGTGTTTGTGCGTATGTGAGACAGATAAGGAGTATAAAGCCGGAGGCTTTCACAATATTCCACATGGGAGACAGTGAAATTCACCAAGCTTTAATCCAAATTATTCCAAAAAGTATAAGCATCAAGATAAGAGAATAGGATATACCTTACTTGTTTAACAGATTGTTTCCTGTTTTATGTAGTTTTAGGTGGTAAAATACACAGAAAATACAATATAAATTTATATAAAAGCACCATTTTGCACCAAAAATGATGAAAATTACCATTTTCATCATTTTTAAGTGTGAAATTCAGTGGCATTAAGTTCATTCATGATGTTGCACAGCCATCAGCACTATTTTCAGAACATTTTCGTAATTGTAAACAAAAACCTTCTGCCCATTACACATTAACCTCCCACTCCCGTGTACCCTCAGCCCTTGGTAACCGTGATTCTTGTTTCTGCCTTCCTGCATTTGCCTGTTCTAGATCCCGAATACAGTGGACACAGGCAGTGCCTCCCCTTTGTGTCTAGCTTCTTTCATGCAGCACAGTGCTTTAAAGTTTCACCTATGTTGCTGTGTGTATCAGTACTTCATTCACTTTTGTAGATAAATACTATTTCATTGCATGTATGTATTACATTTTGCTTCTCCATTCATTAGTTGCTGGGCACTTGGGTTGCTTCCATGTTTTAACTGCTGTGACTATGCTGCCGTGAACACTGCTGTACCAGTGTCTGCTTGAGTCCTTGTTTTCCAGTCTTTTGGGTATATAATTAAGAGTGGAATTGCCGGATCAGACAGAAATGATATGGTCAACATTTTGAGGAACTGCCAAGCTGTCATTTCCTTGGCTTTACCTTGCACTATTTGCACATGTAGTATGTCGATCTCCACTGTACCCCTGGGTCCTGCAAATATTATTAGGGACAGGGCCTGACAGCAACCTTATGGATCTATCCATGTAGAAAGTAGATCCATCCTTGTAAACGCTGGTTTTTCACATTTTTTCTCCTTTGTTTCCCATATTATATAAATGAGAAATCTGGGTTTCCATCAACGTTCAAGCTTGGAAACTTTTGTGTCATATTAAAAAATAAATCCAAGTCAAGCTGTTTTGTGGTATTTCAGATCTCACTGAAACCAGGAAGTAATAGAAATATAAAAAGAAAACTTGATCTTCTGAGGTTTTCTGTACTAAAGTAACTTGGATAAAAATTAAGCCTTTAAAATGTTTAAGTTCATATATCAATGCCATTGATTTCTAAAAAATATTGTATTACTAGCTTCTTTTGGAAAGTAAAAAACTCAGTTCTCCTACAAGACTTTGTAGAAATTATTTGTCTTAAATAATGTAGCTTAAAAATGAGCCTTTTAAAACTGTGAAGGATGTCAGAAAAAAATGTGAAGAAGAAGAAAAGCAGAAATTAAAAGAACGAAGAAGGCTATGTTAGCAGTGAGACCCAATTTAAAGTGTTTGGGTCCAGCCAGAGCCTTTCAAATCTTTTGAAGCCCATACAGTATTCTGATCCCTAGCAACCCATATTCTTGAAAAATTAACCAGAAAACTAGCATGAGCTAAATGTCTTTATGTTTGCATTAGAGAACAGGGAAAGGTCTTGCTGCCTTCAGGGAAAGCTTTTAATCAGAATGTCTCTTCATCCTGGCTTTTGACCTTTCCTAACATTCAATTGTTTTTTCACACTGGTCTTGAAAGAGCCCTTGGCTCTAAGAAAGGAAGGATGGATATCCTCCCCTTGCTTAGCATGGTTTATGTCAAGATTTTGCCCTTGTAAAAGCACCTAAGTGTGCTGGTGACAGACAGAGAGGGATGATCATTCCAAAGTAGTCTCGGGTTTTGTTAAACTTTTATTTCAAAACAATGGAAAGCACATCCCCCTCACTGCTGTGAAAAATTCTAACTTTCAATTCATGGGTTGTATTTTGGAAATTATATTTTCCCATTTAAAATACCTAATTATCCAACTAGTGTCCATCCTTATTTCTAGAAATATTACTATGCATTCTGCACCCCCAAAATAACCTTCTTGCCCTGTAAAAATGTTTTGTAAGTATTTGTATGTACCCCACAGTCCGTAATTAAAACATCCCACTTCTCTTTGTTAAAAATGCCTTATGTTTACAGTGTTTGCGGATTCACTACCTAAGTAGACTGAACCTTTTGAGACAACTTTGTAGAACAAGAAAAAACTACATGCTAAGTAACTTGCTCATGGTCACATGATAATTATGTAAGATGCTTAGTTATAGGACTGGGTGTCGACGTATTTTTTCCCAAGAAAAATTAAATCTCCCTTGCATCTAGTCCACACCAGGATGATGTTTTGGGTATATGTTTTTCCAAATATCTGTTAGGGACAGATCAGGTCTAAGGGAATTCTGAAAGGTTTACATTAAATAAGATTTCCCAGTAAAATTTTTATAGAGAAATTTAGAAAAAAAAAAATCAAATGCTAGTTCAGAAGGGCTTGAGAATAGGAAAAATAATAGTTTATTAGAGAACTTCTCAAGGTTGTCAGAGTTTTACTGTCACCTTCCAGCATCTTCAGTGCCTCCTTGCTTTGGAAAGTGTTCATAACTTTTAGGCACGTTTCTGGACCCCCTCATATGTCTGAGAATACCCATTGGTATTTCTCAAAGATAATAAGGACTTAGCAGCAGATTAGGCTGTTTTTCAAATAGTCAGAGGTGGCTGAGCCTTAAGAATGCTGCAAAACATCCTCCGGTGATTATTAGTACTCGAAAGCCCTCCCCATCTCTCTTGCACTTGTGATCCCCATCTTACTCTTTTCCAAATATTGAGCAGCCTTTATAGTATGTGTATGTGTGATTAATCCCTTATTACTAAAGGATTAGTAATCTTAAACATCTGAGATTCTCCAATGGATGTTAAGAATCTTAAAGATAGGACAATAATCAGTTTAAACCTTCAGACTGTTCTGCTTCTTTCTTTCTTTTTTTTTTTTTTTTTTTTGCGATGGAGTTTCGCTCTTGTTACCCAGGCTGGAGTGCAATGGCACAATCTCAGCTCACTGCAACCTCTGCCTCCTGGGTTCAAGCAATTCTCCTGCCTCAGCCTCCTGAGTAGCTGGGACTACCGGCACGCACCACCATGCCCAGCTAATTTTTATGTTTTTAGTAGAGACGGGGTTTCACCATGTTGACCAGGATGGTCTCGATCTCTTGACCATGTGATCCACCCGCCTCAGCCTCCCAAAGTGCTGGGATTATAGGCACGAGCCACCGCGCCTGGCCGCTTCTGATACCATTCCATGTCTTGGCATTCAATGTATTTTTATTGATGATTCCAAATGACAAAGTGAAAAGAAGGAGGGTTTTGGAGAAAGATATAGAAGCTCACATTTTAACTAGCCAGTACCTGTAAAACAAGGGCAGTTCTGTGTTGAACTTACATTTATCTTTTCAGTGGATATATTTAATTGAAATAGATAAAACAAATATCAATAATTGCACCAAGATACTGAGGATAGTTTTTATTGAAAACGTGATCACTAAGTAATTGATAGAACTGAGAAATGTGAAAATTTCGAAGATACACATGCCTGAAAGCAGAAATAATATCTTATATGTCAGACATGAAAATCAAAGTGAGCCTCTTGAAATATGGGATTAATAAATCTTGAATCTCTGCAACTTTAGGGAATAGTTATTGTGTTCTAATCTAGCACATATTTTAGTAAACTTTTCTGTTCTAAATGTTAAAGTTTATATTTCCTATACATCTGTTTATGTTAATTATTTTAACATATATGTGTATATTTACCACTTACTCATTATATGGGAAGAAGTAGAATTTTTAACTCTGACAAGATTGGCAATCTTTTACATTTCTAACACAAAACTGAAGGCATGATTGAGAATTAGAATAATTAAAAGAGCATTGGGGGACAACCTGAAAACTGTGACTTCATTCTGATAGAAGGAATCATTGTCCTTGAACAATTTGCAAATATGTTCCCTTCTTTTCCCATAACAGGCTCCCATGTTTTATGCAACTAATGCACTATGAATTGCAGCCCTGTTTCTTACAGAGAAGTGAATTTACAAAAGACATACATTTAACATCATATTCACCTTTGTCACCTCAATGACACCCTGCTCCCTTCTCTTATCTTCCCTGGCACCACACAGTTGACCACCAGCTCTTCCTCCTTCTCAACACTCTCTAACTTCTAACCTGCCACTGAAACTCACAGTCATGCTTAGTACCTTCATGAACCTTTCTTTCACTTGACAAGTTTTAAAAGTCAACTTTCTTTGCCTTACACTTTATCGTCTTTAGTTTTTTATTTCTATTAAATTTTAATAAAAGTATTCGGTATTCTATTTCTAACAAACTTTTGTTAAACTTTAATAAAATTTTTATAATACAATGAATTGAAACGTTTTTATTAAACTTTAGTAAAAGTTTGTTAGAAATAGAATACTGAATAGAAAACAGGAAGCTTAGCTATATTTAATATTGTGATTATTCATTATACTGATATTTTTCTTATATAGTTTTTGAACTGATTTATGGGTAGCTAGCTTCAAAACTGAAGGGATACTATGATATTTTCAACATTATTCGAAGCACTATTTCAGGTATTAAGTTTAATCCATGAGCAGAGTGCAATTTCAAGACCATGAATTTTCACAGTTACTACTGTGTTTATCTATGCTTAATAAATGGTTTCTTTGGCACTTTTCTCAAATACACACACACACACATCTATACATGGTAACACAGACTAAAGCAAATAGAGAAGTTCAAGTATTTCAGTGATTGAATCACAACAATATTATTGATCTCATTTGTTAATCAATGAATGGTTAATAAGAGGAAGAAGACAAATTACAAGGTCATAGTCCATTCAGCTAAAGCACGCTGTTATGGTCAGAGGCTCATGAGAGGAAAAGGTATGGCTAAGGACAGAAGATCCATTAAGCCCCAAGCCTGTTCAATGATGTAAGCCACTGAGGCAAAGTAGATGTGGAGTGTGAGATGCCAGTGTAGAATCTTCAACTGATTTTCCTTGGGGAGGTTGACCTGACTTTAGAGTGCTGGAAATCAGGTGGATTTGCTGTGACTAGCTTTTGACCAAGATGGAGTTTTCCATAAAAATGTAAACCAGTCTTTAGAATTTGAATTACATAAAGCAAAAAATTCTTATATAAATGCTTATAATTTTACCACTCCACCACTGTGGGGATGCATGCCACGAGATTTTGTGAGTAGTTCTAAAATGTATGTCTTTTTGGACAATATCCAAAGTAGACCACATGCATACTGAATCAAGCCTTACACAATAGCTTTTCTATATATGTATCTATATCTACATCTATATTTATATCTGTATTTAGCTAAAAGAAAAGCTCCACATACTGATAAAATTATATAAAAGCAAAGACTAGTGTTTGGGAATTTCTATTGTAATACAATGAATAGAAAACAAAACAAAAATATTTTTTAAGGTATTAAGCAAGCATAGAGAGATATTTTGGCACTTACAAGGATTTCTGGGAATACAAGCAATTACTTTTTGTCAGTGACCATATATTTAGGTACAGATCATTAACAATGCTTTCTTTAATATTTATTTAGTGAATGGTACATGTTAACTCTAAGGCCAATTAAAATCCATAATTATAATATGAGAAACTTTTGCTCCACTTAATTTTTTAAGTTATAAATGTAGCTAGCATTGAATCATTGGCTATGAGAAACGTTTGCTCCACTTAATTCTTTTTGTTATAAATGTGGCTAGCATTGAATCATTGGCTATAACCATGTAATTTTAATGCTCAGGAAACATCTATTAGAAAAATTTTCCCTATAGAAGACATTTATCAATGTCCTGCTTTATCTCTTGTTATCTTTGGTTTATTATATTTTATGATTATCATAAAACTGAAACCACCCTCATTTACCTTTTTCCTCTTCTAAATTTTGGGAAATTATATTTTTAAATGTTTATAATTATCTCTTTATATAATGTACAGAAATAATAAATAGCAGCATGCCTGATTTTAGAATGAGACTTCTGAATTTCTGCAGTAAATAGACCATCACAAACATGCTTCTTTGGGTGTACCATGTCAAATGTAGATTAATGAGCAGACAGCATTAACACGTTTATCATGTTATAATCTGATTATTATCTTTATTAATCAGGATATACTAACTTCACTGTAGTATCAAGTGATCTCAAAATCTCAGTGGCGTCTAATAAAGGTTGATGTCTTACCTGTGCCACGTGTTCATTGCCAGTCAGCTTCTGATTCACCCACATCGCCTTCACCCCAGACCTAAGCCTGGCTGAATGTCTTTTTACAAGATTGCTGATAATGAAGGAGAGAAGGAACACGGTGAACACTACGCAGTCTCAGAAGATCTATTTGGAAGAGACACGTTACTTCTGCTGTCATTTCCTTGGCCAAAGCAAGAGAAATGCTGAACCTGATCAGTGGCTTATTGTTTGAACAGTAGTGCAATCTACTGTTATATCATAGAATGATATTGGAGTCATATATTTCAATTAGCCATAATCAAATCAATAGTTTTCTTTACACATTTTCCCAGAATCTAGAGCAAAATTTAAAAGAAAAAGCAGATAAATGCTCTCCTCTCCAAAATCCATGTCCTAAATTCCACCTACTTTACTTTAAAAATCAGGTAGCTCAGATTTTAACAGACTAGTCATTTTTGTCTCTTTTTTTTTTTTTTTTTTTTGCCACCAGTGTTTATATTGATATTTGGAAGAAGAAGAGCCTTCTCAGCTTCCCACAATGCGCGCTCACACACACACACACACAAACCAGCAACATTAGAGAAGTCGACCTAAACATTTTTTAAGAATTATGACACAATTCACAAAAACTATGACTTCGAAGTTTTCTTAGCAAGTTATATGTCAGAATGTGGGAAGGGGAAGATGAGCTGCCACAATTCTGCTGGTGGTTTCATTGGCAATTCTCATCATGTTCTGGTCTTAGCGTCATCAGAGCGATGAGCTCATTCCAAACTTGTTTTGTAGTGCCTCTCCATAAGGAAAATAGCAAATCTGTCCTACTGACTGCAGTGTTCTATAACGTCATTAAAGTTTAGTTATTTTGAACTTAATGGAAGAAGTATGTTGTTGGTAGTGGTCATCCTTGCTAATACTCTTTAATCATTACCTGACAGGAAACACTTTTTATATACCAGTGTATGTGAGATTAGGTGAGAATTATTCTACTATTGAAAGCTCAAGATGTTTGTACTACAATTATAAATATAGAATTTTTTTTTGGTAATTCTAACTCTTCAGGTACTTTTCTCTCTAGCAGTTTTATGTTAATATACCTATTTTTCCCCATTTTTCATAGAACTGTAAGGCACAGTTAATGGTTATAGTTTACAAATATAACATTATTTCCAGAGTCATCAATTTCTTTGTCAGGACATGAGAGTATATTCTTCCACTTTTAAGACTTCCTAAAATGTCCGATAACCAAAACAAAAAGGATTATCATTATAGTTACGTATGAAATAGTTTCCTCTATGTCATGTGTCACATGGAGTATTTTATTCCCAGACGAAGATCGTTATTTTTTAAAGCAATAAGGAACAAGAAATAAGGATACACTGACACAAATCAACAGCAGTGAATTCAGAATGAGTAGAAGAGTGTGTGAAGTAAAGCAAATGCATCCATGCCTAATTACCTAATTTGTAATTGCAACTATTCATTGCACTTGATTCTTCCCTTCAACTCCTTCCTTTCCTTCCCTCCTCGGAGCTCTGCCTTCCCAGCATTTGTATGGCAGCTTCGTAATAAACCCAGAATACTTAGCGATTTCTTCCCCGATTTGCTCTAGCTTCAAAGGACTATGGTCATGATTACATGCATAATGATACATTCAATGTGAAACTACAGTCTGTGTAACTTCGTGTCTCTCTTTGAAGGCGTAGATATGATTAATTGTGTCAACTATAAGCAGAAAAATAATTCCTATGCTCAGAGACAGGTCAAAGACATATTGTGTGTGTGTGTGTGTGTGTGTGTGTGTGTGTGAAGAAAGAGAGAGATAGAGAGATTAACAAACATTAAAAAAAAACAGACTTTAAGAACTGACCTCCAATTTGTCTTTTTTTTTCTTTTAGTATTGTGGTAAAATACACATAACATTTACTATGTTAATCATTTTTAAATGAACAGTTTAGTGATATTAAATACACATATAACATCATGTAGCCATCACCATCCTCCATCTCCAGGGCTCTTTCGATCTTACAAAACTGAAATTCTACTCATTAAACAACTCCTCATACCCCTCTGTCCCCAGCTCGGCTGCTGGCAAACAGTTTTACTTTCTGTCTGTATGTTTTTGATCACTGTAAGTACCTTGCATAAATATAATTATACAGAATTTACCTTTTTGTGATGGGTTCATTTCACTAAACACCCTAAAGATTCATCCATGTTGTAGTCTATGTCAGACTTGGCTTCCTTTTTAAGGCTGAATGATATTCCACTGTAGATATAAATCACATTATATATGTTATATTCTAAGAGTTTTACATTTTTAGGCCTTACATTTGGGTCTTTGATTCATTTTAAGTTAATTTTTATATGGAGGTTCATATAAGGTTCAACTTGATTCCTTTGCATGTGGAGAGTCAGTTTTCTCAGCATCAGTTGTTAAAAATACTGTCTTTTTTTGCATTAAATGATCTTGGCACCCCTGTCGAAATTCATTTGACTATGTAAATATTTTATTCTATTGGTCAACATGTTTGTTTTATGCCAGCTGATATAATCATATTGATCATTCACTTATTAGTTTTAAATTCATTTATTAGTTTAATGTGGGATTTTTTTGTGGAATCAGAGTGTCTACATATATGATTATATAATCTATGGACAGAAATAAGTTTACTTCTTCCTTTATTCCAATATATGTTCTTTTTTTTCCTTGCCTAATTGCTCTGGCTAGGATTTCTAGTACTGCGTTAATTAGAAGTGAAGAAAGCAGACTCTCTTGCCTTGTTTCAGATCTTACAGGAAAAACAGTTTTGTTTTGTTTTTTAATTATGATGAGGTAGTTTCCTTCTATCCTAGTTTGCTGAGTATTTTTTAATTGTGAAAAGTTATTGAATTTTGTCAAGTGCTTTTACTGCATCAGTAAAAGAGGATTATATGTCTCCTTTCTTCATTCTGTTAATGTGGTGTATTCCATTGACTGATTCTTGTATGTTGAACCATCTTTGTATTCCTGGCATAAAACCTACTTTGAAATGCTGTATAATTCCTTTAATATGTTGCTGAATTCAGTTTGCTAGTACTTTTTAAAAGATTTTTCCTATTAATGTTCATAAGAAATATTGATCTTTCATTTTCTATTTTTTGTGATGTCTTTGTCTGCCTTTGGTATCAAGGTAATTCTGGCCTCATATAATGTGTTAGGAAGTATTCCCTCTTCTTTGATATTTTGGAAAATATTGTGAATTGGGCTTAGCTCTTCTTTAAATGTTTGGTAGAATACAGCATAAAAGCCATCAGGCCATGGACTTTTGTTTGTCAGGATATTTTTGATTAGTAACCTATCTCCTGACTCTTCAAATGTCTCTTATAATTTTCTATTTGTTTGTGGTTTAAATTTAGTAGGCTTTGCGTTTCTAGGACTTTATCCATTTCATCCAAGTTATTCAATTTGTTGACATATAATTACTTTCATAATACTCTCTGCTGATCTTTGTATTTACATAGAGTTGGAAGTAATATTCCTACTTTCCTTTTCTTAAAATATTTTGGTAGCTTGGGTCTTCTCTATTCTTTCTTTCTAGCTAAAGGTTTTCTAATTTTGTTACTATTTTGAAGAATCAACTTTTGGTTTCAATTACTTTTCCTATATTTTACATTCTCTATTTTATCACTACTCTATTTTTTTTATTATTTATTTATTCTGCTAGTTTTAGGTTCAGTTTATTTTTATTTTTTTAGTTCCTTAAGTTGTAAAGTTAGGTTGCCGATTCAAGATCTTTCTTATTTTTATAATGTATGCATCTACATTCTCTTACTAACAGTGCTTTCATTGTGTCCCATAAGTTTTGACTATTGTTTGTTCATTTTCATTTGTATCTAAGTATTTTCTAATTTCCCATGTAATTTATACTTTGATCCATTGATTCTTTTTTAAATTTTATTGATTTTTTATTTTTTAATTATCCTTTAAGTTCTGGGGTATGTGTGCAGAACATTCAGGTTTGTTACATAGGTATACACGTTCTATGGTGGTTTGCTGCAACTATTCCTAATATTATCCCTCCCCAATACCCCACCACCTGCTATCCCTCCCCTAGTTCCCCTACCCCGCAACAGGCCCCAGTGTGCGATGTTCTCCTCCCTGTGTTCATATGTTCTTATTGTTCAACACCCACTTATGAGTGAGAACATGTGGTGTTTGGTTTTCTGTTCTTGTGTTAGTTTGCTGAGAATTATGGTTTCCAGCTTCATCCATGTCCCTGCAAAAGACTTGAACTCATCCTTTTTTATGGTTGCACAGTATTCCATGGTGTATATGTGCCACATTTTCCTTATCCAGTCTATCTTTGATGGACATTTGGTTCTTTAAGAATATGTTGTTTAATTTCCACAAATTTGTAAATGTTCTCGTTTTTCTTCTGTTACTGATTTCTAACTTTATCCCATTTTGATCAGAAAAATATTTTGTATGATATCTTTTAATGTAAATTTTTTGAGACTTAATTTATGACCTAATACATGTTCTAGGAAAATGTTTCATTTGTACTTGAAAATAATATGTATGCCATACTAACTGGGTAGAGTGTTCTGTATCTGTCCATTAGACCTAGTCAGTGTATTGTGCCATTCAAATCCTCTGTTTCCTTACTTATATTCTGTCTCATTGTTCCATTCATTATTGAGAGTGGGATAATGATAACTACAACAATTATTGTAGAACTGTGTATTTCTGTTTTCAATTCTGTCGCTTTTTGCTTCATATATTTTTACAGCCTATTGTAAGATGCATAAATGTTTATAATTTATATATCTTCTTGCTACATTAAACCTTTTAATAATATATAATATCCTTTATTGTCACTCGTATTTTTTAAAGTCAACTTTGTCTGATGTTAGTATAGCCAACCTTGCTCTCCTTTGCTCATTATTTGCCTGAAATATATTTTTTGATCCTTTAATTTTTCAGTGTATCTGTGTCTTTGGGTCTCAAGTGAGTATACTGTAGACTGGGCATACGTAACCTTTTAAAATCCATTTTGCTAACCTCTGTCTTCTGATTGGAGAGCTTAATTCATTTACACTTAAAGTCATTGCTGATAAGCAAGCAATTTTGCTATTTGTTTTTTATATGCCTTATAGCTTTTTCATACCTTGTTTTCTACATTTCTGTCTTTTGTGTTTAGTTCATCTAGTTGATTTTTCAGTTACATATTATATTTTTTTGTATTTTCTCTTTTCTATTTTCTTTGTTGTTACCATGGTGATTATATTCAACATACTAAACTTATAACACTCTAATTTGAATTTGTGCCAATGTAATTTTAATAATACACTCAAGTATTTTTAACAGCTCTGTTTCCACCTCTTTCAGCTGTTTATTCTATAAAATTATGTCTTATACATTTCATGTCCAAAAACATAAACTAATAATTTTTTTATGCACTCATCTCTCAAATTCCGTAGAAAACAAATTGTGGAATTGCAAACCAAACTTACAATACCAGCTTTTAGCATAATAACTGTCTTAGTGTTTTAGTGTCTTAAATGATATAGAAAACAAAGTGAAGTTATACAGCCCTGTGATAGTAATACTAGCTTTCAAAATTGCCTATTTTTTTAACTGATGTTTAATTTTTATATAGCTTTCAGTTATTGTCTAGTGTCTTTTTATTTCATCCCAAAGAATTCCCCTGAGTGTTTCTTGTGGGGGAAGTTCTTGATTTAATTTTTATATAGCTTTCAGTTATTGTCTAGTGTCTTTTTATTTCACCCCCAAGGAATTCCCCTGAATGTTTCTTGAGGGGAAGATCTTGAGGTAATAAATTCCCCCAGATTTTGTTTCTCTGGAATGCCTTAATTTCTCCCTCATTTTGGATAACAATTTTGCTGAATCTAATATTATTGGTTGACAGTATTTTACATTTAGTACTTTGCATGCCTTATGATTTTCACTTGAAAACTGGGAGCATTTGAATCTAATAATATGTTAAATCTGATAACCAGATTCTCCTTCTTTCTGAGGTTTGCTGTTTTTGCTCTTGATTTTTTTTAAATGGTTGTAGCTGTCTCTGTGCCAAGTATTAGCATGAGGAGTAAACTTATTCTCTTCTCAGGATTTTTCTGAACTTGTATCATTCCATTGTGTATACATGGTGACTTCCTAATTTCACCCACATGTACTGTTGCTTGTGAATGTCTTCATCTTCAATGCCAAGCTCCCAAAAGGTAAAAAGAGAAAAACAAAGGGAGAAAAAAATGAGGCACCACCCTGTTTATGTGCCCTAGGAGCCACCTCAGCCAGGGAGAAGGGCTGACAATAAGTAAGGAGGTGCAATAACATTGGCCACTGCTTCTTTGTCGGCACCTCTGGGATCAGAAGCAGTGATCAGTGATCAGAGCATGGATCTCTGATATCTGGGGGGCAGGGTTGTTTTTTGCCCAGCCTAGTTTCTGCAAGCTGTGTGGTAGTTGTTCCAGGAACAAGTGGACCACTGCCTGCCACAGAGTTGAGAGGCTGGAATTAATATGTGCTATTGTGCTAAAAGCTAAGATTGACCGAAATTAACCACAATTGACAGTCTAAGCCATCTGGAAGCTGCAAATAAAAATCTTTCCCTGGAATTTAATTTCAATAGATTCCAGAATTCCATAATAGTTACATCAGACAGATTCTGCCAGTGCATTTTTTTTTCTCTGTAGGGATCCATATTTCTAGTGCTACCTACTCTACCATCTTTCTAAAATACTCTCTTCACCAATTTTTTATATTATCATTTTTGGGGTTGTAAGCTAATCATCTGTATTTTAACAATTTCTCTAGATGGTTCTTTGCCTACTTTAAGTTACCAAGCCAGAGTTAGCCCTCTCTATCCTCAGCATAAAACAAAAGCACCATGGAAACATTTGGCTCTAAGTGTGGTTCCCATTTAATTTACGTTCCAAACTAGAAAACAATTGAGGGTAAAAGAAGGTACTATTAATAATTCATCTGTGATAATATACATATAAACTAGGACTATCTGAAACAGTTTTTTGAGACACACTTGGAAAAAAGCATACTTTGAAAAATTTTTAGGAGGTGCCATTAATTTGATTTTGTCCAATCTTTGCAACAAAATTTTGACTTTTATAGTGAGGTGACATCCATCAAGTCTGGGTATTCATATCTAAAATCACAAAAGCAATTTTTTTCTAAAGATTGCATGTAGATCATATAAAAGTAACTGTAGAAATATTGAATCCATAATATGTCATGTGAGATGCAACCATTTTAATATTTTGTTCATTTTTGTGTATTCTGTGTATATAACATATAATGGTTTTCTGACGGTAACTTCCAATTCCTCTTCCAAAATGGACTGGACAATTTTCTTAGCCAGGGAAGACTGTTCTTATACCATTCAAATTTTTATCAGTACTTTTCTCTGGATCCCCTGCTGTTCTTATTCCATAGCATCTTGCATGGGATTGATCTCTTCCTTGTGTTCGAGTCAATATTATTATTTTCAGAAGTCTTGTTTTTTCCATTGGCAAATGTTCAAAAAAAACTTTATAACCAAATCTTTATAATGCTGTTGCCAATTTTGTTGCTTTAAATAAAGCTCAATTGCTACAGGGCAATTGTGCATGGGGATGGTTATGTGCATCTGTGTGAAAAATGATATTTTAAATGCTTTGTGGGGAAGAGTAACCAGTCTGGATTGAATTGAATGCTAAATTGGCTTTCCATTTGGAAAATATTTGGATGTTTTAGTAGTTCTTATATGAGAACATTAAACATCTCACCCTAAATGAAGTACCTCAGGGGATGTTGTGACAGCTATAATTGTTTATGAAGGAAATATTCACTCTTAGAAGACTTGCGTATTGACAAGAACTTGGAAGAGGAACAAGTAGCAACACATATCCAACTGTGCTTCAGCAGGGGATATACAGTTATGTTCCTGGGTCACTGGACTCTTGTTATGGATTGAACAATTCAAACCATATAAAGAGACATAATAAGTGCAATCAGAACTTGGTGAAATATGACTGTTCTATTTGAATTCAGTTTCCAAGCAATATTCCCCAAAGAGATCAGATATCGAATCAATGTAGCTACCAGCCTTGAAGTTACCTGAACTTGGTAATCTATTATTCCTTTAGCTGGTAGAAACTGACTATGGTGAATTCTTACCCCAAATGTATTTTTCCATACTAGATAAACTAGATGAACTTTCTTATTCATAGTCTATGATTGGTGCGCCTTCTCTATCTCCCTTTTTTTAGATGAGCTAAATACCTCTGTGGTCCTAAAGCTGCACCTGTGTGGTTGTTGTCTAATGTCCCATTTTGGTGTCAATGTCATAATTTTAAGGTGATTCTGAGGAAGAGTTCTAATTAATTCCACCAAAATTTGGTGAACCCTTGTATTTGGGGAAGAGGGTGAGAATTCTTTACCATATGCCTCAAACCTGGCTTCTTTGTTTCTGTGTATGAGATATTTTCCAACTGCTTTTCTTACTTTTAAATTGTATTAATAGATGTAAAGTTTTGGCATTTTGGCTAATTGAATTTCACATTTTTATTTGCTTGTTCCTGTTTTGATGAGCTACTTATGTTGTGATTGAAAGACAGTAGCAAAGAGGCTTCATTGGCCAACTATGAGAAGACATGCTTACAGTCACAAGAAAGGAGAAGAAAAATATGTGTCTGACTATAGACCGTATCTACATGAACACTACAAATTTCTGAATGCCATCTAGAACACATACTTCGTCAACATGACGTCAGTGATGTGGATATTAAACTCACTTTTCATTTTGTTATACATATTTAATTTAGATGTGACCTTTGACCATTTTTGTATAATTTCAACAAAACAGATATAACTGCACAAAAATTATCTTAAAGGAAATTTTCCATGATGTATTTTAAAGGTCATGTTTTCCCTGATGACAGCATGTTTTAATAGTGATACCTTGGGGGGAGACAACAAGGAGATCTGAAAGTTAATGTAAAATTATCTTTACTTAGTTGGATCTCCTTGGGCTGGTCATTTATCCTCTAAATCCTAATTGCCCCCTTAGCACTCACAAATGTCATCTCCCCAAAGCCATAACTGAGCAGAAAGTGAAGCTTAGTATTTTTTGATCTGATAGAAGAGATTGTGTCCATGCAATCATGACAGTAAAAATGAATGAGTATAGTTTCAAACATTTCTTTAACAGAAACTTAGCCTTTGAGTTTAAGGTTATATAAAGTGAAAAGGAATTTGGGTAATTAATATGAACTCAAACATTAAAAGATTCCACAAGTAATCCAAAGGTATCAAATGGTCAATGACATAAAATACCTCTCTAGTCTTTATGATGAGAAGAGAAGGCCCTGGTGAATGACTAAGTAGTGATGGAAGAAGTCTAAGGCTAAATTGCTATGAATAAACATTGTAATAAAATTTTGAAACATACTCAGAGATATTTCTTGAGATCATTATCATGTATTCCATACACAAATGTATTTTTTCCACTTTATTTTCGATGATTTCTTTATGTACGGCTATAACTTTAGAAAGCCGGAGTGTTATTCTTTGGCTTTTCTCTCTCAATTAAATCATGTTTTCTTGGTGGAAAGAGAGTTTTAAATTAAAATGGAAGCAAGTGGTATTAATTTAGAGAGTTACTAAAACTGAAAATTAGGAAAATGTACATAATATAAGATAATGTCAAGCTAATTATTTTCTGCATTAGTGTTAGACCTTTTATGGGTGAATGAGGTTAAATATTTGTTAGTATAAAGGACATAAAGGAGCGAGCAAAGACGCAAAGACCAGAACATGACTCTCTATCTATATCAGCTTGAGTCTATTTACAGCAGAATCACTACAAAGTGGTGACCACACAGAGTTGCAATTTTTTTTCTTTTGAGATGCATGCATTTTCACTAAAAGAAGAAAGGAAGGAAGGAGGAAAAGAGGGAAGAAAAGAAGGAAGGAAGGGAGGAAGGAAGAAAAAAGAAGGAAGGAAAATATTTCATTAAAAAGAAATTCTTTGATGATTCAACATCATGGAGAAGTTATTACTGTATTGAGTTTGACCTGCATCTGTAACTCTTGACATTTACTCTTGAAAATACATCTGTTTTCT
The DNA here is from genome assembly GCA_036589455.1 of Ateles fusciceps. Classification (NCBI taxonomy): domain Eukaryota; kingdom Metazoa; phylum Chordata; class Mammalia; order Primates; family Atelidae; genus Ateles; species Ateles fusciceps. Next base: position 8,472,228 of record JAZHEH010002657.1, on the reverse strand, counting down.
TTGTTCATAGTCTTAAAAGACAGAATCAACATAAAAAGCCTGCACATGTATCCCCATATCTAAAATGAATGTTGAAGTTATAAAATAAAATACAATATGTATTGTCAAATGTTATAAAAAATACAGCAGAGTTATGGGAAGACATAGTGTGCTTTTTTCTATGAAGTCTTTAGGTGACAAAGCTCTTTTCTGCATGCATTATTGCTTAGATGTTTGTTCGAAATTCTGTTCACATTGACATGCGTGCATTAAACTAATATGATAATGTATGCATTAAATTAGCTCAAATGATGTCCACATTCTCTGGTTTTTCACCATAACTTTTTCTTCCCGAAGTGCATGATGCCACAGAAAAGAAAAGTTCACAGGGTGAAGCTCAAAGACAGTCTTTGTTAGGGCCTGAGTAATTTTTTTTTTTTAATCTCCATGCCTTTCACATTCTTAGCTTCAGTAATCCTTGAAGAGAACAGAGTCAAACCTTATATTTTAATTAGGATATTTCAGTGCTTGTGGCCTTGTAGAGCGAGAGGAAGAAAGACATTCTGTGGGTGTGTGTGAAAGAGAGGACAAAGGTTGTTTTCTTTGTGACTAGCGTTTATATTGTGTAAGAGCAGATGACAAACTTGAGATTCGATTTGTGATGTGAAACCAAATGGACTAAAAGGAAAGCATACTAGCTTGAATTAGAGGTATTAAATTAATATATCATACAAATCAGTGAATATTAAAGAAGAATATATTAGGAGAAAAAAGTAGTAAAAGTTGCGTTTCTGAACAAATTACAACGTTTGCAAACAGGCTTGTCACGTACCATCATGTAAATACTAGTCAAGTCTAAGGTGAAAGCAAGCATTTTTCATTTTTAAGGATCGTGGCAAAGATGGAGAGTTTAACAGTAAATGAGTTGACTGGCCTTCTAGAGGTCTTTACTTACAACTACAATTGTAATTTTTCCATGGCCATGCTATGAATTATTAAAAGAATATTGGCATTTTGCTATATTTTTTAAATCATCTTTAAATCATTTCAAATAGTCAAATAGTATTACACTAATTTAAATTTCATTAAGTAAATTTTCAACGTCAGCTAAGTTTTTTAATCAATGTTCATTTCAGTTAGAGGATAGTTTTATTATTGTTTTTCTTCATTGAAATAGTATCTTTGAAACTAATGTCCACATGATTTCTTTACAGATAAAAGAATTCTGTTCACAAAATAAGAATAAACAACCTGTAATTTTAATATCACCTAAACTATTTTAATCTCTTTTTGGATATGTACTTTAACCTGAACTACATATATAACTATAGATATATAGGTATGCTTATATATATAGCTATAAACATATCCCTTCAAACCTACAGAAATGTATTTCTCAAATGTGTAAAGTATACTGAAACTGCCAGACCACAGAAGATGTTTTGTGTTTATGGACCTACTTGCAATTTGGGGTGTGCCAAATTCCCACATCTTATTGTCAATATTGGTTTGAAATATCTAAAAGGAAATTTAAAATATTAAGGCCACCCTCTTCAGGATCCACTTGGAACACTGAAAAAGGTGTGAAAAGATTGATCTTGGATTTCTTGTGAGTTTGAGGTGCTTTACATTTGTGACGTTGTTCTCTTCATTGCATTCATACATGTGCTTGAAGCTTGCTGTCTTGTGGGAGACAGTGAACAACTCTTTTACCAATGCCACTTTTATAAGATTTTACCTGCACTGTGTCAGTGTAACTCTTCGGTATGCTACTTAAGGGAGTACCAGGAAGATGACCTACCCTGAGTCATCCAGAGAAATGTTTCTCCAGTTCCTGTTGGTCCTATGAATCACTAATGTCTTTATAATAAATGCCCTCCTAAAAATTAATGTAACTGGGTTGATTGTGTTGCATGACATGAAGTAAACCTAACTGCTGTGACAGGGTGTGGTCTGCATCATGGGAAATACATGATGGGAGTGAGGGGCACGTTCTCCCTCAACACCCACGACAGGGACCATTAACCAAGGCTGGCACACATCTCCAGCGAGAACAGATGTAACCTCGGACTCTTTCTCCACACAGTGCTTCAGGAAGTGTTTCGACATGAGTCTGCACTGGCATAGGGAAATAAGCTGTTTGGTATGGCTGCCATGTAGAGCTTATTTTCTTTTACCTCTTACATAGAGTTCTTTTAAAAACAAAACAATTGTTGAACAATGAGAACACGTGGATACAGGGAGGGGAGCATCACACACTGGGGTCTGTCGGGGGAAACAGGGGAGGGGCAGCGGGGGGTAGGGAACTGGGGGAGAGATAGCATGGGGGAGAAATGCCAGATATAGGTGATGGGGAGGAAGGCAGCAAATCACACTGCCATGTGTGTACCTATGCAACAATCTTGCATGTTCTTCACATGTACCCCAAAACCTAAAATTCAATAAAAATATATATATATAAATAAAACTATTGTCAACCAATGAGTGTAAAGGTGTTATTTTTGATGATTTTTTTTTAAGTTTATGTTTTGAAATCCCTCTCCTTTGCAGGAAAAAAAATAAGATACAAAATATAAAGAGATGATTTAAATGATAGAAAAGTAAATAAGCATGTTTATGAGCCAGAAATCAAGAAGAAAAGGCAATGATAAAAGAGCTGGAGCCAGAGGCATCCCAGGCCCTGGGACTGGAAGCAGGAGCTCACAGTGGGATGTTTGGCCACTCTGGGGCACCGAGGGGTCTAAGTGCCACTCACAAGGTGACTGGCCAGCAAAAGTTACTGCTTAGCGTAAACAATGTCTGAGCTTCCACCTTGAAAAATGATGCTGAAAAAATGGTGTTACTGATCATTGTCTGGGACTAAGGCTTAGTAAGGTTTACTTACAGAAAATAAAAAAGCAAACAGTTATGCAGCCAAGATTGGGCCAAGTTGCCTGTTGGATCCGCTCCAGGGCTTGACATATCCCACGATGACAGGGAAAAGTTTGACACTGTGCTAAGTCGTGGCTCAGGACGGGAGACCACAGGGCAGGGGAATGGAGGCAAAAGCAAACTAGAAGACCTGTGTCACTAATGAGGAAAGGAAAAGCAAGAGAAAGGAAGAAAGAGAAGATGGGTGTCCTCCAGTTAAAATAAAAATACTAAAACAAAAAGAACAGTATGAAAAGACTCTACCTAGGTGAAGTATCCTCTAAAAACGACACAGCATTCATGTTTCATATTGCTACTGTAGCAAATTGCCACGAATTTAGTAGCTTAACACAACATGCATCCATTACTTTACAGAAGCTTAGACATCCAACATGGAGCTCACTGGGCTAAAATCCAGGTGTTGGCAGGGCTGCTTTTCTGTCGTTTTTCAGCTCTGGGAGGCTGCTGCGCTCCTTGGCTCTTGGCTCCCTCTCCATCTTCAAAGCGCATCACGGCAACCTGTGCTTTTTCATCACGTCAGCTCTGTCTCTCACATTTCTGCTTCTCTCTTGCAAGGACCCTTGTGATTCTACTGGACTCACCTGAATAATCCAGGATAATCCCTTCATCTTAAAATCCTTAATTTAGTCACACACAGAAAATCACCTTTGTTGTGTAAAGTAACATTTCCACATCCTGGAGGAAGGGGGCATGGATTTGGCTACCACAGCATCCACAAAAAGGAATGACAAATATTGTACAATAAATGCACACAGAAATAAATTTGTGGATTCAGGAAAAATCAAGTCATGGTTGCATAAATATTTAGCAGATAGAAGAGTTTCCAAACTGGACATCCAGGAAAAAATTCACCCCAGGATGCAGCTTAGAAAATATGCTAGGGCATATACGAAGGAATTGCATGTATGTGTGCACACACACACACACACACACACACACACACATATAAAAAAACAATTCAAAAATATGAAGGGTAGATTTAGAGATTCCAACATATAACCATGAGGTTCAGAATAAAAAGAATAAAGGAGAAACAATATTGAAAAAAGTAAGGAGTTTCCACAATTGAAGAAAAACATGAGCCTTCAGATTGGATGTTCATGTCTAGTACTAAGAAAAATAAACAAAAATAAATCCACGCAGAGGCACAAAGTAATCAAACTGCAGTGCATCAAAACCCATATTCCCTTTCAGTTTGATAGGAGGAACAAATTCAAGAGATGTATTGTACAGTATGGTGACTAGAGTTAATATTTTTTGTATTCTTGAAAGTTGCTGAGTAGATTTTAAATGTTCTTACTAGTAAAAAGATAAATATGTTAAATAATGCATTTATTAATTAGCTTGATGTAGCCATTCTATAATATATGTCTTTCAAAACAACATATTGTATATGATAAACACATAGTCAAAATAATTTACAATCTTTTAATGATAAAAATAAAGTTAAAAAATTGGAAATCCACGTTCTTAAAAGTTAAACATGAGAAAAGTATTACCCACAAAAAAATAACAGTTAGACCTCTCTAGAAACCTAACTTTTAAAAACAGCATTAGAGAATACTTTCAAAATGCTTTGGCAAATCAAAAACAAAATAACGAAAGAGCCCTATGAATTTAAAATTTTATACTCAGATAAAGCATTAATCAAGATGAAATACAAAATGATGTCCATGGTTTCTTACAGCTCAGTTTTCCTATCTGGATTCACTTTACTTTTGCAATAGTATTTCTTGCAGTAACATTCTATTAGTTGTATGTGCAAACATACATATTTATCCAGCAATTAATTCAAGGTGTGAGAGGAATGAAGATACTCATAACAGAAATAAGAACAGGGAATCAGGAGAGAAGAAGTGCAGGCTCCCTTGCATGGCGTTTTTGAGTTGATAAGAGGACATGTGATCCCAAGATTTCTCTTGACCACTGAGACTAAATTTACACAGATTAAAGAAATTGTGTAACATTAAATAACTAAAATTATAGCCTTAGGAACTTCCATTTCACTAGAAGGAGTTTACCATGGAGCTGTTGTTAAAGGGAGGGTCAGATGGTCTAAAAATTAATTGGCAAATAAGTTGATTGCATTAAGCTGGAAGTAAGGTGGAAAACTCTGTGATTCTTTATTAAATGAAAACACTTTGGATATTGGGAAGATGGTAACAGTGCAGTGTCCTTGGAATCAGGAATAAGGACTTTTATATGTTATGACTACATGATCATGATCTCAAGTTGTTGTTTTTCGTAAATATTGTAGATGTGTTAAAATTTGAAATAGGTTTTCAATCAGGAGCCAATTCTAATCACCCATCAGTTGCAACCTGGAGCCTTAAGTTTGGAAAGATTTTCTTAGTGTGACAGGTTGTTCTTGCGTCACTATAAAGCAATACCTGAGACTGAGTAATTTGTAAGAAGAGAGGTTTAATTGGCTCACAGATCTTCAGGCTGTGCAGGTAGAATATCACCAACATCTGCTTCTGGGGAGTCCTCAAAAAGAAGAAGGCAAAAGGTGAGCAGGTGACTTACGTGGCAGGAGCTGGAGCAAGAGTAGAGAAAAGTGCCACACTTTTACACAATCAGATCCTGTAAGAACTCACTCACTATTGCAAAGACAGCACCAAGGGGATGGTGTTAAACCACTCATGAGAAATCTAGCCCCATGGTCCAATCACCTCCCACCAGGTCTCACCTCTAACACTGGGGATTACATTTCAGCATGAGATTTAAAAGAGGACACATATCTGAACTATATTATGTAGAATCCCAAGACAGAGCCTAATGAAGTCTGAGATCAATTAATTGTAGGTATCTGCCATCAGGTAATTGAAATAGAAGGAATGGCCACAGAGGTCTTGTAGGTTTGTGGCTTGTGCAGTAGTTTGCTGATAAATGTTTAACAACAGGTTTTCATGGGTGCTCAGGGGAAGGGCTTTTTTGTAGCATTTGGCAATCTCCCTGATACAAATATTCCAACCATGGCTGATTTACTCACAAGGTGGAATTGAATTCTGACCACAGATGGCTGTTGCTAACTGGTGTCAGCTCCAGAACCTCAGGAGTCTGGTGGGTTAATGCTGAAATTCAGTATCTAAAGTACTTCTCTTTTGTTCACCTATAGGGAAGTAAAGTATGGGTATGAGTAAAGTTTGAGTTAGTTTAGATAGTATTTATAAGAATGAGTTCAAAAGAAAAGAATGGAAATGGTTCCTGGGTTGCATAATTGAGACTACGAAGAGTGGTTGAATAAATTGTTGTGTTTTATCCTGGAGAGGAGGCAGCTGGAGAGTGATTTCATAATCTTTATATTTATGGAGGGTTTTTTTTGACAGAGGATGGTTCCCAGTTATTTTCCATCTCTAAGTTTCAAATCAAGATAAATCTAGCCTTAAGTATTCCCCTTAACTACCCAATGATTATTGCTTTAAAAATATTTTAGAAAAAAAATGCACTGTAAAAAAAATGCTTTTTTAGATTAGTTATCAGTTGATCCAGTTTCTGTACTTTAAATCCTGCTGACCTTTTACACTATATGTAAGATAAGGCAATAAAGATAGCGAAGGTTCAAGGGAAAACTTCTGAGACCAGGTAATCCAACAGGAATCCAACAGCAATATGGAAGGGCAGAAACTATTTTACCCAATAACTCTAGCTAGAAATTTCAGCAATTGCCAACCATTCCTGCTCCCTCACATGTAATTCATCATACTGTTTCACAAATTCTAACTCCAGAAGTTCTCTTGAATTTTTCCCAGCCTGTTCTCTCAATTCGCTGGTCTAGTGCAAGCTATTCTTTATAATATTGCAACTGTTATTATTCCACTTTAAATAAACAGAGTAGAGAATTGTTGACCATATGAATGAAAAGTTGGCCACCAACTTGACATTATGCCACTAACTAACATTCTCTCAAAGTACGCTTCTCAGAAAGGTATTTTAAGTCATTTGAAGTTCTAAATGCAAGACTGAATATCTTTTGCAAGTATTTTCATTGATTCAGTATGAAAGATTATACTATTTCTATGATGTTACCAAATATGATTGGCATTGTGTTGCAATGTTCTTAGGTTTAATCCCTCTAAATCTTTTGCCTAAAATGTAGATATCTTTTGCTATATATAAAAAAAAGACATTAGAATCTATGCGAAAATTCGCAATTCTTTTAAAATTATTTTTTGTCTAAATCTCGACAATAATTTAGAATCACTACATGTTCAGGGAAATCTCTACCGAGAAAAATAAAATTTATAGCTCACAGACTAGATTGAACACACAACCATCTGTTCAGCTTAAACCACTTGTCTCAAATAATATAATAACTCACAAATGATGATGGATTAAGTAACTTTATTACATATTTATTAATTTATGTATTAGTCCAACTCTTTTTAAAGTCATCAATTTGCGTGGAGTTTATGAGTGAAAGATACACTAAAAAGAAAACCTAGCATTTGATGATCTCCTAATATGTGCTAGGTGCTTTATATGTACAACATTTTAACAAATATTTAAGTCAGATACTATCTCTTTTTCAAATGAATAAATTCAGGCTTAGGTTAAATAATTTACTTGTAGTCACAGAAATGAAATGTGCCAATACAATCTGAATCTACTTAATGCTTCAAAATATTTTTCTATGATACAATGTGGCTTCTTGTAGGGGAGTATAACATGGAAATAAAGCAGGTAGTTTTTGCTGTACAAGTTTTTAGTATAGATGAAGAAAAATGCATACTCAATTACCACTACTGTTTAAAAACAATGTCTTTGATTTAATATATGATAAATATTAAATGTGTGGTAATGAAAACAAGCATGTTTTTAGAGTTCAAAAGAGAGAAAAATATCCTTTATAATCTGGGGCATTTTTGATATTCAATTTTATTTACTGTATGTAACAAAATGGTCAGCACTCTAACCAACCATCCAGCCACCAATTCATCCATTCATCTACATGTCCATCCATTCATCCACCCAGACATCTATGTATCCATCCATTCACACATCCATTATTTCATCCGGCATTCATACCTCAATAGCTAGTCTCTAAGAAAGAAGATAAATTTATTCAGATTTCTATGTAGATAGAAGAATTTTGATACTAAAATGTGGATGTTTGTAATTTTGTTATTGCTGTTTCCTTTCCAAATGTATGCCAATCATACATTTCTAAGACTTATTATCTCTGAAATGCTTCCTCCTGGAAATAATGCACATCACTTCTACTGACATTTTATTGGCCAAAGAGCATCACAGCTATTCCTAAGCCTATCCTTAGGAAGGCAAGGAAGAATAATTCACTCATTTGTCAAAGAAATACAGGAGATCCAGAAATATTGGTGAGCACTGGTAACGTCCATCAAGCTGAAAAAACGTGGCATAGATGTTAATATATAGAACCCAAAGAGGTATTTACCAGGATAAAACATATTTAAGACACAAAGGTTTCCACTAAGAGCAAAAACATAAACTTTGTCTTAGTTCTGTCTGTTCTGACTACTCTAACAGAATACCATAGACTGGGTGGCTCAAACAACAAACATTTATTTCTCAGCCAGTTCTGACAACTGGAAGTCTGACATCAGGGTGACAGCACAGTCAGTTTCTGTCGAGGACCATCTTTCTGGCCACACACTGCCGACTTCTCCTTGTAAGCTCACGTGGCAGACAGCAGAGACTTCCTGGAGTGGGCTCGGATCCCATCCAAGAGAGTTCCACTCTCATGAGATAATCACCCAAAGTTTCCACCTCCTAACACTGACACATTGAGGATTCAAATTTCAAAAAATGAATAACAAACCTGGAGGTAAAATTCTAAGTAGCAGAAATCTTTCATCTCTTCTATAACTAACACTAGTAGAAAACATATTCTTTCAATGCTTAGAGTCTTGGAGAGCAGAAAAAGATATATTATATTACATGTGCACACATACATACATACATACATACGTTTGAATGTGTGTGTATATGTAGCTGTCTATACGTAATATATACACTAGCAATTACCTACTAGTGCTAGTAGGTGATTGCTATATCAGGGCACATTTATTATAGTTTTCTGTCTAATTCACAGGGGAGAGTTTTTTAATCAGCTGGTAATATACGTTTCAGTCTTTTCTTGCAAATAAGAGTGGAATAGGCCAGGCATGGTGGCTCATGCCTGTAATCCCAGCATTTTGGGAGGCTGAGGCGGGTGGATCACCTGAAATCAGGAGTTTGAGACCAGCTTGGCCAACATGGTGAAATCTCATCTCTAGTAAAACTAAAAAAAAATTAGCTGAGCATGGTGGCAGATCCTATAATCCCAGCTACTTGGGAGGCTGAGGCAGGATAATTGCTTGAACCCGGGAGGCAGAGGTTGCGGTGAGCTGAGATAATGCCACTGCATTCCAGCCTGAGTGACAGTGAAACTCCGTCTTAAAAAAAAAGTGGAATAGAAAAATTTTTACTGTTGACAATTGTGCCCTCAAGTGTTAACAATATTCACAAGTGTTTAAGGAAATAATTAGGTTCATTTCATTCTATTGTACTTGTACTATAATTATAACATGACCTTTGTTCTATTTATATATACAAGTAGTATACTCTAATAGGATTTTTTTGTGAAGAAGAAACACTTGATAATAGCTTAATTCCCTAACAGAATTATACAATAGTTCTTCAATGACCTCACCTTGGGAAAAAATTAAATGAAAGACACCTGCATTAGAGATCAATTTCCTGATGTTCAGTTTATATTCATCATGCTGAGCTATCCAAGGACACCTTTCTTGTCCTGTCATTTGATGGAAATGATTTCCTTGTGTTTTATGATTCAACTCCATTCTGCCTTAGACAATACAGTGACTTTAAACATTTCAACTCTACAATTGCTTGGCTGACTATGCCTTGTAAAAATTGCTTTTTGTTGTTGTTTGTTCAGGGTATTCTATCTCATACATAAGAACTGGAAAACAAATTTTGGTTAAGAATAGTGGCATACACATTACAGAGTGATTTCACATTTCGGTATTATTTACAAATATGACATCAAACATTAGTGATTTCATTTCATTTTTATGTCAGAGGCATTCTAAATATGACGTGACAATCTTAACTCTGAATTTCCTTGTTTTTGTCAGTTTAACCCAGATCTTTGCTATGCAGTTCTGAACACTGCCACACTTTCACCTTTTAAACAAGAAACAGGTAGTTAATACATACATGTAGCTCTACAACTTGATCTTAGCATTTCATGTAATGCTTTGCTAATGCTTAAATATTATGTTTGCAGTTGCCCAGAGCATCTTATTTTCACCTTTCAATTCCATTAAAGCGTACAAGAATAGAAAATTAACCAAAACTGAATATGAATAAGACCTCACTTCCCTAATCTCTCCTCTTACATAAAAATATTTTCAGTTTTGTTATTGATTTCAGTTTTGTTATCAGTCACATCTGGGTTCAGTAAGCATGTGTTTGGAGGATACTTTCAGATGTGGTGTTCCTTGACACACCTCAATTTGTACTGGAATCAATAATGCATAATCTGAAATCGCAGTTATTGAGATTTTTCTCCCAATAATGAGATTCAAATCCTGCCCTGTTTGATCTGCTTTAACTCTTTGGAATTCCAAAATAATGACTGGCACTTCAGAAGTCACCAGAGTATTCTGTAGCGTTCACAGGGTAAATTTCAGTCACGCGGTGATGATTTTCTTGGCAAAGAGTATTTTGCATACTGAGTCATCACATACATTCTCACAAATTTTCTAAGCCCAAGTCAGTCTCAATTCCACCACTGGTAGGTAAACTGGAGATAATTTTAAAAGTAATTTCAGCCTCAGAAACAGTAAAATATGCTGAAGACATGGACGCAGGCACAGAGTCTGCATCATCTTAGTCCCAAACTCTCACATTAGTGAATTGTTCCAACAATGACATAATGAATTATATTTAACTCTTCCTGCTGCTCATGTTTTGATATTTGTCATCAACCAGAGCTGGTGAGAGTTTTAATAAAGTGCTTAGCATCACCTGAGGGTAAACTTTTATTTCCCTTGGATTCCTTTGATCCTCCTCTGCACTTTGTGTAATGAGTGACCTTTCTATCTGGTTAAACTAGAGAATGTAGAGAAGCAAAGTGCTTCATGCAAGAGAGCATTCGTGATGTCAAAATGCAGGGCGAATATGAAAGCAGGGCAGAAAGGTTTTGGACACAAAGGGCACAGCACTGCCTGGATTGGCTAGGGTCAGGGTTCAGCCAGAACCTTCCTTTAGAATTTGGAATCTATGGAGAAAACACAGTGATGTAGATCAATATATTCTAGTTTTGCTACAGATGTTGAAGAGTGCAGCTCACTAGTGCGATCATACATTTGGGCTTCCCAACTTTTTCTCTTGAATGAAACATATTACTAAATTGGCAGGCTTTTTTCCTAACAACTGTGAAGTGCTAGTCTTTAGAAGTTTTCAGCATCCAGCAGCAAATAACATGAATGTCCAACAGCGAGGATTTCTCCAAAAAGAGAGAAACCCAAATGAAGCTGAGTCAAACATTGTTTCTTCTTTAAACAGAGGAAGAACAGTCTTATGGCAGGAAGTTTCGAGCGGGGCGGAAGCAGCAGCACGTGCCTGGGAGGAGGAAGTTCTGTCTACTCCAAGGAAAAATGACAACTGTGGAGCAAGTATCACTCCCAGCAAATAACACATTGTAGTCGACTCCCATTACTGTTTCTCAGTGAATTAAATTCGTTTATAACATTGTCTTTTTGTCTGTTTATAAATTCCCATGAATATTTTCTTTCCTTTAATTATTTTGGGTTTAATTTGCACTTTTTTCTATCTTTAAGATGAAAGCATAGATGATAACTGATTTTGGACTGCTTATTTTCTAACATAGGCATTTAAAGAGAAAAATTTTCTCTTACCACTGATTTAGCAGCATTCTTCAAATTTTACCTCTCAATATTTTATATGGTTTATTTTTCTTATCATTCGATTTGAAATATTTTCTAATTTCCCTTGGCAGTTCCACTTTTACATATAGATTATTTAGAATTATTTGCTTTCCAAATATTTGGGAATTTTAATAGATATACTATTGTTTGTGATTTCTAACAGAACATCACTACAGTCAGAGAAAAATACTATGCATAATTTCAATCCTTTTAAATTTATCACAACTTGTTTTTTGGTTGAGATGGTGATCTCCCTGAGTGAATGTTTTATATGCATAGAACACATAAACTGCATTATTCAATTGTTCAATATAATGTTCTATATATGCCAGTTAGACTAATATTACTGTTGTTCAAGTCTTCTACATCCTTAATTTTTTATCTATTATATTAATTGCTGGAAAAAGCAGATTTAATGTCTGACTGTAATTATAGTCTTTCCTGCAATCCTCCTTCAGTCCTTTAAATTGTTAAATTTATGTAACTTGAAGCTTTGTAATCATATTTACCCACATATTTAATTAGAAGTTTTTGCTGTTTTACAAATATTTACCCTTTCTGGGGCTTTTTCTTCCTTCCAAACTGGTATTTTTCCTCTTAAGCCTGAAGAAGTTATCTTAGCATTTCTTATAGAACAGATCTGCTCCAGACGATTCTCTAGACTTTTCTGTTGAACATGTAAAAATACACAGAAATGTTTTTAAGGCATTTTCTCAGGTTATTTACTATCATGTTTACAGTTTTTTCTTTTGCTATTTTTTAACAATATAAAGACATTTCATAGACTGCTAGTTTCCATCTTCTTATCAGCACAATGTGTGTTCCTCATCTTCTCCAGCCCCTTTCAAGAGTTTCTACTCATGTTTGCTTTTCATCATTGATTTGATGATCGTTTGCCTAGTTCTTGTTATATTTGAATTTATTTACTGAGTTTCTTGTCTATGTGAGTTGATATATTTCATCTGTTTTAGAAAATTGTCACCCACGCTCTCTTCAAAAATGTTTTCTACCTCATTATCTGTCCTCTTTCTCCAAGACCATTAATGTAAATATATTTGATGACATAATATTTTCCACAGATCTCAGATGACTCTCCTTTCTTTTTTTCTTTTATTTCTGAGATGGAGTCTTGCTCTGTTGCCCAGGCTGGAGTGCAGTGGTGCAATCTTGGCTCACTGCAACCTCTGCCTCCCAGGTCCCAGCAATTCTCCTGCCTCAGCCTCCCGAGTAGCTGGGATTACAGACACCTGCCACCATGCCCAGCTAATGTTGTATTTTTAGTAGAGATGGGGTTTCAACACGTTGGTCAGGCTGGTCTCAAACTCCTGACCTCAGGTGATCTTACCGTCTGGGCCTCCAAAAGTGCTGGAATTACAGGCGCGGCTCTCCTTTTCTTCTTCCCTTCCTTTTTTTTTTCTGTCTTCTCCCTCTCTTTCACTCTCCCTCCTTTTTGTTTTTGTTTCTTCATTTCGATGTGGGTGATTTCTGTTGCTCTATCTTCACATTTACTGGTTCTTTCCTTTGGAATCCCAGTTTACTGATAGACCTGTCAGATTAATTCTCCATCTTAATATTGTATTTTTTTCCTATTATTGACATTTGCATTTTTAGTTGTGTTTATCTCTCTGCTACAATTCTTCTCTCTTTTTTTTCAGAAAAATAGTCCAAAAATAGTGTTAGATTATCTGACATATCTACTATATTTAATATAAAACTCCTCTCTGATAATCTCAACATCTATATTTGGAATGGCTTTGGTTTCTCTTTCTTCTCTTGGCTATATGCCATACTTGTCTTTATACACCTTATTTTATATATACATATATATGTATACATTTATATATGTATATATGAAATACGTATGGCTTCTTCATGTCTTGTAACTTTTTATGATCCCTTCCGTTTAACAGGGCATGAGATCTGAGCAAGGGAGAACTTCTGATTCTCTTTGTGCTTTATAACCCAGCTGCTGACTCCAAGTCTGGGCTTCTGGTGAATTCTCTTTGCCATCTGGTTGCTCCCCCAGCTTTTTCACAACTCAGATGTCTATGCTTTGCTGCTCTGCTCTGAGCCTTTGGGGGTTGAGTGGACTCAGTGAACCCCCCGGGAGCCTTGGAGGTGTTTCTCACTGCTCTACTACTCTAACCAGCTTTCAGCAGCAGCTTTATGGCTTAGAGGGTCTTCTCACGGTTCTCCTGAGCTGCTCCCAGCCTCAAGTCAGCTCCACAAGCCTCCATGGTGATATTTTCAGATCTCCTACCGCGCCCCCGAACTTGGGTGCATTACATGCATGTACTAAAGTAAAGGCCCCCTGGGAGAGAGAGGGGAGTGGATGCAGAGCTGCTTTTGACTGAGCTTCCTCAGGGACCTAAATCACCACACTGCATAGGCTTTTAAAAATGTGTTGAAAATTGGCCTTGTTTTTCACGTCCCTTCCCTGGCAAACCCCTGCTCATCTTCCCATCACTCCACCCGCATCAGGGAAACACTTGATCCTCCTCTCACAGGAAGAGACCATGACTTTCTAGATTTTAGTTCAGTCAGGCTTTCTTGCATCCCCAGCTCTTCAATGGCTTTTATAAACTATGTTTTGTTATTGCTGTTTTCAAGTTATCTGCCTTGTTCTCATTTTTAGTTATCTTATGGCTTTCTAATTCCTAACCAGAAGTGGAAACTGCTAGCTGTTGTTTATAACGTGGTTCATTTGCAGTTTATAGGGGTGATATATGAGGCAAGTTTGTAAAAGGCCAGAAAAAATTGGTAATGGTAGACGTTATCCTGTCTTAAGCTTGGCTTTGCATTTGCCACTGAGGCTGTGTTGTTTTTAATCTTATTGTGCCTGATAATTTCTCATCACATGAGTAATAAACTTCTGGAAGGCTGGGCATGGTGGCTCATGCCTGTAATCCATCCCAGCACTTCGGGAGGCAAAGCAAGATCACTTGAGGTCAGGACTTTGAGACCAGCCTAGCCAACACAATGAAACTCATCTCTACTAAAAATACAAAAATGAGTCAGGTGTGGTGGCGCAAGCCTGTAGTCCCAGCTACTCAGAAGGCTGATGCTCGAGTATCCCTTGAACGTGAGAGGTGGAGGTTGCTGTCAGCCAGGGTTATGCCACTGCACTTCAGCCTGGGTAACAGAGCAAGACTCCATCTCAAAAAACACGGGGAGAAGTGCCAGATATAAGTGATGGGGGAGGAAGGCAGCAAACCACATTGCCATGTATGTACCTATGCAACAACCTTGCATGTTCTTCACATGAACCCCAAAACCTAAAACGCAATTATATACATATATGCATATATATATATATGTATATGTGTATATATATGTGTGTGTGTGTATATATATATATATATACATATGTTTATCAGATATTTTAAGACATGTCTGAATACCAGTGTAAGACCCAATTGGGAATCTTTATGTCTTATTTCGTCCACACCTCCCCACCCACACCATGGACTTAAGAAAGTCTTTTAAAACATTTATAGATCAAGCTATCTGGTGTTCCAGGAATTTACATTAAGATTGATTTTCAAAACCTGTGTGGTCTAGTCTAGGAGGATAATTATTTGTTAATGTAGATATTTTATAAAGACTTCAGGCAAACACATGAATGAGGAACAAGGAAAGATGCAAAGAAAGGAGTGATATCTTAGACATCCCTAAATCAAATTATTATTTTACAAAAGAATTTGGTGATGTGATTAAATTCAATTTCTAAATAATTAATTTTTCTGTTTCATGAGGCAGTGTGCACGTAAGTATAAGAAAAACAATTGCAACTGATCTATGATGGTTAGATAATACAACAGCCTGTATTCTTTCGAATGATGAGATAAATGAATAATACCTTTTATGTTTGCATAATCGTTTAGTTAAACCTCTCTACATGAGTTAGGAAAGCCTTCAGCTACATGTGAAAGAAAGTCTAACTCCCAGAGTCTTCAACAAATGGTGAATCTTTTCTTTTTTCCTGAATGCTGGAATCTTGCAGGCATTAGATTAGAGACAGCGGTGTTCAAGGACTGAAAGTCAATGATTGCTTTTGCTTTAGACTTCATGCCTACATTCAAAACAAGAGGGTAGGATAAAGGGTCATTCATTCTACATCATCAGGAAAGCAGAAAGCCTTTCTAGACATCTCTTGGCAGTCATAGATTCAACACCTTTGTGGCAGAAACTGGGTCATGTGTTTATGCCTACGCGTGAGAGAGGGTTGGGAGGTGGGAACATGGGGTCATATTTGGGTAAGCCAATTGTATTTCATCTCTTGGGCATGGGGGGATTGATATTGGGTAGACAATAATCAGTTATTATTATTCTCCCTAAGTGTTCCTCTGAAATATATTACCTGATTCTAGAATTTTATTATGAAAAGTTATTTGATATTCAATAGTTATAACAGTAATTCAATATAAAATATACATGTTGCCTTTAAAAATGATAATGTAATATCTAGAGTAATCTCATTTACATTTGACAGTAATACTGACTATTCTATTCTCATAAGTCTTGTATCATTTTTGTTATCATATTGTCATTAAGGAAGAAAAAGTAGAATTTATTTTCCAATCACAAATAAAAGTAACAGGTTGTTGTAAAATTATCAGTGTTTCTTTCTTGAACTACCCCACCTTGAATTTTGATTCAAGAGTGGAAGTAATGTTGACATTCATGGAACTTAGAGCAAATACCAATGCTAATCACATTACATCTAAAATATAAGCACATTTCAAACTTATGTAGATTTTAAATAATCTGTTTTCTTTGACTTGTAGAAAAATTACCAAATAGCATATTGCATTAAGAACAAAACGTTCTTTAATCAGGATCAAATTACAATCTTATAGTAATAACACATAATTATATACATGAAATATTAAAGTTTATAAGCATATTCTTTAGACAAAATATCCAAAGACATCAATGTTCTCATTATTAAAGAATCACTTTCCAGTTCACTGAATAAATGTAAATATTAAGGATTTGGTTATTTTAAGAATAAACTCTAAGTTTTTTTTTTCTTAACTTCAGTATGAAAAGCTTACAAAAATGGTAACTACATCTTGATATGATGGTTTGAAATATCTGGCACAATTTAAAAGCAACTTTCCATCTGGCTGTACAGTAAGCAAGTGGAATTAAGAAGATTTGGTTTCTGTTTCTTGATGTAAATGATTGCGATTAGTCTGGTTTCTTTGGTTAGCTTTTATTACTGTTTTCACTTCTTTTCTTGGTATATCTGTGCGGATATGCATACAGGATGACATTTCTATCACATTATGGCTTAACAAATAAAACAGAAAACATGTTTATTTTGGATACATGTGTATTTTGGAGACCATATCTGTTGCCTACTCAACGGTGTTCTTTTTACATCTTGGGAGCCTCCTCGGTATCCATGCGTTTATGGAAGAAGAAGTTACCAGCAGCCCTGGGGAAGTCTCAGTCGTCCAAAGCCAGTCTTGACAATCCCAGCAGAGTAGCAAGGGCGCACAACCTAGTTCTCAAAGCCAGTCTTGATAATCCCAGCAGAGTAGCAAGGGGACACAACCTAGTTCTGTCGAGTGGAAAGTGAAGAGAGCTGTGCTGGGAGGTTTCTCAGAAAAGGCTTATTTTGGCAAAAGAAAGAGAGGAAGGAACAGTTCTTTTTCTTCTGCTGGACGAGGTCATGTGTGTACCCAACAACTGGAAGTTCTCGTGCCCACTGAGCCTGGGGAGATTCCTGTTTAGGGCAACCTGGTGAGAACAGACAACCCTTAAACCACCTTACCTAGGAACTCCTGGTGATAAGACAGAATACATTCTTTTCACTGTTAAACTGTTTTTTATTATTTGTAGCTGAGTACATCCAAACCCATATAATTAGCCGTATTTAAATATTCTGAAATCTATGTCAATTCAAATTATATTTAGGTTTTTGTTTTCCAGTGATCAAAAATACAGTCTCTCAAGCAATGTTGTGTGTGTGTGTTATTATTACATAATAACTAGAAGAATTTTGACGTAGATCCTAGTGGTGATCTTATATGCTATTTGACATTTTTAGGATTTAATAATGGTAACAATAAATTTATACAGAGAGATATTTTCATTATAGAAAATCATTAGTTTGTCCATACTGGAAAAGTGTTAAATTATATAGTTCGGTTGACATTGATATTTTATAATAGATATTTTTAAGTTGTTAAGCATGAAGGAAAAGAATGCTATAAGTAATCAGTTTCATACAGGCTTTATAGATATTTTTATTATTTGGTATTGTCATGTTGTTTCATGCCTCATAATAGCTGATTATTAATAGGTTTTAAGCAATTGCTCTCTTTATTCCAGAGGTTTAAGCTGATAAAGAATACAGAGAATACTGGTAACACATTTTCTACCAATACATCAGGACCATTTCTGGATAAGTTCCTTGACTTCTTTTAGGCATTTCTAAAATAAAATTTCCAAAAATCTCAAGCAAAATCACTTCTAAATATC
This sequence comes from Ateles fusciceps, assembly GCA_036589455.1. Lineage (NCBI taxonomy): Eukaryota > Metazoa > Chordata > Mammalia > Primates > Atelidae > Ateles > Ateles fusciceps. Next base: position 8,453,890 of record JAZHEH010002657.1, on the reverse strand, counting down.
TGAATTCATATGATTTTACCTAATGTGGAACATTGGGAGAGCAGTGACTTTAATATAATACTTTAATGTCTAAGTGTGTACATCTGTAATTAATGAAATTAGTAGAATTTATAACACATGTTCATTCTTAAGCGACAGAGTCATAGAAATGTAATAGCACATTAAAATCCTCTTCTAGTGTCTCCTAACTGCACCCCATAAACTCTTGGGTAGCTTTTAACAAACGCAAATTAATGAGCATTAACCCAGGCATTTGAAGGCCCAGATAAATCACCATGCTCTTCAGGAATTCATATGAACAATTCATAGTGCTGTAATTTTTCCTAGGTTAACACTAGACCAACGTTGAGGAGACAGAAAGACAAACAAAGTATAGGGGCCCTCTCCTCTGCTCATTACAGGGTTCTCTTCGACCTTGAAGAGACTGCTACTTGGGAACATGGACTCAACCATTTTCTGACTCCTTTTGCCCTTGATTTTGACATAGCCTTGGTGTTGAGAAATTCTTCCCTCAAAGCCTCAATTGCTTATGCTCAAATTTAAACACATTTCCTTTTCTGTAATCAGTGAGAAGAGCAGCTGGTCACCACCTTCTACACACTAAACCTTTGAGCCTTTTCTTCAGAATAAATAACCCTACTTCTTAGAATCATAAAATTAGAAGGAGTTTTGAAGTCAGAATATCCTTTGTCTGCCTTTAGACAAGACTACCCTTCCCTCTTACCATCCCGTACAGATGAGCAAAATCATCCTATTTTTAAAAGAGATCAAGGGAAAACTAATCAAAAGCCTCCAACAGTCACACATTCCTCTGATGAGCAACCCTTACTCTCAGGAAATCATCATCATTATCATCAAATAGCATTTTCCTAACACCCACGTGTGCAAAATATGTTTGTGTATTCAAACCCTAAAGAGGGCCCTAGAGGCCCAGAAAAAGTTGAAAAAAAAAGTGCAAAGGTACACAAACATCACTAGGCTCTTTGCAAGCAATGAGAGAATCTAGCTCATAGCCGTAATAAATTATTTTTAAAAGGCATTCCAGAAATTCCAGGGGATTTTCATTTTCTATTTAGGAAAATGATCTTAAAGAATATATCCATCGATTTTCTTTTCTTTAACTATTAGGACTTAGTAACTACTGTCAAACTTAAGTCTAATGACCAAAGACTGAGAACCTAAAAATGCAGTGTATTAAATCTGAAACAAATCGTATTAAGGTCTTAGCATTTGCAACACATACCATTTGCCTCTGTTACAAAGTGTGTGTGTGTTGAGGGGGAATTGTCTGTGAAAAAACGTTCCAAGCTCTCTTCTCTCCCATTCTCGCTCCTCTTTTATGCTCCTGGAGAGCAGAGCTCAAAGGCTGCTCTCAAAAGTAAAAAACTCCCTACCCATGGCTGGAATGCCTCTCCATCCTTCAGCTTCCCCTTCCAGTCTAGGAGTTCCCAGTTTCTGAGTGTCAGGGAAAGAAAAACACAAGAGTAGGGTTCCATGTCTTCCATGCACTACTTCCTTTTTCTGGGTTTCTCAGCTTCTCTTTATTGCTCACCTTCATGAGAAGCTCCCTGTAACTGTGAAGGTAAGAGGCTCAGAGGGTAAGAGTTGGCCCAGCACCTGCAGATCCTGAAGGGCCCCTAACCTCAATACGCCTTTCACCCCAACAGGCTGGAAACAATTTGTTGCACAAACTCAAAAGGTTGTTTTGATTATCGTTGCTGTACAGTTTTGATTTGGGATCCTAAAGTAGAGGAGCCAACTTGATATTTCATTGCATAATTCCTGCACTGTGAGTAGTAGGTACTATCTCACAAGACTTCACTACAAACATAAAATATATTCGTAGAACATAGAACAGTATTGGCATACAGCTCTTTTTATTTTTTGCTAATAGATGTGTTTATCCTATTTCCTAAACTTATTCAAGACTTAACATTTTCACTACCAGTGGATAACATGCTAAAATATTTTAGGGAAACGGTAAAATGGTAAACAGGTGTATTTGTATCATTGAATATCTCTTATATTTGAAAGGAAAGAAGGTGGCGCTTGGTGCTTTCATGCACTATCACATTTCAACCTAATTGCATTTCAAGGCAAGAATATTTATTATCTTTTTTCTGTTAAAGATCTCGAGCCTCCTTTACGATAAACTGAATTCCAATGTAGACATCTCTAATTCTGGAGTGCATGTGTGCACAATTATACAATTAATTTGGTCTAAGAATCAACAAAACTAAATAAATGTTAGGTTTCTAGAATTTATCTAAACATCCTGATGATTGACTACATGTTGCTGATTTCCCTATTGTAATATGCAGAAGTTTCAATTTTAAGATATAATCGGTGTGTTCTCATTTGATCTTGTATTTCCATGGAGCCAATCTGTCATTAAATGTACCTAAATTCTTCACCATAGCCTTTTAAGATTTTCCAATGTGTATCTGTTCTTTGTATCAGTCTCTATCACTGTCTTCACTCTAAAAGCTGTACTTAATAGTGTACTTACCGAATTAGTAGCTTGGGAAATACTGTATAGTTACACGTAAATATTACTTCCCTCTCTGCCACAGACTGGGCTCTAATTACTTCGATTTCAATGTCCCAGCAGCATCCAGACTTTTCTGATGCTTTGCATAAAGTTAGGAACCAGACCTGAGCTCAAGTCTCACGGCTGACGTTGTCAATATGAGGACAGGCAGGTTCAAAGAGCTGCCCCACCTCCGTGGCACAGCCATTATGGAGCCTGCCACAGATCTGCTTCAGACTGTAAAGGAGGGCTTCTGACTTCTTTTTTCTTTTATGCTATAGGAAGACACTGTAGGCCTACATAAACAAAAATAACATGAAATCGAATTACAATTTCTTTTTAACCTATCTAGGACATAAAGTTTAAATATATATGTATCTATGAAGAAATGCGTATTAAAAAGTGATTTTAAATAAGACATTTGGAAGCAAAATTCATTTTTCTTTGTATTTATAAGTAGTATGTTTTTCACACTTCAATATGCCATAATCTCTGTCCTTACTTATTAACCTCAATGAGAAAGATAAATTATTACATTACACAGATATGAGACTTAAGACTTATTTGAAAATGTTTAAAGGACATTCCTTAATGTAATACACTTCTATAAGGAACAGTACAGAATTTTATCTGAGATATTTTTATTAATCAATGTTTATGATTCTTATGAATCATTTTAGATCAGATTTTGATTCCATAAATGTGAAGTACATTGAATAATTCAGAATTAATTAGTTTCAATTTAATCAGTTTGATTCCTACGAGTTTATGATTAGGCAATTTGGAAAAGACTATATAAAATAAGATTTTACTTCCTTTTGAACTATGGAAGTGTTCAAAAGAAAGTGGTAAGTTCATGAGTATGATTGTCCAAGTGAGTTCTGTAATCTGTGAATGTATAGGAAGTTCTTGTCTTTGAGAATAAATGGTTTAAGTGAATTCTATTATCTATATTGTCATTTGTTTGTATTTCAACTTTGTATGTGCAAACAGAAGCAATGGATGTATTCTTTGAACAGTTTCACAAATTAAGAACTTTAAATAAGCTTTTATCTTCTATTTAGACCAATTGTCTAAGGATGTGAGGTAATTTTCATCCTCATCTTTTTATTTGTTAACTTGTCCAATCCTATCAATGAGCATAAATGGCTCCCCAAAGTGTAAATATTTGAAGGGAAATATTGGGCCATTGTAAATTCAGGTGGCATCTGTAGATGATGGTAGAATGATGGGAAGAAACTTTCCTCACTAAATGTCAATCAAATTCATCAGCATGATACTTTTACAGGTCTGCACAGCTGGAAGAAACAGTCACTTCTGTTTCATTGTTATGTAAATTTATGCTGCTACTCAATGTAATCAACAACTGAGGCTAGAACAATCCTTGGAACAGTTTAGATGATGGGATACTTTTCAATATAATTCTGAAAATGGAACCCTAGGTTCTTCTTAGGCACTTCTTAAATATTCATGGTTATTCAGTATAAGTAACACAGAAATTCTGTGGTCAGCTAGTATAATCTTTTGCAAACAGTGTATGCTATTCTTATACTTATACCAACAAAATTGTAGCTAAAAAATTGGTATCTAACCCAAGAAAAATCTCAGGTAAGGTTTTACATTTCAGTGCCTTAGTCCCCATAAGTCATTTCAGCCGTAGCTTTAAAACCCTCCTTTAAAAGGATTTACCATCACCTCTTGTAAAAACTGGATTTGAGCAAGATGCATTTTATTAATCAAATCCGTGAGGCAGTCAATTCATTACTTCTTCTGGAATGAAAAGGAAAAGAGTTATTTCACAAGCAGATGAAAGCTACATGTGTAACTCTACTTCCCTGAGTAGGCTCCAATCCAGGTTTGATCCTGAATTTTCCCATTTTGAAAGGCTTGCCAAGTCAGTTCTCAGACATTGCATGAAACATGTTGCTCAGAAGTGACATCAAATGTGATTCTAATTTTTGACAGATTCTTCTATACAATTACACATACCTGGTCTTCACAATAGGGTAAACTAAAACTCACTGAAGAAGAATAAAAAGGTTACTATTATAATTCTTGAGGATTTCAAAAATCAATGATCCTACAGAAGAATAATAGGCCATTTATCATTAGAGTCTTTTTGATGTCAAGGAAAAAAAAAAGAAAAAAGTAACAGAAAAAAAAAAACATTGCTTTTAACACAGCAGCTGATATTAGTAGCTTTAGAATTTACAAAGCACTCCACTGTTACATTATTTCAATTAACTCTCCAAATGTCGTGCAGCCAATCTTAACATTTATATTATAATAATTTCATTTGAAAACTGAGGAGAAGAGGGTCAAATAACTTATATTGTTTCCCATGGTCTTGCACCTGGGAAGTGATGGTTCTAGGAGTCTATCTCCAAAAGATGGAGAGTGAGATCTGTTTTTTTCATTCCATTGAAATGTGTATTTACTAACTGGGTATATAATTATGAATTGAAGAATCACCTTTATTTAAATTAGTGCAATCCTGGACTATATCCAGAATAATTCTAGAAATGATTTTTAAGTGATAGATCAACAAAATGAAGAGTAAAATATATTTTTTGTTTGTTTACTTTAAACCAGTGCAAACCCTCTGAATTAAAACTTTCTCAATGATTATGTAGTTCAAACAATGTTTTCCAAGATGATTTGAACTTAGACACAATTACTGAAGTTAGGCCTGTATACGTTAGGGCTTCTTCATCTTGGCATCATTGGCTTTTAGGTGGAATAATGATTTGTTTTAGGAAGCTGTCTTGTGCATTGTAGGATCTGGGGCATCCACTTATCAGATGCTGATAGTACTCCCAGTTGTGACAACCCCAGATATCTTTAGAAATTGCCAAATCATACTTAGGTGAGAATCAATGGTCTTTATGAAACTGCAAAGACAAGTGCTGTTTCTCAAGATTATACTGGACAATTATAAAGATTTACCATAAATTAGCAGAGGCATTAATCTTTTCACTATAGTATTGTGGTGGCTATATTGGTACATGACAGTGTTATCTAAGCGAATTTTATATATACAGCAGATCAAAACTGACACATTCCAGGCAACCCCACTAATCTTCCTTTGACTCCTCTTATCTAGAGTGACAATTTTCTTAAGCTTATTTTGCATCCTCCCAGCATATCTTTACAGGGAGAAAATTGGTCTCTTGCATTTCTGTACATCTTGCAAGTCAGGCACTGACTCTCTTTTTGTTCTGGACTTTGTTTTGAGGATGTTTATATAGCAAACATCCTTGGAAAAGAAGAATCATTTCTCCCATGGAACAGTGTGCAAACATACTTATTCCCCATTATAAAACATTCAGCGTCCCTAAGTTCAGGTTCCTCTATCATAATGCAACCCCTTGGAAATTCTGGTTTCATCTGATCCTCTTTGTGTTGCCCTGTGGAAACAAAAATGTTGATACTCTGGTTACTGCTGTTACTCAACTTTTCTTGATCTCTGTCCCAGAAGTCTCATACCAGCCTCCGACTGGAATTCATATATCCATATTATATTCTAGCCACCATATTTTAGCCTCCTATTAGAATTCATATATCCATATCAGGCTACATTTTTTGTTTTGCAAGAAAGGCAACATCCCCCAGTACTTCTCATTGCTAATTTTTTATTTTTATTTTTTGAGATGGAGTCTCGCTGTCTCACTGAGGCTGGAGTGCAATGGCGCAATCTCAGCTCACTGCAACTTCTGCCTCCTGGGTTCAAGTCATTCTCTTGCCTCAGCCTCCCAAGTAGATGGGATTGATTACAGGCATGCACCACCACGCCTGGTTAATTTTTGTATTTTTAGTAGAGATGGGGTTTCACCGTGTTGGCCAGGCTGGTCTGGAACTACTGACCTTGAAAATCTATCCTTTGACATGAATGATAAATTGCATTGCATGCTACGTATGCCCCAAAATGCTAACTTCCACATACATCATTTCAACATATCCTCATAGATTATATCACATGAAATTTCTTTTTGTACCCATTGAAAGATTATACCTAAGGATGTCATCCACTGTATCACTTATCTTTTCCTATTTGTATAAGCATATTGTCATTTTAGAGGAAGGCTGTTTTTTACCTAAACATCAGTTTCATTTCTTTACGGAGATCACAACGGTTATCAGTTATTGCATTTGCATCCTTGCTATGCCTTTTAAGAAATGAAGGCTTCCTTCTTTAAGTCAACTTCTAGTAGCTACACAGTATCATTGACAATAATGTCGGGTGTTAACTTTACCATTGATTTCTTACTTTTCTACTTTTAAATAATTGGATATCTGAGGAAATGGAAACAAAACATATGTATATATATATATATATATATAATATATATGTGTATGGATTATATATACATATGTTACATATATTTTATATATCTACCTCTTAAAATTTTACGTAGAAGGACAACCTTGAAATTTTATTATTAGTGCGGGGCGGGGGAAGAATCACATGAGCAATCTAAGTAGGTGGCTTATGCCTATAATCCCAGCACTTTGGAAGGCTGAGGAGGGTGGATCACAAGGTCAGGAGATTGAGACCATCCTGGTTCACATGGTCATCTCTACTAAAAATACAAAAGAAAATTAGCTCAGTGTGGTAGCATGCACCTGTAATCCCAGCTACTTAGGAGGCTGAGGCAGGAGAATTACTTGAACCCAGGAGGTGGAGAATGCAGTGAGCAGAGCCAAAACTGCACCACTGGACTCCAGCCTGGCAACAGAGTGAGACTCCATCTCAAAAAAAAAAAAAAAAAAAAAGATGATCACATTATCTTTTGTGGTTTTTATTGAGTGTCTGGGTTAGTAGGTAACTTATTTACACAGGGATCCCAGAGATCCTCAGAAAGGAAAGTGACTGTGATCCCAATACAAAGTTGGGAAAGTGATGGAATGGACTAGAGAGGCACTTGACAAAGTATTCTAAGAGTACCGCTCCAAGAGCGTCTGGAGAACTCACAAGGAGAGTAACATTAGGAACAAGGTGACTTGATACTAGTTTTCAACACAAGCTCTGGCAGTCCTAGGAAAAAGCTTATTCTGGCCAAAGTGTTGGCTACTCTGGAAATCCCTAAGCACTGGCCATTCTGGCATGAAATCTTTCTTTGGGAAAACATACATAAGTGATCGAGTATAAATTCAAAGACTTATAATTGTTGAGCCCAGGTATAGAGCAACTTGATTCTTCTCTGGGGGCTGAAGTGGAAAGACCAGGTGTCCTTCAGGATGCGTGGACTCTCTATGTTCCATGATGTTATGTGGCAGCATCAGAAGCCACTTCCCCAGTTGGTGAAAACCACACTTTCTACCTTCTCCACTCTCTCTATATTAAGATGACTGATTCCCATCAACTGAATTGACCCTAGAATTCATGGACATTGTGGTTTTGTTTGCTTTTGTTTCGTTGGTTGGTTGATTGAGGGAAGCGAGGGTAAATGGTAATAATATAGACAGAATAAATTGATTGAAATGTGTTAAAAGGGGCCAGGCATGGTCATTCACACGTGTAACCTCAGCACTTTGAGAAGCCGAGGCAGGTGGATCACCTGAGGTCAGGAGTTCAAGACCAGCCTGGCCAACGTAGTGAAACCTGTCTCTACTAAAAATTTAGGCAGGCATGGTGGTGGGTGCCTGTAATCCCAGCTGCTCAGGAGGCTGAGGCAAGAGAATTGCTTGAACCTGGAAGGTAGAGGTTGCAGTGAGCTGAGGTCATGCCATTGCACTCCAGCCTGGGCAACAAGAGCGAAACTCCATCCCCCCAAAAAAAAAGTTTGTTAAAAGCTAAAAAAATAAAAGAGGTATGATGATGCAGAGTGTTATTCTGACTACTTTTACATTTTTGTCCTGTTTTCTCATCTATGTTTCATTATTTTATGTGAGTTTTCAGATCTGCTTAGGCATTTATAGATCAGGTTTGTTTAATAATTGAATTCATCTAAAATCAATCTTACTTTATGTATATCTATGTATTTATAGATATTTAGAATGACTTTAAAGATTTTGCTAGCTAAATCTGGCCAGTACAAAAAATATATATTATCTCCAGCCTAAAAGTGGAATGTTGTTATTTATGAGCTCATTGTTACCTGACTGAGGTATCTCATTAAAAAAAATTATGATAGTATTGATTGCTATCTTTTTAGAATGAATTATTTTAAAGAAGCACTTCCGTGGGATGTAATCTCAGAATTGGACAAGAGTTCTAAATCACAGTTTAGAAAAATTGTCAATATTGGCAGTTATTGATGATTTCCAGCGATATAAGACAACTAAATAAAATAAAATAAATTATCAGTATTGGCAGTTATTAATGATTTCCAGTGGTATAACACAACGAAATAAAATAAAATACAAAATGACCCCATTTAATTGGTACTTCTAGGAAATTCAGGTAGATGTCTGAGGTCACTGAAGAAACTGGGCCGGTTACCAGATGGTGTAATCTAATCTCTTTCAATTCTGTAAGTCTGAAATACATGGTATTTTCAATGCTTTCTTTGAGCATTTCATTAAATCAGGAAATAGTTTCTTGGATTGGTGTTTGAGATGGTAGTGCAAAAAGCCTTCTGGTTTCAGTGCTATCACATTGCTGATACAATATTTCCATGGCATTCTGATACAAGACCTGAGGAATAAACAGAAAACGGGTCAGTCATTTCAGAGAGTGTAGTAGCATTTTCTTGAAAAACTTTTAAGTTTTTCTTTGATTTTTCTCTAAGTTTTTTCAGTCCTAAGCTGATGAATACTTACAATGAATTTTCAGTTATACTAGACAACTTCCACTAGTATTAAACAACGTTTATGAATCAACTTGTATAAATCACAACACAAACAGTAAAAACAAAACAGCAAAAACATTAAAGTACAAAGAAGTCTGAGTGTTTGGATGTGACCCAAATGACCATTAAAGTTGTAAATTTTCTCAATAAATTGATAACAATGTAAGCCATTTTCTACATCAATTGCAATGCCAACGTACTTCTGAGTAATAACATCCCTTCCATGTGGTCTCTGATATTTTGATTCTAACTTTTATGAGAGCGAGTATGTTCTTCATTTTGAAGGCTGTGTTGATAGATGACTCTGAATTGGAGGGCCACCAAAATCTAAAGGGATTCTTTGCTGCTTGTCATGGTTACAACTTTTTTCTATTCAGTAGATTTTGCTTATCTAAAATGATGAACTTTCTCAGTAGATGTGCAATTCAATTGAGTCATCTTCTTCCCAGATACAGGAATGGTTACTAATGGTCTTCCCTCTCAGTTCTCTTATGATGCTCTTTGTGACCATTCAGACGCAGGCATTCATACCTCACTGAGGACAGCAGGGACAGAATATGCTGCTGTGGTACCAATAACTTAGCTTCATGCTCTCTAAGAGCTGCTGACTCCAGTGCACTTAATAACTTCCACCCATTCACTACTTGCTCCAGTGGTCAGATGGTGGGTGGATGGGGCATCGCAAGATACTGCTTTCTGCTATTCCACTCTAACTCTTGACCAGACTTCACAAACAGTGTGTGCTACCTTTACCACCCACAAATGTAGAGAACTTTTGGGGGAATACTTGTGCACTCCTCAATCAGTTCTCAAAAATGTATGTGAAGTCACCAAACATATCAAAGGTTCCCAGGAGATTTTCTTCCTTCTGTCTTTCAGTTTGGATACCTTGCCTCTATTTCTGTTGCTTTCAGATTCTTTGTTTGCAGAATGGAAACGGAACTGGCTATATACCATGCCCAAGATTTTAATTTTGAAAAATTTCAAATTTACAGAAAAGTTTCAAATTTATAGAAACAAATGTATAATAAATACTAGTGAATACCTTTCAATTAAATTCACCAGTTATGAATTTTACCACATTTTCTTTTTTTGTCCTCATCATCTCTATATCTATCCATCTATCTAGCTAGCTACATCTCATATATCTGTCTTTCTGTCTGTATATTACACATACACACAGAGGTGGTACCTTTTCTATCCTTTTATATGTTTACTTTAGAAATCATGACAATATGTATCACGTATATGAAAATCAGTAATAATATTATTCAATGTATAGATTTACTCATACTGTAATTTGTGGTTCCACCATAGTTTGGTTTGCTTTGTTTTGTTTCTGATCTCTCTATTCTCTTTCAATAGAAAATGTTATTCGGTTTGCCTGTGTAGTGCCTCGGTGTATTTTGGTTTCCATAACTCTGAATTTTTGAAGAATCTGGAGCAGTTATCATCAGAATGTCCTGCATTCTGGATTTGTCTTATTATATCCTTCTGTTAAGCAGCAAGTAAAACATAGTAAGAACACTAGGTACTAGGTAGCTGATATTGTGTACTTAAGGCATCATAACAGGAGGCACATAATTTTATGTCACTTTATTATTGGTGGTGCTGGTTTAATGACTTGGTTATGGTGGTGACTACCAGATGACTCCATTAAAAGGTGTGTGTGTGTGTGTGTTTATATATGTGTGTGTGCATATATGTGCATATGTGTATATATGTATATATGTGTGTATGTATATGCATGTATATATCTGTGTATATGTGTAGATATATGTGTACGTATATATATGTATATACGTGTATGTATATATACACATATATATACACACATACCCAGACACACACATATTATATTTATGTAGTAAATATATATATGTATATGATAAATGATAAGTGAAGAATTATTGCCTTGTGGCAATGTAAGCATCCTTCTTCCTAAAATTTTCATCCAGTGTTTTTTATCATCTAATAGTTGGTCCTTACTAAAACCAGTTATTATTATGTATTAAAATATGAAGATATTTCTAATTTTGTCATATTCTTCATATTAACTGGCATTCTTTGAAAATTACCTTTCTCTCTCTCTCTATATATATATATATGTTTGAAATATATATGAAATATATATATTTCATCTTTCTAAGTTATGTATTTAAGGTATTTTAAATATTTTAAGTATCTTGAAAAATTTAAAGTAGGACGTGTTTTGTAATTACTATGATTTCTTATATAAACATCACATTTTGATAAAAATAAAAGGTATGTTACATAAACTCATTAAGGTCTTTTAAACTTACACACTTACCTGTTTCCTTTCAAAGCAGTTTTTGTTAAAAGTAGGAAGGAATACAAACCACTGTGCCTTGGGTTTTCATTTTCTATTCCAACTAAGAAATGCATGTCTGCAGAAATGTATCATTCAACCACTCAGTCAAATTTTCCTGAGAACCTGCCTCCATCAAGGGATTCTGTTGGCTGTAAAGTGCTGGCTAAACTTGTGTTTATACCTCCACTCATGAAATAGGAAATATATATACACACACATACACACATACTCACTCATGTTTATACCTCCACTCAAGAAATAGGAAATACACACACACACACACACACACACACACACACACACACATATACATGTACATTTGTGTTTTTACCTCCACTCATGAAATAGAATGTATGTATATAATATATATTATGTAAATAAAATTATATATATATGTATAATATAATTTTCTAATGTGGGTTGCAGGCCAATATACATACATTTCTCCTGGCAGCAGGTGACCATGTCACTTGCATTTATAATACATTTTAACTCACGGAATTTAAATGAAGTTTTAACATCAGAGACTTTCACAGAGGTTCAGATATTTTGAGATAGTACATAATATGTTTAAAAAGCTTACTTTCTTTTTCTGACAGTATTGCTTGTTTCCATAAAAGTTTCATTCTGTAAAGGTTCAGAACATAATTCTAACTAACAAACTGTGAAGGTTATTATACCCATTCTGCAGTGTGTTACCAGCTTTTGATTAAATTCTCATAGCAGAATTTTCCCAAATATAGTTGCTAATATAGAAGAAAAATATCATCTTCTTATTGGATTATCTTGTTGACTTGCTTTTGCTTAGTATTTTGGCATCTCTTCGTGAATTTCTGGAATGAACAGCAATAATGTACACAGACTAATCTAATAAAGGATATTTATAGCCTATGTGAAAATAAAGATACACATTTTAGGGACTTTTGCGAGATATAAACACTTGTTCTGCAAAATATTTTTCAAATGTAGCAGAGAGGGAAAGCACAAATCCTGGAAGGGAAGACCTAGAGCTTGAATTCCACTCCAGCATTTATTAAACCTGTGACTTGGTCAAGTTGCTTAATTTCTCTGAACATCAACTTACTTGTCCATAAAGAGAGGGTGGTGATACATAACAGATATTTTGACAGGCTGCTATAAGCTAGAGAGGACATGTGTCGGGAGTACTTCTATTAGGCAAGGTTATTTGGAGGAAAAAGAACCAATAGAATGTGTATGTATCCATATGTATACACACACACACACACACACACACACAAACACACACACACACAGAGATGAATGAGAGACATTTAATTTAAGGAATTGGGTCGTGTGATCATGGGGGCTGGCGAGTCTGAAATATTCCAGGCAGGCAGGCCGGTCTGAAGACAGGGGAAGTTTTAACACTGCACCTCCAGTCCAAGGCAGTGTGGAGCCAGGATCCCTTCTTCCTCAGGGGACCACAGTCTTTTTCTCTTAAGGCCTTCAGCTGATTAGATAAGTCATACACGTTATAAAGGACAACCTGATTTAATGAGTCTACTGATTTCAATATTGATCTCATCTTTAAAAATACCTTCATAGAAACAGTCTGAGGTTTAAGCATATTTCTGGGTACTACACATAAAATTAGCTATCACAGAATGTCTGCACAGAAAGGTACCGACATTTGTTAAAAGCGTAGACTTCTATTAACATGACCTACCAGAGCGTGTCAAGAGGGCTCCTCTGTCCCTGCAGATTTTCCATTTTTTCTGGCAGTTTCTTGGATAGTGTCTCCCACTGGCTGTTCTTACTTTCTGTCCTTCCATTGTTTCTTTGAGGTTTCACAGGAACAGTTGTGTTTAAGCTAAAAGTGCTGTTGGCTCCCCAGGGTCCCCAAACCAATGGGTAGATATGGCAAGTAATACCTGATCCCATATAGAAGAAGGAAAACCCTTCTCTCCCATACCTGTGCCTTAAGGTAGCACTGTTTATCTGGCAGACTTATAAAAATCTATCCTAGAAACAGCAACTTTAACTTCTAATTTAGCTTTTCTCTCAATTCATGCTCAAACCAACCCCTCAAATTAAGAAGCAAGGACAAGAAATGCTTCATAGTTACCTTCCTTACAGTCGTATCTCTTGAGGTGTACTGGGTTCCTTTGTCTTCAACTGATTCTGTCCTCTCCCAGCAGAAGATCACTGTACAGAAGAATATTTTCTTTAAATCCAGGAGTGCATGCAACTAATCAACTTTAGAGATTAATGGCTCTATATTCCCCAGAACCAATTCTAGTTGAGCTCAATTGATATACTCTTAAAAATAGTAATTCTATTTATTGTACAAATGCTATGTACACAGAGAGGTAAGTACCAGCATTACAACTCACTACAAAGACCAGATTTTGATATACATACATAATTAAATAAATAGCTACTCCCTTTAATTGCAGAATCCAGATTTCCTCCAAACTTTATCTCATTCCAGTCAGAAAAACAGCTATTGTCTTTTTTTTTTCATCAAATGCTTTTATTATCATGTTTTGAAGCTTTTGATTAAGTTGGCATCGTAAGAAACTCTTTCCTATTTTCTTTCATGTTTTTCTTGACTAGCCTGAGTCAGTAATTCTGGCTGCTATTACAGGTTCATGTTTTTGGGTGCATTCATTTATCTTGGAGTGAGTCACTTTACTGTTTTTGTTTCCACTTTATTCTGAAGGCACCCAAAGAAACATTACAAGAATGCAGGGTTACAGTGAATACATTCTCAGGTCAGGTCTGCAGTGTCTCCACAGTCAATCTATCCTGCATAACATTGTCTTTAAACAATAGAAAGCAAGAGCTAAGGATAAAAGAATGGGTATAGATAAAACAGAATTTTCTACTGCCCTGAATATTCACTCCACATTTAATCAGAAGTCAAAGATTTTAACATAAATGTATTTTTATTGTCTTTGTTCTAGTCTTCCAATAGGGAAGTTTTTGTACCTGGTACTTCTTTGATTTTCTGTTTGTTGACTTTTACTATTTTCTTAATTTTAATTTTCAAGCTTTCTTGTTCATAAAAACGATTCTGGATTTTCTACTTTTTAACCATTTGCACTTTTTCTAAGAGGAAAGAAGAACCTATAGAGTATGTTTACATGAAAGCAAAATCTCTGTATAGCATTCTATGAAAACTGTAATAAAATGAAAATGAATGATTAGCATTGATACGGTTTGGATGCTCCCTCCAAATCTCATGTTGAGAGTAATCCCCAGTGTTGGAGGTGGGATCTGCTGAGGAGTGCTTTGGTCATCCGGGTGGATCTTTCATGGCTTGGTGCTAGCCTCTCCCACTCTCTCTTGCTCCCACTCTGGTCATATGACGTGCCTGCTCCCCCTTTGCCTTCTGCCATGAACAAAAGCTCCCTGAAGCCTCCCCAGAAGCTGAGCAGATGCTGGTGCTATGCTTGTACAGCCTGCAGAACTGTAAGCCAATTAATCATCTTTTCTTTGTAAATTACCAGGTTTCAGGTATCGCTTTATAGCCACGCAAGAACAGCCTAATACAAGTATACAAAATGGAAGGTGAGCCATGCCATTTCTTCCCTTAAATATATCTGGGCAATCAAACCAGTTTAAAAAAAAAAAAAACAAAAAAACAGAAATTATATGCAGTTTCTGACTTGGTTCTTTGAATTTAAGTGGTAGCAGAAGATTTCCCTGTCTGGAAAAAGGAAAGTCTTCCTAGGGAATTGCAGGAGCTGTTCCAAATGTGTGATGGAGCAGCATTCTTCATCTGAAACACATTTTCACTTGGAAGGCTAACATATAAATAAAAGTATGAAGAGGGAGCTTTTCTATTTAAAGTGTGAGAAGAGGGTGTTGGGTGCCAGGTTCTAACTCATTAAGCTTCTTTCAAATAGTGAGATGCCATGAAGCCCTAGTGCTGTCTTTCAAGAACTCAGACTGAAAACTCTTACACCAGAAACAACTAGATGGAGAAATCATACATGGAAACAAAAAGAAAAACAATTTGACCAATACCATCACCCCTATTACCTGACAAAAGTCCTGGACAATGGTCTTGAAATCAGTTCCTTCAGGTCTTGAGAGGGTCTCTGTAGCTTCTCCTTACCAGCCACATGCTTGGAGGTGAGCTGGCTAGAGTAAAATTCTGAACTGAACTGTGCTCATATTCCAAGCGCAGTCTCTGTGTTGAGAGGGAAAATTGCTTTTTCTCTCATTGCATTTGTAAAAAACGTGTCAATGATCAAGTTTAGATTCCTTCCAACTTCTGTTAGTTTCTGCACTTCATGGATAATCAAATACCTCATAACAAAACTGATGAGCTGGCCCTCAAAATTGTTGACTTTTGCCTTATAAGGTTGGTAGAAGTGAGAATGTGGTATTTTAAATTCTGAAGGCGGACTTTATGTATCCATAGGGAATATGTATTTTATCCTGTTTTCTTATTCTGTGTGTATTTGAATTAGGGCCATTTAAAAGTTCTCTCACATCAATAGAAATAACTGAGCTACAGTTTGCCTGTAGAAAAATGTATGGGCACAATATCATTAAAGAGTCATATGACTTTTATTTTGGTGGAATAATACAAAAGGAATCATAAAAATAGAGCTGCCTAATAATGAACCATGTCATTTACAAAAGGAGAAGTTAACTTTCTCATCACTGGGAATACGGAACGAGCCCGTGTCATGGATCACTGATTTCATTGCAATGATCCCTGTATTGAGTTGGAACACAGACAAAATGATCTCCAAGATCTCTGCTAAACCTATGATCATATAGAAAAAAATACAGTTGGCTTGCCGATCGAAAAGACACATAGCAGTGGATACTGACTTTTTATTTGCAGTCAAAGTTTTGAAATCTTAGTATAGCATTTTGTTGTAAACTGAATTTATTAACCCTGATTACTTCAGTCAGCAAATTAAATTCAAGCCTGTATTATGAAATATTGTGAAATAAACACTTTAAAACTGTCATCTGTATTAAATAGTTGTAAGAAAGTAGTGTCAAGCCTTGATGATTTCACACAAAATTGAAATAATTTTGAATATTCCTCAAGGTTATTTATAAGTCTTGTTACACACACATGCAGAATTTTAAAAATGTTATTTAGAAATACTTAAGAAAAAAAGTTTGAAAAAAATTTCGGTATCAGCACTAATTTAACTTTATAAATTTTTCAATGTAGTTCGTGTTTAGTATATTAGCATAGTATTGATTGCATTAGAGGGGGATCTCTCTTTCATACTGACTTAAGTATGTTTAAGTAAGAGCATATCTATTTAGAATCTATTTTGATTAAGGAGGTCTATGTCCCTTCTGTCTTGATTACTCTCCAGTTTTGGGGAAATCACTTTGCTAGCTGCATCAACTCCT
This sequence comes from Ateles fusciceps, assembly GCA_036589455.1. NCBI lineage: Eukaryota > Metazoa > Chordata > Mammalia > Primates > Atelidae > Ateles > Ateles fusciceps. Next base: position 8,436,882 of record JAZHEH010002657.1, on the reverse strand, counting down.
TTAAGCCACCAGAAAACTTCTTAATAAATTAAGTGGTACACTAGTAAGCAAAAAGAATTCATGCGACTTCCCTTGAAACTAATACATAATTGGAAATTCTGAGAAACCGCTAAAAACAGAATTATTGTTTTTGAATGAATTAGCAGAGAATTCTAGTCTAAACTCTTCTAAAAGCCTACATTTTTTCCTAATTTTATTACATTTAAATTTAAATATTTTTTCAAACAATTTTTGAATGAGAACAGTCATTAGATTATTTTAAAAGATTAGGCTAAAATATGCAAAATTCCCTTCAGTAATACATTTTTTAACTGGAATTATAATTAGTCATAAGGGGAAAGTCATTTTAGCAGAAAATAAAATTCAAAAAAGCTAAACATTAACTGCTGAAGTTGCTTTTTGCCCTTTGCAAATTCTTTCTCCATTATGTCATTCTCTATATATTTTTGAATGCATATATTTCCAAAGAAATTACTTTTTGCTTAATATAAAATTTTAGGCAATTAGATGCAAAAGTATAGTAAAGCAACATTAAAGTTGCCAACTTAAACACAGGGAAGCAAAACAGCCCAGGAGTTAAAGTTCTGACAGCTATTTTAACTAGCACACATGGCCAGTGTACTCAATACATAGACACATACCCATTTTCACAGTCGCTGAGGAGCTCTCGGAGTTACTTTTGAAACATAGTGGAAATTATCTTTTTTGGGAAAATAACATAAATCTGAGATAAATTCCTGACAGTCCGTACTCAAAAGATTTTTTCCAGAATGATGAAAAAATGTAAATGTTCTCAGCATGATAATCTAGGGTAAGTAGTTCATGATGCTACATTAAGGCATTTCTTAGGGCTTCGAAATTCATGACTGACATTTGATGATAGCCATACCCAAGGTTAGAGGAGTTCTTTCTTCTCTCTTTCTTTCTCTTTCCTTTTTCCTTTATTTTTCTTTTCCTTTCTTTCTCCATCTTTTCTTCCTTCTTTCATTTTTTCTTTTTTTCTCTCTTTCTTTTTTTTCTTCCTTCTTTCCTTCTTTCATTTTTTCTTTTTTCTCTCTTTCTTTCTTTCTAAATGAATGTGTAAATTGATAAGGGAAAAAAACTTTAACATATAAACAAATTGATAAATTACTGACCAAACCAAACTCTCCACCTATATTTTCCTTGTGGTAGCCTGCTTCAACCATACCAGCAAGATCTAGAAAAAGCAAATATATATATCACTTAAAACAGAATTATTGTTTTCGAATGAGTTAGCAAAGAATTCTAGTCTAAATTCTTCTAAAAGTCTACATTTGTTCTAATTTTAATACATTTAAATTTAAATATTTTTACACAATTTTTGAACAAGGACAGTCATTAGATTATTTTAATGACTGTATATATATACATATTTGGCAATTTCATATTTTCCTAAACAAAGATTTTTACTGTAATGCCTGACTCTTTCTGTCATTTAAATCTGAGTTGTAATTTAGACACAAATCCTGAGGTCAGATCCTGGATAGATACTACAGAGCATGTGCTTATGTTCCAGACTCCTCATCTATGAAACAGAAATGATAAATCTCACAGCAGGATGTTCCAGTGAAACATACATAGGAAAATATAAAGTATTATGCATAAGACCTCTTATGAAAAACAGAAATTCCAAAATAACAAGGTGATTATTATCATTTTATCATAGCCAATGAATTGCCAGGGATTTTAAAAACTATCATTCTCTGAGAATTCTACTTAAGAACATACATATAACCACCTAGCAGGTAAAATATGCATTCAAGATTTTGTAACAAGATCTGGAAATAAAGTCAGTACAAAACTTTTCTATCCTGCTTCTGGTATCCAGTTTTCTATCCTTGAACGGATATTAATTGTCCCCATTCCCTACTTTCTGTATCAAGTTTACTAAAAAATATCTACTGGGATTATCTACATGGTGCCAGACACTCGTGAAGGATAGAGCAGCGGAGAAAATAAACATGCCCCAGTTTCTGTGGTGTTTATCACATAATGCAGGACATTCTTGGCTTGTGCGTTTGTTTGGTTCAGCTATGTAAGGGATGGTAAAGGCAACATGTGCATTAAAGAAATATATTCTTACTTTCTTTCCTAATTACAGTAAAAGTTCAGAGGTATGGCAATGGTCAAACAGAAAATGGAAAACTATAATAAGCAATAAGAAATATATCAAAGTCAAAGTCAAACTATTCAATTTTATAACACAGACCAAGAAAATGTTAGCATAGAATTTTGTATACTTTCACTGACCCATCAAATCCACCATTTTAGTGCTCTATATTCTTTTTCTGTTTTTAACACATGTAACTGGGCATTCTGAGATGGCTTCCTTGGGGTGCACACACAGGTAATACAGAAAACTTCCATTCCTCTTCCCCCTACACACCACTTGTAAATCAGTTATTTATTTATATGTTTTTAAGTTTTTGAGTTATGACAGAGAAAGAGTAGACAAATTTAGGGTAGAAAGATACCAAGGAATTGCTAAGCCAAAACTGAGAGAAAATTGAACACAGAAACTGATATTGCCATGGGATTAGTCTCCAACTCAGAATAAATTGAATTTTTATATCGAGTGACTCATCAGCTCAGGATGATGGAAATTAAAACTAGAAGCCCTCAAAAGTTGGAGAATCTAATAGAAGACTATACCCAAATTAAGCAGAAATTCAAGATCTCCTTTCAGGTATATTGGAATCAAAAGTAAACCAGGGATTTGCAACAAAGATGCACATTGCCTTGGGACGTTCAACTACCTTCAAATCGTGAATTTTGTTTAACGGTCTCAGGTTGGTAATATCCCCAACCTGAATGTAATAGAGACAAGTCAATTAATCTCTGGAATAAAGCAGTTTCATCATAGGCTTCGGCTTATTTAAATCAGTTTTCAAACATGATGGGCAGCATATACTATAAGTTCACCAAGCACAGGCAGTGATTTATCTGTGAATGGGAATAAACAGAAATAACCCATTAAGTTTACAGATATTGAATTTCGTAAAGATCCTATGTTTACTCTGTTTTTAGGGAAAAAGGTAAGTATATACAAGCAAACAAGGGACTATGTATTATGTTATCTAAAATATTTAAAACAGATCAAAGGAAACGTCTACAAATGAAATCTAAAAAACTGAAACCACAAAAATCTATTGAGGAAATTAAAATTACATTAGGAAGAGATGAAGACAGAATGAGTGAGTTAGAAGAAATCCCAAGAAATTATACGGAATAAAGAGAGGGATTAAGAGACATGGAGGACAGAATGAATGGTTAGGCTTTATATTGAATCAGAATCCTTGAAAGAACAGAAGAAGGGATGGGTTGGAATAATGTTTGAAGAGAAAATGCCTGAGAATATTCCAGAGCAGAGGAACGACACCAGTACTCAGATTCAATGACTGGAACAAATTTCAGTAGTGTTAATAAAAAGAAATTTTGGTGATGGTAAAACTGCAAAACACCAAAATCAACTGAAAATTTTTAATGTAACTAGGAAAAGAAGGAGAATATAAGAAATTATCATGATAGGAGAAATATTTAAGTCAGTAATTGATTTCTCATCAATAGCAATGTAAGATATAGGAGAGTGAAATAACTTTACAAGCTGAAATACAACAACTCTGAATCTAATGCCTGAATTTCTTTCACAATTATATAGTCTAATAATCTAACAATCACATTTGAAATTAAATAGAAGCCAGAATACTTGCTTCAGCCTTATTTGTATTGCCTCAAAGAATAGAAATAGCATCCAGGTCAGTAAGCAGGCATTTGGATAATAATTACGAGATAGCTCCTCATTGAAATGTTATGCACCCATTAGGAAGGAAAAGGCAGTTCTTAAATGTCCATGTGGAGGTGTATTCCAGATGCAATTTTTACAAATGCATTGCCATTTTCATGGAGAAAATGCATGTGTGTATGCAGACACCTGTAGATTTTATGGTAATCTCTGGAGAGATACTCGAGAAAATAATTGTCTATGTGGAGAGAAATGAGGTGAGGAAGAAAAGCAGCCAAGGTTGGGGGGATTCATACTTTTTCTACCCCTTGTACATTTTAAATCTTGTTTCACATATATTATTATTCATGAATAACATATGTTTTTAAAAGTTGGCTTGATTTTATTTTTTAATTAAAAACCACAGCTAAAATACAAATCTCCACAGTTACAAGCAACACACAAGAATAGTGTTGTGAAGTATTTTCGTTTTAGGGGTGATTATGTTAAAGTTCTGGGAACTTAAATGACTTTTTTCTTTTCTTTTATTTTTTCTTTTCTTTTTTTTTTTTTTGAGACAAAGTCTCACTTTATCGCCCAGGCTGGATTGCAGTGGCTTGATCTCGGCTCACTGTAACCTCCGCCTCCAAGGTTTAAGTGATTCTCCTGCCTCAGCCTCCTGAATAGCTGGAATTACAGGCATGTGCCACCATGCCTGGCTAAATTTTGTATTATTAGTAGAGATGGGGTTTCACCATATCAGCCTGGCTGTTCTTGAACTCCTGACCTCATGATCCTCCTGCCTCAGTCTCCCAAAGTGCTGAGACTGCAGGCGTGAGGACCTTTTCATACCATCCAAATACTGACTGAGAATTTAAATCCAAATCTCTCCACAAAATCCATCCTCTTAGGTATACTGTTCAATGCCCCCATATATTTTTTAAAAAGTTCTATACATTTGGTGCTGTATAAGTTGTATTATCATAGAATGAATATTGATGTTCACCCAACATTCATATGTGTTGTCCAACCTATGGGGTCCTTGGTAGATGATTAGGTCATGAGGGAAGAGTCCTCATGAAGGAGGTGAGTACCCTCATAAGGAGACTCCAGAATACTCTCTTGCCACATCCTTCCAACATGTGAGGGCCCAGCAGGAAGAAGGTCATCTATGAACCAGGAAGTGATCCCTCTCCTCTCCAGACACCCAGTGACCCTGCACCTTAATCTTGGGCTTCCTAAGCTCCAGAATCTTGAATATGTTTCTGTTTATAAGCCAACAAGTCTCTGGTATTCCATTATAGCAGCCCATACATTCCAAAAGGTGTGGCACTAACAAAATCCAACAAAGAAGAGTTGGATCTAATTGTTTTATTAAAATTTGATATGAATCTTTGCTATGATGTAAATGGCAGAGACCAGAGTTTTCTCCTTCCACTGTGTGAACTTACAAATGGGCCCCTAACAGACACCTAATCTGTCAACAGCTTGATCTTGGATTTCCCATCCTCCAGAACTGTGAGCAATAAATTTCTATTGTTTATTAGCCACCTAGTTTATGTTATTTCATTAGAATGGCCCAAAATGAGTAAGAATATTCCCCAAAGCAAATAAAGTGCCTGGTACATGCCTATATGCTCAAAACATTTTTTTTGAATGAATAAATGAATAAAGGTAGAGTGATTATGTATTTCCTTTGAATGTAAACCTTTAATATCAACTGCAGTATAATATTGAATTCACTTAAGAATAATTTTTATATAGTTGTGTAGAAGCAATTTATAATATGGACATATTTGTTCAATTTACAGAAATTTTATAAATATTATATTTATTTTATGTAAGTTCCCAAACTAAAAAGACATATTTTTCCTCTCACTGTCCATGTAAACTAGTGGAAGACATCTATCTCAAATTAAAATATTTAACTGTTTTAAATTGTGTACATAGATGCAGTCCCTATGATACAAGATAAAATATTTGATATTTTTCACCCAGATCTTATTATTAAAATCATCAGTGATTTTTACTGTGAAGGTGTAGCAACATGACATTACCTTCAGAAAGCTTCAAAGCAGCAAAAGTGTGTCACAGATCCAAATGCAGCTCCCAGTGCCAAGAATATAGCTAATATACATGGGCATCGTTCCAAAAAAACCCATATGGCAATGTGAGTTGAACATCTTTTACAGCAGCAATTCCATTCTAACCCAAGTTATTTCCCTTAAATAGCACCTCTTTTATTTCCTGTAGTCAAACTGGCTCTACAATCCTCACTCTTGCCAAAGCCCTTGTCTGGAATGTGCATCTCCAGGAACCGAAGTGCTAAACCTTTCTTTTTACTAGCCTGCTCTGCCGGAATCCATCTTGACACACCTTAAATTATATTAGATCAAAGGCTGAAAATTATATGCCATCAAAAGTAGAAAGATAAAATGTTTATCTACCGCATTAGCGATGTGCAATGTTTTTAAAGCACTTGATGCTTGAGTGAGACATTATTAAACGTCTCTGCGGTGCAGCATGGCTTACTTCCTTGGAGCAGTTGATAGATACATTGTAACAGGCTGGTGGCAAATATGAAGTGGCATATTCAGTATGTGTTTAGGATGTTTATGTGTTCTCTGATTCTTGTGGTGGTCTGTCTAATTGGAAATAAGGTTTACGTGGTGAGAGCAGCGAAGCAACGACAGGGCAACGCTATAAAAGCGAGTCCTGCCACCAGCACTCCATTTCCTTTAATGGATTTCTACATATTTGGAAACTTTTCTAATTTCTCCTTAAAAAATAAACCCATTAATGTCAAGAAGAATGTTTTTCTTCCTAATGGAGTTTGCTTGCCAAGCTGGCTTTGTTGCAATGTCTGCAGGTGGGCTACCGGTAAAGATGAGTGGAATTGAAATGATTTTTAAAGGAATATTGTCTTAAATAAAATGTAAACAAGGACTGTGTACTCAGGCCTTAAAATGGTAAACAGATGATGCTATCATCAAACATATTTTAAATAAATATTTGATGGAAATTACTGATGTGCATATTTCAATAATACGTAATCCACTCTCAGATATACATTGAGATTATAAAATTAACAATTTGTGCTGTTGCCAGAATTAAAACTCCCTAGTAAAGTTGAATTATTATAAATACTTAGTATTTTTGTAGCCTTAATTTTTTTCCTGATTATTTTGCAGGCTATAAACATGTTAACCTTTAGGACTATTTTACATCCAGGTACTACTTTAAAATGTATTTTAAACACAACAATCATACAATATTTTCTACTGCCATGGTTTCACAGCAGGTAACTAAAATTATAATCAGTTTTTAACATCACTGATTATGTTTCAAAAAGTAAGAAGTAATTTTCTGCACTAAAATTTCATAAAAATTCACTTGGAAATTTTTTTTATTAACTTACACTCCAAGTAAAGTAAAACACTTAAAAGGTAACTGTTTGCTTTAACACTTACCTCTAAAAACATTCATGAATTTACCTACAGTTTCTTGGAAGTAGAAACATATATTCTCCATGTTGCTTTAGAAGCACATATTTAATGGAGAAATTTGGTTTTTATAGTATCATTTTTAAATGTAATTTTTAATTTGGAAGATTATAACAAAAAACTCATTCATTCACTTTTTTGGGAAAAACAATACTTAACCCCAAACATATGTTAAGTCCTGCATTATGCATGGGGGTTAATAAAATTTAGGATGACATAGCTCAGATTTGTTTAAGACAAATAGCATTAATAAGCTGTTCCATAAAATTTGTTATATTACTTAAATGACGTGAGGCGCATATATAATAGAATATATCAAACTTAGGAAAAAGATAACCACCAATATGTGTTTATTCAACCCCTACAATATAATGTTTTCTATCCTACACTGTGAAGAACGCTAACCATTGTGAAGATTCTTTCGGTCATGGGATGACAAGACATCTATAATGAAATGATTACAGCACCGCATGATGAGTGCTCTTGGCTTTGTGGATAAAATGCTTCAAGAACATGAAAGATACCTAACAAGGTAGCTAGAAAAAGCTTCAGAGAAGATAGGACTTTTGAATTTGGGTCTTCTAAGCAAAGAAATAGTTTGACCAAAGACATGGAGGTTTATTTGAATTTGACATATTTTGTTTGTTTGTTTAATAGAGATAGGGTTTTTCCATGTTGCCCAGGCTAGTCTTGAACTTCTGAGCTTGAGCAATCTGCCTGCCTTGACCTCCCAAAGTGCTGAGATTACAGGTGTGAGGCACCATCATGTGTTGTCTTGAACTTGACATATGTTTTATTTGTTTGTTTGTTTTTTGAACTCGACATATTTTGATATTTGGATAAGGGAAGAAGTTTGGTTCAATGGTTTGGACATTTGACCCCTCCAAACCTCATACTAAAATTTGTTCCCCAGTGTTGGAGGTGGGGCCTAATGGGAGGTGTTTAGATCATGAGGGTGGATCCCTCATGAATGATTTGGTGCCACTCTGGACTTAATGAGTGAATTCTCACATTATCAGTTCTTGGGAGAGATGGTTGTTAAAAAGAGCCTGGCACCTCACCCCTCTCTTTTGCATTCTGTCTGCACATATTCGTTTCCCTTCACCTTCCACCATCACTGTAAGTTTCCTGAGACTCTCACCAGAAGCAGTTGTTGGTATGCTTCTTGTACAGCCCGCAGAAGCCTGAACAAAATAAACCTCTTTGTAAATTACCCAGGCTCGTTTTTGTGTATTTCTTTATTGCAACATAAATGGACTAAAACATTTGATGTGGTTGAAGTGTAAGTTTTATGGGAGGGATGGCAAATAATGTGTCCAAATGGGGTGGTTGGTGACAGACTTTGAATGTTTTCCAAGTGTATGCCAAAACATCTAGACTTTACTTTTGAGCTACAGGAAGAACAGGGGGCAGACAAAATTAATTGGAAAAGTGATAGATTGCATTTTGGTTGAGAAGGATAATTCTGCTAATAAAAGAGTAGATTGCAATAGAGAGAGTCAAGAAGACACCAATTTCAGTGGTCGTTGTGAAAGAGGACTTGGGTTCATGGAGCTAGGAGAAAGAAGTCAGAGAACATGGGCAGGACCTTTCGGTCAACTTAACATCAGAGACGATGTACAAAGAAAAGGCAGGGAGGAACAATCCGGGCAGTGGTATCATTAGTCAAAATTTGGGAAGATCATTTTGATAGAACGGGTCAAATGAAATCCACATAAAATAAAATTCTCAAATATGAGAATTCAATTAAATAATTTTGCTTTAAAGGAAACTAAGATTTTTAAATGCCAAAGATGAAAACTGAAAGTCATTATAACTTTAGTTCTCCGTAAAAATGGTTTAAGCCAGAAAAAACAACAAAACAAAACAAAAAAAAAACTGTATTTTTGAAAATGGTTAACAGGATATTTGGCTTAGTTTAAATGATTTCTCCAGCAGATATTCCTACTGTGGCCCATAAATTTTCAGTTATTTATTTATTTTTGGACAGCACAGTAAAGAGTTGGAGAGAGATAAAAATCAGGGAGAAGGAAAGTCCAGGCATAGAAACCACTGAGTGGGCAGAAGCGCTGTCCGAGATCAGGGGGGCAGAATGAGGAAGTGCAGCCAAGGTTGTTTCCGGGCTGTCCTAGATGTACAGAGCCAGGAGGCTGAGTTTCTCAAAGCCACAGTTGAGAGGGAGGTCACTTGAGTAGCAGGAGAGACATGTTGGCAAGATAACTGGGCCACAAACACAGTCCAAAGGGAGATCACGGAAGCCAATGAGGGAAGTAAAGAAGGAATTGCTGCAACTCAATTGCTGCTATCATAAAAACAGCCCTGCTGGTACATGGGAGCTGGTGTCTTCCTGTGAAATATACTCCTCCTAATTATCCTACAGCAAGATACTGCTTCGGTGTATTCACTGCCTGGTAAGTCTGCTTTGCCTTTTCTTGCCTTGACAAGGGTGTGAACCAAAACTGAGTGGGCTGATATGAATTGGGTGGTACTTTCAATTCCTTACATACTTTGCCTCCCGAAAACCTCCTTTGGTATTTGGACCATGGGAATGCGAAGGAGCCATTCATCCAGGTGAATCAGAGCCTGGAGGTAGGGGCTGACCCTCTCCCAGGGCCTCAGGGGACGTCACTGTGGGTCTTGCCCTGAGTGTGAAAGACAGCATCCAGCATTACAGAAAACTTTTTGATGCCTAGCCACGCTTCTGATGTTCTTGTTTATTAAGAGCGAGAACTACGTTTCCTACTAGGCTAGGTCTTACTTCACAGTTCTTAAATGTGTTAAACCTATTTGTTGCTCTCCTTTGAATTCTTACCAAGTTCTCCCCATGCCTCTGAAGTTGTGCAGCTGATCCTCTAAAGATGCTGTGTCTATGATGCCAACCCAATTACCAAACACAAGCAAAAACAAACAGCGACACTAGACTTCCCAAACTCTGAAACATCAATCTCCTTTTTGACCCATCGTGAAAATGAGTTATTTAAATTAGAAGTAATTGATTTGCTGTTAAATACATTATTTGCCAAATAATTTGACTCTGTAACCCCAGTGTAGTTATAATTCTCTGTGGCTAACCCAGTGTTGCTCCAGAATTCTGCCCTTTAATTTTATGAATTCTAAGATGCTGATTTAATTTTTTTAGTAACTTCCGGTTTACTTGAGTCTGTGTAGGCTGATCCACAGAATCATATTCAGAGAATTCCAATGAGCCATTTAGGAGGATCTTAAGCCCTCTACTAGCTTCCTGGCATCAGTTGGCTTTGAGAACCACATGACTATTTCAGAGCTGCCGGTAAAATGAATCTTTCTTACAGATTTTACAGTGGGTTACAGAAAGTTCAGTTTTTGACTCACCCTGGTATTGAGAAACTGTTTCTTGGGATCACTCCCTAAGGTTGAATTCTCTCTGTGTGTTGGTTAGTGTTGTGTAAACACTGACAATTTTCTTCTCTCCAGTTCTTCATTCTTGGTCTAGTCCTTCAGTTTCCAAGTCTAAATCACTATGCTACAGTGTAAGGTTTTTCAGACATACCAGTTTCACGATTTCTTTCTCCTGGAATTATTTGCTTGACTTGTGATTGGCTTTTCTGAATAAACTTTTTAACCATTGCTACATGATTACTCTTTTCCCTTGAATTTGTTGTTTCTATATTAGAAGCAGGAAAAGGGGCCAGTGTTTAGTATTTGAAAAGCAGTGTTTGAATGTACTTGCTACCTGGTAAGCCAGCAATTTACTGCTATCTTACAAATGACCACAGCACCTAGTAGATTTAAACAAAAATTATTCGCACATTTCTCAATTTTGTGGGTCAGAAACTGGCAGCACTCAGCTGAGTGACTCTTCGGTTTTATTGGAATTCAAGGCGCTCACTCAGAGACAGACAGCTGGTGGGTAAGTAGGTGTCAGGGACCAACGGTGGCATCATTTGTGTGTCTGGCCCTTGACAGGGATGCTGGAAGGCTGGGCTCACCTGAGAGTGGAGAGGGCAACAGCTACACATGACCTCTCCAGCATGGCAGTCCCAAATTCATGGCACTTCCTACATCTCAGCTGAGGACTCCAGTGCAAGTGTTGAAAGACAGCAGATGCAGCACTGCTTGTGAGTATCCTCAAGCCCCAGCAAACTTCTTTGGGTAGATTCCAGTGGAGAAAGGGGTCACCAAGTCCAGCCAGATTCACTTATCCATGGCAGGACTAGCAAAAAAATCGGCACCATCTCTCGTCTCACACACGTGGGTGAGTTTTGGACTGGTATGATCTTTTCCCATGACCTCATTTTCATGATTTCTTAATTGAGAATTTAATAGTAAATACCAATCTCACAAAGTTGTTATGAAGAATGAAGAAACTTAATCAAATGACTTAATTATTATTTTCATTTCTTATTAATTTGTTCCTGTTGAAATTAATGTTATGTCTGGTCCCATTTTAAATTATTCCTTGCTCCAAATTTGGATCCCATCCTCAAGTTTTCAACGCTTGATTCTTTATGAATTTTTGTATTATACCTCAAATGTAATAAAACTTGTTTGATCTCGTCTTCACCCTAGCATTGTCTATACTGTCCCCAGGGTGGGAGTTTTCCACAGTTCTAATTATTTTTGTCCACAAATTTGGCTTCTCTCTCCAGCCTCTGTGAAAAACATGTCCTTTCTGTGACATAGGGAGTAGTTGAAGGCTTTTGGACTTCTGTTTTCTCTGGAAGAAACTCTCTTCCTTCAGATATCAGAATTTTCCTCTCTCTCTCTTTCATTCAGATCTCTGCTAAACAATCATCTTACCAGAAACATCTTTCTTCATCACCCCGTACTAAATAGCATTTGGTCCCATGCTGGGCTGAGTGACTATTTATCCTTGTATCCTGCTGTAGGCTTTTCTTCAAACACTTTCCACCACCAGGAGTAATGTGAATCTGTTTGTTCATTGTCTGTCTTCTCCAAGTGAACAGGAACTTCATGACGACAAGAATGTGTTCCTTCACCTCTGGATCCCCAGTGTATAGAGGAGAGCCTGGAACAGAGTAGGGGCTCCATAAGCAAATCAAATAAATGACTGAAAAACAGTTAAAAAGAGTTAAGGGACCAAGGTCAAACACAAAGACCTAATTCAGCTGCTGAACTATTATTCTATTTAGGCCAATTGGTAACCCATGGCTGCTTGTAAAATTCAATTTTATTGCATGGGACATGTTTCAAACATAAACTTAGGTTTTTTTTACAAGTATAACTGAACTGCAGATTACAATCAAGATGTTCCCTCCCTTTCTCTCTCATTTAGATTTCTCATCTTATTAGCCACCATTGACCCTACACTAATGGTTAAATGCTTAGTTTGGGGCATTATCTCAGCCATACCCTCAGGATGGTTGATTCAGTGGTTGGTTGCCCATGTGTGCTGTGATGTAAATGGGCCGTTGAAGGCTGTGGGCGATCTCATATTTGGCTAATGATGGTTCTTCGGAAAGCAACACCCTTCAGATTACTTTAGCAGGGTTCAACTCTGCGGTGACCCCAGTCGGGCTAGGCAGGCTGTGTGCCAGGCAGAGCTGTCAGTCTGCTCCAGCCAAGAGTGGAACAGGCACTTCTTGGGATTTGGATAGAGAAACTTTCGTCTGACCAGTTTTACCACCTTAATATGGGTTTGATTCTTCTATTTGTATACAGTGTAAGCCAAATTAAAAAATGAAAAGAAAAAAGGAACCAGTTCATTTAATCAAGACATGTTAATGGTTAGTCATTTTTAATAACAACCACATTGATAATTCACCTTTTGCATTTTCAAATTAGTTTTTGGTTGTTTTATAGACAGAGAGCCTCAGCCATAAATTAAAAGTGATGGTAATTAGCCACGTGTTCTTCATTATGGTGAGGGCTTTGAACATGTCTCCACATAGCTATCAGACATGTCAGCCACATGTAGGAAAAGGAACTATGGGATTTCAGAATTTTTTTTTTTTTGGAAAATTGAGCAACAGAATTTTAAGGCAGAAGCGTGAAATGCCAGTGATGGCAAGTTCCAGTGAAGTGGCGAATAGCTTGCTTCGTGTGAATATCTGATATTTGTTTTCTTAGTGCTTTTGATCTCAGAACACCTAACAGGACTGGGGTGGAAGATTTTTGCTGACTTGTTGCATCAGTGCTAAAGATGAAAGGAAACAGTCTTCGTCTTCACCCTGGTGTTGATTGCTCTATAAATAGGAAACTACACAGTTAACCTTGCCTGTTGTCATACGGAGAGTTTTATTAAAAGTAAACAGTGCGTGGTGCGTAGCAGAATGTGGGATTTCTGCTTAGATGCACACAGTTCTTTCACATACTTCATTAAAATGTGCAGGAGAACTTCAGAGTCGTGAGTAAAAATATTGTTATGGAAACTGAGGCCTGTTATCATAGCTTCAGTGATTTGCAGTGATTATTTCATGAATGAGTTTATGTTTGAAAATATCCAATGTGATAATATGAATTTATCACCCCCCCACCCATCCGATTTCTTTTATTTTGACACATATGGAAGATGCTGTTTTGTTTTGACACTCAGAGGAGATGCTCTTTTTATTAAAAATCACTGAACGGTAATGAGATTTTAGTGAACACTCTTACCAGACTTCCCTAACATAAAGAAATCTGATACTGAGGAGTGCACAATGCTCTATAATAAGTAATCTTAGGTGTGTGCATAGTTTTCAGTGGCAGTATTCATTTTTCAAGAGTTTTGTATTTGATCTTACCGGGATCTGATGTAAGAAGACTTGGTTAGCTCTTGTCTAGACACAAAGAACAGAGAGGACATCCATAAAACCATAAAGGCAGGATCCCAACCACAGTGTGAGGAGAAACTGATGACTGCCCTAGGCATGCAGCACCATCTCTTCAGTTTAAGAGCATGGGCCTTGCTAAGCTCACCCATACAAGCTACCGTTCCTCTTTCCGCAGGATTGGAACTCATCTTCCTCCTCAGAGGGTGCAGGGGTGAATTCAGAAGGAAGCTTGAAGAACCCGTGGTGTCCAGAACTCAGGCTTGCTTGCAAATGGGTGGTTCTGGGACTGCCTTTCCTCATCTCCAGGGGCCTATTTTCTGGGAGCAAAATGAGAGCAGTGTTCAGAAGTACTGGAAAGACCCTGCCAACACTGAATTTCTTGAGAGTCTCTGAAGTTAGTTCTTCTAATTTTTAGTACCCTGGCAATTTCATGCAAGTTAGTAACTTTTACATACTTCAAGTTTCTCATCTGTAAAATTGGATAATGATAGTATCTACCACTTAGTATGGTGGGGATTGATTTCAAATGCTTGATATAGAAAGGGATCAATAAAGACTAGTAGTTACTATTATCATTTTTACTTTCTTGAACAAATTAGAAACTTGTGTGAATCTGGATTATTGAGAAGGAGCTCCCTGTGATGACTATGGGGCTTATCACAATGATTAGTCAATCTCGGAGAAGACAGAAAATATTTTACCAGTGACTATATTATTCTGTGTAGGCTTTCATGATAGAATGTCACCGACTGGGTGGTTCCAACTACAGAAATGGATGTTTTCACAGTTCTGGAGGCAGGAAGTCCAAGATCAAGTTGCTGTCAGGGTTGGTTTCTGATTAGGGTCCTTCCTGTCTTGTAGAAGACCACTTTTTCACTGTGTCCCAACATGGCCCTTCCAAGATCTCTGGTCTCCTTTCCTCTTACAAGGACACCACTCTTATCAGATTAGAGTCCCTCTCTTAAGACTTCATTGAACCGTAATTTTCCCCTTAAAGGTCCTAACTCCAATTGCCTTTGGGGTTAGGAAATCAACATATGAGTCTTAGAGGGACACAATTAAGTCCATAACAGTGACATTTTAATAACTACAAAATAAAGCAAATACCACAGTTTTTTATTTACTTTAACATAGACATTACATCATATCAAAAGATGGATCATTTCTTCATTTTAATTGAAACCAGAGTTATATTGGAATAAGGGGTGACCCATATGGGTTTTTCACCATTTCCTCGTACGTTAATGTGTCAGCAGAAGACAAGAGCTTGATATTTCTTAATAATTTTTCTAGAAATTGACTAATATTTTTATTTTTACTTTCTCAGATATATTAGTTTTAAACTATTTTTGTTATCTAATAATATTCAATTTAGACAACTTGGAAAACATGGATGTATATATAAGCATACATAAGAATGAAAAGGTGTCATGGTTTTTAGCTTCGGAGATAATTTAGGGTTATTGCAATTGTTTCTGTTTTGGCAAATTGGAAGGATTATGGTTGATGAACTAAGGTAAGTATTCTAAGAAGAATATTTGCTGTTGGGTCAGGCATGCCTTCAGTTTTTATGTATGGGGAGTTCAATGGACCATTGAGACATTTAAAAGATATTTGGAAGGTATTGAGCTTTTTGGATAGGTAGATCAAAATCCCACCAGGGAAGCCTGACTTGTGTACAGACATTTGTGAATTGTCTGCATACAGGTGGTATTGAAGCTATGCACATGGATGAAATTGCTAAGTACAGCGTACCCTTGTGAGAAAAGAAGAGGTCAATTTACCCATCAGGCACATTAACCACAGTTCCTAGGGCTCATGATATTTTAGAAATCCATATAAATATTTTAATATATTTTAACAAAAGAAAAGGAAAAACTTTCAAAGAGGAGGTTTATTGTATTCTGATTTTATTCCCAAATCAGAATACAATAAAACTTTTAGGGACCATGTGATGGTTAATACTGAGTGTGAACTTGATTGGACTGAAGGATGCAAAACATTGATCCTGGGTGTGTCTGTGAGGGTGTTGCCAAAGGAGATTAACATTTGCGTCAGTGGGCTGGGAAAGGCAGACCCACCCTTAACCTGGGTGGGCACCATCTAAGCAGCTGCCAGTATGGCCAGGATATTAAGCAGGCAGAAAAATGTGAAAAGGCTGGACTGGCCTAACCTCCCAGCCTACATCTTTCTCCCATGCTGGATGCTTCTTGTCCTCAGACATCGGACTCCAAGTTTCTCAGCTTTGGGTTGGCTCTCCTTACTCCTCAGCTTGCAGACAGCCTATTGTGGGACCTTATGATGATCCTTTGAGTTAATACTTAAATACTTAATAAACTCCAGTATATATATATATATATATATACATATATATATATCCTATTAGTTCTGTTCCTCTAGAGAACTCTGACTAATACAGACAATGAAAGTCTATTAAATTTTGCCTGAGACAGAAAAAATGAAATGTTTAAGCATTTAAAAAATGTTTACTGTTTATATCAATACGATGCAAGAGCCCTATCAAGACAAAAGTACTTAATGTCCACAAAAGTTGTAATGAGACCCTGATTTGACATAGTCTGGAAATAGCAAACTTTAAAAGGTTTGAGAAAAGTAAATACCTACACAAATGTTTGCAAATGTCCCAGGTGTCTAACAATTCACTTTCTCTATGTCTTCCCCATCCCCCAAATATCAGGCATGACCTTTTTCTGTGGGTCTTTCAGATCTCAGAAGATGACATGAAGCCAGTCCCTCTGCTCTGAGATTGTTATTTTCCTGTTATACCTCAATTACATTTATAAAGTTCTTTCTTTCAGGCTAGCCTAAGTGGTTTTTGAATTTATTAATTTTAATGTTTAATAAACCAGTTTCTATAGAAACAATCATATCACAGATGTTTTGTTAAAGTCTCTTTAAAGCACACACCTTTGTCAATATGTTATTTTGAACATTTCAAAGGATAAACACTTGAAAAAGACATCTCTTAAGTCTCAAGCTCACAATTTGCATTAATAATTACACCCTCTCTTAAAAATAGAATTATTTAATAGAAGGCTGATGAGCTAATTTTAAGAATAATACAGTAAAAGGTCAAAATAAAACTTACACTCTTGAGAAGAAAGTGTAAGGTCAAGAAATAAAATAAAATTACAATCATGGACTATGTACTTTCATCAATGTTAATTACTTTAATGAACGTGTGACAAATGATTATCAACATTTAAAAATCTATGTGCATTTTTCTCCAATGAGTGGCACTGGTTTTCATTGCATTTTTAGAGTGCTAACTCCTGGCATATGAAGTTCACTGACCGGGAAATTACCATCTCATTTCACTTTCTTTCTTCATTGCTATTTCTTATCTGATCTTGAAGTTAAGGCATTGAAGCTGTTACAAAACCCTCATTATTTTTTCCCAAATTAAAATGGTAATATTTAATAGCTGCATATTTGATGACTAAGTCCATGCTTTTGACTCTGGTTTCCTTTTTTATGTTTTTTGTTGTTGTTGTTGTTATCAAGGGTTTTTAAAAATCCCTCTTTTACTAAGGAAGGTAATAAAAAATGAAGTATGCTAAAAACTACTTCAGCACCTAGAGAAACAGAATTTGTTGTTGTTGTTTTCTAAAACGTATTTTCATCTGCTTCTTTGGGAAAAGTCAGAAGTAAGCACTCAGGGATGGCAAGGTTTATGCTGAACTCTAGGTAATGCATGTTGTCGCTTACAGCCGGTCACTGAATGGTCCCTGCCTTAGCTTCCTCATTTTTAAAGTGGATTAAGACTCCACTTTTATATCACCAGGTCCAAGTTTGGACACATGACCCTAAGTTGCTCCATCAGGGATCTCCAGGCATTCCCTATGTGAGACATAGGGTGGGTATGCAGTCAAAGGCAAGTCAGTTTTTAATGAATGCATCTGCTTGAAGACAGAGGAGGAGCCCACGTTTCCAGTGGGGGCTATGCACGGTTCTGTGAGTTAAAGGTTGCTCTTCCTCTTTCCCTGTGCTGGGGAGCTGGGGCAAACCATGTCTCATGTCTCCCAAGCGTCGAAACCTTTGGCTCCTTCTAAATACCAGCCTGGCTCATACTAACACTGGATGAATACATTTCCACAACAGAAACTCAAAATCCATCTGTTTAAGAATGCATGACAAATTTCATTTAGAGCAATATTGTGAGAGTCATATTCAAATGGGAAGCAAGAGTGAGCACAAGGCTTTTATTTGTTCCTTAAGAAAAAAATTATTTCTTAGTGAGTTGAAATCATCAACCATGCTGCAGGAACAAAAATGTAGCCTGGACTCCTTTCGGTCTCTTTGTGATTGCGGAAAAGTGGACCTTAAGATTTCACTGGAAGATTACAGACCTGCTCATTAATTTTAAATCCCAAACCTTTGACTGTAGATAAAATGAACAAAAGAATTTAAAATGAAAGTGGACAAAAATGGATTCCCTGTCATCTTAGAGGACCCTCAGGCTATATTGAAATATAATACACAAAATCTTGCATTATTTACCTGGGACAATGTTATGGTCTGTTAAGCCGATCCTTTTAGAACAGCAGTGAGTTAATGGATTGTTTTCCTGCCAATATTGGTAGTAGTACAGTATAAAATAAAATGGGGGAAATATTTTTGTCTTGCTTTTAAATGTTATGCTTTGTGGTTGAGTTGATGCTTTGGGTGATCAACTGTGATATGGTGCATGACCGGTTTCTCCATTTGGGCTGATGGGACATTGCTGACCAGCTATGTGATCTGTGTTCTTTTACTGGCTTTTGCTTGGCATGAGAGATACATTTGCAGGATGAGGAGCAGGAATGAGAGCTATCGATTGTATTAACAGAACATAGTAGAGCTGATTGGCCTGTTTCAAAATTAAGAAATCTGTTGCCATATCTTGCATTACACTCTTTTATTTTATATTCGCACCCTAAATTTTTTCATGAAATGCACAAACTCCACCCTATATACATATATTTGCATTTCCTAGCTTTTAAACATTGTTTGAAGTATACCTTCTCCAAAGAGAAATTTTATTACTTTAGATTCATAATTATTTATTTTACTGTTTTAAAAATAGACACCAAGTAACATTTCTTATATTAAACTCTAAGCCCTTTGGCTTAGAAAATGAGAGAAATATTCTGCTTTTCATCACTCACGGCGATATTCTTGATATTATTATATAAATTTTATTTTTTTATTAAATATACCACAAAATTCCAAATATGTGTTCCAAATTACTAGCAGAAAAGTGTTAGTAATTTTTTTCCAGTGTGACTTAACTGTCATTATAATTGCATAATTGTTTCCCCCAAAATGCTTGTTTAGGGAAAACATTTCTGCCTATTTGAAACCTAATAAAAAGTTTTATTAAAGCTGTTTACTCAAAAATAGACAATTGTACCCTACTGAGCAGTAGTTTAAAACCAAATTGATAATTTTGCTTTTATGTAGACAAGAAAGTGGCCTATCATTGACATTATGAATATTTCCACCAAGTTGAATGTGAGAAGGGAGCTTCTAGGTGTTACCTTGGAAACCATTCAAAAGGTCTAGTGCTGCTGAAAAACAGAAGACGCTGAGTTGACCCCTGGGATTCAGTTGTCTTTCAGACCACCTAGGATCAAAATTTTGAGAATGTATTCAGTATGTCTGAACATGCTTTACTGCCATTTTAGACTGATTGTAGCTAATTTTAAGTTCCTTTTCCCTGTATTTCCAAACTTTCTGGAAGACTTTCTGAAATCATTCAAGTTTATTTTCATTTTTTATACCTCAGGACTAGTCAATCTTTAAATAACCACTTTTGATCAAGACATTACTGTACCCTTCTGACACAACTTAAGATCATAAAAAAAAGTTGATACAATTCAAAGGCTTTTTCTCATATTAAAATTCATGCCCTGGCTGAATGATTCCAACTTTTTCTTTTTTTAAAACATATCTTAGGTTTTTCTGGTCCTCAATCAATCTATGTGAGCACTCATTCTTTCATTATTTTGTTCCTACTACATCTTTTACCGGTGTCTCTTTTTTGCATAAAAAGATAAATATCTCCTTTTTTATATGAGGAAGAAATAGAGTATGCTTGTAAATGTTTAACTACTAGCCAGTTATTTAATTTCCTAACACTATCTGATATGCTTGTTATTAAATCCAACTCATTTTCTATACCTTTTGTTTGCCTTATACACTATTAAGGAGGTAAGAGCAATGGAGTCAATCTAAAACCACAGAACCAGAATCCCTTACTTCCACAGAGAGATTGCCTGTGGGCCTTAGGTATCAGTTTACTTGTCTCTAGAGCTCAAGTTCACAGGCACCAGGAGCCCCCTGGGTAGAGCCTGAATCTCTGTTCTCTACAGCATGTTGACGAATGCATTGGTTTTGCCTTAGGTATGTCGGAGCACATTAAATGTCAACTAGCAGTAAGGCACAGGACAACTACACGCACTCTGCTCACCTGAGTCATGCTGCTTTCAGATGAGAAGGCACTCATTTAAATCTGCATGGCAAACCTGCCTGAGCTAGAATTTGATGGAAACCCTCAGGTTAATAACTTTGCTCTTTGAGAGAGCTCTAAGCTATTTTCATTCCTGGCCAATTTTACATTTACATACTACCTGTCACTAAAGCCCCAAGTTCCTTTGCCAACAAGAAGCAGATATTTACTCACCCAAGTTAATGTATCTCCCTAGTGCTTTCTAGCCTTTGGGCACATTTTTTAAGCAACAAGGAAAAGAATACACATGCATAAATAGCCATTTGTGTTCCTGAAATGTAAGGGGAGATAACCCAAAGCCTAGAATTTTTTTTCTTAAAGATAATTACAATGGTAGTTCCATTGAAAATCTCACTCTAAATCTTCTGCATTTATTACTGCACTATTTTAATCTATTATTATTCCACTTAAAAGAAAAATCAGAGAAATCAGCAAGGGGGCAATAACAAATGTGGGTGAGGGTACACAGCCCACTTTGGGACCATAATCAACGAAGAATCTGATGAAGGCAAGAGAATGTGATTTTTTTTTCCTTTTTAAAATTATACTTTAAGTTCGGGGATATACGTGCAGAAGGTGCCGATTTGTTACGTAGGTATACATTGCCGTGGTGATTTGCTGCATCCATCAACCCATCATCTACATTAGGTATTTCTCCTGATACTTATCCCTCCCCCAACCCCTCACTCCCCTACAGGCCCTGATGTGTGATATTCCCCTTCCTGTGTCCATGTGTTCTTATGGTTCGACTCCCCACTTATAAGTGAGAACATGCAGTGTTTGGTTTTCTGTTCCTGTGTTAGTTTACTGAGAATGATGGTTTTCAGCCTGGAGGACGCTGGATTTCTTAAGATCGATCGTAATTTCGGAATGTGCAGACCATGGCTGAGTTAGGATACCTTCTGTTACATGTGAGGGAAAGCCCCCACTTCATCTTCCTTAAGCACAAAAAGTACTTTATTGGCATGTATGAGTAACAGTTCAGAAGTAGATCAAGGGTGGCTTATTTAGGGACTCAAAGGTCATAACCAGAGTCGAATTTATCTCATATTACATGTATTGATTAAGTCTCATCTATATAAGCTCTATACTTAAGCTCTAGTACCTACTCAGAAAGAGGGTGACACTTCCTGGTAGACATAACCGAAACCCCAGAATGGGGTCACAAAAGCATCCAGGTAGCCTAATTCGTGAAAGAGCCACCTCAGAACCAATGATGATGCCCAAAGATGTGGGAAGTACTGGTTTTGAAACTGTCATTTTAGCAGTGAAAAGGAGGCCTGGCATGACTGGCTCCATTTTGCTCCTAGCCCCGTCCTTAGGTTAACTGCTTTTGTTTATTTCTGCATATAGGCCAAGCTGACTAGGGGAGGAATTTAGTTTATAGTCTAACTTTAAAGCAAGGGTTATAATAATCCTTTTCCAAAAGTAACCACCAAGGAAATAAGAAGGGTGTACACATAAGTAACAATGTTACATTAAAGATTGTAGGAGCATCATGAACTGACCAAGGACGAAGAACTTCACAATCCACTCCACTGGACCCTCCTTGCTGCTGAGATATGTGTAATCACGGGTTGCCTGGTGATCTCCACATCTTCCCTCTTTCCCCTTCCCCAAACTTAAAGGGAGCCTAAAATTCCATTAACTTAGGACGGTTCTTTAGGACACGAATCTGCCATCTTCTCAGTGTGCTGGTCCTCCAAAATAAAGTCAGCTTCCTTGCTGCAACATCTTGTCTCTTGACTTATTTGCTGTTGTGTGTCAAGGGATACAAACCTTGAACTCAGCTACATGTCTCCAAGTCTATGAAAATAATGTCCCCTTGGAGTCCTTCTGTTCACACCTGTCTGTCTCCATCTCCTGGGGCTGGGGATGTAGTCAGCTTGACCTAAGCCGAGACGACGGTGGTTCCCCCAAGTGGTATGTGAATTTCCTTTTGCCACAAGAAAGTTGCTGCTGGGGCTAACAAAACATCAAAGTATATATATGTAATATTTAATTAAGTCTATGGATACTTCTAGTTCAGTTAGCTTCCAGCCAATTGTCAATGTCACTTCATAAAAATTAAGACAGCACATTTTTTGAGCACTTACTATAGACTAGATCTTACGTTAAATTATTTAGACTAGACAGATATTTATCATAGCAGTTGTGTGAGTAATTATTATTGTGCCTTCTTAGAGCTGAGGAAATATACACCAAAAAAAAAAAAATTAAGTAATATTGACAGGCTCACATAGCTAGTGAGAAGAGAAATAGGAGCTTAGATACAAGCTTGTCTGACTCCAGAGCCTGCAGCTTTGCTTATAAAGACAGAATAGAGAATGTTGAAAAACGTAGGTTCAAATATATGTTTCATCATTTAGTAGTCATACTTTTTTGAATTCGCCACCTAGATTTGGGATATTTTCTTCTGTAGCTAATGCCTAAACACTTAAAAATATTGTTCCTGTAAGGACAGGCACCCTTAGAGTCTGGTGATCAAATTTCTTCCTTAGTCCTACAATTTCTAACCGCCTCTTTTTCTATGTTAATCACTCTAGAGTTTACTTAAGTCAATCAGCCTTCACTCCAAAACTTCTTCCCTGGAAACTTTTTCTCTTTTCCTTTTATTTAGCTTAGCTCAAAGTCTACACAGTCTTCTAAGCAGGGGTGTCTTTATTTATTTATTTTATTTTTTTGAGGCAGAGTCTTGCTCTGTTGCCCAGGCTGGAGTGCCGTGGTGTGATCTCAGCTCACTACAAGCTTCGCCTCCCAGGTTCAAGTGATTCTCCCACTTCAGCCTCCCAAGTAGCTGGGATTATAGGCGCCCGCCACCACATCCAGCTAATATTTGTATTTTTAGTAGAGATGGTGTTACACCATGCTGGCCAGGCTGGTCTCAACCTCCTGACCTCAAGTGATCTGCCTGCCTCAGCCTCCCAAAGTGCTGGGATTACAGGCGTGAGCCACTGTGTCCAGCTGAAGCAGGGGTGTCTTTAATGCTGCATCTGCAGTGCCTACCATAGAGCCTGACGTGCAATAGACGTGTGTGCTGACTCCTCCATTTATCCCTGGGTCAGGCCCAACTCCTCCAGCTATAGCAGTAGAGTCAAGGAGAGAGATCCCAGAAAATCTATTTTCTCTGCGCCCAGGCCTTTTTGAAGCACCATGAGCAAGATTCTCCCTTTTCTATGTTTTTCCAGGTGGTGAAGATGTGGAACAGGAAAAACCACATAAAAATGCAATCACATGATTCAATATTGCCTACAATGGCTGGATCGGACTGAAGAACTTACAAAAGCTCCACGCTAAATCAGGACACACAGGCTCATGTTCATGCCTTTTTCCAGGCACCAACTTCTCTTGATCTTCGTTGCTCACCCTCCCTGAAGATGGAGTTAACTAAATCTTGTGTAGATCTATCTCATATTACTATTTGGCACATTTGCAGTTAGGTACGATATTGTTAAAATGTGAAAATGCCCCCACGTTGGACTCAGTTGGATATTCTGCTCTGGCAAATCATATTCTAACTGGAATCTTGGTTCACTTCACTTTTGTGGGCTAAGATACATCTGTTAGTACTTGCTTAAGCCTTGTATTGATGATCCTTGATAATGCAGCTCTTCAAATGTAATAATTTTCTTTTGTAATTGACTGGCAATGCCCATGTAAGAGATATATGTTTGTTGACTGATTGAGTGACTAACTAAAGAATTAAATGAATAAATGAAAGAGTAACATAAGAAATAGACAACACTGGGACAATGAACTGAGACTTCATTTATTGGGCAAGTAATTATTGATAATTTTGTATATGATTTTAGACTGTAACTAAGATACTCAAAATACAATAGTAGACAAGATAGAAATGGCCCCGTCCTTCAAGTTTGTGGTTGAAATATATTGTATTGCTGATGTTCCATAGCTTTTGTACACATGTTGTTTTCTTTTGTTTCAACTAACGGTAAGGAATGTGGATATTTAAATTGGCCAGTGCAAAATGCGGTGACTTGGAAAGAGGAAATCACTCTTAGTGAATCATAAACAATATTTGAAGGTCCTTCTGTGGTTTATTAACTTCAAATAATATAACTAGATGGGTTTTGGTTTTACAAGTAACCAGGAAGTAACGGAAGAATCCTAGCAAGGGGTGGTATCAAAAATATAAAGTTTATATATGAAAAGCATTTGAACTCAAGAATTTGACATAGACGTTAGTGAAAGTGCAACTATTTCTTGTCAGTTTTAAAAGAAGGAAATACTTTGTTAAATTCAAACAAGATATCCCTAAGCAACTTAGCTCATAGGTAATTTAAAACAAGCATACTGCTTATTAACAATTCCAGTATTTGACTTTTTGCTCAACCTAAATTTGGCAATACAATGCACTGATATATATCACAATAAAGAACAATTGCGTTTGTTTTGTTTAAATTTATTTCACAAACAAGTTTCTGCATGAGCCTGAATCTTCATAATGTGAAAACTGTTTGGTCTCAAGTAGGAAATATGTTTGAACTGAGGCATACCAAGTTTCCAAAAGTTCACCTTTTGATCTCACTGCCTAGCTGTTGAATAATAACACAACTTTTGCTTAGTCAAGCCTTCTTTCTTTTTCTAGAAGATGAAAATATAATTCTTGAGTTACTTCTGAAGAACAAGTTGGGCAAATGGAAATAAGAACACTACTCTTCTAGAGTATGAAAAGATTACCAAATTTAGGTTTTCTGGTCAGCAAAATTATAGTTTCCTAACTTGTTTACTAATTATAGCCGTTTAATTAGATTATCATTTCTTCTTTTTCCCTTGCCATCTGTTTAAATGATGATAATTCCAGAACTGCTGTACTTTACTGTGCAGTGCAAGTACATTCATGAAGCTGACAATTATTCAGAAGTCATTTTTCCTATGTAATGCTCCCATTCTTCATATTCTTTGTTTCTAATTTATATTTCGGTCTGAAAACTGATAAGGATACTAGTTTAGAAATAATTAACTGTGAATTCTTATTTTCAGAAACACAAATGAGGGTGCACTTCTTCACAGAACCCCTTTCACATTCCTTTAACAACCAGATCACTTCCAATTTTCTGGTGTGTAAATTCAACGTAATCAGTACAAATAAACAAACTGACAAGATCTGGGCAGTTGGAACCCATTGTTTTACAACGTCTTTGTTCAAAATCTTTCATCATTCATCCTCAGCAATAGCCCTCCTAGTAATTAGTTACCTTCAATGTCTTCATTTTCATTTAAATGTTCAATGATCAGGATAATTAGAATTAATTTGGCATTGTCATTTTATGGTAATGAAGCTTCTGCCACTTATCAGGAGCATCCTACAGGCACAGTGTTACCAGACAAATATGTGACTCCTCACTCTTCACACACTGGTTTATGGGCCCTGGTTAAAGTGGTAGCAATAGGACCTGGCTAGATTCCAATTTAAATTTATGCCATATTTGATGAAAGATTGTGCGTAGTCAAGCTGGTTTTTCTTGCCCCTTGTGGATGGCATTCTAGGTGCAACTCAGTTCTCCTTAAGCACAAGAGAGTTTTTGTCTCCATTAATCTGGCTGTTTTATAGACTGGGATTAGTTCTATGGTTAGAACAAAGGGAAATATCTTCGTGAATGAAGACGGAAAGCAATGTCAATTCAAACCTTTATAAAAATTTCAGATAGAATTCAGGAAAGCAAAGGTCAAGAAACTTAGTACCAGAAAATCTATGAAGAAGAAAGTGAGTCAGTGAATTCTCAGACTGGAAGAGTCTTCTTGCATTATCTGGTCTAGGATTCTCCAGCTACACTCAAAAAACTGTAATTGTTTATTATCATCCCCATTCATTCCGTGCCATTGCTCTGATTCAGCAATTGCAGTAGAGTTCATTCTGTCATTTGTATCCTCTCCCTTACTCCTGGGAAACATTTAGATAGTGTAAAGGATTCTATTGAACAGAAACCTGGGGTGGGAAGTAGGGAGCCATACCTAGGTTTGTCAAAGAAGGTATTATTTAAGGGTGCCCTGTGAAATCATACCAGTTTCAAAATTAGAAACTTGATCTTCTTTGCAGCTGAGTTTTCTTCACCATATTTTAAACTTGTTCTTTATTCTGCATTTTCTCAAGCAGGGATGTAGTATTACTGAGATCTATATTAGTTGAAATTATCATTAAAAAATTCTTTACAATTATATGTAAAGAGAAATACTTGCTCTCAATAAACCCAATCATTTTCTTATAAGTTGGGTAAGTTAGAATGAAGGTCAAACTTAGTAACTTAAAAAAAAAAAACATTTTATTTTGCTTATAATTGTTGAGAAAGGAAATTGGAAAGGATTTGGCTGGGCAGAGTCGGAAGTTTTCCTGTGTGTATGACAGATGTTGGCTGGTGTTGCAATTATGTGGAGTCTATTTCTACTGAACATCATATGGCTTCTTCACATGGCTGGTAGCAAAAGTTGGCTGTTGGTTGGCAAGTCAGCTGAGGATGACAAGCGGATCACTTCCATGTGTCTGGGTAGCATGGCAGTGTTAGGCCTTTAGAATTTCTTCCAGTGGCTGGCATATACTTGAAAGAGTTTCCTAAGAGAATCCAAGGTAGAAATGTCTGGCTTATTTATAACTAGCTTTGGAAGTTACACTAAGACATTTCTACTGCATTTTACTGATCACAAGAGTTACTAAGATTGATTATCCATCCATGTGAGGGAGGTGAATCAAAGAACTTGTGAACATGTTTTAGACCTGTCATAGGGTATAGAAAAGCTAAGAGGCATCATATTCAAGGGAAGAAATACTGAAGTTCTCCAGGGACGAGGCTGGTAGTGATGATTCAGGGCAAGAAAATTAAAGTAAGAGAGGCTGGGACATGCACTGAAGAAGTTCAGTGAGAAAGTTCTCTGTTAATGGGCAGCGATTGCCGGAGTTAGTCTCCAGAGGCTCCTAAGAGCCAATTACTCACTTGTTTTCTCAATTCCAGCTCTGAGTTCAGTGATGTCATTAATAGCTTGAATATGACTACAGTGGGATATTTACACCACATATACTTAGCAGACACTGCAAATAAGTGTGTTTTTTTCCCCAGGAGACCCAGTTGCTGAAGAGTTACCGATTGGTAATGGGCCAACTTAGAAACTACCTTTAGGAGAAGTTTACTGTCTCATAGTAATTCTACATTGTGAACTTTAGGGTTAAAAACTCTTCTTTTTTAATCTTTTCAGTAAAATTTGCAAGGTCCCCTATTGCGGTGAGTGACATTTTTGGGGATAATCTACTGTGATTCTGAATTTGAGTTGACACTGGCTGTTTCAGAACAGCACACGTTGAAGCAGGAGCCTGATGCAGAATACGTCATAAGACAGAAAGTGCTTGTAATTAGAGAAATTACAGGAAGCTTTCGACTTCAAAGACTATAAAATTCAGTGTTTGAACCGAGCACATTTATGTTTCCAGAGAAGTAGGGAGGCTCCACTTGACACTTTGGTTACACAATTGCATGACAATTTATCATTTACTGTGATAATTTATCATTTACTGTGTACTTTTATGTACTTTATAATGTTTTAAATGGGGTATGGATAGTATGCAAATATTTAAATATTTTGCATGACTTTGAACAAGTCACTTACATTTTCTAATCCTCAAGATTCTTCATCTCTAGGAATTAGCTAAAAGTATCTTTATAGAGAGTTGTTTCAATGGGTGCTGTAAGACTACAAAGAAAAATAAGAAACCAATGTTAGCCATGAGTTTAGTAAATATTTCCCAGGGGGTGGAACACCACTTCCAAGTTTATGTAAGTTGGTGTTGATGGGAAATAAGCAATAATTAAACAAAGGGAAATCAGGAGAAAGATTTGTCACAAAAGGCAAAGCTGTATAAGTGCAAAAAAAAAAGGGGGAAAGCCACAGTCTTTGGATTTCACAAGGAAGTGGAGGGCTGGCTTTCATTTATGCCCCACTCCTGCCTCAGTTCCATTGCTTCTTGCCTGCAAGGCTTTCTCACTCTGATAGAAGGCAAGCCCCGAGGGGCCCCAAGGTGGCCTGTCTGAAGGAGTAAAATATATAGTTTTGCAATTGTTAAATAATATTAGAGTTCTTATCCAAGTGAGAATGTGAGTAAAAAGCAGAGATTTTAATAATATGACACAAGGAAGTCCATTTTAAACCTTTTACAATATTAACAAAAATTTTTCAGAACTTAATCGAATATATTTAACTTAATAAAATATATATTTCATGTTATGTATGAAATATATGTTTGAATGAGCTCAGAGTTGATATTTTAAAATAATGAATGTTTAGTTCTATTCCATTTAATTATGGATCTTGACTGGTAATTCTGGAGAGGACTCAGAAAGTATAAAAGGAGAGTAGTAGAGAAAGCCTCAGTCTTAGATAAGAAGACTAAGTGGTCACTGACAGCTATTGGTAGAAATATGGGTGGTGAAGAGCATTCTGATGTGTTCCCAGATTTTATTGGGGAACATGGGATTGGACAATAGAGAAAAGTCTATCCTTGTTATGAAGTGTCATATAACATGGCTGAATTGTGTTCCTGTCCTGATATTTTGTGGAAGGTAGAACTTGTGAGTGAAGAAATTGTGTATTTGGCAGAAGAAATTTCTAAACAATATTTTGAAAAAGTAGCCTGATTCCTCTTTGCTGCTCCTAGTAAAATGTGAGAAGAGAGAAATCATTTGAAGATGGAATTGTTAATTAAAAGGAAAGCAAAACTTAAATATTTGGAAAATCCTTAGTCTATCCATATTATAAAGAATGAGGAAGTATCTTTGCAAGAGAAGACCAAAGGTGTGACCAATGGACAATCTAATATAATTACTCAGCCATTTTTTTTTTTAATTTTTTTAATTTTTTTTTTTTATTGCATTTTAGGTTTGGGGGTACATGTGAAGAACACGGAAGATTGTTGCATAGGTACACACATGGCAGTGTGATTTGCTGCCTTCCTCCCCCATCACCTATATCTGGCATTTCTCCCCATGCTATCCCTCCCCAACTCCCCACCCCCCCACCATCCCTCCCCTTTTCCCCCACAGACCCCAGTGTGTGATACTCCCCCTCCCCTGTGTCCATGTGTACTCAGCCATTTAACAGTATCTAGGACCTATTGTCCCAGACCATGGAAGAATGATCCCAAAGTCAATTCAAAAATCATCAGGGCTGCGACCCCTATCACAGGCCTGAAATGCAAAAGCCTGTGGAGCAGGGTGGTTTCCAATTTAAAGCAGGGACCACCACGGCCCTGTTCTGCTTCACATGGTGAAGGACTCTGACATGCCCTGGAGACATTTTCCCCACTGTCTTGCTGGTTAACATTTGGCTTCTTATTACTTATGCAAATGTCTGCAGTGGGCTTGAATTTCTTCCCAGAAAACGAGTTTTCCTTTTTTATTGCATCTTCAGGCTGCAATTTTTTAAAACTTTTATGCTCCACTTCCCCGTGAATGCTTCGCTGCTTAGAAATTTATTCTGCCAATACCCCAAATTGTCTCTCTCAAGTTCAAAGTTCCACAGATCTCTAAGGCAGGGGCAAGAAGCTGCCAGTCTCCTTGCTAAAGCATAGCAAGAGTCACCTTTGCTCCAGTTCCCAACAAGTTCCTCATCTTTATCTGAGACGACCACTTCACTGGTCTGTATCACTATCAGCATTTTGGTCAAAGCCATTCAACAAGTCTCTAGGAAGTTCCAAACTATTCCAAGTTTTCCTGTCTTCTTCTGAGCCCTCCAAACTGTTCCAATCTGGGCCTGTTACCCAGTTCCCAAATCAATTCCACATTGTTGGGTATCCTAATAGCAGTGCCCCACTCCCTTGATACCACTTTACTGTATTAGTTTTTTCTCACACTGCTAATAAAGACATACCCAAAGCTGGGTAATTTATAAAGGATAGAGGCTAATTGAATCACAGTCCTGAGGCTGGGGAGGCCTCAGGAAGCTTATATTTATGGCAGGAGAGAAAGCAAACGTGTCCTTATTCACATGGCAACAAGAAGTACTAAACAAAGGGAGAAAAGCCCCTTATACAACCACCAGATCTCATGAGGACTCACTCACTACCATGAGAACAGCATGAGGTTACCACCCCACTGATTTAATTAACTGCTACTGAGTAGGGGATTATGGGAACTACAATTCAAGATGAGATTTGGGTAGGGACATGGCCAAACCGTATCACCAAGATATAAAATTAAGTTGCCTCACTTTAATAACAAGGATGAGTTACATTTTAAAATTATGATTGAAGTATATATATGTCTATAAAGTTATGTTAAATGTTCCATGTACTACTACATTGAGCACATAAATGTGCTCAGTAAATGTTAATGTTAGGTGAATAAATGAACAGATAAAATATGTGTGTATTTTTTTCTATCTACTTAATCATCTTAGCTGGTCACTGACTTAATGGTTTTTGAGAAGCGTCTTTTGCCTTTCTTCATATTGAGATGGTTTAATTGAGCTATATAACTTTTGTATATATTACTATATGTGTTTAAATTTTATATATATTTTGTCTAGATTAATAGCATTTTTTTTTGAGACAGAGTCTCGCTCTGTCACCAGGCTGGAGGGCAATGGTGTGATCGCGGCTCACTGCAAACTCTGCCTCCCAGTTTCAAGTGATAGTTTACTTCAATTACCTTTCCTAACTCTTACCTTGAAAGTACTCCACTCATTAAATTATTTACATATGTGTGTGTGTGTGTGTGTGTGTGTGTGTGTGTGTGTGTGTATTTGTGTGTGTTTTTTTTTTTTTTTTTTTTGAGACAGGATCTAGCTTTGTCACCCAGGCTGGAGTGCAGTGCCACGATCCTGGCTCCCTAAAGCTCTGCCTTCTGGGTTCAAGTGGCTCTTCTGCCACCTCAGCCTCCCCAGTAGCTGAGATTACAGGCATGTGCCTCCATGCCTGGCTAATTTTTTGTATCTTTAGTAGGGACAGGGGTTTCACCATGTTGGCCAGGCTGGTCTCAAACTCCTGACCTTGGATCTGCCCACCTTGCCCTCCCAAAGTGCTGGGATTACAGGCATGAGCCACCGCTCCTGGCCCACAAATTTTATTAGGAGAATATTTTTCTCAAAACAGCATCCCTTGAAACCAGAAGAAAAAAAAAACAGTTTTTATAGCTCTCTTTTGAACTAAATACTAAAGAATAAATTGGACAAGTTCTTTCTCTGATCATGAAGTACCTGTAAACTGCTTCCCATAAATGACAGAAAAGGTTAAGAGACATTACAAGCATGGCTGCCCCAAATTGTTGCTGGTATCATTAAAATCGTCAACAGAAATGTGGAGCCTACAGCCTTGTAAAAATAGAAACATTTAAATCCATACTTCAGTCATTTCCTCTCCCTGATTTATGTTTTCTTGGTTGTTTGCAGGCGCAGTCAACAGCAGTGGAAGAAATGGCTCATGTGTGGCTCAGGCTGCCTCCACAATCAAAGTGATTATGTGGAAATCAATCAGAATTTTCTTCTTAGAAGACGTTTGTTCTGACGTAATGACTGACATTCCACCTAATTTTTATTCACAGACTTCTCCTTTCACAGTGATCTCTATTTCCCTCAATGTTATTCTGTGTCTTTCTTGCTTGCCTGTACATTCTGAAAATAAGGAAAACAATTCCATATATTTTATTTCGATTCTTAATGTTGTTTGCTAACATATTCAGAATATAATGCAACTTTATATATATTGGAGCAGTTACAATATATATTAGGAAAATATCAGTTAAGTACAACCAGTTAGTCTAGACAGGTACCTCTTGCGTAAAATGTGGTGAAAATAGAGAGGGAATGATAGAATTCATATGTGAAAGAGTCAATTGGCCATCATTATCCTAAAATTATTTTGCAGTCAGGGGGACATCTTAAACTTTAATTTCCAATGCTGTTACTTGTAGTTGGAAGAATTCTAAGATGCCACTAATGTCCCAAGGCTTGTCAAAAACATCCTCCTCTTAAGTGTGCATGAGTGACACCTGTCCATTGCTCCTTGCTGCCAGAATATGGCAAAGGTAAACAATATTTACAGGAGTAAATATTCTTCCTAATCAGCTGACTTTAAGTGGAACAAAAGAGAGATTTTCCTGGGTGAATCTGATCTAAGCAAGAAAGCCCTTAAAAGTGATCAGAGACTGTTAATATGTGAGAAATTAGAAGCAGTGACGCCTCTCTTCGGGTGATCTTCAGTAGCAGGTCACTATGCTTTCTACAGCTTGATCATCTTGATCACTGGACTGCAGGCCTTTGGACCCTTTGGCCATCATATTAGCAATCTGACTATGTTGAGGCCACTGCATTGCAAGGAAACCCAAACTAGTTTAAAGGATAGGGGTGCCACATTAGCTCTGACACTAATTTAAAAAGGATACAGATGCCCCATTAGCCTTCACCTGCTCTCCTATCACCCTCTGCTCCTCTCCCTACCAAATCTCAACCACCACTTAAATGCAATCACAAGGAAAGACTCTGAACTGAAAACACCAAGCCAAGCTCTTTTCTAGTTCTGGTCCCCTATAAACCCTGAAACTTAATGCAATTAGTGTTATTTTTAAAACGCTGAGTTTTCAGGGTGATAAGTTATGCAACAATAGATAACCTGAAAGGACTATTCTTTCTCCCACTAAAAATTAGAAAGAGTGATGAACAAGATAAGAATGTAATTTGTGCTGCCTACCATGGGGCTTGTGTTGTAACTCCAGTGATTGCTTAAAAGCACTGTTACTAATTGCCAGCATATTGCTGATACCTAGCTAAATTAGCACGTGTTAGCTTTGATACCACTATAGGCATTTAGAGGATAGCTGATACATTCTGTATAAAAATATAGTTATTTTCCTATCCTTAGCTTATCATAAAGTAGAAGCTATTATATCCACTTCTTGATTAGCTTTATACATAACCGGAGAAAGTAAAATATCACAAAGTATATTTGAAGACATAAAAATCCTTGGACAAAGCTCAGGTAATGATTCAGGATGCTATTACCTCCTCTACAGAACATAAATATATTTTATATTCCCAAATTTTAAGCTTTTAACAAAAACAAACTTTCTACTGGAGTATTTCAATTTCTAGGGAAAGGAAATTATTATTTACTGTCTTTGAGGCTATAAGCTATTTAGCTATTATTTTTATATTGATCGATTTATAACAAATGTAAAAGAAAATACAGTCTCATATATGTTGCTTATATAATTTTACATTCATAATCAAAGTACTGGTTATACTGCAAGATGTCAATATTTATAAAACTTTGTATTTGGAAAAAAATTAGATTTCATATACTCCTAATTCATTGCCTTATGTGTCATTGAAGAAATTGAAGTTCACAGTAATGACTGGAAAATGTCTCAAGGATGGTCTGTGGCAGAACTAAAAATTCCCATGGCACATTTCTCTTTCCACATCGTGGTGATCTGTCTAATTTGACTTTCTGCTTACATGTCTAGACTCTACCCCTTACTCCTTTTGCTAGTGTGTAGGTGAATTCTTTCTATTAACCAATCCTTGATATTTCTGTTGCACAATTAGTCTGTAACCTGAATATTGAGTCCCATATTCATGAGCTGCCTGGCTGAGTAATCTAATTGGATTAGCCTGAGTATACCTTTTCAGGGCCAACGTAAAGTTAGGTCGTATCAACCTCATAGTTTCTCAGAGGCAAGAAATAGAAGTTACGGAAGAGAAGAAGCCAATCTTGACTCAGAATTTCCTTGGACATAGAAAATCTCTGCAAGCAAAACTCATTTGATTGAACTAGCAAGCTTATACAGTTAAATATATCAAGTATCTTGTCAGCAAAAATGCAAAGGGAAAGTAAAATAAGGAGGGAGCCTGAAGAAGCCAGCTTATATTAAAGATTCAAAGCAGAGCTATAAGGAAATTAAAGCCAAAAAAAAAGTTAGGGAGTTCTTCTAAATGCCCCAAGCATGAATTACATATTTGGTCAATGTTCAAAAAGATTTGGTAACGCTATTTTTAAAGTCAACAAAGCTACCCATTTTTGCCTCGAACTCAGATTGCATTTAATCTGTCAGATACTCTGATGAGTTCTGGAGAGGCTGATGCAAAAAAGATATACAACCCTTACCTTGAAAGATGGTTCACAATTTAGCCATGGAGTTATGGGAAGCATCTTATCTTCAATTTCTGCTGCTCCTCTGTCCCTCTCCCATGCACCTACTGTCTTCTCTGTCACCAACATCCACCCCCTTTTTTGTCCTGGCTTTGGTGCACTATTTATAATTCTTTCTCCTCATATCTACCACAGCTGTTTTGGGTAGTAAGAATATCAGTATAAAGACCCCTTAACCCTAACTAACACTAACTCTATCTGTTTGGTATCAATTTAGCCTGTTTTTTGATCTTGAGGCATTGAGTACTATAAAAATTCTAATACACTACTGGTGAACATTACTTTATTAACCATTAGGTTCCACCTGGATATTTGTCATTCTTATGTACCCTTTCTTTCCTTGGAGCCTGTGTCCTTCTATGGATGTCACAAAAAGAGTTTTGAGGACTTGATTAAATTAATATTAATATACCAAGAAAATATTATGCCTCAAATAAACAAAAAATAATCAGAGTTAATTTAGTTTTTAAAAAGCTTTTACAAAATACATGTGATAGACATTTAATAATCTTTATGCAAGGATTTTTGAAATCTTAAACTTGTCACGGATTTAATAATACATTTTAGTTTATAAAATTTTTATTTTCAGTGTGATGGGAGAGTGAATTTTCTAAGTAAAAATTGAAGAGTAAGATGTTACCATCAAATATTTCAGAAAATGAACACTGTCCTAGACTGCATGGTGTGAAAATAATCAGCTAATAGAGGTTTTAGTGAACATGTAGTAATTTTTATCAACAATTAGTGTGAATACATGGAATTTATTGTTTTTCCAAAAGAAAGAAACTTTTATACTTCTTGGTAAAGATAAACTTTCATGTAAGAAAAAAAAATTTCTAGCAACCCAAACCATAGTAAAGTCATAAACACTTGACCACGTTTGAGTATCCCCAAAATTGTTCCTGTGCGGATTCTTCTCCTAGGATGATTGGTCCTTATGGCCTTATTCCTCTCCATTTCTATCCCACTGAGGTTAGCCAAAGTTCACTTGCCTTGTCAGTTAAGTTTCTAAATCAGATGAATTATGTTTTCTATAATTGAGTTAACCACAGTTAATTGCTTAATAGACTCTGTCTACACTAACTGAAAAAAAGAATTAATTGCTTGGAAAAAATGCATTACATATTTTAGTCACATCTACACAGTCATCCAAGACGAAGTGACAAAGGCACTTTCAACAGTGACCAGAGCCAATGGCGACAGCGGGGCCAGCGCTTAGCTCAGGCATGTGTTGAATCTACTACTTTGGGATGTGGATATAAGAACAATGAGTTATAAATGGAACTTCTCATTAGTGCTTCATTTATTATTATTATTATTAGTTTACATAAGAGAACAATTTTAGGAGAGCTTTGGCAAAAGTTTAGGTACAATTTAAGAAAATGCCTTTTTTTAAAAAAAAAAAGAAAAAGACTAGTTTTTTAAGTTTTTACTTTTAATGATTTAGTTTTAGGTTTTAAAAATGTATTTCCTAGCCAAGGTCTAACACCAGGTTTCTGGGACTTTTCTAAATTTTCTCTGAAAACATGAGATGTATGTACAGTTATTTAAAATTTGCTACAACTATTTTTAATAGTATTTTTATGTTTGAAGAGGTACCAATAGCTTATTATAGTAAGCTATGATAGCAATGCCAATGAATCCTCAATTTCATTGCTTAAATATAAGTGAAATAATAAAGGAAAAGACGAGCATTGAACATATTGCCTCTTCCTGCTACACTCTAATAAATTTGCTACAATAAATGAAAGTTGAAAATATAATAAAAACTTAGGTAATTTATTTAAGTATAATTGATAATCAGGGCAACATCAGAAAATCTTGAATTAACTATACTTTAAAATGAATTTATGTTTTTCATTGCTAGAGGCATTCTCAAAGCTGTTTCAATTGTAAAATCATTTGTCGAACATTCTTTGAAGTCTGACCTTAAACAAAGCATTTAAAACCCAATGGTTTATAAAAGTCCAGAGAAATAAGTGTATTGGCAATTGCAAAGAACTTTTGAGATATTTAACAAAACAGTGAAGTACAATAAGCATCTTATTCACAAATCCAGTGTAAAAAAAGATCTGGTCATAAGACAGAATAATACTGAGAAAAAAACCTGTGAAGAAAATAAAGCTTGTTTTTCACCTCCAAGATCTTACTGTCTTTTTCCCATGTCCCTACATCTATT
This sequence comes from Ateles fusciceps, assembly GCA_036589455.1. NCBI lineage: Eukaryota > Metazoa > Chordata > Mammalia > Primates > Atelidae > Ateles > Ateles fusciceps. Next base: position 8,400,043 of record JAZHEH010002657.1, on the reverse strand, counting down.
ACCCTACTGTTTCTGCTTCCTCATTAATCTTAAATCAACTTAAATTGATATTTGTTATTTAAATATTTCTTATGTGTATCACAAGTTCAACAAGGAAAAAAGTCTTGATATTAAAAAAAAGCAAAAAGAAGTTTTTAAAAAGTCACCCATGGATTGTAATTACCCATGTTTCCCATTCTATTTCTTTAGAACTGGTAGATAAGAGTTTTCTGCACTTGAAACTTGGAGTGCTTCTAAAAATATTTCCTTCTTTGAGCTCACCAAGTTTATAGATATAGTCCAGACAGAGTGAACTGAAGCTGGAGTCCCTGGCTGGAAAGTGTGCCTGGCATGTTCTAAGAAAACAAAAAGGCCCCATGAGTGCTCCTAAAAGGGAATAAAGTCAGGGAGTGTGGAGAGGGGGATGCATGGCTCCTTGATGATTATTAGAAGGACATTGGGAAACACAAAACCACTTGTGGCTGTGTGACTCCACTGCTGTTTTCAGAATACACTGAAGTGGGTAATGGCACAAAGGGAAATCTCCCGGTTGATAGGATGGTAATCTAGACAAAAGGTGGTGGTGTCCAGAACCCAGGTAGCAGTACGTCAAGTTATCAGAAATGTGGAAATTGGTTTTATATCGAGGAAGGAGTCAACGGTGTTGCTGAGAATTGCATGTGTAGTGGGGGGAGAACAATGAGACTCGAGTGATTTCACTTTTTTTAACCAAAGCAACTAGAAAGATGGAATTGCCTTTGTGCCCTTCCTCCTCTGATTGCCTTTCCCAACAGGTCCCGTTAGCTTGTCCACACCTAACTATGCTTCTGTCTAGGGCCTTGGCACTTTGCAATTCCTTCCACCTGGAATGCAGTTGCCCAAGATACCCTCATCAATTCTCTCTCATGGTTCTTCAAGTTTTGTTTCAAATGTCACCGTTTCAATACAAGCTGCCTTGCCACCCTATCTTAAATTGTCCACCCACAAATACACTTCCTGTCTACCTCTCTGATTTGTTTTTCTCCATGGCACTTATCCCAATCTAACAAACATATTTTGCTTATTTTATTTATTGCCTATTTCCCCCGTAAAATGGCAACTCCATAACAAGGATGTCTGCTTGTTTTGCTCACTACTCTCTCTCTCTAAAGCCTAGAATAGAATTTGGCATGTAATAGCACAATAAATATGGGTGAGATGCATGAATTAATTGCAGGGAATTAGCCAAGCTATGGACTGTACTCCGGTCTCTGAGAAAATTTGCAAGCAAGAAGAAAGATTGCTCTATGGGAAAATGTATGAATCAAAGCGAAAAACTCCATCGTGGTGTATCCAGATGAAGCGTTGTTTATTGTAATTTAATTTGTGATAAAGTCTTCATCGTAAGGTGGATGAAAGCAAAAGCCCTAGTATCAGATCGCCAGGGAAGAGCAAATTAGCCTGAGTGCCTTAACGTGACTCATACTTTCTCTAAAGTGGGGAATGTTTTGCCCCAAGTCTTGCTGAGCCTGCGCACTGAGGAGAACTCCTCAAAAGCTAGCAGTCTAGAAGGATGAATGCACAAGAACAGTAACACCAATATTCCCTCACCCCTGCTGACATTTCTCTCCCATCCTCCATTTCCTTACCATAACCCTCCATGCTAGCTCGTTCATGGATAATGTCCAAGAATGTACAATGAGGTACAAGTTCATGATAATCGAATTCCAACTTCTGTCCTTTCTCTTCCTGCTCCTCCAAATCGGGTGATTCTGAACTGCTACAGTTCTGCAAACCAAACATCCCCTTTCCCCGGTTTTATAGCTAAATGCTTTTACTTTTTTAAATTCTGCCTAGAAGAGCCTTTCTTGTCTCATTTCTTTGTAAATTTTAATTCATCCTTTAATAATGATTTGCAGCAGTTCTTTATTAGTGAAATTCCTGGTACATTTCCCCACCCTCTCTGAAGAATTAGTTACTCCCTCATTGATTTCCCATTGATTTGAATAGTTATGAAATATTTTATTACAATTACTAGTTCACACATCTGAATTCTGCTTGGGGCTGTGAAGAATCTGAAGGCAAAAAACATATTCTATTTTATTTGTATAAATTGAACTTATCACATAATAAAGGCTCATTAAGTTGAATGAGTGATTAATATTAACAAAGCAAAGTGGTCAAAATTAGTAAACCTTCTTTTAAAAAATTGAAATTAAAACACTAGCCATAAGTTTTCTAGAAAACTGAGCACTTTCTGATGTGTTTGAAATCACGTAAAGAAAGTCATCTCAGCCAGGTGCAGTGGCTCACCCCTGTAATCCCAGCACTTTGAGAGGCAGAGGCGGGCAGATCACCAGGTCAAGAGATGGAGACCATCCTGGCCAACATGGTGAAACCCCATCTCTACTACAAATCCAAAAATTAGCTGGGCATAGTGGCATGCGCCTGTAGTCCTAGCTACTGAGGACGCTGAGGCAGGAAAATCGCTTGAACCCGGGAGGTGGAGATTGCAGAGAGCCGAGATCGTTCCACTGCACTCCAGCCTGGCGACAGAGCAAGACCCCGTATTTTAAAAAAAAAAAAAAAAGTCTTCTCTTTTGCTGCTATTTTTTTTTTTTTTTTACTGGAATGAAGGCTAACTGCAAAGATTTCCCAAAGAAAGGAAGACAACCAATGTTTTGAAGTAGGGGGAAAATATTTTAAATGAAACAGTAGAAGTGGTTCAAAGACAAGAAATATAACATGTGATAGAGTGGATATAAGCGGACATGAAATATTTGGAACGAACATCCATACAGGTTTCACAGGACCGAAAGGTTCCACTGGTATAGAGAGGCTGGTTGTTGAAATATTTAAAACCCACAATCGAAGCTCTCATAGTAGGACGTGATGTTAGTAATTACTAATAGAGACAACCTTTGCTCGAGATCATTGTATAATGACACCCAAATTCCAATTTGTGAATAGGTTTACTCATTGTGACCTAGCTGATAACATGGAACAATAAACGAGGCAGATACGCAGAATATTTTGCAGACTATGGTAGCTGCAAGAATAGCTTTTCGCTTGGTTCAGGTTTTAAGTGTTAGCCTGAATACTCAGAACGCTGTTTATTTTTGGAAAAGGATTAATGAAGACATTTATTTCAGAGACTACATCGTTGCTGTTGACTTTTTTGTTTTTGTTCCCTCTCATCTGGGATATTTCCTTTGCCCTTCTGACAACTTGTCAATGGGAAGGCGTTAATTCCTGCTTTATCAATTGCATCTGTCAGCTTAATATGAATCTATTACAGAGAAGAAGGAAACACATTTAGGGCTGACTAATGTAAAAATACTCTTTGATGAGCAGTATAATGCAACCTAGCTCAGAATTTTCAAATGTAATATATTGGCTCTTCCTAACATGTTATTCATATTTGCTGAGGGTTCCTTTTATATAAGTTTCTACTTTGGAGCAGACAGCTCAGTGGGAAGGTACGTGCTTATCTGAATTAGCTGGCTCTAATCCCACATGAATATTTGTACAAATCTTTTTTGAGCATCTGTATGAATTTATTAGACAATTAGAATACAGCAAATGATACAAAGTTTGGAACTTGTTTCACATATTTTTTTAATTGTACTCACTCCCCTTCCCCATATACTAGAATTTAAAAGTCTATAGGGATATCTTAGTACATATTTATGCAGATTACTTTTTTATTTATGGAAGGGGATTGCTTGTTCCCCCAGGTGGTTATAAAACTGCTATTTCACTTTGACATGATACAAATTGGTTTAGAGAAAACAAATTATTCTAAAGTCTTTAGAAACCAAAATGATGCTGTTGGAGCACAGTAATAACATAAATAAATCTGGAAGATGGAGATTTTTATTTTTCCAGAACTAGATGGTTTGTCCTGGATCATGCCTCTGAATTTAGGTCTCTGACTTTTATCCAGGGATGATTTTGACTTGTATAAAGCAAGGAAACCAAGAGCCATCAGAAAACAAGAATCAGTTTACAATCTTTGGAAATGTGTATTTCCATAGACCATGCAATAAAAATATTTTGTTCAAGAAAAGGTGTCTTTTTAATACTGCTCTGAACAGCAGACCAAAAATAACATTTATAGGAGCAAGTAAGTAGTTTTTGTGTTTTAGTTGCCTGCCTCATAAATATGGAAGGTTGGAGCACAGAGGAATACCTGAGTTTAGGACCATACATTCGTTTAAGTAAAATTTTATTGAAAATTAAAGTATATATAGAAAAGTACACAAATCAGAAGCCCAAGGCTCAATGGATTTTAAGTGAATATATCCATGTAACCGACATGACAGTAAAATAAGACATTGATAGAGCATCACCCTGACCCAGGGATTCTTATGCCTCATCCTAAAGGCAATTGCTATGCTGACTTTTAGTTATTACATATTAGTTTGCCTGTTCTATTGCAGACAACTCTTCAATGCATGTAAGTTCCATTTTAGAAGCTCTTTCAAATGGAATTTGCCTTCTCCCACTAATCAATCTTTAACCAGGAGATATCAAGATAGAATGAGAGGAAATCTAAACACTTTGGTTTTGCTGTGACAGCAACCTTTGTGATTACTGAAAGAAACCTGGAAATCGATAAGGTGATCCATGTTGAAAGTACAGATTGTGCTTTGACGGTGGCCAAATTGTTCATGTCACAATATTTTCCTACACTATTTTTGCCCAATATTGGACTTAACAGTAAAAGTGTAAGTAATGTTACATTCCACTAACATATAACAAAGAAAATGGAATTAGAAATAGGTAACACATTTTAAAGATCAGAGGAAAAGGAATTGTGTTATTTAAGAATTACTTGGGGTTAGAGATTTTTATATATCAACATATTGAAATGAATTAATTCAGTTATTTTTAACAATTAGTATTCTATTCTCTATAATCATGTCCCACAGTTTAAAGTGCTTAATGATTTCTTACTGGAAGCAGACTATTTCAGGAGAGTATAATGGCCTTTAATAACTTTACTCAAGCTATTAGCAAGAAAGATTGTCAGGAAATATTGTTACTTTTGTTATAAAATTAATTGAACTTCCACTTGGATGAAACAAGGAGTTTGTCAATATGGTGTATAACATCCAAGGTCTTTCTTCCTCTTCTTTATGCTATTTCCCCCCTCTTCTTTGCTGTATATTATTGATTCATTCAAATAATCTATGTTTCTTTTCCTTCTTAATAGCCTGAGAAGAAAAATAGCTTCTAACGAAGCAACTACCAAGTCCTTAAGCTAGATGCTATATTTGTATTATCTCAGTTAATCCACTCAGTGTAGTAGGTGGTATGACTATATTACAACTGTACAAAATGGAGTTTCAGGAAGATACACAATTTGCTCAACATCAAACTAGCTTAATTTCCACAGAAAATAATTGAAACGTAAAGCCATGTGATTCTTAACCTTTACCGAAAGATTATTTTATCTATTATTTAAAAGTATTATGTTAGGTATAATATATTGGCTGGTGAAGTTTTATCTTTTCCAAAACAGAAAGATGTTTTAGTGTTTTCTGAGTGAAAATAGTGAACGCTATTCAGATTCAGGTTATGGTATCTTTGATTATCCTCACAAGCGTCAGTATATGTAGTTCAGTGTGTCTCAAAATATAGTACGTGGACCAGCAGCAGCAGTAACATCTGTGAGTTTATTAGACATGCATATACAGGAGCCCTACCTTAAATCTCTGAATATCTGAGCATGGGACCTAGGAAGGAAACTCTATTTTAGTAGGTTCTTGAGATGATTCTTATATACATTAAGGTTTGGGAACCATTGACATAGTTCTTAAAAGCATGAATTGTAGAAACAGACTGTGTAAGTTTATATTCACATTCTGTAAAATACTAGCTATGTGACACTGAGCAATTAATTTATCTTTCTGAATCTCAGTTTTCTTCATTTGTGAAGCTTATGCAATAATCATATCTGCATCACATTGTTGTTTTGAGGTTTGTTGAACACACATAGAAAAGTGCCATGCTAGGACCAGGCATAGTGGCTCACACCTGTAATACCAGCACATTGGGAGGTTGAGGCAGGTGGATCGCCTGAGGTCAGGAGTTCAAGACCAGCCTGGCCAACATGGTGGAATCCTGTCTCTACTAAAAATACAAAAAATTAGCCGGGCACCATGGCAAGTACCTATAATCCCAGCTACCCAGGAGGCTGAATCGCTTAAACCTGGGAGCCGGAGGTTGCAGTGAGCCGAGATCCTGCAACTGCACTCCAGCCTGGGCAAGTGGCATGCTCATAGCAAGTACTACATCAGTTGTAGTAAATACATAGATCTTGTTTTGATCTTACAAGTTAAGTAATGATATAAAGCATTCATTAAATATCTCAATGTTTGGAACAATTGATTTTAATAATAAAGTGTAATAAATGTTATTAAATAAGAATAATTAAAAATTTTTTTTTTCATTACTTTAAAAATATATGAATCAGAAAAGAAAAAGTGATGGAAAACTCATACAAATATGATACAGTAAATTGCACTGTTTTTGTGAAGATGATTTTATGCAGAATTCAAAGTGGATGCAATTAGTGCTACAAATTAGAAATTGCAAATGATGAATTCACAAACACGATTTAACCAGCAAACCAGAGAAGAGAAAAAAAATTTCCGATGAATTTGAGTCTCTACATGTGGATTTAATCTTGTGATAAGCAATTCTTAGGAGAAAGCATGAGATGTTATTCGTCATTCCAGAAAGCGGGAGAACGTAAAAGTTGAGAAAAGTTATTGCATAAGCCAGAATTGTCAATAAAGCCAATTAATAGAATACATACATATGCATTTGAAAGTATGAGAAAAAGCATTTTATGTATTTGCTTTGTAGATACAGTATCAGTTTCGATGAGATTTATGCTGCACGGATGGTTGCCCCTGTGGGTGGGTGATCCTAATACTTGTGATGACAAGTAGAGCCCAGGGGAGAATGCAAAGGATTTGAGCCAACAGCCACTGATGGTGTGTAAATGCCAGAGTCATGACTATGCACTTTTGGGGGAATGTGCTTAAATATCTTCAGAGTTAGCAGAAGTTAGGGCATGAACTGAAAATACTTTTGTTTTTTCCTAGTTCATCTGCACAAGTTAACACACATTGTTAGATAGCGTGTATGTCAGAGCATACGTGGACAAATAAGGGGGAAAATTCAATAGACATACATTCATATTGCTTTTTATCAATCTAAAAAGATCTATTAAACAATAAAATAACAATTCAATTTTTGACAGCATTCTAGACTCTGGAAAGTGTTTTCTCATCCACTCTCTTGGGCCATTCTCACAATAGTACAAGGGAGATTTTCAGTGAGGAGACCAGGTCCCCCAGGGATGTGGTGATGTGCACGAGACGCCTCCTTAGATTTTTGTTTCAATATTTTTGTTTTGTCTACTATGCCATAACTGCTGTAATCATTTAATTAGAATTTATGTTTTAGTAAATAAAAACTGAAGGGTTTTTGCAATTATGTTGAGAAACACATGTTATACTCTGTAATTATGTCAGCAAATAAAAAGAGTTTAAATCCACACCACATTAGCCAGGCATGGTGGTGCACACCTGTCTGTAATCCCAGTTTTGGAAAACTGAGGCAGCAGGATTGCTGAGCCCAGAAGAGGTGGCAACTGCAATGAACTATGATTGCATCACTGCACTCTAGCCTGGGGGACAGAGCAAGACCCTGGGTCAAAAAAAAAAAAAAAGGCACCCCAGCAGTAAAATGAAGTGATATTATCCTTATCCTTATGCTATATTTTGTTTCTGAGAATTACAAGTGTATCTAGGTAAGCTAATATTTGAAAAGAGAGAATCATATTCTCCTGACTCTAAGAGAGTTATAGACCCTGCCATACGCAGAGAGGGCACACATGGGACTTTGCGCCAGGACAGGTGCAGTGGTGGGGTCGCTCCTCAGCAGCTTTTGCAGGTCTCCTCTGCACCTGAAGCGCCACCTGTAGAAGACGGATTAAACCTAGCGATGCCAAACCGTCGCTAGCTTAGGAAGCACGGGCTCTGTAGGGGCTCCAATCCCATTTCTCTGGGTATCTGTCCCTTTGTGTTGCCTTAAGGGCTGGCTGCATTTTTATTGCCTGTATGCCTGAGGAACTGATTTAGTCACACTGGCAGCGTGCAGGCTGGCCAGGTGCAGTTACAATGTCATTTAGTCACTTTACCATGGAGGAATTGCTACTGTTGATGGAGAGTGTTTTGGACCAAATACTTTATGGGCCCAAAGTTCACGTATTGAAGCCCTAATTCCTCATGTGATGATGTGAGGAATTTACCTCTGGGAGATAAATAAGGTCATGAGGGTAGAGCCCGTATGAATGAGATTAATGTCTGTGTAAGAGGAGATGGAAGATATGATCTCTCTCTCCACCATCTGAGGATACAGCAAGAAGGCAGCCTTCTGCAAGTCAGGAAGAGAGCCCTTACCAAGAACTTTCTCTCAGACTCCCCAGTCTCCAGACCTGAGAAAAATGAATTTCTGCATTTAAGGCCACCCAGTCTAAGACAGGGAGGTAAAATATGTAGTGCTTGGACCACTCATTTGTTATTAAATTCACTGTCTATTCAGCTTCACTCACATCCTTAGAAAAGTTTGTGAATGCAGTTGAATGGGTGGAGAGGGGTAGTTGCAGATAATGTGAAAAGGGGAATAGAGATAGGGTGTAGGGAAAACTTGGTCCTTTAAATTGAAAAATGATAATATAATCCATTCATATAAATGCATTTTTGCTCAATTCTGCTCCAGTTGTATTATTCAGCTTCTCTGAAGAATGGCACCTGTATAAGACACAGTGATCTTTACCCTGCTGTAAGATGACTCTCCAGGCTGATAGCAGGAGAGACATTCCTAACTGATTCCAGTAAGGAGTGCCACCGCCATCACCACTATCATTTATGTTGATATCAAAACTGAGATATCAATGATTAGTTCTGTTCTCTAACATTTCCAGTCGGATAATTTAGACATTTTATTCTAAGAATTCTTCAGCTCAAATGTTATGCTTCCTCTTTGTGGATTTTCATTATTAACTCTCGTTTCATGGGAGTCCCAGTTTTTATACAATGTGCTATAGCTTTGATGTTAACATGATTTTGAGTTAACATAATTTTTGCCAAAGTTAACCTAGTTTGATCACAAAATTTGGTTATCCTTTATTCTGATGCTAAGGAAATCCAATGCTTCTTTTTTGTTGAGAGTAACCCATTAATTCTATTGATTGTGAAGAGTGATCTAGAAGGAATTTAAAGAAAATTTAATCAGATTTTACTTTTTCTGTCACTAATTTGGCATCTTAATAGCTGTATATTTTATTCGAGGTGCATCCTGAAAGTCTTGTAATGTTCACATTGCAATATTAAAGCATAACAGATGAGCCTAAAATGTTCAGCATTTAATTTTTACAGATCAAGATGTTATAACTGCAATAACTTAAATGCGGTTAACCCTTGAACAACATAGGTGGGAACTGTGTGGGTTCACTTATCTGCAGATTTGCTTCTATCCGGCTTCCCCAGACACAGCAAAACCATCCCCTCTTCTTCCTCCTTCTTCTCAGCCTACTCAGTATGAAGACGATGAGGATGAAGACCTTGAGGATGAAGAGCCACTTTCACTTCTTGAATAGTAAATATATGTTATCTTCCTTATGAATTTCTTAATAGCATTTTCTCTAGCTTTCTTTATTGTAAGAATACAGAATATAAATCATATAACATACAAAATATGTGTTAATTTACTGCTTGTTATCGGTAAGGCTTTCAGTCAACTGCAGGCTGTCAGTAGTCAAGCTTTTGAGGAGTCGAAGTTATACACACATTTTTGACTGTGTGGCTGGGGGTCGGAGGGTTGGCAGCCCTAACCTCCACATTGTTCAATGATCAACTGTATAATATGTTAGTGGAAGTGTTGGAATGTTTAGTTTGATACAACCATATAGAAATATTTTGTATAAATATGTGTAAAATTAAGATTGTAGTACTAAAAATAATATACTTAGTGCATTAGTTATTACAGCTAATATTGATTTAGCTCTGTGATAAGAAATTGACATGCTCTTGTGTACTAACAGCAATGCTTTCCTGGCCTCTTAATGCTTCCTCCTCGATATTTTTTCAGTTCCAGGCACTCTGGCACCCACTCTCTTGGTCGCACTCAGGACCTTGTTAGCACCTGGAATTCTCCACCTTTGAACTGTGAAAGATTAGTATCTGCAATCAGTAAATGGCATCATCTCTCTATCACAGCTTTTATACCCCATTGCTTTCTATTCAGCCTCAAACTTTGTTTTTTTCTGCCTGCTGCTTCTTCCCTCATTAAGCCAGCCACATCATTTGATCCCTGTACTCACAGCATTTTCAGGAAAATCCCCTCCTCCTCCTTTTATCCTCAGTCACTCTGGTGTAAATAACAATTATGCAATACACTTTCAGTGTTCCTAGACGCATGTTGTTAGAGAGAGCTGTGTAACAGAATGCCCTGGTGCAGACTGGGGGTCCCTGGATACTGAAGGTCTCCAGTTTTAGCTGGCCTCCTCTCTTAGCTAGGGGGATAGAAACAAGATTCTTAGCGTTGTCCTAATACTCATGTATCTAGTCTTTTCTGCTATAGTCTTCCCCCATACATCTTGGTTTTTAGCCATATTAAGTGTTTTTTCATGTCCCAAATAAGCAATTTTGTCTCCAGACTTTGTGCCATCTTCACTTTTTTTACCTGCCAAACTTTTTGCATCATCTTTAAATGCTCAATTTAACATCCTCCTTTATGAGATTTCAGCTTTTTCTCCTGGACTGTGATTGAGAACCTCTGTCTGGGCTCCAATAACTTCAAATGCGTACTTAAATTTTGAAGCATAATTTCATTTTATGAGAATACATAGATTCCAGACTACTAAGCAATAGAAATATGGATACAAGACAGACACGGGATCACTTGGGACATAGTAAGTATTCAAGAATACTAAATACTTGGTGGATATTTGGGGGAGTGTATTAGGCTGTTTTCACACTGCTGTGAAGAACTTTCTGGGACCCAGTAATTTATAAAGAAAAGAGGTTTCATTGACTCACAGTTCTGCATGGCTAGGGAGACTCAGGAAACTTACAGTCATGGTGGAAGGGGGGAGCAGGCATGTCTTACATGGCAGCAGGTGAGAAAGAGAGAGAAGAAAGACCCACTGATAAAACCATCAGATCTTGTGAGAACTCATTCACTATCATGAGAACAGCATGGTGGAAACCACACCACGATCCAAACACCTCCCCACCATATCCCTTCCCTGACAGGTGAGGATTACAATTTGCATTACAATTTGAGATGAGATTTGGGTGGGGACACAGCCAAACCACATCAGGGAGTATTGTCACTAATAAAGAATGATTGTCCCTAGTACTTTGAAATGTAAGTCTCATGGAACTAACTTATATTTGTTTAATGCAAATTTGAATTCCAGATGGCAGACTAAACATACACATTTTTTACTTATATTTCCAAGTCTTTGTTAAGTTTAAAATGAATTATATAAAACAGCAAGAAGACGAAAATTAAAAGGGAAGTAGTAAGCCACATGTGAAGTATGTGTGAGAGATAGAAGCTGAGGAAGTGGGTGGCAATCTGAAATCTCAGAGAGGTTTTGGGTACATAGATATGCAGAAAGAGAATGAGAACTGGGTCCAAAAAAAGGTGAATAATTGATGGTGAATAGTTGAATAGTTGTGCTGATCAGTTTAGCTTTGCAACTCATTGCCAAAGAATAGATCAAGTTGGAATTTTTGGTCAAATACTACAGGGTTGTCTGTGATATTTAATAGTAAGTGAGTGAGCAGCCTGAGGGTCAAAATTGCTAGCTATGTGTTGAGACCCCAAAGTAAACCTCTTACATTTTATCAGTTGACAGAAGAAACGTGCTCTACATGTGCCTTGACTTAAGCTTATTTTTCATTCATAAGTATTAGGTAATTTTATTAGGTAATATTGTACCAAATATCTGACCATAAGTTTAATTGAATTTGTATCCAAATTAAATCAGTGATTGGATACAAAGACTTGGATGCCATCACAAAGTGTTCAGGCTCTTGAACTTGCTAGGTTCTTACAAACTTTTGAAACAATAGGAGTGCATATGGAATTCTAGGCAATTCACATATCTTGAACATTAGTATTTCCTCAATTAAAATACTTTAAAAATAAAGTATTTATTTTATTTTACTCTAGACCACTAGAGAAAAATACTTTTTGTTTTATTAAATATGTGATTCAACCAGCCTCTGGGTTCATCAGAGAGAAAAATAAATGGCATGTTTTTACCCTTTCTTGTTTTAGGCTTTTAGGCTTCTGATTAGAATTCCTACTAGTCAATCACTTCCAGCGTGCACATTCTAAGTCAGCTGAACTATTACCACAAAATATTTCTCAAAATTTATGTTAGGCTGAAACCTACAAAAGTTAGTTGTTTTTTTTCTTAAGATCAAAGAATGTGAAATATTAGCAGGTCATATGGTTTATACTGTGAAAGCAAACTAAGTATGTCCTGAGAAAGACGTCATACTTCCATATTTGAGTCCTCGTGGATGAAATGCAACCTAACTTAATAAGCAGAGAAGATTTTAAACCTAACCTAGGAGTTTGCACTTGTGACAATAGCTGAGTCTTGGTCAATCCAAACAACCATACTTCAGCCACTCAAACACCAATGAGTGTTCAAACTGTGTTCAAATAAGGCAAACGTCAAACTGCAACCAATCCACCTGTTTCCGTACTTCACTTCTGATTCTTATATGTCACTTTACATTTTTGTCTATAAATTTGTTCTGACCACAAGGCATCCCTGGGGTATCTCTGAATCTGCTGTGATTGTGGGGGACTAATTCATGAATCATTCATTGCTCAATTAAACTCCTTTAAATTTAGTTTGTCTGAAATTGTTCTTTTAACAATATTGTCTCTCCTGGGAGTCAAACTCATATGGCAGGCAAGGATTTGAAGGGATTGTTTTCCAAAAGATGGAAGGTAAAAGTTGTCATTTTCTTAAGGTTTAGGCAGAAACTGGTATAGCTATACTTCTACCATATTCTATCAGTTACATGCTGTCCTGGATCTGGCTCTTATGCAATGAAAGAGGACAAAGGTGGCCTCACCTTCCCCCCCCCCCCCCCACCAGTGCTCTGCTAAAAATATCTGTCTCTTGCTGCATGGCCTGTCTTTCCTTGAATTTTAGGCTGTTTCATTTCCTTGCAATATCAGCTCTCTGTTGGATTCAAGAATAGAGATGATTTTGTAGTATGTCCCACATATTTTTCAAAATTATTAAGGTATTGGTAATACTCTTTCATGTTCAGTATCTTAAATGGAAGTGGAACTCTCTTGCTATAAATTTTGAATTAGCAATTCTAGACTCTAGACTCCAAAGGAGTTGTATCTACAAAAGTTCTGAGGGAAAATAATTGTGAAGCTAAAATTCTAAAAAAAAAATCCTTATTTAATCAAATTGTCATTCTAATATAAGAATAAGAAACAATAGTTTTAGATTTATAAGAACTAAAGAAATCATCTTTATATAAATTTCTGGAGAAATCGATTTCTGAGAATGTCTTTCAGCAAAATAAGGGGAAAAAATAAGAGGGGGATATATTGGGACTGAAGTAACAGTGGCTCTAACCCAAGAGGTAAGTGATTTGATGTTCCAGAATCATTTTAAGCAGGCTTAGAGGTCGAATGTATAAAATATAATATGTAAAATATAGCATGACACAGAGGGCAATTAGGGTCATTCTGATTCTTGATCTTGATCTGAGTTTCAATGATAAAAATAGATTGGCCAAATAATGACATGGTAACCACACCTCTATTATCGTTACATACACTTTTTACTCCATGCTGCACAGATATATACAATTTTTTTATCTTCCCAAACGACAATAACTTACCTGCCCATCTTCTTATTAACAATAATGTAGATAATGTCTCTTAGAGTAGAGAAATGTAATCAGTTATTTGATAAGTGTGTGAGTTTGTTCATGTGGTCTTATAGGAAATAACAAACATAATTTAAATTGGCACAGGTCGTACATAGAACATTTTAAAAATTTCTATCTAATGTTAAAACCATGGATTTTTAAATAATGTATTTGACTTTTACAGTCATTAAGAATGTTCAAAATTTTGTTGAGCTTAATGTGAATTAAGATTTTTATATTAGAATATCATGGGTTTGGTGAATAGAATTCTAAAACATAAGTATATCTAATTTGAGTAACGTAGGTTATGCAGTGTGATTCATTAGAATATATAATGTGTTGTTTAAAGTTATTATGATCATTAGACAAAAGATGACCACCTTTAAAATTATCTCATAGATCTAAGTAGTAGATAAAATAGACAAAAGTAATGTAAAAATAATAAACATTATCAATGAAGGGTCAGTGGATAACTGTGTGGCCCCAGTTCTTATACTCAAAAGGAAACCATATCACTTAAGTGATATTATGAGAAAAATGAACCAAATTCTTAGGAAACATCACACAAACTTTAAACCAGGAACACTTGATTGTTAAAATTTCTTTCATATATGCCAATGCCATGAAAAACAAAGCATTGAGGACTTATTCCAGTTTAAAGGAGACTCAAGAGACATTACCACCAAATCCAATATGTGATGTAACATAAGCTATTAAAGACGTAGCTGGGTCAATTCATAAAACTGAAATATAGAAGGTAGATCAAATAAAGGTTTTCTATCAACATTCCAGTTCCTGAAATGGTAGCTGTACTGTGGTTAACAAAGAGGATGCCCTTGTTAGAACATAAATGATGAAGTACTAAGGGATGTAGGAACCATGTGTCAGTGACTTGCACTTGGCAGTGAGTGTGCAGGTGTACAAGCACGCACACACCGTGTACACGGTGGATGATCCAACAGTCAGTACATCCGGGAAAAGGATTTATGGGAGCTCTATGTACCATTGTTGCAATTTTTCCGTAAGCTTGAAATCAGCCTCAAATAAAAGTTAAAAAATATCACCCCAGGAAAGATTGGCATAACATTATTTTCAATGAATACTTCCAAATCTTCCTTTATGTATTGAAAGCTACTGGAGCACACTGATTTCACATTTGGGATTTAACCACTTTGCCTTAATTATAAACGTAGATGTAAGTGTAACCAGTATAAGCTATATTGAGAAGCACAAAATTTTAGTTACTACACAGTTTCCTTTTAATCTCAATGAAATACATTTCAAGTCATACTAATATATGTTGGTTTTGAACTACTTGTAGTCCTCAGAAAACTGAAACCCAAACCCTCTTTTAAGTTCATGCCTCCTTAAACTATGGAAGCTATAAAGATTTATGTCTTATGAAGTTTATTTTAACACATAAGTTATTAGATTCTTTTTAAAGCATTATTCTTATTATTTTATTTTTAGAGACAAAGTCTCACTCTGTTAACAGGACTAGAGTGCTATGATGTAATCATATCTCACTGCAGCTTCAAATTCCTGGGTTCAAGCCATCTTTTTGCCTCAGCCTCCTCAGTTGCTGGGATTAAAGCATGAGCTACCACGCTAAGCATACAAATTGTTAGGTTTGATGAAATGATTATTGATAAAATCAACAGAATCAATAATTATTGATAAAATCAACAAATTATTAGGTTTGAGGAAATAATTATTGATAAAATCAACAAATTATTAGGTTTGAGGAAACAATTACTGAAAAAATCAACAGAATCAATAATTATTGATTAAAATCAACAAATTATTAGATTTGAAAATAATTATTGATAAAATCAACAATTTGTCAATAATTATTGATAAAATTGATAACATCAAACAGAATTATTATAAGTTAAATATTTACAGTGTGTTTTAGAGAAGATATCTGTACAAAGGATTGAAACAACAAAATATCATTGGCTTGGAATTTGTATAGAATTTTCCCCTTAAATGTAGACTCTCATCTAAACACATGAACAGAAGACATTCAGATTTACAAAATGGTGCTTTATTGGCCAGCCTAGAAATTTTTCTTATTTCCCCATCCCCCTTTTTACTTACTCCTGAGGCCTTAATATCACAGAAGACGGAAATTCATCTGCACTCTGCTTAGTATGTGTAACCAGCTGTGATTTTATTTTTTGATGCTGCCACATGAAAAAAAGTTTTGTTTTTTTCTTCCGGAGCTATAGGTGTTAATTGGTGTCTTTGTATCTTGCTAATTAAGTTCTAGCAACACCTTCTCCCTCTTCCTCGTTTGCATTTAATGAGCTCACTTGTTGTGTTAATTTATTAGATAATTAGATAAAACAAAAAAAGTTGAGTTTCTTCAGGAGTGGCTTTGGAAAGTGCCCCTTAAATATTCAAACACAGATAAAAATGTATACATTACAAAACAAAAAAATCACTTTAAGAAGAAATATACTTAATGTTAGCCTGCAGACTCATACTGACATTTTAAATAATGTGATCATTAGGGCTTATACAAAAAAAAGAAAAGAGAGATTGATTCAAAAGCTCAGGCAATCACAATTATTTTGGTATAAGCAAAACAGAATCACATATGGTACAATCTGATGCTCATACCAAAAACCTTTGCAATATTTAAGTACAATAAACAAATTATCAGTTAAGCAATGTGCCCCTTGGACTCTCATTACCATTTTTATTTGCATGTTCATTTTTTTCTGAAAAATTTTTAAGCCAATGGCCAGGCAGTATTAAATTCTTTGCTGCTTAGCAGGATGCCAGAATTTATTTGACAAAGAGCGGAAAAATCATTGATGTACAGTTAAACTGATCGTTGCTTACTAGTAGAATGCTGTCATTCATCAGCAGTTAGGGAATTGTGGAAATCATTTGGCGTGAGAACATCCAGATGTTATTGATTCCAATAACTGGTCCAACTCAAACTCATTTAGGCCATTAGCTTTCCGACTTGTCCAGTATCATCAGAAAAGGCAACGACATCTCTTACTGCTCTATGTTTGCCTTTGGTTAAGCAATGGATTCCACGGGACTGGCATATTCTGGCTGCCCTCTAGAAAATCTAAACATTCAGTGTCAAAAGTACACATCTTTAAAAATAACTCTCAATCTCAAGGTAAAGCAAACATTCAAAATTCAAAATATCAAGCTCTAAATATTAATACTAAACAGGCATATATCAGATCAACATTGAAATTGTATGTAATGAACAACAAATGATAAATTAAAGCTGAAAGTCATCATGATGTACAATATTTCAGATATTCTTTGACAGATGTAATGACAGAAGCTACTACCTTGCCTGAATCAGTTTTAGTAACATGAAGCTTCCCAGCTAGGATTAGCACATTTTCATATGAATCCTTAAAAAAGTGCAATAACTACTCCAGGAGAGGATGCTGTCAGTGTTTCCTGAGGGATAGCACTACTATTTCCAGGCTGTCTGCATTACAGCAACACTTCGCTTTAGGATGGAAACATGTTTGTAGCGAGGCTGTGAGCTCAACAGTAAGATCAGTTTGTCTCCATTTGATCTTTTGATGAAATGCAATGGGGTAAAATCTCTTCCCTGTGTTGTTAGTAGCTCAGGAATCAGAAAAGAGATTTTTTTTCTCCTACGTATTCAAAAAGAATCAGAACCAGGTAATTGACATAGCCAACTAAAACCTCTACAGCTATTAGTTTTGTTCTGCCTCAAATGCCAACTTAAATCCCTTATGACTGTTAAAAGCATAAAGGGGAAGAGAATGCCCAGAGAGGCAATTGGAGAGACAGAGATAGCAGAGCTGTGAGAAGACTGTTTGCAGAAAATATTCTTCCCATGTGTGGACTTGGCCTTTGAAGCAGAGAATTACAACAGGAAATTAGGAATAGGCTGGTGCAGCCTCATAAACAAGTACAAAATTGTGTCAGCGCACCAAAATATTTCACTAGACTGCCCTTCCCCTAGGAGGTTCACAGGTGGTATAATAAATGAAATCAGCAATCCTTCTGCATGTCTTGCTTCTCTGGTTATTTTGGCTCAGCCGACCATTAGTTATTTGTAAGCTGGGGCATAAATACAGACACGAGTTGAATATTTATGTACAGTTCCAGAATCCCCCCTTCATTAATTTGTCTGCATATAGGGAATATAGCTATGAGGGGAATGGAAAATATTTACTCTGGGAGCCCTTAAACGTAATGCATTAATAAGAATGTGCTCTTGGTGCGGGAGGTCCTGGAACTCTTGGTAGGTGTTGGGTCCCTACTGACACTTTATCATTTTCTTTTTTCTTTCAAATGTATATAAAACTGAAAAGCTGCTTTTAGCAGTTAGCAAGTATTGACATTGCCAGACTCATCCTATAAGAAGTTACCTAAAATTTTGTCCAGACATAATATTTTTTATTAGCTTACTTGTAGAGTCCCTCCTCAGAGCCCAACTAAACATAATACTACGCATTCTTTTGCCTTTGTATAGAAAGAACATTCTGAGACTTCTTTGTTTTTCACTGAACAGTAAAATTAACCGGTTACTAAATTCATACGTTCATTAAAGTCATTGTTACGATTCTTATTAAAAAAATACTCAAGGAGTAAAGAAACATAAAAGTTGACACTAAAAATAATATCACCTATGTCCAACTTTCTCTGGATATTAGATTTGGAATGTATGCATAGAGAATGATCTCAATGTCAAAGATTTAATGCTGCAAGAGAAAGCACCTTCAAAAGAACACCTCCTTTAATTTTACGCTATCTTCTCACTTATCCAATAATGTCTATAGGACACACTCCTTTTTTGTTCTTTTTGTATAAGAAGGAATTATGGCGGTTGCCATATTAAAGCACTTTAACAGTGCTTCCTAAAGTTTGGTAGAGGACCTTCTTAAAATTTTACTTCACCCTGCATCTTTCTGGATATGTGTCACTCCTGAGATGGTTTTTCCAGGCTTAGATTAGTTTCCTAAATCTCTCAGCTTTCTTTTGTCTCAAGAGACACAGCGATTGAATTATATCATGAGTTTAGTCTGGACTATCTTGAATCTCCCAAGAAGGAAACTGAAATTCTGTAAAATGACTTATACTTAAGGGTGAAGGAATTAAGAGACATCTCAAGCTATCCCCTTATTAAAAGGTAAACTAGAAATCATAAAATAATATACTCAACACAGCGCTCAGAAATGATTAAATCCAACAGGCTTGCCAACAGAATTGCACCATAGAATTGCCAGGGGAGTTATCCTGAAGCACCAATTCTGGGCTGTGCCTTTGACCTGCTAGGTAGCTAAACGCCAGTGATTTTGAAAGTAATTCCCTGTGACTCTATTGAATCTCCACAAATCTTGTGTAACCTCTTGATTTAAAAAAAAAAAAAGCTAATATTTTTTCCAGTTTAAGACACTTATTCAAAGTCGAACATGCTTTAGTGATGGAGATGAATCTGCTTTTAAATGTACTGAAACAAACTGATAGGAGTCATGTTTCTTATTGTTTCCCAGTATAAAGTTAAATAGGATATTTCTGATAAGTCATTTAAATATCCTTAAAATATTCACAATATCACTTATTCTATTTTTATCTTCTGTGGTAATGTTAATGAAATAAAATGAAGTATTATATCAAGGGCTTGCTGAAACTAATGAGAAATCTTAGGCCTTTAAAATATTCATCTCATATTTTTAGAGGAAATATCAATCATTTTTATATATTTCTTAATTTATGAGGTGAAAAGTTAGCTTTTACGAATCTTATCAGGCTACATTGAGTAATAATAAAGAAAATTAAGAGTTTAGAAATGTTTCTTTGGACTATCAGTAAAATCTTTAAAAAGAATAAAAAACACTCATCCATATGTGTGAGAGACATAAAGTCAGACTTTGTTGAAATGCAAAATGGCCTTGGACTATTTCATGGAATGAAACTACATGGTAGCACATCACTTTTCCAAATGGGGTCATGTGGTCGTGGCTCTTACCCTCTCATGGGGGTGAGAGCACACTCTTCCAAAGGAAAAATAGTGGCAATCCAGTCCCAAGATGCTACCTAACATAGGATCACAGATCAGTAATCTGCCAGTTTCTCAAAAGAAAGAGCTTTCAGGAGTGAGAGTAAGGATGTGTTTCAATGACAATACCCCAGATATGATACTATTCTGAAAATGTGGGGTTTTATGAGGGATGGCAACCGTACAATATGCTAGATCTCCGCATCAGGAAGAAATATTATTTTTTGTTACATGTTACAAATATGCCCAAAGACTGTGATTTAAACACATAATGTATTTAGGCCGGATGTTGTGACTCACATAATCCCAGCACTTTGGCGGGGCCGATGTGGGTTGATCACCTGAGTTCAGGAGTTCGAGACCAGCCTGGCTAACATGGTGAAACCCTGCCTTTACTAAAAATACAAAAATTAGCCAGGTATGGTGGTGGGCACTTGTAGTCCCAACTACTCGGGAGGCTGAGGCAGGAGAATCACTTGAACCCAGCAGGCAGAGGTTGCAGTGAGCTGAGATAGCACCACTACACTCCAGCCTGGGTGACAGAGCAATACTCCATCTCATAAATAAATAAATAGTGTTTACATTTTTTTCATGGAAAAACAAATCTGAAGTTAGGCACTCCAGAGCTGAATTTCTCAGTCTCAATTCCTATTCATTTTCCTATGTTTCTTGAGGGTTTCTCTATTATAAGGCCTGAAAAGTAAAATAATTAAATGCTTTATCTTCTGCCCTCCAGAAGTAGGGACATCATCACATCATTTTACCTTTAAGACATTGGACTGGATTCATAGATGAATGAGCCATATACAATATACAAAAGAGTATGAAGAAGAGAGACAATCTCTAAAGCTCATTTTATAACTAATATTGTAGTTTAATGTAGTAAGAAACAAAGCTAGAGGATGGTTGATAGAATGAAGAGGGCACTTTAAATCAGAGAGACAATTTGAAAGAAAGAAACATTTTTATTGCCAGGCGGTGGCTCACTCCTGTAATCCCAGCACTTTGGGAGGCCGAGGTGAGCAGATCATGAGGTCAAGAGATCAAGATCATCCTGGCCAACATGGTGAAACCCATCTCTTTTTTTTTTTTTTTTTTTTCTTTCTTTTCGTGTGTTCCTTGGTCCCCGGCGGGCTCCGCCCCCCCCCCCCCCCCCCCCCCCCCCCCCCCCCCCCCCCCCCCCCCCCCCCCCCCCCGGGCGCCCCCCCCCCCGCCCCGGGGGGGGCGGGGTTTCCCGGGGGGGGGGGGGCCCCTACTAAAAAATACAAAAATTAGCTGGGCATGGTGGTGCGCGCCTGTAGTCCCAGCTACTCTGGAGGCTGAGGCAGGAGAATTGCTCGAACACAGGAGGCGGAGGTCGCAGTGAGCTGAGATCATGCCACTGAACTCCAGCCTGTCACCTGGTGACTGAGCGAGACTCTGTCTCAAAAGAAAGAAATACTTTTACTTAATTTGATTTATTATAGATTTAAAAATTAGTTTAAAAATGTAACTAAGAACTTACAGTTATAAGCTGTTCTTTTTCAAATGTCATCATGATAATGCTGCATAATCACCCATTCAAAAATTTCATGGCTTAGAACAATAAACATTTACTATGGAGCTCTCTGTTTTGTGGTTGGGTGAGTTTTGGCTACTCTTGACTTGGCTGAGCTGGGAGGATGCATCCGCTTCAGGCTGCAAGTTGGCTGAGCTTGGCTCATCCCTTTTCATTCCGAGGCACAAACGGAAGTGCTCGGAGCAGTCTAAGCTGTGGCATGTTCCTTGAATGCAATGAGAGAAGCTTAGGGCAAGACCAAAACATAAGCACACTTGATTAAGTCAAAAGGCAAGAACAAGAGAAGTGGACACCACCAATCATCAAGCCGTGATAAAAAATGTCAATGCCCTACTACTGGGTATTGGAGTGCTGGTACTGATCATTCAGCCTTTTACAAAGCACTGGCAAAATGCAAGTTATTCATATAGAATTGTTAAATACAAAAACCTACTTAAAACTGAAGGGTGTATTAGCTAACTGTCTCAAATGTACTTTTTGTTTGTTCTTTTATTTTTGAGACGTAGTCTCACTCTATCTGCCAGCCTGGAGTGCTTGGCAAGATCTCGGCTCACTGCAAGCTCTGCCTCACAGGTTCAAGCGATTCCCCTGCCTCAGCCTCCTGAGTAGCTGGGATTACAGGCGCATGTCACCACGCCAGGCTAATTTTTGTATTTTTAGTAGAAGCAGGGTTTCACCATGATGGTCAGGCTGGTCTCGAACTCCTGACCTTGTGATCCACCCACCTCAGCCTCCCAAAGTGCTGAGATTATAGGCATGAGCCACAGTGTCTGGCCAAATATACTTTTTAAATTTAAGGTATAAGGACTTTCACTGCAGATAAGTATACAATTATGAAGAAGATAATTGCTTTGGTAACTGGGAAAGTCTTTTTCAAGTAGAAGTGAATGCAGAAACAAGCATTCCAAGCTCAACCAATGACTTATAGAATAGGCTGGAAAGAGAGTTCTACTTCACAGTAAAGAAAGGGCACTTGGAACTGAGATGGAGACGCTAAACTCACCTACTCCTGTCGGGCTTTGCTGATCCTTCGTGGAATACACTCTTTAATTATCACGGAAGCCACAAATGTACTCTGCATTCATTGTGATTTGATGTATAATTGGTTCTTACCTTCTCTATGCTTAACATTTTGCTTAGAACTGAGCTCTTATCTGCAGGTATTATAAGGCTTTTAAAATGACATTTTTTTCCTCTCGACTTTAGAGGAAGTATGTCTTTGTTTGTTTTGTTTTGTTTCTTAGGGACAGGATCTTGCTCTATCACCCAGACTGGAGTGCAGTGATTTGAGCATAGCTCACTGCAGCCTTGAACTCCTGGGCTCAAGCCATCCTTCTGCCTCAGTCTCCCAAGTAGCTGGGACTACATGCTTGGCTAATTTTTTGTTTTATTTTATTTTTTAGATATGGGGTCTGGCTATATTCCACAGCTGATCTCAAACTCCTGGCCTCAAACTCCTGGCCTCAAGCAATCCTCCCACCTCAAGGTGGGAGGCCAGTACCTTGCCTTCCAAAGTGCTAAGATTATAAGCATGAGCCACTGGTTACAAGACCTGGCCAGAAGTATGGGGTTTTATATGCTTTCATATATAATACATATTTAGGTTTTCTCTATGATGAAATTATGTTTGGTTTACTTTTAGTAAACCATATGTGCTTTGAATTAATTTAAAAATAGTTGTGATTCATTTATTTTCAACTACTACTTTCCTTCTATTTTGGAGGTACTCAGTTAAAAGATTACCTTTATGTTTTGCCACAGAGTCTGAGTTGACACAAAAGCATTTCTTGCTCCCTGGTTGGCTGACAAAAAGCCCTACTCACTGATGGCACTGAGGAAGGACACAGCCTGTTGGACAAACCAGCCCTAGGCATTAATATCACATGGACAAAAGGATCCTAAGAGTTTAGACAACTGTTTACCTTTGTGAGACTGAGACAAAAAATGATAAGAAATTTAGATAAATATTTCCTTTTGTAAAAACGACATGAATCATAAGTTTCCTACACTATAAATTAGAAAATTTAAATTACATAAAACTATATGCAGTTATAACTTTTTTCTTCATATGGGCATTTTTTATGCACTAAGATATTTACCCCACTTTTACAATCTTGAATTCTATTGGGAGTGTATTATTTTCAACTCATAAATCACCTTTTAAACTGAACCTATATTTATGGAATATGGATGTTCCACCAGCTGGTTCCAAAAATGATTCAGTTATAATAATCAGCTCAATTATATGGTTAAAATGTGAAGCCTGAGTCACTGAAAAGTTAGGTCACTTAATTTGTCCAATGCAGTTTCTAAAGTTTTCAAAAAGTGTGTTAGATTTAAAAGAGACTTGAAAGGGAATCCAATGCAATGTCATTATGGCTGGGGATTTTCTCATCAAAATTCTTGAAAGTACTGAAGGATGAAGCCCCAGTGACACTCTCATTACATATGTAGATCAGAAACTAAGAAGTTGGTGAGTAACATTTGAAAGGAATAACACTGAAATATAAAAAAAGATGTGACTCATAATTGAAAAAGAAAGTCATGTAAATTGAAAGTGCAAAAACTTTACAGGAGAAATTTATGAGTGCAAAAATGAGTAGTAAAATAAAGATGAAAGTAAATATGATTGCCCAAAACACATTAACAAATGGAACAAATAAAACCAATGAGAATGGGCTGCACTAAGAGTAACAGGAAAGTTTAACCCAGGCAATTTCCATCAATTACTTGGGAAATTTGATAATAATCAGTTAATATGTGAGCAGCATGGTTAGTTAATAATTCCACTTTAAAAAATTCACTGAGTTACACAGAAAAGGACAGAGTATATATGGAAGACATACATAGCTTCTGTATCAGTGTGACACTGCTGTGAGTAATTAAACACCATTTCCAGGAAAGATTTATTCAGTTGTTTCTGGAGGGTGTAGATACATCCAGGACATTCAGCTTCATTGATTTCTCATTTGTTTTAGTTTTTACCATCTCTTAAATTGGGGGGGAAATGACGTGTTATTCACTGTTCTTTTCTTCTGAGATGTCAATCTAAATCAGTTATCTTATTAAACATTAAGCAAATTTTGTTCTGATTTAGGCAATTACAATGCTTAGTGAACAAGAAAATGATCATAACAACGGAATTAGGTTTTGTGGATATGATCAGGTCACCTGTTTGAGGTATCTGCCTTTTCCTGCATTCATAATAACCAGTATTTCTCTGATTACTTTTATACTGTCCCCATAAGTAGTGGAGTTCCCACTTCAGCAATGAAAAACAGAATTCAGAGGAAATGTAACCTTCTGAATTCTTGTAGTGCAAATTTCCTCTTCATCCGGTGCCATGCTCATCTGGAAGAAATAATTTGTCAAATATTCTCCACAACCAAACAGCAGTCATATTCCTTCAGAAAATTTTCACACTAAAAACAACTGTTAGTTTTACACTGACAGCGCCAGTCAATCCTAGAGTCTTTGGATCCTAAATTTATCTACAGAGTTCAGATGATTTTTGCCAACGTCATCCATCAATCAAGTGGCAAAGCAGATGTGTGGATTTTAATGCAGATAGTTTCTGTCCAGCTATCTGCTTTCCATCTTGGATGCTGGTTTTACTGTAGGGCTGGCTCTCCTCTTAAATCTAAGATGATCGCTAGCACTTTGTAAGGGTACATGGTTCTTCCTCAGCATCCACTGAAAAAAGAGTGGATATCTTTTTCTCAGGAAATTCGTAGCTGGGTATTTAGATCACAGGTACATTCTGAAACAATCATCGTTACCTACAGAAAACAATATATTAACTGGCTTATTGAGGATCCTATACTTGGAGACAGTTTCACCCAAACACAAAGGTTTAAGAAAGGGAGGATTGGTTCCTCTTCCTCAAGAAAAATTAAATCAGTGTTGATGAAAGACTTGGAATGCGTACTGAGAGGCAAACAATAAACACAAGATTATCAATCAGATCTGCTGGCCCTCAATATTTTCTTTTCTTTGCCATATCAGAAAATCTACTGTGATTCAGCGCTCGCTCAATAAATATATTTCCCTTGGATAAAAGCCATTGGTAAAATAACCAACAAGTCGTCCACCTTTGAACCTTTAACCATATTCATGTCTACCTACATTATGCATATTTCTTTGCTTCCCAGATTCCATCATAGTCAAATACTTCTTGAGAGCCAGCCATGTGCTAGGAAACATGGACATGAATGGATTTATAGGATGTGGTTCCCTTATCCCAACTCTTGGAGGATGACTGGGGATCATCCATGCAGATGATGGAGAAAATTTTCAAAGAGAAGTGAAAATGAATGCTAACAAGATAATTAAAGCAGCATAGAACGTTCAGAAAACTGCAAGAAGCTTCATTGCTTAACCCAAAAGTGTGAGGGAGGAGAGGCAATGATTGGTGGAAATGAGATCTTGAAGCTTATATTACCCAAGCAAAGCTGGAGATGTATTTATCATGAATAGAGTACCAGCGAATAATCTTCCCAGGTGAGCAGCATTTTTGTTTGTACTTTAATAGCAGAATTCCTTCTGGCAAGGGTGTGGCACGTCACCTGGGAATGGGAAGAATATAATGCCTTTAGTGAGGCAATGCTGAGGCTATTACCAAGGCCCAGGCTAGAAATGAAGCCCAGACGAAGAAGGCAGAAGTAGGTTTGGTGAGGTGAAAACAGATTCAGGTCCTCTTTAACACAGAGACTCTTAGGACTGGGAGAGAATTAAATTTAGTGGATGGGGAAATGAGAAGCAGGGGGAGCATGACCTGGTTTTCTGACTTAGTGTCATCGTGCGTGGTAGTGCATTAAGAGAGGCAGAAATTGTACTTGAAGGAAAAGGCTTGTAGAGGAGAAGAGTCATTTTAAATATGCTAAATGTGAAGGGTATGAGACATTTCGGTGGGCAGGTCTAACAGGCAGCTTACAATACATGTGTGCAGAGCCCCGTAGAAGAATCTAGGCATGGCGTGTCTGCTCCAGGGTCATCAGTATGTATGTGGCAGTCAAAACAATAAGAGTGGGGTGATATCATCCAGGGAGAGTGTTTCCAATGAGAAGTAAGCAAATAGAAGACATTTGGATAACGCCCAATATGTAATGAATGAATTAAAGATACAGAGCTAGTCAAGGAGATGAAGAATAAAAGGTCAGAGAAATAGGAACATATTTGAGGAGAAGAGAGTAATCAGCAGAAAAATTGAAGGAACAGACACCAAGAAAGCCAAAGCCAGCCACGTAGAAGAGCTTCGCATTTGAAATCTTTTTTTTTTTAAAGAGGCATTCTTAAATCAACGCTGCCCTTTATTTTGTTTGGAAAGATGATTTATTGATTCTTTAATCACTCCGCATTACCACTGAGATTTCTTCGGAGGTCTCCAATTCTCATTCTTTATTTCACTGATCGAAATTCTGAGGTGCAGAGTATGTCAGGATCTACTCAAGGTTACACATTTAGCTGACAGCTGTGTCGAGACTAAAATCTCATGATTGTTATTTGAGTTCATCTGTAGAATTTTTAATAACTTATCCTCTGAACATAAACCATAACCTTTATTTATGTTTTAAGAGCACATACACCCCTTTACATTAAGTCCTCCAGCTTTGCAACCCCTTCATTCTTATCAGGTATCAATTCTTCAGACATCCCTCTCTTCGGTCATTCCTCTCTTTCCTTCTCAGGCTGGATATGTAAATGCCAATCATTCCCCTCATCACAAACTGATTCCATCATCTTTTGTCCTTCATTTCTACCCGATCCTAAAACCTATGCATCAAATCAATCCCCTGGTCTCTCTTTGTAGGCTCCACCCTTGTGTCGAACACAATGCTGCAGTTATGTGAATTGGTTCTAATTCTAATTCTTGCCATCTAAATCCTTCCTGATCCCACAGTGCTGTATAGAAAATATGTTTCTATTCTGGGTCAGCATGTGACATGCTTTTTCTGTAGGCTTATACCTTCCCTGATTATTAAAAGTTTATTTCCAGACTCTCCTTTCCTGATATTCAGAATACACTTCACATGCTACTTCACAGAGACAGAACACTGTCAGCTAGGAACACATGCCACTGTGGGTCCGTCATGCTAAACCATATCAATTCACATCTTCCCTTATTCTTCCATTTTGTTACCCTTTTCTTTGTACAATGTCAGTCTATTCCAACCTCTCCCACTGCTTCAAACATCTTATTTTGTCAGTGATTATCCTTCTCTTGTGGATCTCCAACACCTTACCCTCTACCAAATCTTTTCCCTTTGCCAGTAACCATAAAGATTTATTTTTAGATGATGTAAATTTCTATCATTTTATGTTAGCTCTAGCTTATCCCCTCTCCCTCCTATTCCTCCTCTCATAGTTGCGTATTTAGGTCACATGTACACTCTCAAGCACTAACTGTTGCCAACAGAAACAGTATATTAACAGGCAGTTAATGTAAGTATGAACTCCAAATTTCCAACAGAACATGCTTGACACTCTGGTTTGTGTGTGTGTGTGCCTGTGAGCTTGTATGTGTGTCAAGACAAGTTTATGACAAGGAGAGACCCACAGAAGGTCATCAAAAGTTAGAAATTGAAGTTAGAATACACGTAAAAGGAATTTTCTAACCCACGTCTGCCAAAGTGTTTTCTCATAATTCATGGGAAGATATACCTGAAGGTTGTCGTCATAAGTCCGCTACATGGTATTTACCATTAATGTAGGTAGCATGGGCCTAAAAAGGATGAAAACTGGTATTAACACAGTGTTACACAGCAGGTACTGTGCTAAGGGCTTTATGAGGACTGGTTAAATTAGTCATATTATAATATACTTAAAACTTTAATTTCATGGTGGGATAATTTACTCTCATGTCATTATAATTGTTGTACAATCCTGAATTAAGGAACCTTTCAAGATGTTATTAATGAAACATATCTTTACTGAGTGAATTCCGTCTGGCCCTCCCAGTCAAAAGGCTTACACTCAACTTTGGCTAAAAGTGATGTGGGTTTCTGACTGCTGCCATAACATTTATTTGGAGGTAAGATGCCCTATATATTACAGATGGACTTTGGGAAGTGACTGAGGGTGACAGAAATTAATTGACAACAAACCTCCAAATGGAATTTTTTTGCTGGAGAGTAAAAAATGCAAATTTCTAGAACACAACGGTATGAAATAATGCAGTATGAATGGTTAAGGAAGCTCCCTAGGTTTTGAAGTTCTGTATTAAAAGATAAGTAATTTTCAATGAAAATAATATGCAGAAACAAATACTGGGTAAAGTTAATAATTAACAAATATTACAGAGGGCCGGCAGTCTGGACTGGTCAGAATGAAACTTTCATAGAGGAAAGAGGGAAAGTGAAGCTGCTAAAGTAATGAAATAAGAGATATCAGTGTCTCTAAAATAAGACCAAGGAATTTGAGGGTTTTTTTTGTTTTTTGTTTGTTTTTATTGTTGTTTGAGATGGAGTCTCTCTCTGTCGCCCAGGCTGGAGTGCAGTGGCATGATCTTGGCTCACTGCAACATCCGCCTCCCAAGTTCAAGTGATTCTCCTGCCTCAGTCTCCCAAGTAGCTGAGTGCATGCCATCATGCCCAGCTGATATCTTTTTTCTTCTTCTTTTTTTTTTGTGGGGGAGAGATTTTTAGTAGAGATGGAGTTTCACCGTGTTAGGATGGTCTCGATCACCTGACCTCATGATCCATCTGCCTCAGCCTCCGAGAATGCTGGGATTACAGGCGTGAATCACTGCACCTGGCGGAATTTGAGTTTTGCAGGCAGTGAGGAGCCTCTGAAATCCTGAGAATTGATTCAACATGAGCAAAATTGTATTTTGGAAGCAGCCAGCTGGCACGCATGAGTGATTGGCGAGAAGGCACTGGTTAGCAGGTCTTTGCAGGTGTTTCTCTTGAGTGCTAGTTTAGTGTGTCGGCAGTGGGGTTGCTGTGAGGGAATTTAAGACGCCTAAAGGAGCAGCTCTTAACAACTACTCGAGGGGATGAAGATATTTAGAAGAAAAGTCAACAGTGACTCCAAGCTTTCCCTGAGTAAGTTGTATCTTATTCCAAGATTATTTTGAATATATCCAGGCTATATACTCTGAATGTATCCTTGATATATTAAAGATTCATCTTGAATAAGTTACACAGACCTGATGCCATTCAATATTAGAGGTAAGATAACAATGTACTGAATTCTCCTATAAAGAGTAAAAATATGTTTTACCTATTCTACAAGTATTCAACATATTAAGAAACTTATCTAGAGTTTTCTGGAGACTAAAGTCATGGCTGTTGTTGATTTTGTTAATTAGGAAGTTTATATGAACCAATACAGAACTACACTGCTTTAACTGTATAATAGGTCCTATTTTTGACATGGCTGATACAGCTTTTGTAAGAGGTTTTTAAATTGAGAGGACTTGACTTCTAGCTTTAATATTCAGAGAAATACACTAGGATAGCTATTCAGGTCATTTGAATATTTTGTGCAATTTCTCATGCTCATTATGTCAGGTTTACATTCTTGCTGTCTCCTATAACTCAAACTTTGTTTTGAGTATCATGATTTAAACAATCATAAAATATTACCAAAGAAACCTTAAGGCTCTAAGTAATACAATAATTAGTGTCTTCTAATAACTCAATAGAATACACACATAATTTTCTCCCACTATTTCCTCTCAAGATTTTGAAACCTCAATTCAAGTTTTAAAAACTGACCTATACTAGGTACTAGAGTTCTACATTGGAAATGTTAATAGACTGTATACCGCACCTAGTAAAACATGAAACCAGTGTACTAAATGGTTTGAGAGTCTGACTTTTACTCTGGGTCAGCCAACTTTAGATTCTTTTGTGAAGGCGTCTTCTACCTGCACTTCTGCTCTCCAAAGAACCCCCTATAAGTCATTTTTTATCTTTCATACTTTTATTCTACATCTAAAACCTTGAGGGGATTTGTTAATTTCTTTTTAAAATTCTCATTTGTAACATTTTTCACACAAATGTATAAATATTTATTTGGGAGTTTAGAATTCTCTGGTGTCTCTCATTTTTTATATCAACTCCATAAGGACATCCCCTTGCATTACTTGGTGTAGGTTTCTGTGTGCCTCTTTAGTGTGAAATAAATTAGTTTTGAGTAACTGTATCTTGATGTTTTTTAATACATATTTCTAACATGAGACTGAAATCTAACATATTATCATCACCAAAAATAATCTGAAAAAATAGAATATATATGCACATACAACATAGAGTGAATAAGATCTATTATTTGATAGCACAACAGGTGACCGTAGTTAAGAATAATATACTGTAAATTTTAATATAACTGAAAGAGTATAATTGGATCGTTTGTAACACAAAGAAAAAAATAAATGTGATGATGGGTATCTGCACCACTACAAAGCACGGTGGCTCATGCCTGTAGTCCCAGTATTTTCGGCGGCTGAGGAAAGTAGATCACTTGAGGTCAGGAGCTTGAGACCAGCCTGCCCAACATGGTAAAACCCGTCTCTACTAAAAATGCAAAAATAAGTTGGGTGTGGTGGTGGGCGCCTGTAATCTCAACTACTCGGAAGGCTGAGGCAGAAGAATCACTTGAACTCAGGAGGCAGAAGTTGCAGTGAGCAGATATCATGCCACTGCACTCCAGCCTGGGTGACAGAGCAAGACTTCATCTTAAAAATATATGTATATAAATATATATACATATATATTACACACACACCCTCTGTGTGGGTATAATATATACATAAATATATATATACACACATACATATTACATACATACAAAATGTATAAATATATTTTTATATATATTTATGTAGTTATATATTTATAGATACATACATACTACATATATAATATATATTTAAATATATTACTACATAAATATATATTTTATACATTTTTTATATAAAATACATAAAATATATAAAATATTTACACACACAGAGGGTCAGCATGTAACAGTAAGTCTCCAAACTGAATAATTTTAGCCATCTTGTCAAGTAAAGCCTCTAAAAGCACAGATTTAAGATCTCCTCCTGGGAAGTAAGTATTAATTAAGGAAATCCCAACTTCTTTTTCAAATTAAACCCATGTTCTCCAAGAATTAACATCATAAAACATTTCTCATTTATATCAAGCGGTCAGGTGTCTTTGGGGAGTTTAGAATTCTCTGATATCTCCATTCTTTTATATCAACTCCATAAGGACATCCCACTGCATTACTTGGTATATGTTTCTGTGTGTCTCTATAGTGTGAAATTTAAAAGAAGGGAAAAGTTTAAGAAATATCAGAATTAATGAAATAATCTTCAAGTAAAATATATTTCCATTGTTTTACACAAAGCGTCTTCATCTGTCAGTGACTCATCACAAAGGATGCGTATTTCTGACTCCTCTGGTAAGTTCTCCAGTGGTCCACTGACTGTGATCTTTATGTCTTCTTCCCTTTTGGATCCAGGTGTAAGGAGTCCCCTCTTTGTGACAATGAAGTTTCCCTATATAGAAAATAAGAGTCACGTGATGGTTCTTAAAGTAATAGACATCCTTTCTGCTCACATTTCCTTGGCCAAAGCAGATAACATGGTCAAGCCTGATGTCGTCAGGGTGGGAGGTGTGATCTTCTTATAGGACAAGGGAGCAAATACTTTGAATCCATCATAAAACCTAAATGAAATAGGAAGATATTTGTTAAATCTGTTTCTTAAAGGCACATGACTCAGTCTATATGAGGGCTCCTTTGGGCATTATTTGTAATGTTAATACATAAAAACATAAAGGAGAGTGTCTCTCATTCTCATGATGAAATTTAGCCTGTTGTCTTTTCTCTATTATCAAAAAATGCCAGTAGTGTTCTAATGATCTTTATTTTTTTTTTAGTTCTTTAATAATGATAATGGTGTCTATTTCCGATTTACAACTTTCAGAGTTTTAAAGTCATAGAGGAAAAAATATAAAATAAAATGTAATTTTATCTAAAAATAAATGAATTTGGGGATAAATCCAAGCATATTATTCTTAACATGTAATGCTTTTATTGATTTTGGTGTCTTAAGAGTTTTAGAGCATAGAAATATATTATACCTGCTTTTACTTCATTAAAGAATCATTTGTTAGAACTTTCCAGACATCATTTTTGGAGATGGTAATCTGAGATCATGGTATCCTTGCTAATCACTCTTATTAAGGTATTTCAACCCCCTTTCCAGAAAGAAAACAAGGAGCTCCTAGCTTCCCATTTACCCCGTCACAAATCATCCTTTCTCTGGACTGTAGCAACACAGCTACCCTGTCTTCTAAGGTTATTGTGTTAATAGCATAACCACCTCTCTGATTTTTCTGCAGTTTTTCCCTGTTTGTGTAAGAAATACCTGAGACTGGGTAATTCATAAAGGAGGTTTAATTGGCTTTTGTTTCTGTAGGCTGTACAGGAATCATGGTTGGAGCAGCCTCAGGAAAGTTACAGTCATGGCAGAAGGTGAAGGGAAAGCAGACCCATCTTACATAGTGGGAGCAGGAAGGGGAGAGGAGGTGCCACACACGTTTAAACAACCAGATCTCGTGAGAACTCTATCATAAGACAGCACTAGGGGGATGGTGTTAAACCATTAGAAACCACCCCCATGATCCAATCACCCCCCACCAGGCCCCACTTTCAACATTGGGGATTACAATTCAACATGAGATCTGGGTAGGGACCCAGAGCCAAACCATATCATAGGTCAATGTTGTTCTCACCCTGAAAGCAAGAACAAAACCTTCCCCTGATGCTCCATACCAATAAATGTTTTTGGCTCTGAGGACCATATGGTCTCTGTCATAATACTCAACTATGTGATTGCAATGAAAACAGCCATGACAATATAAAAATGAGTGGCCATGACTTTTTATGATAAAACTTTATTCACAGAAACAGGTGGCCCAGGGGCGGCCCCTAGATTGCTGACTTTTCCCCTATAGCCTTTCTGTTAACCCACCCCTTTCTCTTTCTTCAGACAATCTTCTTAGAAAAAGGTTCTATTTCTCATGGTTTCCAGGTTCTTACCTCTGCTTCATGCTTGAAAACTCTGCAATTTGACCTTTTTGCCTGAAGTTCTCTGACAGTTTGGGGCAAGAGTGGTTTTCTTACTGAGTCCTCTTGGGAAGACAGTTACATTTGACTCGCCTCACTTTGACTTCTTACCCTATGGACGCTCTCCTCTGTTCTGTGAAACTGTCCACCCTTGGTTCTCCTCCAGTGCGTGATGTTTCTTCTCAGTGTCTTTATCTTTAAGAATGCCTTTAACTGTAGGAGACTCAAAAACCCAACACTAACCAAAATAAACAAGAATTTTTTTCAGATTTCAAACCTGACATCTGGAGTTGAGGAGTTCAAGGCTTGCGCGGCCATTCGGCAATGTCATCAGAGGTCTAGGCATTTCCCTCTTTCTACTCCATCTTCCAGATCATTTTGGCTTTTGTTCTCATGTTTGTTGCCTTATGGAAACTGCAGGGTTAAAATGACATGGACAATCCTGATGTGTCTAAGACAATAAAAGGACAAAATTAGATTTTTTAAAAATTCATTATTCAATGTATCAGAAAGGAAAAGTGTCCCTGAGACCTTGGCAGCCACGTCTTCTTAGGTATCCTTGGATGAATTACACCAAACCTGAACTTTGTCAGTTCAGTGCATGAGAGAAGCTGGGAAGATTTGTATTTCTAGTCAGCTGCACTGCCCACTTCTCCAAATTTGGTTTTCAATAGGAGGAAGGATGAGTTAAATGGATATGGGCTAAACAATTAACATGTCTCCCATGGTGACCTCTGCAGGATATTTTTCCTCGGATAACTCTGTGTTAGTGTTCAAGGAATTTATCTTCTGACGTCTCTCTCTCTTAAACTGGATGCAATTCCTGTGCAGTCTCATTCGCTATCTTAGCATGACACATAAGGTATGATGCCCAGATTTTTGTGGCTCAGATTTTAGTATCCTATATCCATCTCCTAAGAGGTTTCCCCTTCTGGTTTTCCCACGTGTATTTCAAATACAAGATAGTCTGAAAGTAATGCTGTTTCTTTAACTGGCTCTACCTTGATTGTAACTATAAAAGCAATAATCAAAAAACTCAGCTTCCCCTCTCTCTCCTTCAACTCCTATACCCAATCAACTGCCAAGTGCATTATAATGTTTCTTAACATCCCTTGAGGCTATTAACATTTTCTTACCCACTCCAAGTTTACACTTCGTCCTTTATGTTCCCTTCTTTAGAAGATGTTTTGCCAACGACTCCATTCCTCCTAGAAGTTTCGTATTAGTCATCCTTGATTTTCCCCTCTGCTTCCTCACCAACCAGCCTCCTTTTTTCTAATCAGCCACAGCATCCTATTGCCCCAATCCTCTTAAAGCCTCTCAAATAGACTCACTCCGTTCTGCTGTGGTGACTACAGCCTTACTTTAGGCTACTGAAATTATTTGCCTAAAATATTAACCTTTTCCATCTATTCATTAAAAAAATTCATTCTAGAGGTTTTCTTTCTACAATGGAACTAAGATGATATCATTCACTTGTTCAAATAATCCAATGTCTTACCATTACCCTCAGAATGAAGTCTAAACTTCTTAGTGTAGTTTAGAAAGCTTTTCCAGAGCTGGCCACATCTATCACAGATAATGCTGCAGGCAGCCCATATCTGCAACCCCGTCATCACCTCCCTCTTGGTACTTACCACACCAAGAATGCTGGGCACTGCCATGGCCTCCCCTGTTACCATCACCATGGTTCTCACTGTAACTGTAATTGGCAGATTACATGTCTGAGTCCTCCACTCTTCCATCACATTATGGGCCTTCTGATGTAAACCATGATGTTCTTCCCATGCCTGGCTCTGTGTTGGCAAATGGTACGAGTCAGTCTGTGCCCTTCCGTGCATGGATGACTCATCGGGATGTCACGTTTGCTCCTAGGTCTCATCCCATCCCCCATCGCTGCACTTTACTCACTAGCATTTTCTCTTCCCTAAACGGTAGGCAGTTTGGGATTTGAGGCCTTTGCACTTTGTGTTCTTTCTGTGTGCAAGCCTCTGTTTTTATTAGACTGCTTAGAGGATTGTCATCTTTCAAAACAGGACACTTCTGCGTGTCTGAGAAAGAGCTTTGAGGGGCATTGCCTGGTTTGGCTGTTTCCCTTTTCCCTTCTGCCTGAAAACCACGTTTCAAATAGAAGCTGCTCTTTCAATCTGGTGAAATGGCATGAGGAGAGAAACCATATCTAACCCGGAGCTGAAATGCAGTGTCAATGAGTGAAAAGCTAGTGTGAAACCCTGAGATCTGGGGACTGTTCCATAGCACACTCTAACCTAGAGAAAACTGACAAAAACAGGTGATCATATTTGCAGATTTGAATTCAATTTCTGTCTGGTCTCTTAGCCTTCTATCAATGCATGCTAGCAGAGAATCCTAGCTTCTTCCCACAGTAAGAAGAGAATAAGAAATACCCTACCTTCTCCTCAGATGTAGAGTAAATTTTGAGCTTAGA
The DNA here is from genome assembly GCA_036589455.1 of Ateles fusciceps. Taxonomy (NCBI): domain Eukaryota; kingdom Metazoa; phylum Chordata; class Mammalia; order Primates; family Atelidae; genus Ateles; species Ateles fusciceps. Next base: position 8,363,978 of record JAZHEH010002657.1, on the reverse strand, counting down.
TTTCTTTCCTGTATAAATTTTATCAGCTTCAATGCATGCATAGGTATCTCCAAAACATAAAATAAATAAAATAGCTAAAAGTCCTTCCTAAATGCCACTAGTGCTAAACAACTGTTTATAATCAATTTTTAAAAAAGACTTTTGTTCTCACCATTCCCATTTTGTGAGCTCCCTCCAGCTCCTCAAAATGTTTCATTTTGTAATTCAACCTTGCAATGCACGCAAACACCCTTTAATAGTATTAGCAGTAGGCGTGTCTCTACAGGCAACAGATAACCCTTTCAGTCCTCAATTTGTCAGAATACTCACAGATATTTAAGTTTCTAGACCATTCCAGATTTTATAAAATATGGTCGTCCTTGACTTGAGTAAGTACGATTGCATCGTTTTTCTCTTGTTGCTTTGCCTCTGCTTCAGATTAATCTCTACCCTAAAATGTTGCTCCTTCACAAATTAATATTTAACTGACCGAATATGCAACATTTTCACTTGGTGGTCTCAAGATACATCTCAAATTTAACATCCCCAAAACAAAATATTATAATTTTTGCCTTTATGAATGAAAATCTGTCACAAGTTACTTTTCAGTCTTAGAACATCATAAGAAATTAAATTTTAGAATATGCATTCTTCTGTGTCAGGCTTTGAAAGACACAATATTTTGTATTTTAATGTAATGTTTTTAAGATTTGTCCACGTTGTATCAGATTTGCCCTTTTTTATTGCTGAGTCATAATTTTTATGGCTATGTCAACTGAGTAAAGTTACATAAAATTCATCTATAATTATTTCATGGACTTATGTTTTAATTTTTCTTAGGGAAATGTTTATCGGTGGGGTTTTTGGGTCATGTGGTATGCATATATTTAACTACAAAATGAAGAACTTTCTCTAAGCAACTATTGTTAGAGTCTGAGATTTTAACCTACTTATAACCTAATTAATACATTAGTTTATTAATGCCTTATGGATGCAAGCAGAAGACGCAAAACTCCTGGGTCAGAGAAACAGGATTTTATTATCCACAGTAGAGCAATCAGCATGAGAATCATGTTTGACTTGGCTTTTCTTATTGACCACGTCCCCACAGGGATGACACAGAGGGCACAGATGGATGGCTGAACATTACAGGAGCGGAACAGTGACCTTGGGAAACTCTTCATTGTAAGGCAACTGGTAAGCAACCCTAAACTTTGTCTTGGATGAAAACATTTCCTCATCCCTCAAAGTGGCTCATTGCAATAATAACCCTGAGAAACGGCCTAGGTTAAAAAATAATAATTAAAAAGTGTGAGGCTTTGATACTAGATACTTTTCTAGATATTTTGAAGTATCTAGAAAATGTGTGGTGGTAGGAGAGACCCATGGAGGACTATTTCACAACAGCTGAGTAAGTTTGTATTCCCATTAGCAATGTAGGAGAATTATTTAATTTCAGTAACTCTAGTAGGTACATATTAACTTGAATTTCCTTGAAGAAAAATGATGCTGAACTTGATTATGTTCTTTATTTGAATAATGATCTTTACTTGATTATAATGCATTCCTATGTCTTTTTTGCAATGTGTGTGTTCAAGAATTTTTTTAAATTGGGTTACGTCTTCTTATTTTTCAGTTTTAAGGCTTCTTTATATCTTATTCATATGCATTTTTTTGTCAGATATGTGCACTGCAAATATTTTTCTCTCAGTCTGTGGCTTATATTTTCATGCTCTTAGAGGAACCTTTTGAAGAACAAAATTTCATCTTGGTGAAATGTAATTTTTATGTTCTTACGCTTAGTGCTTTTGTATTTCTGTCTAAGAAATGTTTGCCTATCCCCCAAGAGTCTGAAATTTTTCTCCTATGTTTTCTTTTCTAAGTTTTATAATATTATTTTTGCTTTTTGTCTAAGTTTGACTTTGAGTTATTTTTTATATGGTGTGAGGTAGTATTGTAGTATTGAGGTTTACTTTTTCCAGATGGAATCCACTTGTTCTACCAACATTTATTTAAAAGATTGTTCTATTCCTGTTCTTTTCTGATTGAATTATATTTGTCCTTTCTTCCATTGAATTCTGATATTTCTCAAAAATCAAATAATAATATTTGTGTATTTCTAGTTTTGGACTCTATATAATGTTCTCTCTTTATGCCAATATCACACCATCTTGAGTGCTGAATGTTTAAATTAAGTACTCTAGTGGAGATATTTGATGGGTTCCAATCCGTTACTTATTATTATTGCTATTATAAGTATAATAATAATTACTAATGGTTGTTTACAGCAGGTAGGCTAGTCCCATAGCAGCCATTTTGCCATAACTAATAGTGTGACTTTCTGTTTACTTACAATTTGGTAGTTTTCTTCCTTTAGTAAATTGAAGATTGCCAGAAATTCCTTACTATTTCTCCCATTGAAATAGGAAAGCAAATTTACCTCACCTTGAATGTGGCCTCATTTTATTGACTCCTTGCTCAACAGAATGTGGGACAAAATATGTATGTATATATATATATTTCTTGGATTTCCAAGACTAGGTCATACGAATCCTTGAAGCTTCCTTCCAGCTCTCTTGGAACACTCTCTCAGTGAGACCCGAGATGCCACATAAGTCTAGCAACCACCCCACTGCCGTACTGGGGAAGACACATAGAGGCATTCTGATAGACAGCTCCCGCCTAGCCCAGAATACCAGATCCTGCCAAGATGCTAGGAAAATGAGAATAGCCCTCTTGGATCCTGCAGACCAGTTCCTCTGCCAGCCAAGTGTTAGTGTGACTTCTAGAAATGCCATTTTGAAAGGAAAACTCCATACATAAATATGCCTCTGCTAATAAGTGGGATACCAGAACTGCTGTTAGCAGCTGTCAGGTGGAAGTGGTTCTCATGTGTCGGATTCTAGTGGAAGTTAGAATAATAACCTCTTAGGGGCTTAAAATGTGTCTCTACTGCTCCCAGCAGAGGTTCTCAGCATACTCCAAAGAACACTGACTTCGAGATCATGCTGGTCAGGGTTCAAATTCACAAATTTCCATTTACAATCTGTATAACATTAAATCCTGTTCCAATGTTTCTATCATTCATTTTCATCATTGCTCTACACAGGAAAACACCCGCCCATGGTCACCCCATCTCTGCTGCCTAAATATATTAATGTTACGTGGCTTCCCTGTGCTATGCACTATCTGTAAAATAGGGATAGTATCACCTTCCTCTGGATGCATTGTGAAAATTCAGTGTGACCATCCATGTAAAAAATCAATGTTAGGCACAGAGAATTTGCTTAATAAATGTAGGTATTATTCACATGAAGACTTGATGAAAAAAGCTAAAAGCATGTATCACATAAAAGGGTCAAATAAATGCCTATTTCCTTCATTCTTTTCCTTTTAGGGCTCTTTGAAAACATGGAAAACTAGCTACTACACAGCCTTAAGGAGCTCATGATTCACTAGTTGCTTATACAAATGAGCCTAATTACGGCTTGAGTTGCAGTTGTTTTACAAAATGTAAAAATTATTGAGATAATAATTATTTACTAAACAATTTTACTTGTAGACATTTTAAATTCTGTCACAAAAAGACCCATAATCCTCTCAACTACAAAGAATTTAGCATCCCTTGTTGTTTTCCAAATTCGAAAAAAGCAATAATCTGACTACAGTATAAACCATAGACAGTATAGTCCAAAAAAATGCTATTATATTTTTAAAAGTTGTGCAGTCCATTGATCAGGCAGGCAGGGTTGGGGAGGACAAAGCCAAACACTGAATATACGTTTTGCTACAAAGAACCTTGTCTAATCAGTTTCATTGAGAAATGCACATTTATTTGACCATATTTGCAAGTCATCACTTTTTTTCTCTAAAAATAATATTGAGTGTGGAAATGCTTTCCTATGCAGGCAGGTTTTTGATTTATTTTGCTGAGTTTAGGAAATGAAGCTTAGTTGCTACCTTGAACAGAAACACTAAACTGTAGAATGCATGAATTTAGCACAGAGTCCGCCGTGTGTAACCATTTTGATACCGCTACCTACAATTCACATTTACTGCATCCATCCAGTCACACCCATGTTGCCAATGCACAGTGCTTAGAGCAGGCTGGCAGTTCACAAGAATGCAGCGGATGTCACACAGTCTGCATATCAGTCAATCCGCTTCTTGATAGGCTTTAAGAAAGCCTGTTCCTCAGACTTGCCTGAAACAAGGGGAGCAGTGGAGGACAATGGCCCATGTTTACTCTTGTGAACTCACACTGCAGTGCTTGTTGATCACCATCTAATGCAAACTGCCCCACAGATCTTTCAAAGAAAGTAAAGACGAAACCAGTCACTCTGTTAACAAACTTCAACTTTATTTCAGCAGATGGTAATCTTTGATTTCGTTTAAGAACCAAACCTCCAACAGCTTCAGGAAAACATGTGTTTGTAATGCATCTCCCTATAAAGCCATCCTTGCATGGGAGAGCTACATCTCAGGTAGCCCATGCCCTAGGTGAATGGGCTCTTAGATCCTGGATGTTCTGTCTTCATTTCAGTTATTGATACCTAGAGTTGGTGCGTTTCAAACCAATCTCTAAGTCAAGAGTTTGTTTGGGGGTTGGGTTTCCTTTTGAAGTATACTCCCTGGAGCCTCCTGTTGCTGCTTCACCTGTTTCCTTTTCAGGCAAAATCACGGAAAGGATCAGATTCTCTCTGATCCGTTTGGGATGTGTCAATATCAAAAAGGATAAGGTACCTTTTCTGGGCTTGAGAACTTATAGCCTAGTAAGAGAAGACAGGAATAAAAAAAGAAAAGTTTTAGTTGCTATGAGTCTGGTATGTAATAGTGATAGGACAAAGGAAAAAAATGTAAAATTATCAGAAATGGGTACAAAGATGGCTTCACAGAGAAGATAAACTGTGTCTGAGAAATAAGAAAATGCCCAGAAAGACATCCAAGAGAAGGATAATCCTAGAGGTAGAAGGAATAAATACTGTTAAAAAAGACAAAGAGTCATGAAATAGACAATTTCTGAAAACTAGAAAACAGGGCACAATGGGATACGGCATGGAATAGAGTTAAGTGACCATCTAATGTGGTGTTCAAGCTAGTATCAAAGGGGATGCTGTGAATTCTAATCTTGAAATAGCACACATAAACCAGAGCTGTCCTGGGCAAATTGAGACATATGGTCTCCCTAGGCATAAAGTTAATGGTAAAACCAGAAGGTTCATAAAGTAGGAAATGAATTGCAAAGCTGCTCTCACACACCATGCTACAATGTTTAAACCTATGTGGTGTGGTAGGCAGGATTTTGTTCACTATGACTTTCACCCCTGGTGTCACGTTTGTGATTATGTTACGTGCATGGCAGAACAGACTTGCAGTTGTAATTAATGTTGCTGTTCATCTGACTTTAAGATAGGAAGGTGATCCTGGGTGGTCCAGGTGGGCTCAGGGTAATCACAGGAGTCTGTAATAGCAGAAGCAGAAGGCAGATAGATAAGGAAAAGAGGCAGGACAGAGATATTTCAAGAATGACAAGGACTTGACATGGTATAGATACTTGGGAAGATAATGAGGAACACAAGGAAGGGAGTACAGGTGGCCTCTAAAAGCTGATAATGACCTCTGGCCAACAGCTGTTGACCTGGAAAAGGGTGTGTGTTAAACGAGCGTAGATGGTGATGATAGTAATGATGATGATTGTGCTTATATGCTGAGAAGACATCATGTTAGGAGTGATTACAGATAAACCAGCAAAAAAGGAGCAAAATGTTGAGGTAGAGGTGAGAGAAGGGGTGAGCACAAGAGCCTGGCAGGGATACTCAGTCAGGCACAATGACTGCACCTTCTTTTCCATTTCTCCTTGCACTTGCAGATGCCAAACAGATTCCTTTTCTCAGATGCCCATTCATTAGGGGTGGCCATGTGACTGAATTCCAGCCATTTTAGGGCAGAAGCTTTTCCCCTTCTCCCAGCTGGATGGAAAAGCTGAAGCCATAGGAGGAGATGCACCATACAATCGAAGGAAGCAGAGACCCTCAATATGGAACAATCAGAAGCATCCCCGTGGTGATATTTGAAAACATACATACACACACACACACACACACACACACTCCGACTATGTTGTGCCCTTTCTTGATATTTTAGACTGTTCATTTTCACAGCTGGACCACTGCAACCATCACACATACGAGGAGAAGGTGGGTGTAGACGAAAGAAAATGAGGAAAGCTACAGATAATCATGTTTGTTAGTGGGGACCATGAAGGTGAGATAGATTTCAATTTCCTTGGCCATGCACAGTGGATCATGCCTGTAATCCCAGCACTCCCCTCGGGAGGCCGAGGTGGGTAGATCACCTGAGGTCAGAGGTCAGGAGTTCAAGACCAGCCTTGTCTGACATGGTAAAACCCCGTCTCAACTAAAAATACAAAAATTAGCCAAGCGTGGTGGTGGGCACCTGTAATCCCAGGCTCTTGGGAGGCTAGGCAGGAGAATCATTTGGACCTGGGAAACAGAGGTTGCAATGAGCCATGATTGTGCCACTGCACTCAAGCTTGGGAGACAGAGTGAGAGTCTATTCCAAAAAAAAAAAAAAAAAATTCAATTTCCTCAATAAGGTAGGTGGAAATGGATCTGCTGACCTCCTGAGTGTGTAGGAGTGGAGGTGGAGAATGGGATACCCCAAAAGCAGAGGAGCTCATGGAGAACAGGAACTGTGAGTACTAGAAGAGAAAGCATGCTAGGGGTAGGATTGCAGAACAGAGCTCAAACTTCCAGGCCAATGGTGAGGGTTCAGCCAGACTTGAACACTGGGCATTTGCAGTGACTCCATGTCTCAGTTTTGTCTGTATAGTGAACACATGCTTTGAATGTAGGAGGCTAGAATAAATGCATTTTTGTAAAGATTTTTGAATTAAGACATTAGTAAATAACTTCAGTAGACAACCTTGTTTCCTTCTTTCCACTGCAAAGATATCCCAAGGGTTTCTAGCCTTCATCCTGAGTTATTTTCTTAATAGTTATCATGAATATATGTAGAGCCATCCATAATTTCACACTGATACTTATCATCTCAAGGCAAGCTTTGTTAGACAGGCATAAGCTCATAATAAATTACCTGATCCAGATAAGGGTTTTTTTTGTTTGTTTCTCCAATTACACTCATCAACCACAAATTAAGATTAACTACATAGATTACTTGGTCTGCAAACACTTAGCTACCATCGATGGTATGAATGACCATGCTAAGGGAATTTACCAAGTGCAATAGCAGAGTACTACCATTCCTATGGATAGGCAATATTTCATAAAGCTATAAATACAGGAACCTGTAAAGAATAGATTCTGCATAGTGGAGTCCATACCAAATCTGTTCAAAATACTTAAGTTGAATGCAATTAGTATATTCTAATTTACAATCTACCATGTAAACTCAATAAAAGAAAACCACAAGCAGCTCATCACTTAAAAAAAATTAATGGAAATCTGGTACTTATTTGTTAGAAATTATGCAGTGTGCTTCATTATTATACACAGATTCTTCTTACTATAGTACCGTTTCTGTTAAAAGCTGCATGTGTCACTCAGACAGGATACTTCCAGAACATTTTTAAAGCAGCACATAAATACATGAATTATTTCCAAACATGAGTTAAATTGCAAGTCACAATTTAGTTAAGTAGATTAGGGAATAGAAACAAGTGATTTATTTTAATAACAAAAAATAACAAAATTAAAGCCAGTGAAAGGCATTGAGCAGACAAAGGCTAAATTTTGTGAAGCATTTGCACATTGGCAAGCTTTTGTTCAATTTTCTCAACGCAATTTTCTTCTTCTAGCAATATGGGAGACTAGATATTCTAATTGGTCTTTCTTCTAATTAAAAGCACCTAAAAGTCTTAGGAAATGTGTTTTATAAATGAATCCATGCACCAGAAAGAAAGTAAGCATTCTCATTTGAAAACTAAATAGAGAAATAAACCTAGAGAGGAAAAGAGAACTCTGAAACAGGTTTGACTTTGAGGATATTACCCAAAAATGTTGACTTTCAAATTGGTTTGCACAGACTCTCAGAGTGCAGGAAGCAGGAGGACATCCAGATCCCTAAAAAGATGGGAAACAATCATATGTACTCTTGATGAGCTGGAATGATGAGAAGGCTACACTCTTAGCAGATCTGTGAGGCAAAACTAAAGACAACTCATTTCTCTAGCTGATACAAAGTAAACTGTCGATAAACTTGACCCTGAATGGAAGGTAAACACATAAACACACAGAGATACAAATATACACACAAACCTACCATCAACCCTTTAAGAAGAAAGGAAAAAGCTAGGCCTCCCTTAACTTTACACTTTTGCATGATAGATACATAGACATGAGTATATATTACAACAAACCCATAGTTTATTTTATAGGCAATTTACGTATGGCAAAAGAATACAAATCTTTTTGGAGAATTTCAGCTTCATTACTAAACTCAAATAATATCTCTCGAGAATGATACCAGAAAAATGAGCACTCACTAGCAGATTTCACTAAAGAATCAAGAAAGAAAGAACCATGAAGGAGAACCTGCAAAAAACAGAGGCATCAGAAAGAATGCTGTTTAACTAAGATCTGATATGAATGTAATCATACATGGAATATAAAATCTATATTTAATATCTTTAAAGAAATGAAAGACTAGTTCTAAAATATGATCAGGGAAAAAGAAAACGTAAGAATAGGCAAGCTGATTTTTAAAAGAAGAACCAAGTAAAACTTTCAGATATAAAAGAACCAATGGCCTTGGGTGTGACCCCAGGGAGGACACAGCTGAGTGCCTTAGTGAACTGAGGGACTGGAAGAAATTACCCAGAAGGCAGTGCAGACAAGCAAGGAAGTAAGAGCAATGAAGGACAACCTAGCACAGGTAGAGGAAAGACTGTGAAGGACAAACATAGCTCTCACTGGAGTTCTGAAAACAGAAGTGGTAGCAAGTATAAAGATTATAACTGAGAATTATTGAGAACTGATGAATGATAACAATCAATACATTCATGGAAACATATGAATACTAACCAGGATAAATTTGAAAAACCATTCATACCTTAACACACCTTATGGTAAAGTTTGACTCTTTCAATGAATTGCCAGTCAGGAAATCCTTGGATCCACCCATGACCTGGAACTCTTCCCATTCCCCTCCAGAAGGTGTTTGGGATGTCTCACCTTTCCAGGTTGAACCAATGTATACATTCCATGTATTTATTTGTGTGTTTGCCTGTCACTTCTGTCTCCCTAAAATATATAAAACTAAGCTGTAACCCAGCCACCTTGGACACAGGTTCTCAGGACTTTCTGAGGCTTCATCATGGGCCATGGTCCTTAACCTTGGCAAAATTAACCTCTAAATTGATTGAGATATGTCCCAGATATTGTTTTGGGTTACAGGTGAGAAAACAAGAAGCAAAATTGTTTACGTGCCATCACAAGTTTGGATGATCTTGTTGAGTCTCAAGCTGACTGATGTTAAATAGAAAAAAATATGGGCTGATTAAGTATGGGGTGACTGAAGAAAAACAGGAGAACCAACACAGGCAATGAGATCTCCTGGGGCATGCCTCTTTACCTTTCTTTGTCTTTATCTGACACTGAAAGGAGAGCTGTTAGTGGAGGAAAGTATAGAAATAAGTACCTCGTCTCGACATCTGCTCTTATCATGGGAGTGAAAACTGTTCATGTGGCCATATAGTCAGCTTCATGAGGTCAGAACAGGGAAAAGGAGGACACTGGAATCCGAATAGATGTGACACACAAGTTACCCCATTGGATTTAATAATCTCTAAGCCATTTATGAGGGATAGAGATGAAATATAAAGATACTAAGTTAAAATTAAAAAGAATAAAGAGACAAATTACATAAACTCTAATGAAGGCAAATTATTGTTATATTTAATATATTTCTTTAATTGTATTATATTTAAATTAGACAAAATCAAACATAAGGCAAAATTTAATATTAATAAAAACATATATTACATAATAGACTTCATAAAGGAGATAAACAAAGATACAAAACATAAATTTTAAGCCTATCTCTACCTTATTATATAGCTTCAAAATGTTGAATGCAGAAGTTGACAAAATTAATGACTCTATTGAAATAATTTTAACATTTTTTTGGGTAATTTAAACATCAAGAATATAATGATTAAAGTTACAGCATAATAACTAGCAGACTGTATTAGTAGGTATATTCATCCATTTTGCGTTGCCATAAATGAATACCCGAGGTCTGGTAATTTATCATGAAAAGAGGTTTATTTGACTCATGATTCTGCAGGCTGTTAAATAAGCATGGTGCCAACGTCTGATTCTGGTCTTCCATTCATCTGTCTTCCACTCATGGTGGAAGACAAAGAAGCCAGCATGTCATATGGTGAGAGAGGAAGCAAAAGGGAAAGAAGGGGGAGGTACGATGCTTTATGAAACAGCCAGCTCTCACATGAACTAAGAGAAGGAGAACCCACTCATCACAGCCATTACCACAGGAAGGCCAACAAGCCATCAATGAGGAATCCATCCCATGATCCAAATACCTACCCCTAGGCACCACTTCCAATATTGGGGGTCACATTTCAACATGAGATTTGGAAGAGACAAATATCCAAATATATCAGCAGGATTATATGCATATAATAAGGTTCAATATGTTTTTCATGACACTCATTATTTTGTATGTATATTTATATATATATAATCCTATATATGTATATATATGTACATAATATATGTTAATGTACTCCACAGTTGCAGAATACAGATTCCTTTTACAAAACCATAGGATACCTATAAAATTGACAGAAATAAAATGTGTTTCCATGGAATTTAAAAGATTTATGTTAAGCAGACAACTATCTCTGAAAGCAAAAACATCAATTTGCAAATAAATAACAAAAGGACAACTAGTTTACACATCAATAAATGTGCTCTTAAAAATCTCTTTGGTCAAAGAAGAACCCCAAATGGATATTAGAAAATATCTTTTAGAATAGATAATGAAAATATGTATCAAGCCTAGTAACTTACAGTAAGATAGAAATGGATTTTATGCAGATACTAGAAAAGAAAATAACTAAAATAAGCTTGCTATGTATTGAAGAAGTTATAACAAGACAATGAAGAAACCCCAAAGACATAAGTAAATCTTATCTTGTACTGTAGTTCCCATAATCCCCACATGTAGTGGGGAGGGACCCAGTGGGAGGTAATCAAATCATGGGGGTGGTTACCTCCATGCTGTTCTCATGATAGTGAGTTCTCATGGGATTAGATGGTTTTGTAAGGGGCTTTTCCCCCACCTTTGCTCTGTACTTCTCCTTGCTTCTGCCATGTGAAGAAGGACATATTTGTTTCCCCTTCCACCATGATTGTAAATTTCCTAAGGCCTCCCCAGTCATGCCAAACTTTGAGTCAATAAACCTCAGTCTCAGGTATGCCTTTATTAGCAGCATGAGAATGGACTAATACGTCTCGTATCTCCCTAAAATGTATAAAACCAGGCTGCTCCCTGACCACCTGGGTACATGTCATCAGGACCTCCTGAGGCTGTGTCATGGGTACATCCTTAACCTTCACAAAATAAGGTGAGACCTATCTCAGATACTTTTGGTTTACAAATTACTCTTTGTTCTAGAATAGTCACAAGAGTGACCATACAAAATGAAAATGTGCCACTTACTCAGCTAGAAACCAGCCTTAGATTTTCCTCCCACTGGGAATGAAAGTCAGTGTTCTTACGTTGGCCTGCCAGGCTCTGGACTTAAGAAAGAACACCATGCTTTGACATAAAATTACCTCTGAATGGAGCCTCTGTGTGTAAGATGGAAGTGACAGGGAGTGGCACCAGGGTTTGAGATGAGGCTGAAAATGAAAACTAGGGGTACTTTCTAAAATAAGGGATACCTTGAAAGTTCTGTTGAACTTTGTCTTCCTGGCAATAAGAAGAGTGTGGAATATTTTAATTAGGGAGGTGATGTGATTGAATTTGTTTATAAAGTTCTTTCTGGTTAAATGTAATAGAGAAGAAATTTGATACAGTGGGTAATGATGGAGAGGAAACAATTTTAGGAATATCAAAATTACCCAGGCTTGAGTAAAGGTAGAGATGGAGAAATGTGTAAAGACTGAAGAGGCTGTTGGGAGTTAGATCAAAAAGACAAGTGGACGGATTAGTGTTGGGATAAGAAAAAAAATGGAGTCATTGATGAGGCCATGTTTCAGAAGGTTTAAGTGACGGGGTGAGGCTATTGCCATTCATTGAGACCAGAGCCTTTGAAAGATAGATAAACATGCTAAGGTGTAGTGGTTCACATGTGAAATGTCCTACGAAACATGAAAGTGAAAGGAGGAGACAAATATAATAAAAGTAGGTATTTGTGATGTCAAAATTAAAATGTAAATATTTGGGAGATTTCTGTATGAACTTGGATGCTATTCTCATGCTTTTTTTCTGGAAAAATAAAACAAAAATTATTTCATGAGTTCTCAATTTTTATCTCCCTGTTTTTATCAGATAAATGCAAATAACTTTCATATTTTTCTTCTCTTGCAGTTTCCCACGTCTTCTAAATTTATTTCACATCATTATTTTACTTTTCCTCAAGGTCAATTTTTTCTCTTGACTGCAACAATGCAGATTTCAATTCTGCCATTGAATTCCCAGACATCTTTGTCATCCCCATTTACATCCTCCCCACCCCCCCCACCATTTTCTTCATGTTAACTGGTTTTCCTGGCTCACAGAAATCACCTCTTCCTGCATACATTTTTAGGATGTCAAACTTTATTCTAACGATTTCTCCTAGTTGCCCCCCCAAATTATTTTCTATGGTGTGTTTTTAAAGCTGAAATTTCAAGATGATATTTTTATGTCTATATTTTCACAAGCTTTTCTTCTATGAATGTTATTGTCAGCTGTCAGGGTGTGAGATGGTTCTTGATACTACATTCTTTCCACTCTGCTGCCTGAATTGGTTTAAGACAAAGTCATTGCTAGGCTGTAAACTATTGCTCTGCAAAATTGAGCAGCGTATATTTACACACCCATGCTTCTTAGCTGTCCAACGCTCTGAGTCAATGGCGTATAGAAACACCTGCAATTTCCAGTGAACACAGCTCTCAGGCTCTCGTTTTTTTTTATGTTTGTTTGTTTGTTTGTTTCATTTTTGTTTGTTTGTTTTGCCTCAGCCTGTGGGGCTTTATTTATGGGATTTGCACCTTCGCCTTCTGCATGCAGTGTACCATGGTCAGTTCCTTTTATATTTTTATCAGTGATTTTGGTAGAAACAGTGACTTGCTGGTTGTAGGAAAAGGGCCGAGATACAGGATTACAAAAGTGTTGCTAAGAAGTTCCAACAAGCTACTTGCAGTTTATGTATGATTGCTCACAGTTTTGGATGGTGCAACCCTTAATTTCTGAACCAGCCGGTGAAAGATGAGAGAAGCATAAAAGGCCTCTCTCTAGATCTTCAGGCAGACAGGCTTGTTGGTTTCCTAATATTTCAGTGAGATATTGGGATGGGGTGGAGGCAACATATTGTATAAATAAGTAGATAAAGATTTTTCTTAAATAATGAATTGTGTCTCTATGATATATTTTTACCAGAATGATACTATGCAGGAATATGTGTAAAGCCCTGCATTTTGATCTCAAGCAAAACATTTTCCCCATTATATCTCCCTCTTTTTTTTTTTTTATTGAGACAACTCTTGCTCTGTTGCCCAGGCTGAAGTACAGTGGCACAATTTCATCTCACTGAAAACTCTGCCTCCCAGGTTCAAGCAATTCCCTGTCTCAGCCTCCCGAGTAGCTGAGATTACAGGCCCTCGGTCGCCAGCTAAGTTTTGTATTTTTAGTAGAGACGGGGTTTCACCATCTTGGCCAGGCTGGTCTTGAACTCCTGACCTTGTGATCCACCTGCCTCAGCCTTCCAAAGTGCTGGGAATACAGGCGTGAACCACTGTGCCTGGCCTATCCCTCCCTATTAAGTGCATGGATTTGGTAAAATATTACAGAAATTTGTTCTCTCACAGTTTTGGAAACTAGAAGTCTGGAATCAATGTGTTGGTGGGGTTGTTTCCATCTGTTCTGTGCTCCTACCTTAGCTTTTGGGCATTGCTCACAACTCTTGACTTGTAGATGTGTTGTTTCCACCTCTGCCTGCCCCACAGGGTATTGTTTACTGTGTCTTTGTCTTCATCCAGTGTGTGCTTTCTCTTCTAATAAAGACACCAGTCATATGGACTCACCCTAATCAAGTATGAGCTCACCATAACTTGAATGTATCTGCAAACACCCTATTTTCAAATAAGATCACATTCCTAGGGTTAGGACTTCAACCTTTTTTTTTTCTTTCTTTGGTGGAGGGAGGAAGGAGGGAAGTGGGCACAATTCAATTCATAACACCAACTAAATATAAATGCCACTGTGGTAAGATCAGCTTGATTATGTAGATTTTTAAATGGTAGTCTCCTTTTTTCTATTGTGTTTTTTGCTCATCTTATCAGAAGATTTGATAACTTTAGATAATGAATATGAAAGAGTAAAATATTAAAAGTTTTAAAGTGAAGGTCGGGCATGGTAGCTCACACCTGTAATCCCAGCACTTTGGAAGGCTGAGGTGGGCAGATCACCTGAGGTCAGGAGTTCAAGACCAGCCTGGCCAACGTGGTGAAACTCTATCTCTACTAAAGATACAAAAATTAGCCAGGGGTGGCAGTGGGCACCTGTAATTCTGGCTATTTGGGAGGCTGAGGCAGAAGAATCACTTGAACCTGGGAGGTGGAGGTTGCAGTGAGCCAAGATCACACCACCACACTGCAGCCTGGACAACGAAACAGGACTCCATCTCAAAAAATAAATAAATAAATAAGTAAATAAAGTGAATCCTAAGACTTGCTTATATTCTTCATAACTAGATAGTGTCTACAACAGGGCTTTTTCTGAGTAACTTGATGGGAATATACATCAGGTGCCAATCACTCAACATTCCAAAGGGAGGCACAGATTTGCTTTGCAGGACTTGCAAAGAGGTGTTCAGAATGGTTTTCTGGCCTTAAGCTCAGCATCCCCCTGAAGGGTCTGAAGGAAGAGCTGTGGTCTCCCCTTGGAGAGATCGGATGGCTGCTGAGTGCTCTTCCTCCTCCCCTCCCCTGTCAGACAACTCGATGTGCATCCTGTCCAATTTATTCCAGAAAATCTTTAAAGGATGAGAGGCTTGTAAAGAGGCCCACAGCAAAATCAAAGAAGGCTATGGCCTGGAAATAATTGTATTCCCGTAATATCAGGCAAGATTGCATCTTTCTTATCACTTTCTGGTGGGCATTGTGAGACAGAGCTTAGCCTGGGATTGTCTCAGATCTTGTCCAAGAAGGCCCTGGCCAATGAGGCGATCTCTGCAGGAAGCACGTGGAAGAGCATCATCCCAGATCCCAGGTTGAGAGACCAGTCTCTGGAAAACAGCTGAGGTTGAAGGATTCATTCTACCTGGAAAAGCTGCACATGAGGGATAACCAGCCATGGGCAGGGATCTCAAAGAACCCCCATGTATGCCCTGAAGAATTCAATACCCAACTTCCTATTACTTTCAAAGGAATCAAACAACAGTTTACAACTGGGCATATCAATAACCTTATTAGTGCCAGCTCTCCCTGTCCCTGTAACACCTCTCACTTCAGTCCTCCATGAGCCATAGTGTTTCAAGGGTGTGTGATGAAGTGATGGAAGTCTCAGGCCTGGAAATAGGAAGAAAGTTCACTACAAGGGGTCTGCTCATTAAAGTGGGCCCATACCTATGAAGATAACTTGGGTCAAAGGTTGGCATCTTGATTCTTACAGAGTAAGCAGAATTGCAACTAATACACGAGACAATTCTTGAGAGGAAAGGTGATTGGAGGATATTTTGTTACCTAGGAGTAAATAGATACATTATGAGAACTGCTGTATATTTCATTAAGTAACAGGGGTTTGCCCCTCAAAGCGGGGGTAGTCTTAAGTAGGCAGCTGGGGTGGGGAGAAGGTAAGAAAGTTGTTCCTGATTCTATCTTTGCTCATTTTCCAGGTTACATAAATATTAAGAAAATTGTTAATTTACTTTAATAAAGAAGTTTATAAATAGTCCAATATTAAAAGTTGATTCAATGATACTTTTGGAAATACATTAATTTCACTAAATGCCTTCTAGCCTTACTATAAAAATAATGCTTTGCAAATAACGAAAGCTAAATAAAACTAAGCCAGCTCCAACCGCTTTAAGTGACTAAACACACTCTGTAACTAGGGGATGGGGAGAGGCCAGGAAATGAAGAAATTAAAGGCAAGGGTGTCTCACAGAGGTATATCAAATCCTATTAGAGCAGGTCATTTCCTTGGCTGGAATCTGGACAGGGTGCCTATTGTCCGGTCTGCTTTGGCTGAAATCTTTTATTTATCCTCCACATTTGTTTCATTTGCAGGTAATTCTATTCCTGTTTCTACATTTGCCATGCTGGATCAATCTTTTCCCTGAATTTATTTTTAAGTTACTATGATGTTCGTACTAAATACATAAATATTTGTTATTGTGTTTTAGTTGTTTCTATAATAAAGAGTTGTAGTTATTGTTGATGGCATCTCACCAAGGTTTCAAAATGTATTCCTCCACTGTAGAGAAGTAGGGTCCCTTGAAATTTGATTGCACACAAAACTTGACATGAGACTTCTCTTTGTGAAATAAACCGTTCAATCTGGAATGCATCCACATTCATCTGAAACTTGAAGGAAATAAGTCATCTTTCACTTATGTTTTAATATCCCATATTTCTATTAAATTAGTGGAAGGTTAGCTCTAAAGATCAATTATTGAACACTTATTATTGATTCTTTGCACATAGAGTGCATGAATAGCTCACAAGAAAATTTCACCAAAGTCATCTTACATATTTTTTGTAATAATCCTAAGAGGTAGGGTTAACAGACATTAGCATTCTGGCATCAGAATTGGAGAGAGATTCTTCTGTCTCATTTAAGGGATTTTCCCCAAACTAATCAGTCCATGGTAAAGCCAGCTTTATAATATTACCCTTAAGAATATTCAAAAGGTACCAGGCAAGGTAGCTCATGCCTGTAATCCCAGCACTTTGGGCGGCCAAGGCAGGCAGATCACCTGAGGTCAGAAATTCAAGACCAGCCTGGCCAACATGGTGAAAACCCATCTCTATTAAAAATACAAAAAAATTAGCTTGGAGTTGTGGCAGGCTCCTGTAACCCCAGCTACTCGGGAGGCTGAGGCAGGAGAATTGCTTGAACCCGGGAGGCGGAGGTTGTGGTGAGCCGACATGCGTCACTGCACTTCAGCCTGGGTGACAGAGCGAGACTCTATCTCAAAACAAACACAGAAAAGAATATTCAAAAAGTGCATGGGGCAAGGAGCGGTAATTTCACATCCTCCTAAGGAACACAGGTCACTCCAGACCACATTTCTCCTAGATGGCCAGGGCCCCTTCTCCCCCTCCTTTTGGTTCTAGGCGCTTGATTCCTGAAGAGGAGTCATGCTCCAACATCTAGTTTAGGATTTTTCTACTATAACACCTGGTCTGCTATTTTAATTTGTTTCTTTGCTTTTTGGTTTTATTTATTTATTTTTAATCTCCCGGATCGCAATACAATCAGTTAAATTTTTGTTGTTGTGTATTCAAGCGCTTCCAGAAAATGTATAATAAACAATGTTGGTCGGAAAATCTTGCTAACAGAATCCAGTAGATTAATAACTGAGAAAATAATGCACACAAAACAAAAGGCTGTGCATGGCCGCAAGTTCAAGAGTGGTAGAATAAATACGTGTGCATATATTCTGAGTTGATTAGAAATACACAAAGATAGCTAGGGTCCTTGAAAAAATTAAAACAAAACTTTTTTTTCTAAGTAAGAAATATAAAGTTCAAGTATGAACTTACCAACCAACAGAGAAATGATAAAGTGCTAGCATAAAAAATTCACATCATGATTATGTAAACAACATAGACCCATCAAGTCAAATGTTGGGCCACAGCCATTCTTTATTCAGTTATCAAAATGGTAGAGCCATTTGGATGAGTTCAGAGACTCCGCCTTATGCTGAAAAAGATAGCTGTAAATCAAGGAAGAGTTTAAAGGCTATACTAATTTAACAGCGAATTGGATATTAGAATATTTTATTTCTCCAAACTTCTACTAATTTTGAGTTTCTTTTCTGTTTGTGGAAGTTTTGGGAAACAACGTTTTATTCTGTGATTAGCTTCAAAGAGTTTCAGGCATGGGTTATGGGACTGGACCACGTGTACTTTAAGTGTGCTTCAAACCATAAAATTCGATGAGATTTTGGGAGCAACTGCATCTTATGAATAAAAAGAATTGCTGTTTAAACCCTATTTTAAAGAAGTTACTTTGTGTTTTCTCAAATATAAGGATGATATACTATGGATTTATAATATCATTACTTAGGAAAACAAAAGATAAAAAAAATTTACTGTTCACTTATTTTTCCTTAATTTCCAAGAAGCTTAATTTTGAATTTAAGCTTAAACTTAAACTTTATCTTTATTGTTTTGTTTTCTTTGAAGAAAATAATTCAACCTCTCTATTAGTATGTTACTTTAAAAATGTTAAGAGCCAGTGGATACCGGCAAAAGAAGGGCTTTTAATTTTATATAAAATAATAGAATAATTTATTCTATTGCTAATTCCAAAGTCTCTACTAATATCTTTCTGCAGCATTAGGGAAACAGACAAAGGAAGAAGTAAAACAGCTTTCCATGCTTTTACTGAAACAATTGTAGGAAATTTTTGTCATGCTACAATTACTCTTTGGCCATGAAAAATTCTTTTAAAGACATGATAGCCACAACCATTTTATCTTCTGACTTACTAAGCAGTCTGAGGGTCGATAGAGAGTTTCGATTCCAGGTTATGGTTATAATTACTCACTGCAAAAATCCTGTTGCCTTTCATTAAGCAGTTAAAATATTTAATTGAGACTACAGGGTGTCTACATACAGCGCAGTACCATGCATAATTATCCCTACACGTAAAGGAACACTGAGGGTACTTTTAACAATAAAACAGATTATCAAAAAATTACATTTTTAATTTAAGTTTTGACTTTAATCTTCTCCATGATTAAATACACATCTCCGCATTTTTCTGCAAATGAGGACATTAAGCTAAATAAATGAACTATAAAATGAGGGGGAAAAACTTTGCACTGTAACATAAATGGATAATTCTTTAACATGCATTAACTGATTGCACTATGTCTTTATTTTCTAGCAGCTTCTGTGAGAAAGAACTGGATGCAGGAAGTCAAATACTGCCAGCTTAGCGGGTCAGCATCCTCTCCTCCCACATAAGCAGAGCTCGGAACATAAGATAAAATACCTGGTTGCCCTTTGCCCCAGCCTCGTGCTCCCACAACTTTGCTTCTGACAGAGTACTTATCTCTCTGACCACTGGGAAGCTATTAAAAGAGAGAAACTTGAAAAGGATTGGACCTTTCTGTGCAAATCTCTTTGAAAGTAGCTACGTTCCAGGTTACCTTTTAAGAGAAGTCCAATATATTAAGAACCTGAAAATAAAAGAAAGTTTGCACATTGAAACATCACATGCTAATAGTTCTATTACTGGAAATGGAAATATGGAATTCTAGAAAAAGAAATGGCATCATGGGGTTAGGAATTAACCACTTGCCACCTGTGTTAACCTGACGTGGTTAAAGAAGCTGCAGGAAGTTTCTGAAATTCTTAAAACAAAAATAAAATATTTCCCCCCTGGAATCTAAGTAATGCAAGTGAAATTATTTAAATATTTTCTTTCTCTTTATATTTAGAAAGTGCTTTACAATACTTCTTATGTTATCCATCCCTCATCTAACTGGAAGGCAGACATTTTTATTGTTTTAGTTACTATTTAGCTTTATGAACAGCATTCTTGCTTTGCTGTAATTACAAACATTTATTTCCATAGGGATGGAAAGATTGTGCTCTGTTATCTCTGCCAGGTACCAATTGTGAATAGAAAATAGAGCCAAGTAGAGAACTTTAGCTCTTCAATCAACACATCCAGTATTAAGAAAAAAATAATAAATTGATATTTGAGATGTAAATTCAAATCTTTGTCTAACACCCAAGAATTGTAATTGTGGGAGATTAGGTTGAGAAACAATAAAAAGGTGTATAATTAGAGTGTCAGGATTTCCACCCTTCACCGGAAGGTACTCTATCAGGTATAACTCTGCAAAATTGCAGATGCTTTGCAAATAATCCTAGCTCACATTTAATGATCTATTACTATGTGCCAGGTATTCTGTCTGAAACAGCATGGGAAGAGGAATCAGAGACGGAATTGCCACCTGTGTGGGACCTTGCTGGGGTGCAGACATTTTGTTTCTCACATTCTTTGAAATGTAGTACTTTGATTTGAATTGTACCCTTGCTTAAGGACACCAAGATGAAAGCGGATAGCACCTCCTGTCCCCTGCCCTGGTGTACTTTGCTAAGAAATGACTTTAGTTCTGTGAAAGTGGATTCTTAGTTACAAACATAAAGAACTATCATCAGCTAGTAAGAGAGGATTTTATTGAAAGGATGTTGGGAGTTCATTAATCTTCAGGAATTCTGCAGATGGGCAGGGAGACTAGAAAACCAAGAGCATGAACCAGGCACAATTCAAGCTTCATAAGAATGAGGGTACCAGGACAGCTTCTAGGGAACAAAGTGGGGTGCACCCACCTGGAAGTTGCTGGTACCAGGTGTTTTATTGTCCCTATAGCCTGGCATTGGCAGCTGCAGAGGCAGATAAGCAAGAGCCCAGGGAGCACCCGGGGCTGTCACTGTGGGGGGATTCCACAGTAGGAGATAGTGGGTTCTGATGCAGGAAACTACTATATTGTATATAGTATATTGAGGGGGAGGGTCTGGGGTTTTCTCAATTTATAAAACAAATGTATGTACAAGTTCAGATGAAAGTAAGAAGAGCCAGAGCTGAAAGCTGAAGAAGCACTGTAATCACCCATCCCAAAGGAGACGGTTTCTTAGGAAAAGAAGTGAGTTTGGTAAACACATTAGAGGTACTCTCCTGTCTCTTCCATATTCCTGGGAATCTGAGCCATCACTTATCTCTGATGTGCCTTGCTTCAGAGGAGGATTCTATACTGTATTTTTATGATGTGCATCTGATACATCATTCAAATATTTTCCAGCCATGTTAATGGAGTCTCCAGAGGCAGGTCTCCTGAGAATTGTCAGTTGTGTTTATTTTCCAGTTGAGTCAACTTTCAGAGAGGTATTATTGAAAGAGAAAAGTTTCAAAAGAAAGATGATCATTGTTAATATTATTGTGGTAAGACCACTTAATGTGAGATCTATCCTGTTTTTACATGCACACTATTGTGTTGTTAACTGCAGGCGCAATGGTGCACAGCAGACTTGGAGAGCTTCTCGTCCTCCATAGTAAAACTCTGTACCATTACTGCAGAATGGAAGCTTTCCATTTCTCCCTCCCCTTACCTCTGCACTAGAATGATAAACCTGGAGAACATTATGCTAAATGAAATAAGCCAGTTACAGAAGGACACATATTGCATGATTCCACTTAAGTGAAGTATCTAAAATAATAATGCTTATAGAAATAGACAATGGGATTTTTACTGATAAAAATGCTCTTTTTTAAAAAATTGGAAGAGATGTGCTCTAGTTGATCAAAATTACAAGCCGCTGGAAACTCCGCAATATGGCATATTATGGAAGCCACGGTGTGTGCACAAGGGTTGAATAGGTACTTTCGAGATAAGAAGAGTAAGATGCAGCATATAAAAGGGGAAAAGTGCTAGAATGCAGTCACTGCAACCTTAAAAGAAATGCTTTATCTTGGGTGAGATCCTTTGGCCAAACTATTTCAACCTGGAAAGATGTATTAATGTAAAAGGATTTCAATACAAGAAAATAAAGAAATTGCATCTGTGCTACTTCTCAAAAGGTAAGAATTTAATTGGTTAGGTTAATTATTATGAAAGTAACTTTTACCATCTACATTAAAATTAGTTTAGGAATTTTCTGAAAATTTGTATTCTTTTTAACCTTTCAGTGAAGGACTTAATATGTTTATGTCTGTTTTAAACAGGAATGGCTGCCCATGTCTTGCAGTTTGAATGTAAGGCACTCAAATGCTCAGGAATAATCAACTGAAGTTTATGTCAAGAAACTAGCATTCTGTTTAATCACTCAATAATGATTATTATTTAGGATGAGCAAAAGTTAATCCCAAAAACTTAGATTTAAAGATATTCCTTACAATTATGGGTGAGAATATCCTAAGATACAACATTTATTTATTTTGGAACTCATTTTAATGCAGAATAATCCTAGTGCTATATTTAGTAACAAGAAGAAACCAATTTAAATAGCATGCTGATTCAAATAGAAACAGTAAAAATAATAACAATGACAATTTATTGTTAAATTTCAGACTCTGTACAGCTATTTTTTTCTCTATACTATTCCTATAAAATATTCATGGAAGATATTATTACTTTCACTTTTCAAATGGGATAACTGAGAACTCAATAAATTACATAATTTATCTCAGGACACAGGGCTGATTCGTGGTAGAGCTGTTGCCGGAAATCTCATGATTATTTGAATGATCCCTTTCCAATTCTGAAATCCTCTGGGAAGTGTCAGAATTTACACTCTCCACTAGGAACTGCTATTGCAGTTGGAACTCTGAGGCTTTATTTGGGAGTTTTTCCTGATTATAGAAAATCTCTTGTTAAGAGAGGTTTTAATAAACAAAATAAGTAGGGGATATTACCAACTTCTTCATCCTCAGAGCTCCCAGCATCACACCTTTTATAAGAACAGTAAAGAAAAACAAAGTTCCTCCCCCTCTTCCTGTTCTGTGTTATTTTTTCCTTAAAAAAAAAATTCCTAATTACATGCTAAGTGTGAAAGTTATTGGAGTTGGGGAAGGCAAGCTGGGGCTCAACCAGGTCCAGGGTTAAAAAGAATTAGGGGATTATAACAGTTCTAGTTTGAAGAAAAACACTTTTCAATGTATGTCAATGAAATTTATTGAACAGCCACTATATACTAGTACCTCTCTTAGGTATTTTGTACACTTAAACATCCAAACCAGGGTTTTCCAGACTTCTGATGATGAAACAGATAGAAGGTGATAATGCTGGCAGAGCAAACATGGGGGAGTGTGACAGAAGGAGACAGTTAGGGATGAGTGGGTCCGTGTTTATACACACCTGCCACCAGTTGGATGGCTGTGCTGAAAGTCCACGCCCTGGATGCTTAGCTGCGTGATCTGTGAATCAGCAGCATCAGCAATCCCTGGGTGCTGGTTAAACATACACACCTCTCAAGCCCACCCAGACCTACCCAATCAGAAGCTGCTGTTTCCAAAGTTCCAGAGTGATTTTCAAGCACCTTAAAGCTTTAGAAACACTGTTCTAATTAGGGTTATTAAAATATTGTTATGGGATATAGGCTTTAGTAAATTCTCAGGATATTTTATCATGTACTCAAGTTTGAGTAACAGGAGATTTAATAAATACTGATGTTTGGATCCCATCCATAGAGATTCTGTTTTGATTGGTTTGGGGCATAATCTGGCATTAACATTTTAAAATTGCCCCAGGTGAGTTTTATGAATGGCAATGTTTGGGAACACCTGCTTTGAGTTAAGCCATGAGCTAATTGTTCTTCACCATTTTACAGATGTGGGAACTGAGACGTTATAAGGAAATCCAATTTGTGAGTGGTAGAGCTAAACTCAAGCTTAGACCCTAAACTCATTTCTTCTCAAAAGTGGTCTGTGCTATTTACTATTTTACAGGAGAGTCCTACAGTACTGTTTTTGATACATTAGTATCATTTAAATATATTTTTTGCAAAATATGTCTGTGATGGTTCATACTGAGGGACTCTTGACTGAAGGATGCAAACTATTCATCCTGGTGTGTCTGTGAGGATGTTGCTGACAGATATTTGCGTCAGTGGGCCGGAAGAGGCAGACCACCCTTCATCAGGGTGGGCACCACCTATATCAGCTGCCAGCTCAACCAGGATATAAAGAAGAGAGAAAATCATGAGAGTAAAGCAAACTAAATATGGCCTGAGAAGGACTCTGTACTTCTATTTTTGAGTCCTTGTGAACCAACTGTAACCTAGCTTAATAGTCAGACAAAATCGAAAACTTAACTCAATAGTATGCACCTGTAACAATGGCTGAGTGTGGCCAATTCCAACAGGATTCAACTACTCATAGACTGCTGTGTGTTCAAACTACATTGGCAAATGCCAAGCTGGAAAGGCAAATGCCAAGCTGGAACCAATCTCGCTGTTTTTATACCTCACTTCTGATTCCTGTATGTCACTTTATATTTTGTTTTATTTTATTTTATTTTTCCCGAGATAGAGTCTTGCTCTGTCACCCAGGCTGGGATGCAGTGGTACAATCTTGGCTCACTGCACCTCCCTCCTGGTTCAAGCAATTCTCCTGCCTAAGCCTTCCAAGTAGCTGGGATTACAGGAACCTGCTACCGTATCTGGCTAATTTTTGTATTTTTAGTAGAGACAGGGTTTTATCATGTTGGCCAGGCTGGTCTCAAACTCCTGACCTCGTGATCCACCCCTCTTGGCCTCCCAACGTGCTGGGATTACCAGCATGAGCCACGGCACCAGGCCACTTTACCTTTTTTGTCTATAAAATTGTTCTGACCGAGGCACCCCTGGCGTCTCTGTGAATTTGCTGTGATTCTGGGGGCTGCCCAATTCATGAATTGTTAATTGCTCAATTAAATGCCTTTAAATTAATTCAGCTGAAGTTTTTCTTTTATCAATGAAAAGATGAGACTGGCTTAGTCTTCCAGGTTACACCTTTCTTTTGTGCTGGATGCTTCCTGCCCAAGTTCTTCAGTTTTGGGACTCAGACTGGCTTTCTTGCTCTCCAGCTTGCAGATGGCCTATTTTGGGACCTTGTGATGGTGTGAGTTAATAAATTCCCATATATATATATATGTGTGTATATATATATATATATGGGAGTTTATTAAGTATCTAATACAATGTCTCAAATAAAAAGAAGAGAAAATCTATTAATAAACTGATATATAGTCATAGCCCCTCAAGAAAAATACCAAAGAAACTCATATGCTGTAGAGAATTCTGTTATTATTCTAAAAACATCAAAATAATTATATGTCTTGCTTACATTGCTTTTAAGTTAATCATACTCAAAGATGTGTCCTATTCATTCACGTACATACATTGAATGTCATATTGACTCTTGCCTTTTTCAGCAGTGATCTGTATAAGTTATCTAAAAATCAATCCTGAAGGTTATAATTTATTTTTCCATTTTGAATCTTGCCTTTAAAAGATCATTTATATATTTTAAACACATTTTTAAAAACTAATGTCTAGAAGTCCAATTTCTCACGTGAACCATATGAGAGAGGTTAATTAGAAGACAAACTCTTAGCCACAATGATCATTAGAACTTAGATGTTATTTCAAATGCATCTCTCTTCCTAATCTTAGCAGCTGAAATAATTTCATAGGTTAAACCAGGCAGCTTGACAGTCTGTGAATGGCTACTCACTAAACGGGCCCAAGGGGAGGCAAAATGATGGTCCTATCTCTTAGAGGCACAGGAACAGAATATTTGGAATTAAACATAAATGGACTTAAATCTCAACCCAGTGGACAACTGGGAAAACTTAGAAATATTAATCTTGCTGAATATTTGTGCATCATTTAGTAACGAATAATATACATACTGAATTAAGTGGTTGGTGTAACCAGAGTAGCTGCAGCTGGATTTTCTGTTTCCCCCACCAGGGGTCGAACCCCAGCCACCTAGATGAAAAACCAGGAGCCCTAAGCACAACCACAGGAAGTGAAGTAGCTGCAGCCGGAATTCAAGCTCTTGGCCTTCCTAACCGGGAAGAATGGGAAAGAGGCCTCCATGTTGGGTGAGTTTTACAGCTCAAATAGGACCCAAAGAGTGTGCGATAGTACGATTTATTAGGCAGAACAAAAGGACAGCTTTCACCCAAGGGGACCCGGAGAGGGTGCCACCCTAGGCTGGGGCGGCTAGAGCTTTTACAGGAGTTATTCCCGCCTCATTCATGCTCTCATCCAATGAGAGGGGTTCTTTCAAACTTCCTTTGGATTAATTGATCTTTTAATCCTTTACCGGATTGGCTACTGTTTTACAACCCTGAGACTCAGAGCCCCCACCTGCAAGAGCCAGAGGCAGGAAAACCTAAGACAAAGTCTCTACCTAGCCTGCCTGAGGCGGGAAAGTGGAAACAAAGGACCCTAGCCGGCTAGAGGCCGAAGCTGAAGAAATCCTGTGCTGAAAACACAGCCCCCAGCCAAAACAAGAAAGTTCTAACACGGTCTGTCGGCAGGATTTACAACACTGTGTATAAGGAGCCTTGCCTGTGTTTCCTGTGCTTTGGTGTTTTTAGGGTTAATATGACAATGTGTAAACTTGGTGTCGAGAATTAAAATTTGCTTAGCAGCTCTAGTGTTCCGTACAGTGTTATCTATGTTCATCTACTCCAACTCATTGAGGCTTATGATGCTAAGGTGAATTCTGGATTCAAAACCACGTCTGTCTACTTATAGGGACTTTTTCCAACTTCAGGGTTTCCTGCTTTTGCTCAGTTGCTCCTTTCAAGGCCAATCACATTTAAACTACAGCAAATCATGGCATCCATCGTTCACTGATGGATTGTGTCCCAGAAGTTGCAAGGAAAGTAAAGGGGAATGAGAGAGAGAGAGAGAGGATCCATAAATATTCTGAAGTATATAATGGAAACTCAGAAAATAAATTGTATTTCCAAATGTATATTTCTGAATTGTTTATTAGTTATTGGCGTTCCCTGAAAAGCCACCTTCTTTTCTTTCTAATGCTCTATGTCCCTACAAAGGAATGGCAATAGTTCAGTGGAATAAGAATTGACACAAAGGCCCAATCTGTTTGGCATGTCATTTAATAAGGAGCCATTTACATGGTCAAGTGAATACTTTTAAATTAAACAGTTTTCTTGGACTGCGATTGATGGCAATGCAGTCTAGGGTGAAGTCTTAAACATAATCCCTTTAAGGATTTCCTAAGTTCTCCCTCACAGTTTCTAACTCCATAGATTTGTGGAGGCGGGTCCCAGATTTTCCATTTCTAACACTTTCCAAGATGATGCTGATGCTCCTGGTCCAGGTACCACACTTTGAAAACTGCTGTTTTAATGCTTACATGTGGTAGCAGGAGTTAGTGTTACCTGGGGCTTTTAATTCCAAGTTCTGCCACTTAACAGCTGTATTATAACGATTAAGCTATGTGAGTTCTCCATAGCTCGATTTCTTTGTAAAATAAGGAAAGTAATCATACCCCTTTTAATAAGTTTATTGTGAGAATTTAATAAACAAAGAATTTCTTATAATACCTGGTACATAGCAATCACTCAATAAATTATGTCAATTGTCAAAGCAAATGTCTAAATGATAGGTGAAAGATAAATATTGTGAATTGTACAGCATTTTAGTGGCCTGTGCTCTCTACCTGTCACTACCCAGTTTCCACCTGACACTGGTTTATCCTGGGCTCTTCCTTTCCTGAGCGAACCCAGCCACATTTACTGCCTATGTAGCAGGACACACTGCAGACAAAACCTCTCAGGACACCAGGTTTGCGAAGGAAGTGGCTTTTTATTTGGCCAGAAGTCTCAGCAGACTTGTGTCTCAGTAACCGAGCTCCCCTGACTAGAAAATCCTGGCCTCTTTTAAAGGCTCACAATCTTAAATGGTACATGTGAGAGGGTCGTGATCGATGAGGTAATTGAGGTGTAGGTGACTTAGGTGGGCTGTAATTGTGACTAAGCAAGAACAATGTCTTCGGGGAAGATTCCTCCATACCATGCCTGTGATCTAGGAACTAGGGTGGGGGGGTTTCATCTTTAACCTCCAGGTCCAGCTAGTGGTACCGGTTTTGTCTCCTCCACAGACCTTGTGCCTTCTGTTTTCAACTTTTACTTCTTTGGAAATGTAATGTAAAAGGCTAAGGGGAAGTGGTGTTAGAAGCTTAAGAGGAAGGGGTCACCCTCCTCACCTATAGCACTCATAGGTACTTCTAACGTAGGTGCAAGGAAAAGATTTCAAGAAATTATGACAAACTGCAAGACTCAAATCTCCTTTTAAATTTTAAAAATTGAAACATGTATTCATATCCCATGGCACGAATATATTGTTTTTCTCAGTTAATATTTTAGATTTGCTTTTGCACCAGAGCCTTACTTTTTTGTAAGTGTCCTTTACCATGCTACTTCAGAATTGCACAAATACTGAATTGCCCCAAAATGTTTGCTTTTAAATTAATTTGTTTCTTTAAAGCAAATGTAAAACTACAACGAGTTATATTTACCTAGAGGTTTTATCACCATAAACTTAAACTCATATAAAAATAGAATGAGTTATATTTAGGCTTATTTTCATCATTCACTTAATTTAGTATCATTCTTAGTTCATAAATTAAATATTTAAAAAATTGTATTTTTCCATCATTTGCCCTAAATCCCCTTAAACAAAACAAAATCCAAGGCAAAATTTTGCCCGGAAAACTTGAAGTTTGATTAGTTCCACCTACTTTCATGCACTTTAATTTGGATTCCTTCTCCTTGGTAGTCTAGAATATAAACTTTTTTAAAGAGATCAGTTTGGAAAACCTACCAAAACAAGTCAAAATCAATGGTTTCGTTACAGAAAGAAGCCTGGGGAAAGAATTAGCAGGAATTACTCACAAGGTGTGGGCTGCCACCAGTTTTTTTGTGCCTGATTGTTTGTCATTTGGCAGAAATCGATGGTTCCCTTTACACCACAAGAGCAGAGGAGATGGGGGGCAAACTGCAAGTTAGGACAGCTCTGCATGTGGATTCAGCACTTCACTCTTGTCCTCTAACATGTGCCCTCAAGGTACCACTCGGCTCGGAATTACAAACGGCTACATTTAGCAAAGCTTTAATTTAAAATAGTCACAGGTGACAGCTCTATTACTTTTGCAAGTTCAGATGCAGCCACAGCTGTTTTTATTTATCTCCGCTGTATACACACCCATTTGTTGTAATTATTAGTTTCTGATGTAGCTGCAGATACATATCTCAAATGCCTATCAAGGCTAAATTAAATTAAGGAAACTACTTTTTCACCTTCATCCCCCTTTGGTCCTGCTTTGCTGCAGGAAATTGCCACGACGTGAAAGTTTGAGCCTCATTGCATCTCCTCCCACCGAGGTGATTTCTGAAGTTGTCCTGGGTTCCTGATCTATTCCAATTTCATAGTTACTGACATTTTTTCCCCTGTATATTTAACACACTAAAAGCAATTACTATGTGGCAACTATGAATTTAAAATAAAATAATACCACAATTATTGGTTGAGTTCCTGCTACTGATAAAACATTGTTGGCCTTTGAAGTATGAACAAGTGAATTCAATCTGCCTTCTGCTTTCTAAAAAATGCCTTTTTGCCCTTAAAAATGCATATACAGCTTTTTAATATAAAAATAATTTCAAGTTTCTTATATATACATAAAATATTTTAAGTTATTTTTGATTTCAGGAAGTATGAAAAAAATTATTTATATGCAAAAGAATTGTGGCATTAATCCATTTCAACTCTGCCTCAGTGTCAATTTTGGATTGTAGACCTTTGTTTTGCTTATTTTTGTTTGTTGTTTCACCTGTGGTCCATTCACTATATTTTGTATGTTGCAAAACAAAGGAATAATGGCTTTCCCACCAGGAATGCAAGAAGAAACATGGAAATAAATAAGGGTCTAGGAAATTTGGGAGAGAGGAAAAGAGATACAGTTAATGAGGGGAGGGATCAAGAAGATTAGCAGGATTTTTAAAAGAGAATTTGATTTGCAAATACATTACACATTGCACACAAAAGTATAAGAAAAACATTTTTCTTTAACATTTCTATAAAAATTTCTTTTGGAAAAAATAACAAAGTTGGTTGCAGAGTGGTCTGGGGTTGATTTGATTTTAAATTGGAAAAACACAGTTTTTTGTTTTTTAATTTATTTTTAGATTTGAAGTAAGACCTGATATGCAATATTGTAGAGGAGCTGGTTGACTTTTTAGTCAGAATCATGGCTTTTGCAACCATGGTGACAACACTGGGCTTCTCTTGACGTCTTCATAAGTTCATTAATGCTGGGGAGAACTATGCATAGCAACTAATCCACCAGTATTTGAGAGAATCAGGTAACCTCTTAAGAATTTAGGAAAGAAAATGTAAGTCAACGAGCTTATAAAATGTAAAAATCATAAATAGGCAGGTAATAAATAATAGAAATTGATTTTTTTCTGCCTAATAAAGACTATGGAAAGAGAAATATTATAATTTTAACATAAATGTGCTCTAAAATACTAGCTTTGTTTTTAATTGATTATCATAATTTTTGAAAATTATCATGGTTTAAAACTACAATTTAAAAAAATGTTTTCTCTGTTACTTTGACTCCATTACTCAAAGTAATAGAGAGACATATGTAACATCAAGATATGTTTCTGAATTGTGTATTGAGTTATGGCCACTAAAAAGCATCAGTGAAATGGAAGTGTTAACAGCAATGTTCTGTTGTAGGAAGATAATCAGATTGGTGATGCCTGCTTTACAGTAATGCTATTGTTGACTGATTTGCCTTTTCCTAACTTAAGTCTCTTTCGCCTTTTCTTCCATTTGTTCTAAGAGATTCTGTTCAAAGGAACATTCTACTTTCCTTTGTACAATAGCATTTACCTGACATTTACTCTCCTCTAATAAATCATATTAAACTCTAGTCCTGATACATTTGCTTACCTAAAAAAATCAGCCTTGTGATGGACCCCTGAAGGTGAAATACACTTCTGGATGAGGATCTGTTGAGGGTTTGAGCATTTGTTCAGCTACTAAGTCTCTGCCACCACCTTGTTAGCTAAACATACCATGTGCTCATTCCTTCACCAGTGAATTTTGGTTGGGACACATGACAGTGATAATAGAGGTTATTAGCTACAATGCTTATTAAAATATTTGAACATATACTTTAACACATTTTAATAATTATTGAGAGTATCCCTAATAACAGTAACTCTTCTAAATGAGAGCTTTTAAAATTGCATGTAAGTCAAAACAAAGCATTATTTGTTATTCAACTTTTTATAAAAGCTGTCCAGTGATTTCAAATATGTATTAACATTTAATTTCAATTCAAAGTAAGTATTTTTAAGTCTTTATAAACTTTGAGTAAATCGCTGTATTGAGTTCTATCACTTTATAAATGAAGTAGGGAATGAACCTAAGTCGTTTCTCATCTATTAGCCTTCACTTTTCCTTTCCCCCAATTATCGCCAAGCAAAATATATTGATTTTGACCTGAGAAGAGAAACACCGATTTTGTTATTTATTTTGCTTCTACTCCCATTTCCCATATATATATATATATATGTATATATGTGGAATATATATATCAGCACAAATTAGCAGGCCCACCCATTTCTTACTCTTGGAGTCAGTTATGTTCTAACTTCTAAAATAACCTACCATGCAGCACTGATGATCATTCAAATTAGAGCTTATAGTTGATCATAATGTCTTCATTTTACTCTCACCTTTAGGTGGACATTATTTATTCAAAAGGTAGTTTTCAGTCTGATTTATGGTGCATTATTGATAGTAAGTCTACTTTATACATTGCACAAACCTTTCTTCTGATAAAATGAAATGTTTACAAAAATGTATTTGACCAAATACTTTATGGTAGACATCACAATCTGAAAGGGAACTATCTTCTTTGAAAGGATTAAAGCTTCCAGATAGATACAAATAAGATTTTTTAAAAGTAGACACATGTTAAATCATGGAACAGCAAAGGGGATACTTTATGGAAATGAACTCGCGAGATAATTTGAATTTGACAAGGTGATAATTAAAGTCCCCAGATAGATTTCTTCCACATCTGTATGCCTTTCAGTAAAGTTGGTTAGCATATTAACTACTGCTGGAGAATACAGAAAATATTCATGGAATGTAAAACTGCAAATTATTATTCATTTCAATTTGTATAATAAGTGTAACAAAATGCAGTGCATACAGTATTACACAAGAGGTACTAAACTCCTTTATAGACATTTCTAGAGCACAGACAGGATCCTTATATGACAATTTTTGTCTTCAAATATTCAAGATATTTAAGTATGAATTACCACTTTTTGCATTTTAAAAGAAATTTTGTACATCTTTAATGCTTTTTAGGGCTAACAAATTCTTACTTTGAATAACTAGAATAATTTTTAAGTATTATATACTATAATCTGTGCATATGAACATATATATTTATACACACATAGGTACACAGCCAAATAAACAATAGTGTAATGTATATGTATTATTATTGTTATATTTTCCTCCAGAGAAAAATTGAGGGTCAGTGACCAGAGAAGAAAGCATAGATGTGTTTTAAAATATATATATATATAAATATATATATATAAATATCTCCACCACATTTCTAATGTCAAATAGTGATCCTCCATACTAATCCTCTTCCTTGTAATTGAGTTTGATTGTAGATTCATTTTAATTTAGACATTTATATGAGAAAGCATGCTTAATATGATGATAAGAAACTGTATGAAATTTTGGTAAAGAACTGCTAAGTGTGCCCACACACTGTGGGCACTAAATGTCACACTTGAGAATGTCCCTGGTCCTAGCTGATCTATAACAGGAAAATTTTCTGTCATATGGAATTTAAAGATAAGAAATGAATCACCATGCAGAGAGATGAGCTATCACATTCCATCTATGGAAAAAACAAACGAAAAAAAAATCATGAGGAAGGACTTTCTGAAGTACAGCATCACCTACGTTTATGATGTTTTATGCAAATGAAACAAAGATTATTCTCATGGTTTTGAATAAAATTGGCATTTTTAAAATATGCCATGGAGTGCCACAATGGACAATGCAGGGGTCCTTTGGCCCATAGTCAACAGGTGAGCAATTGTGAAAATTGATATTCCCTGTTACGAATATTAGCTGGAGTAGGAGAGAAGAAAACATGATTACAAAAAGGAGGATCATTTGAGACCAACTTTAATGTGAAATTATGTAGAAATGGGAAAAAAGATACAGAAAACCTGTTGACAAGTCCACTTAAGGACAATTATAATTACTGCACCAACTTAATTAGGAGTTATGCTTGAAGAAACTTAAGAGACAGCCCACAAGTATAAAAGCAAGAGTGTGGAACAAGAAGTGAAAAATGACCGTTTGTCGAACATGGATATTTTGACAAACAAGGGAGAATAATACTTTAAAGTGCAATGCCACAGTTTGGAGAAGACTGCTTTTGCACACTAAGTGAAAGCTCGAATCGGTTCTGTCAGACGCAAATTACATGTACATTGCTGTGCAGGTGTCAGATCACACATAGCTGTGCTGGCACTGCCCTGGAAGGAGAGGGATGTAGCACATTCTCTGCAGGTGACTGGAAAAGTCTGGATTCTGTCATCTAGAAATACACGTTACTTATTCCCTTGGCGAATTAATGGGAAAACAGCCTCTTCACTTCTGTGTTTCATAATTTCTGTTTTATGCCTTTTCATTGTTTTATGCAATTTTATTTTTTCACAAGGTCAGGAACAACTAACTGTTGATTTTCATCAATTTACCTTGTCATTGTCTTGGCTCCAGCAAGCAGCCCTTGATAAAGGTTCCCAAAGAAACTATGCACTTCTTCTACCTGGACTCAGCCGTTAGGTACCTATTTTTCTCACCAGCCATTAGAGTGTTCCACTCATATAGTCAAAGGAGAACGTCTGGCCTATTATATAAGTGAATATTAGTTTTGAAGAAGCTGTCTTTGGAGACAGTAGAACAAAATGGATTGTTTTCCCTACATAGGAACTCCTCGTTTTTCCTCACTGCCCATTCTTTTTTTTCTAGCTTACTCAGGACATTTTTTTCCCCTCAACGGCACCTTTCTCTAACTTTGATCTGTGCCATCTTTGTGAAATAAATGGTATGAGATTTCTTTCACTGTCTCCCCTTCTGACTGCCACATGCAGAATCCTTCAGAGACCATCTGTGCCTCCTGCTGAGCTTCTGCCTTTTCCACCCAGCTAGCTTCCTCCAGAGCCCAGTCTCAGCTAGATCTGAACCACACATGGAGGAGATTTTTAAGAATAAGTCTTGTAAAACTTCTATGCTTTGGGTCCAAAACCTATTGATTTTCTTATTTCCCCGTAAGTGTGTCAGATTCCGGCAAAACTAGTTTGGAGTTTACTGAGTTTACTGATACTGAATGATCTCAGGCTCACTCTTCTCCTTTCACTTCTTTGCCATGAGTGGGAAAAAACATAACTGCATGAGCAATGTACTTTTTTTCTTAACATAATTTAATCTTTACTAAAAGTAATTTTAATAATCATACTTGTATAAAATGTTTAACTTTTATGTTACTTTTTAATTCTTAGACATTGATTTTTAAAAATCTTAGGCCAGGCATAGTGGCTCAAACCTGTAATCCCAGCACTTTGGGAAGCCGATGTAGGCGGATCACAAGATCGAGAGATCGAGACCATCCTGGCCAACATGGTAAAAATACAAAAAATTAGCTGGCTGTGGTGCCGCCTGCCTGTAATCCCAGTTAACTCGGGAGGCTAAGGCAGAAGAATCATTTGACCAGGGATTTGGAGGTTGCAGTGAGCTGAGATCACACCACTGCACTCCAGCCTGGGCGACAGAGCAAGACTCAGTCTCAAAAAAAAAAAAAAAAAAAAAAAGATCTGAGTCATTGCTATTTTCACCCCTGACTTTTTCCCCATTGTGTAGATACATAAACACAAATCTTTCCACTCCTATCTGTTTAGCAAAATGTAAATAAAATGTCTCTGTTTTGTTCCAATTTTGCATATGATTTTAATTCACTTGCCTGGGTTGAGCATCTTTTAGTACATATTTCATTGTGTTGCACTGCAAATTTGACTTAAGACTCAGTGTGTTACTGTCAAACTCTCCTGTGATGGTTGTGTCAGGTAGTTGAGGTATCACTGAGAGCGTAAGCAGCGACAAACCCTCGGGAAATGCAAATTGGCATATCCGACAACCCCAAGCTGCAAGATCATAACCTGGGACTTGCAAACATGTTTTTGGGACATACACTGGTCTTAAGGTTTTACTTGAAGTACCCATC
Source organism: Ateles fusciceps (assembly GCA_036589455.1). Lineage (NCBI taxonomy): Eukaryota > Metazoa > Chordata > Mammalia > Primates > Atelidae > Ateles > Ateles fusciceps. The sequence goes on along the minus strand of JAZHEH010002657.1, from coordinate 8,328,686 downwards.
CACCTCATCTTTAAACAGCCTCTCCTAATCTTTGCAGAATTCTCCATTCTAATGCAGTCTTTCTTGATTCTTTCACCCATGGCTCCATTAAATGTTTTTGTGCAGGTAGCCTGTTCATTAGAGTAACTGGACTGAGGATGGATTCATTTCTTAAGAAATCCAGAAAAGCAACAAAAATCTTTCCAGCTACTAGTGGAAAAATCTCTGCAGTTGTCATACGTGTGTCATTGGGTCTCACCTACCATTGCTAGATCCTGTCCATCTATTTTCCTCTGAGGTTATTTAGATTAGCCAAACACTTTTATTTGCATTGGAGGGCCTTGGGCTGAGACTAGATCTCCCAATGTTTGGATGTATTGAGGACTGGAAGTAAAGAAAAACGGACACTTCAGACCTATGGAAAGGCTACCTTTTTCCATAGAGGCAGCTTGAATACATGATTAGGAATTTACTACAAGTGGTTCAGAGGGAAAAAAATGGAATGGGTTATTTGGTTATACAGAAAAAAAAAAGGGAAGAAAAAGAGAGCAACCACACTCTTTTATTCCCCAGGAACGTGGCAGTTTGAGAAAATCAGGAATAAAACATGTCTTATAATCTGTTAAATATTATAAAATACTTTCCTTATTGTTAGTAGAATTCCATCTTGGCAGACTATTTCTTTTAGGAAACGCTTTACCCTTCTCTCCGTCTCTGGGCTCTACACATCTCTTTCTGGTAAGAAATCTGTCAAAGGCACTTCCACTAGGAATCGGGCTCTTATAAAATGCAACAAAACTGTAGGCAATGGGCAAATGAGTATTACTGAAACTCCTGTGGAGAGGACTTAGCTTATTTCGAGCAGTCCTACCAGATGACCAGCTTACTATTCTTGTCTTTACTTCCTCCTGTGACAGGATGACTGACACTTTGCCATGTGACCTTGCAGAGCCTCCAGGAATGTATGTCGATTGCACATTTTCCTTGGCCATTGGCTCCGGTCTTGGCCATTGACTTGTGTCAGTCAACAGAAATTTTGCAGTCATAATATGAGCAGAAGCTCTAAGTAAACGTGTGTGATTTGGATTGGCCTCCTGTGCTTCTGCCATTTGTCAGAACAACATTCTTCATGCCACCACAGGTCCCCAAATGAGAAGATTCATGTGGCTGATGTAGACCTAAGCGATAGCCTACAACCACATCCAGCCCATCCCAACAGACCCAGAATGAGCCAAAAGCTTCTCAGCAGTTTCATGAGCACGGAATGACTGTTGTTGCAAGCCTTTGAGTTTCCTGGTTATATATGAAGCAGCATTATTCACTAAAAACGTTGTAAATACAAAGCTCTGCATGAATGTCTGTTCAGTCCTGCAAGCTTTGTTAAAGGCATGTACAGTGAAAGTCTGATTTTAGCTGAATTTGGGGAAGTAAGGGCCAAGGCTGGACCCAGCCTGGCAGTGGTGCTGTGCCATGGGAAGGAACAGCATGTGCCCAAAAAAAGTCAGAACAAAATAACCGGCGAAGTTTCAGTGTGGAAAAGTGCTACAGGCTTCTGGAATCAGTTGGCTCACTGAAGGTCAAACAGCAACTGTGACAAAGTTGTGGGACATATAAGCATGTTATAGGGAGTCTCAGAAATACCTAGGGAGAGAAACCCCATAAAAGACTAGATTTTCTGCCATAATACACAAAGGGACACTGGCGATTGGTATTTAGGCATTAAAGGGAAGCATGACCCACCCCTGAGGGCTGAATAAGTGTGACACCTGGTTTACATTTATATAAATTTTTGCACAGGACAATTCAACCTTCTAAGCACAAGGCAAAGTAGCATATCCAATCTATTAAGCGCAGTGCCTCTTAACTCATAATACATAGCATAGAGCAATCCTGCCACAGCTGCTAACATTTATTGAGTTTCTCTATGAACTAGGCTTGGCCAAAAGATTTTTCAGCTTTTATCTCATTTACTGATTCATGAGATAAATAATTTTACTATCTTGATGAAATAACTAAGGAAATTTCGGCTTAGAAAAGTTTAGTAGTTACACCGAAATCCAGCAGCAGAAAATAACTATGGTTTATTTCCTACGTAACAATCCTTTCTTTTCCTTTCTCCTTACATCTGTGACTAGCACATTGTACTTCCTTAAATAAGGTGGGAGTGAGCATTAATAAAAGTTATACATAAAGAGAAAAGTAATATATATAAAGGAGAGGTGGAGAGAAAAAGAAAGAGTATCTATTATCATTTATTTTTATGTCCATTGATATAATTTATGAATGTATATAAATGACTTACAATAGACATTAGTGTATTTCTAGAAATAACAGAAATTGGGATTGGTATTCTTGGAGAAGTCTACAATTGATAGATCTAAGTTTTATAATAACATTTGTGAGTATATTAGCTTATTTTCAAAATGTGCTTGGTCGTGTCATTTAGATTATATTATATCCATGTATATAAAGAATAATGATACTAATATACTCTCACTGCTAAATTTATACATTATTACAAGTAAAAAGTGTCATATCTTTGAGACTGAGGACTTATGTGAAAATCTTACGTAAAGAATATTAGAAACATAGGGAATACGTGTCTGGAGGATAATATCTTTATAGTTATAATTTCTACTTCAGCAAATCTTGAAAAGCACTCTGATATGTCATCTATTGCCTAATAATGCTAATCATATGGAAACTGGATCTAAATGCAAATTCATAACATGTAGCAACATTAGTTTACTTCATATACCTATTCTATCTCTCACCTTGAAAGTACTCCACTCACTAAATTATTCATATATATATATAGAAAGGGAGAGAGAGGAGAAGAGAGAGAGAGATAGGACCTAGCTTTGTCACCCAGTCTGGAGTGCAAATGATCTTGGCTCACTGAAACTTCCGCCTCCCAGGTTCAAGAGATTCTTCTGCCTCAGCCTCCTCAGTAGCTGAGATTATAGGCATGTGCCACCACATCTAGCTAATTTTTTTGTATTTTTAGTAGAGACGGGTTTCACCATGTTGGCCAGGCTGGTCTTGAACTCCTGACCTCAAGTGATCTGCCCTCCTCAGCCTCCCAAAGTTCTAGGAATACTGGCATGAGCCACTGCGCTTGGCCTAATCTTATATTTGGGGTGTCTTTTTTTTGAGTAGTCACACAGAATTATAAAGTGATACATACCCTCTTATTCTAAATGTATTCAGTCAAATACAAAAGTTTTGGTTTAAATTAATTCTGTATTTTTTTAATTTTAAGAGTGGAGAGATATAAAAATAAAATCACCTTCTGAAATAAAACAAAGATATGGTTATAGTTCCTTTTCCCAAATGTTTTCAACTTACAAAAGCAATTAAAAAGCAGTATCTCAAGACACTGTTTTGTTCCCCAATAGACTAGACAATGTCAATAGTTAAAAGTTTGCTAAAAATCCGGAAGCTGCCACATTAGACTGAACTTAAATTTTTTATTTCTGTTACTAGCTTACTTTGTATTTATTATAGGAGGAATTACTTCTCTTTACAACCATATAATATGACAAATAATATATTACATTTTGATTTAATGGCAACTTTGTGCATATTTATCTAAAAGATAGCATTATTTTTGCGTGTGAATAAATCTATGTTCCAATAAAACTTCCAACACAGATGAGGCTCTATATGTATGTTATGTTCTTTCTATATCTCTGGATTATATGGATTTACATACTTGTATACTAGCACATATGTACATATGTCTAAGTATAATGTACATGTCTGAGTATAATATATACATTTGAACTGTACAAACTGTGCATATGCATACCCGTATTGCATAAAGCTATGTAGACAGACTGACAGCATGGAATAATTTTAAATGTAAGCAATGTTGAATAGCTATTAGGTACTGATATATTTGTGTGTATGATATTGTAATTTCACTAATGCACACAAAAGAACTACCAATTTATTTTTTAGATATATAATTATTTTTCTGATAGAATTATTGTTTATTCCGAAACCTAATATCAACCATTATTGTCCCAGTTTTAGAAAACAAAAACCGCGCTGAGAATGGATAGAAATTATCTTAAGATATTATAAAGAACCATCTCAGAATTTTACTCTTTTACTTCAAAATCATGTGCCAAGATAACCAAGTATGGTATCTGAACACCTCTTCTTCTAAAGCTCATAAAACTGCTCTCCGATTCCCCTAGTGTTGACACAAAATCTTGAGTTTGGTACTCTATTTCATCCCTGAAACATTTAGTCCATTATTCTTGTATCCATATTTCATATTTTCCTTTCATGAGGGATAATTGTAAGTTAAAGGTGAATTTGTTGACTCAAACTTTATGCGGAATCACAGATCAACCTAAAGATTTCCTAAGAATATACCTAACATATTGAATATTTGCTTTGGCTAAGCTGCTTAACAACAACAGAAAAAAACAAGCAAACAAAAACTCCGAAAAAAAAAAAAGAAACCTAATGGCCCAAACTTGTAAAACGTATTTTCTTGGTTAATTATTTGAATAACGAATATGAGGAAGAAAGGCATTGCAGTGAGTCTGCTTTAATTGACATATGAGAGAATTCTATGTAAACTAATCAAAATGACTATGTTCTGAGGGTTTATATGTGCAGGGCTTTGTGTTAAGCACCGCGAATACTTCGTTTCATTTAAATCCCCCCACTAGGCTCTATAAAGCTTAGAGAGATCATGACAGTTGGCCAAGATTACACAATGAGAAAGTAAGAGATAGAACTGGAATTTGATCACAGGAAGTCACTTCTAAAGACTCAACATCTGACCACGGTCTCTAACCTGCTGATTTCCAGCTATCAGCATGTGAATTTATTCCTGTCAGGTTAAATGAAATCCAAGTAACTTATTTAACTTGAGTCTCAGATACATCCAAATAAAAATAAATGGTCTCATTTGTAACATTACATTCTCAGTACTAAGTAAGCTATCTATAATACTACGGTTCCATTAGGGCAGAAGACTGCATTTTATATCTACATCACGTTTCATTCTTTTCTATTTGTATTTTCTAGAAGAATTAACTGAAATTTATCCCAAGATGAGGCATCTTTGCTGAGGAGAGATATGCAAATCATCTGTGTTGTTTGACAGTCACAGGCAGATTAATCATATCACTAACAAAAGTCAGTTGTTAAAACCTGAAGCACATTTTTTAAAAAAGAGAGGTTCTCCCAGTCTCCCAGGCCAGGTGGGTGCATAAGAAATGGCATTATATCACTTACTGACCAGATAGTTGCAAATACAATCCTATCGCCTAAAAACAGGCAAATAAAACAATAGTAACACATTTTTTTTTTATTTTTAATAGAATGTCAGTTTTGCTTCTGAATAGGTATTTTAAAATAAAATCATGAGTTCTTTTAACTTTTTTTGTTTACCTTACTAGACACTGAGTTACCGTTTTTTGAAGGAAAGTGAATTATAATTCAGAAATAATTTTCTATTTTCGTTAATAACCTCAGAAAGGATGTAAAACAAATAATTCCAGAGTAATTTATAGAAAAATAAAAATAATACTTCAATTATTAGTACTCTCCATAAAAGTGTAGTTAGAAATTATAAAAAGTAGGGAAGGGTCAATCAATAGAATTGATTGAAAATGTAATGTTACGTGTATCAGATGCATAAATCCATAACAATGGCAAAGGGAGACGTCATTACTATTTGAGATAAATTAATATATTTGAGTATTTGCCCACATAATTTCACTAACAATTCAAAAAACTTCACAGGACTTTTACATTTCCATTGGTTGTTTTACTGATTATGATAGCTCATAAAGTAGTATGTGTAACTTTCAAGAATAATTTAGTGATTAAATATTACCAAGCAAGGGAGAGGATTTGGATTACCTATTGTATTAGTTTCTGTCACTGTGCAGCAAATCTTTATAACATGTAATTTTATAAAATGTACTACCACGTGATATCAGCTGGGTCCCAGGCATAGAGTCCGTCAGAGTCCAGGGAAGATGGTGGCCAGACTACATTGTCATCAGAAGGATTGGCTGGGAAGAATCTGCTTCCAAAGTCGTTCAGCTTTGGCAGAAGTTATTTCCTTGTGGTTGCATGACTGGTTTTTTTGCTCTTTGTAGTTGCAGGTCCACATTCGTTCTAGAGGCTGCCTGCAGTCTTCAGAGGCCACTCATAGTCCCTTGCTCTGAGGACTTCTCCAACATGGCTGCTTTCTTCCTCAAGCCTGTAAGGAAATCTGGTCTCAGTTGGCCATGTCTTTTATAATGTAACCTCATCACTGGAGTGACGTCTCATCATCTTTCCAGTGTTCCATTGGTTAGAAATCCCAACTCGTGCCCACATTCGAGGGAAAGGGGTTATACAAAGGTGTGACCACTAAGAAGTTAAGATTATGTGGGTCACCTTAGTGTCTATTGGCCACAACTATATATTTGAATATAGTTTCAAAGACTGAAAAAGCATAAAGAATTGTGGGAATTGCCTGATAATTGGGGATACTTATCCCACCATGCCTGTAAGGCTTACATTAAACAAGCTTACTGAGAAAGTTTTTAAAAATGGGTTATATGACGTCACTTATTGAGAAAAGCTATCTGACTTGTCTTTGAGGGGGGGAAGTAATAAAAAATACAGATATTAAGTACTCTTTCTCCAAAATGATTTCTGGAATATTATCTAACAGAAAAGCCCAGCAGACCTGATTCAAACCTAATGTGAACACAGACTGCTTTGAAATGAGTAAATTTTAAACCTGATTTTTCAGATGAGGAAACTGAAACATGGGGGTTAAGTCCCTTTTCCAGAGTCACACAGCTAGAGAATTTTGGAGCAGGAATTCAAATCCAGGCAGCTGGCTTCAGACCTCATGCTATTAAACCTGACATTAAACTTGACATCCATCTTACACGTAAATGTTACTCTCACTACTGGGAAAATGGCACATTTAAAAAACCTAGCTTAGATATTACTTCCAACCCACCAACAAATTTCCTGGACACACTAAGCAGTAGAGTTAATCACACCATCCTGTAAGTACTACCCACAGTACACAGGCTCTATCACATTGTAATGCAATAGGTGTGTTCACACTGTCTCTCCTAGCGAATAGTTAATTCACTGGAGCATGACTTGTGTGTCCCATTATCCTTAGTGAATGATGTAGTGCCTTGTGCATAGAAAGAAATTAATCTTGGTGCCTTTCAAGTTGTACCCCAAACAGTCAAGCCATGTTGATTGAAAAGTAGCTTCTCAGTTTGAGAGATTACCATCACAGTATTTGAAACAGGCTTGTATCCTTGGGGCTCCGTATTGAGGACATTTTCTTCATAGGATTCTAAGGTCTAATGACTTGGCCTGATCCTAACCTAATCCTTTAGAAAGCTAGAGAATAAAATTAAATATGTTTTTCACTTTTCCAGTGGAGTAAGCAGGGGTTTATTGTGCTTCTTGAATCATTGTCACACTAGGAATCTCTTCAAAAGTGAATTTGTTCTGGAAAATAATGGGTTCGAGGCCTCTGTGAAGGAACACAATAGTGGAATATTTTGAAATAATTGTAAAGCGAAACAGATAATTGTGTTTTCAAGCTCTTTGAAATATATATGTAAGATGTTATGTGCCTGAGGTTGAACAAAAAGATAAATAGTTATAGTCATTACCCAATAATGTACCAATTATAAATAGCATTGTGTGTACATGTCCTCTATTATAAAATCAGAACTGGATGAAAAAGATCATAATCATGTTAATAATTTGATTTGCTTCATTCATCTTTTGAGTTATCTTTTCATAAAATTAGAAACTGTGTTATTTCCTTCTGGAAAGTAGAATGGTGCATGTGAGGAGAATGTTTTCGTGTTAATCAATGCTGACAAGAATATTATACTTAAAAAAATAAAAGAAACAGAAGGTAGGCAGGTTAGAGGTTGGACGAGAGAAAAATGAAGAAGACCAGATTGAAATTATTAGTTGCCAGCAATATATCTATAGACTTTTTATGTTTTTAGAAGTACCTCTATTATCTTCCCAAAATACAGCTGTTTACAGTGATTGATAAGTTCCCGTGCTTTTAAGCTTATTCACATCCATTAGTTCTGCCTTTTTCCCCTGTTAAAAATCTGAGGCTGTCAGATTGAAGTAGCATGATCAGCTAATGTTCCTGCCAGATTCAGAGCATGTCCCCAGGGGGTGGCAAAAGTATTCTAAATCTCAAAGAAATGGCTTTTTAAATGTTGCCTGTTGACACTGGTCACTCCATTTGCTGTATCAGAAATGTTGAAATAAATATCAGATAATTATAGAAACAGGATTTTTATGATCAATTTTCTAAAACATTTCATGTTCAGCCCAAACAAAAGAAGGTATTTGGAATTCACTATTTTATATAAGACTTTTATCTAAAAATAGTATATAGTATATTTTCAAAATTGGTTAAATAATTTTCTAGCTTTCACTTCAGGTTTACTAATGATTATTTACTTTATTCCCTCTAGCGTTTGATGATTTTCTCACAAGCTGTTTTTTTCTTTCTCCTGTAATAGTTTTGGAGTTTCTGCCTTAACACATTTAGGCACATTTTGTAGGAACAAAGGGAAAAAGTATTAAGGAGAGGAAATGATTTCTAAAATGTAAGTTCCAAAGACAGTGAATATTAAAAGTGTTTGCCAGTCCTGTCTCTTACAGAGCACAGAACTCATATGCTTTTATAACGATACAGGAAAAATCACATCATTTCCTGCTCCATCATCAGAATATTATTATGTAAATTAGATCATTTTTTTAAAAAAGAACATGGCCCTAGTGCAGAACAACAGCAAAAGCTGGGGGGGGAGAGGGCGTGCACCATGAGGAATGTATGAGGAGCAGAAGTCAGTCCCTTTACTGATTTGGTTCATGTGCAAAATAATTGATAAATAATTGCATATATGTGAGACTCCTGGTATTTTCAAAATCAGCTGGCCAAATTGTGTTATTCCCCACCCTGTCCTGGCTTTCATGGAATCTCTGCTCTCTGTCCTTTTCTTCCATTCTCCTCTTACCCTAATTCCTGACCACTGTAATCCAACACTCTGAGGTTTTAGGGTTTGGATGATTAAGGTTACCCATGGAATTGTTTAGAAATGTAGACCTGTAATGGAGAGGGGGACAGAATGAAGAAATAGAAGCTGTATAGAAATAGCCAATACTGAGGCCATGTGCAGTGGCTCACACCTGTAATCCCCCAGCACTTTGGGAGTCAGAGGAGGCCAAGATCACTGGAGGTCAGGAGTTCGAGACCAGCCTGGCCAGCATGGTGAAACCTTGTCTTTACTAAAAATACAAAAATTATCCAGGCTTGGTTGTGGGTGCCAGCTACTCAGGAGGCTGAGACAGGAGAATCACTTGAACCTGGGAGGTAGAGGTTGCAGTGAGCCAAGATCACGCCATTGCACTTCAGCCAGGGCAACAAGAATGAAACTCCATCTCAGAAAAGAAAATAGTCAATACTAACATCTGGAAACTTAGAGCATTCATGAATATTGCATCCAAAGAATATTTTGTACTACGTCTTATTCATTATACAAATCAAGCAAATCAGCACACTCTATTATGCACATATGCCACTATATAGGTCAGTGGGGTGAGAGAGCTGCTCAGAAACAGACATGGAATTTTGTTATCAGATACTCTGGAGAGGTTTCTCTGGGAAAGTGGCATCTGAAGAATATACAGATGTTAATCAAGTGAAGCAGGTAAGTTTGGGGAAAAAAGTATTCCAAGAAGAGGGAACAGCGTGCAGGACAACTAAGGAGCAAGGGAGACTAGAATACTTTGATGAAGTCAGAAAACACTCTGAGAGCATATAAAAGAGAAGGGTGTAGAGCAGATTATTGAGGTCCATTTAGACCATGTTTAAGATCCTGGACAGCCTCCTTAAAATAATAAGGAGCCTCTAAAAGTTTGAAGAAGGGCATTGACATGCTCAGATTTGCTTTTTTACAAGGTCACTCTGACTTCTGCCTGGAGCAGCATATAAAGGGGCTGAACACGATACCAGGTGGCACATAGGAGCTTAAATGGCTCTTGTTGAAATAAGGTGATGGGGATAGGAGTGCATTTGTTCCCTAGGCTACCACAACAGAGTACGGTGAACTGAGTGTCTTACAATAACAGAAATCTATTCTCTCACAGTTTGAGATGGAGGTTGCAGCAGGTCATGCTCTCCTAAAGGCTTTAGGGAAAAAATGTGTTCAGTGTCCTTCCCTTAGCTTCCAGTGTTGCTGGCAATCCTTGGAACTTCTTGCTTATTGGACACATCACTCTGTCATCATGGTGCTCTTCCTGTATGTCTTCACCTTACCTTCTCCCTGTATGTCTGCTTCAGTGCCTCTTCTCCTCTTCCCACAAAGACCCCAGTCACAATGGAATAGAGCCCACCCTGATGACCTCATCTTAACTGATTACATCTGCAAATATCCTATTTCTAAGTAAGGTCATATTCATAGGTATTGTGGATTAGGACTGCAGTATATCTTTCTTGGGGATATAGTTTAACCCCAAACAGGGGATTATTGAAAGGAAGTGAGATGATGGGTAGTGGAAAGGAACCATGTAAAGGTTTTAAAATATATTTTTTGTGGTAGACTCAACAGGACTTGATTAAGTAACTGTTTAGGGATGGAGCAGAGTCGTGGTTGACTTCCAGGTTTCTTCCAGATCATGATGCCATTTATTGAGACACAAAATCCAACAGATCAAGTAAGTGGTGGGTTGAGCACGGGTTCATTTTTTGACATGCCAAGTTTGATCTGTCTGTGAAATTTTTATGTGGAGCTGTAGATTTGGTGGTTAAAAAATGCCTTTGGAATTCAAATGAGAGATTTGAGTTGGAGAGATAAGTGTGGGAGTTATTTCTATTTGAATTATAATTAAAGCTATGCAAGTAGATAACTTTCCTCAGCCAGATAATGTTTAGTCAGAACAGAAGAAATCCTGACATCAACACTAAACATTTGAAAGGACAGTGTGGATTATTTCAGACTCATGTGAACAAAAGGGACCAGGCTAACCCTGCCATAAGAGAAAACAAACAAGAAACACAGAACATTTGAAACAATGGTTTTTAAAACAAAAAACATCAGGCAACCAAGGAGAGAAAAATGAGCAAATACATTGAGCCCAACAGTTGCCCCAGATTACCTAAATTCAGGTGAAAGACAAGATTGTCTGTTTTCAATATTTCTTTGATGTTGCAATTTTCATTCATAGAAGGCAGGAATAAATAAAAGGCATCCAGATTGGATAGGAAGAAATAAACTGTTTTTATCTGCAGACAGTATCATGAACTACACAAATAACTATGAAACATACAAAAAGCTACTAGAACTAATACATGATTTTAGTGAGGTTTCAGAATTCAAATTTAATATATAACAAAATTATATTATACAAGAATAAAGAACAATATGAAATTGAATTTTAAATAATATTATAAGAGCAAAAAAAAATACAAAATACTTCCAGATAAATCTGACAAAATATGTGAAAGTTCTATACAGTTAAAAATAGAAAAACACTAAGAAAAAATTAATGATTACCTAAATAAATGCAGAAAAATACATTTTTAATGGGTCAGAAGATAGTATTCTTAAGAATGTCAGTTGTCCCCAAATTCGTCTATATTTTCCATGTAATCCCAGCAAGCTACATTGTAGAAGTTGACAAGTTGAATTTTAAAATCCTATGGAAATGCAAAGAACTTATTATAGCTGTAACACTTTTCTAAAAGAACAAAACTGGGAATAAGTATAATTTTAAGACTGGTATTAGCATTAAGATAGACAAATAAATCAATAGGATGAAATAGAAAGTAAAAAAAAAAAAAAAAAAAATAGACCTATGCATATATGGACAACTGATTTGGCCAAAGAGCAAAAGAAACTTTTTGGGAGAATAGTAATATCATATTTTCAACAAATGATGTTGGAACAATTGGGTGTTCATTACAAAACAGTTAATCTTTGATCTATATTTAAAATTTAACTCAAGTTGGATTATAGACCTTAAATTTTAAACTATAAAACTCATGGAATAAAACATATGAGACTCTTCGTGGGTTAGCATTTAGAAAGATATATTAGATGCAACAGAAAAGAAACATGATCCATGCAAGAATAAATTGGATATATTGGACTTTAAAATTAAACAATCATAACAACAAAAAATAACAAACAAATGAAAAAGAACATCTTCTCTTTAAAAGTCATTGTTAAGAGAATTAAAAGACAATTCTCCATGGCCTACAAGAAAATATTTACAAGTGATATATCTAATGTAAGATTTGTGTCCAGAAAGTATAAAGAAACCTCAATACTCCATAAGAAAAAAAAAAAAAAAACAATAAAAAAATGAGCAAAAGCTTTAGCTGACCACTGGAAAAAAAATATTGGTAGAGAACATGCATATGAAAAGATGCTCAGTATCATTTGTCATTAGGAAAAGGCAAATGAAAGCATAATAAGAGAGCAGTGCACACTTTTTTAAGTGTCTAAAACTAAATATGCTGACCACATCAAGTGTTGGTGAGAATATGGAGAAACTGGAACACTCATATCCTATTGGTAGAAATGCAGAATGGTTCAATTACTTTGAAAAGCAATGAAGCAGATTCCTTAAATAAAGAGTAATCTATCCAACTGCTATTTGATCTATTCAAATGATCTAGGTATTTACTCACGGAAATAAAAACATATGTTCATTGTAAGACTTCTACGCAAATTATCACATCTTTACTTACAGCAGCTGAAACCTGGAAACAACTTTAATGCCCATCAACAGAGGAACGGATAAAGAAATTGTGATTCAATGAAATGTGACTCAACAAAGATGATCCTAAAAATAATCATACTGAGTGAAAGAATGCAAACAAAATAGAGCAAACACTGCGCCATTCTGTTATACCTTACTCCAGTAAATGCAGACTAATACACAATGAAAGAAATTACTTATTTGAGAACTGGGGAGAGGAAAGAGGAGGGAAAGGGGTAGATAAGGAAAAGGAGGAGGAGAGATTAAAAGGAGTGTAAGAAAACTTCAGGGAATCATAGGTTTGTGGTAAACATTACTATGGTAATGTTTTTAGGATATATTCACATGTAAAAACTTATCCAGTTGTACATTTTAAATATGTACAGTTTAGTATGCCAATTATACCTCTGTAAAGTTGATAGAAGTCTTCTATCTCCAAGTTCACAATTTCATATTGAACTCTTAAAGACTTACACGAAGGTCAAAGCTGAGGAGTTGGCAAAGAGACTGAGAAAGAGAGCAAAGTGATAGAGAACAAGGAATGAGAGCTCCCACAGAAGCTAACAGTAGGAACCACACAATCCTTCCTTATGCTGTTTAGAAGTTAAAATAAAAATGAGAATGAAAAAATGTCATTCGATTCAGAAATAACAAAATGGAGTAATGAAAAAGAATTTGTTAAATAAATCACGAAACAATGGGAAATTGGTTGATAGAGAAATAATGAAATAGAAGTTAAAAGTAATATAGTCTGGCTGTGTCCCTACCCAAATCTTACCTCAAATTGTAGCTTCCACAATTCCCACCTGTTGTGGGAGGGACCCAGTGGGAGGCAATTGAGTCATGGGGGCCGGTCTCATGATAGTGAATAGTCTCATGAGATCTGATGGTTTTATAAAGGGGAATTTTCTTACACAAGCTTTCTCTCTTGCCCGCTGTCATATAAGAAGTCCCTTTGCTCTTTCTTTATCTTCTGCCATGATTATAAGGCCTTCCCAGGCATGTGGAAATATGAGTCAATTAAGCATCTTTCCTTTATAAATTTACGGAGTCTCAGGTATGTCTTTATTAGCAGTGTGAAAAAGACTAATACACCAGTTATAAAAAGTATTAAGAGTTTGTCTTTTAAAGGAAGAGAGGAGAGGAGAGGAGAGGGGAGGGGAGGGGAGGGGAGGGCGATTGTTAGCCAAAGGGTAAAGGATTCTTGTTATTAAGATGTTAGAGCCTAGAACACATTTAAATACTGTTGAGAAGGATACAACGGAGAGAGAAAATTTGAATCAATAGTTTGTTTCCACTACCACAGAAAAGGATGAGATCCAGAGGTTTTGTAGAGAGATGAGTTTTCCTCATGGGAGAGATAAGAGCAGATGGGGCTGAATGTTGGATCCTAAGGGTGGGATATTAGAGTCTGTTTTTTTATGGCTTTTATTTTCTCTTTGATCTTGAAGGAAAGGATGTTTGCTGAGATTTAAGGGTTTGGACAGGAGGATTAGAGTTTTGATGAATAAAAACATAATGAAATAGCCACTTCAGAGAGTGGGACAGACAGTGTGTGTTTTGGTTTAGACCAGGGTTCCTGTAGTTATAGGGGTTTGAATTCAAATCTTAGCTCCTCCACTCACCTGTGGTACTGCGAACAAGGAACAGAACCAAGCTAAGACCCCAAATCTTCTTTGAAGTGGGATGATAATGGCTTGTTCACCATAGACTTGTTGGGGGTAATAAAATGAAAAATACTTTATTTCAACTATTTTCACAGGTCCTGACACAGGTTTTGAATAAATTGTGCCCATGATTATTGCTGTTATAAAGCAAAATGAAAAAACACAATGGTTCTATTAATATGCACCTTTACATCCTGTAAAGAAAGGTTTCCGAGTAATTCAGTCCTAAGAAGAAGAGTATTGTTTGAAGTGGAGATCCACATCATTAGGTTAACATGTAGAGATCTTGTTCAAAGAGGAAGTTGGTTTAGATGCTGTGATAATTTTAGACATCAACTGGACTGGACTAAGGAAATACCTAGAGAACTGGTAAAGCACGATTTTTGGTGTTTCTGTGAGGATGTTTCCAGAGGACTTTGGCATCTGCGTCAGTGGACTGAGAGGAAGATCCCTCCTCACCATGGGCAGGTGCTATCTCATCAGCTGATGGCCCAGATGGAACAATAAGATAGAGGAAAGAATGTGTGTGTGTCTCTCATTCTTAGGGCTGGAACTTACTCTTTGTTCCCTGCTCTTGAACAACGGAACTCTACTTTTTGGACTCTAGGACTTAACACCAGCACCCTACTTCCCACAGATGAGTTCTTACTCCTTGGATCTGGGTCTGAGATTTACACCATTGGCTTCCAGACTCACCCTACCCCATACCAGGATCTCCAGCTGGCAGATGGCTTGTCTGGAGGCTTTTCAGGCTCTATAATCACATAAGCCAATTCTTATAACAAATGCTCTCTTTATGTCTCCTCTCTAGCCATCAATCCATCCATCCATCCATCCATCCATCCATCCATCATCTGTTTCTATCCTATTGGTTCTATCTCTTTGAAGAACCATAATACAGATGCCAGCAAACAAAAACCAAGTGTCAAATGTCGACCATTGAAATTCCTCGCCTTCCTTAATGACTCTTAGGAACCACAATCACATGTAAAACTCCATGTAATACTCAAGCCAGAAAAGGTAAAATGTTATACCTGCTAGTTCACATAGCTCATTTCACTACCACGATCTACCGTTATTCAAATACTGATTAAAAAAATAACAGCCTCCAAAAGACTAAAATCATTGATTTTTATTTAGATGAAAAAGAAATTTTAATGACAGGCCATTTTAATGTTACTATTTCAATTTATAAGATGTGACTTACTGAGAATTTTTGTGTACTGAAATGATAAATACTATGTGTTATAAAATATTTTGTCATAATGACCTATTGTTCTGACCTACTTTATTTTCAGGGGTACTTATAGATAAAGGAGTTTATAAAGATTTCTGCTAAAGAAGACACCAGAGAAAAAGAGGATGAGGTAAACTCTTTCTATGAGTTTCTTAAAATTCATGAAAGTAGTCTGTACTGGTTTAAATGGTATCCCCTCAAAAGTCATGTCATTTCCAGAACCCCAGAATGTGCCCTTATTTGGAAACGGGGTCACTGCAGATGTACTTAGTTAAGATGAGGTAATACTAGAGTAGAGCAGTCCCTACATTCGACATTGCAGATGTCTTTCTAGGAAGAGGAGCTGAGCCACAGGGAATGGTGGAAATGTGAAGACAGAGGCAGAGACTGAGTGATGTGCCTGTAAGCCAAGGAAGGTGGTGCCTTGCCGGCCACCACCGGGAGGTCGGAGAGAAGCATGGTGCAGATTCTTCCTCTAGTGGGAACCAGACTGCTGGTATGTTAATTTCAGACTTCGACCCTCCGGAAATGTGAGACAATAAATTGCCTGGAACTAGTTTAATCCACTCATTTTACAAGAGTGTATTATGTCAGCCCTAAAAAGCTAATACAGAGTCCTGAAGAATTTCAATAAAGGTGTCAGGAATTATAGATTACAGACAATACTGATAGGACCTTCTAGCATTCTTACACTTCTGTAATGTTTGTTGCTCTTTTGGTCTTTCCTATTTTGTTTTTATTGTGATTAGCCAAAAAACCACTGGGAAAAAAATGACGAAATAATACCAACAGAAACAAAGCTATGTACTTGTTTTGGGAGGCAACTTAGAAAGAAAAGATCAGGGCAGTGTTCTAAAAGGTGGGGAGAAATTTATAGCGATAATAGACTCTCCATGGTCCTGTGCACCACTGAATTCTGAGAACTTTGAACCAAATCTAAGTATATGTTAGTGCCCAGTAGGTAGTTGTTGAATGAATGGATGAGTCACCAAATAAATGAATTGATGAGATAATCAATCTGTGAGACAAGAAGCAACACAAATGAGTAGGCAACAGTGGGTTAGTTTGACTAAAAATTGAAGATCACCCATTTTTGAGCCAACAAATATGTGAGCATCTGCTATTTGCCAGGCGTGGTTGTTGGCATAAGGGAATAGCAAAGCAAAGTCCTGTTCTCAAGGAGCATAGAATCTTGGAGTTTAGCAGCAGGGGCATAGGAAAAATCAGAGTTTCTGCCATTTTTTAAAATTATTTTTAATTGGAATATAGTTGGAGTCAAGTTTCTCAGAAATAAAGTAAGAAAAATTAATTGGTTTAAAATATCTTTCACACTACCCTTCATGGAAAGTGTAGAGAAGGGTCTAGTCTCTAAATGTAGGCAACTTGAGACTCCCTTATCCTATGTTCCTTTAATCCCCGTGCCCCGAAAGGTGCAATCAGTCTGTTATTGAACAGAAAACAATGTCCTTTCTCTATTGGATTTCATATGAGCCCCTGTGAAAAGCTGCTATTGTCCTAGTTTGTAAAAGTTTAAATGGGTGAGTATGCATCTACGTTGTTTAGTTGGAAAATTAGCCCCAGATTTCAGCGTTCCTCAATACCAGTTGATTATTGAACATGTAGTAAGGGAAGCTTCTGTACAGACCAGTACACCACACAAGTGCAGAAATTCTCTAATTAAAGAAACACACTGTGATCTTCCCGGTGAATGTGAAGAAAAGTTTTTTTGGATAAATGTATCTGTATAAGATACATTTGTGTAAAAAACAATCTTTTTACATGAAAGTACAGCTGTATTGTTAGATGTTGTTCTAAGAAAGCCCAGCTTAAAATTTCTTATAGGTTGCTTTGGCTTAAAATAATTGCCTCACTGGATGGTCAGAAATGACCAAGAAACCAAATATATTTCGTAGTACTAACTATCATTCCAGACTGTTAAATAATACTTCACAGTAGAGATCTTTTGAAAAATATTTTAAATGATAGATTCTATTTTGGTTTGAGGCAAAGTCTTAAACATAACAAGTTAAATAAATTTTTAATGAAATTTTACAAGCAAAAGAATTAATGTTCAAGATACAGAATCATGCCTTTTAGAAATGACTCTCATGATATTCCATTATTTTAAAAACGATGTGACGATTTTTAGGAATTAAAATTGCCCTAGTAGATACCTGATAGATGCCTATCTCACAAATCATCTTTGTCTATCATAAATAAATTTTGTAAATGTTTTAGTTTATGGGATTTTAAATTTTTGTTTGTTTGTTTATGTGTTTGATTGTTTTAGACAGGAACTTGGGACTGTCTCTGTCACCCAGGCTGGATTGCAGGGGTGTGATCTCGGCTTACTGCACTCTCCCTTGTGGGTTCAAGGGATCCTTCCTCCTCAGTTTCCCAAGTAGCTAGGACTACAGGCATGCACCAACATGCCTGGCTAAGTTTTTACTTCTTTGTAGAGGTAGGGTCTATATTTCTCTAGTTGGTCTTGAACTCCTGGGCTCAAGCAATCTCCCACTTTGGCTTTCCAAAATGTGGGATTACAAGCATGGGGCAGTATGCCTAGTGAGTTTATAATTTTTACATTCAGTTCATTTTTATATGACTGGCACTTGAGTAGAATTATTTTTATAACCAATACATTTTAGGTACGTAACCCAGAAGTAAATCACTACTGAATCTGCGCTGGAGGAAATACAATTTTGAGAGAGTAAAAATTCTGTCTGATAGACCACACCAAACGTAGGGTGTCACAGGCTTGAAGAGCCTCCATGAGTTTGGGAATAACAGGGACAAAGACTGTCCTTCCAGATCCCAGGTCTGGTACCAGTATGGTTTTAAGTTCCATCTGTTGGAGGTCTCAGCTTCTAACATAAAGGTTTGCTTTATACAAAATGAGCCTGATTGGAAAGATGTAAGATATCAGGTTAGAGGGAGAATTGGAGAAAGCAGACAGGAGACAGTAAGAGAAGGGTGATGTTATTCTTCCGCTAACTTGTGGGTACTAACAAATTTCATCAGAATGTTGCTAAGGATTCCTCAGAACAATTGACAAAGATAACTGTAAGAAGTAGAGGGCTATTAAAATGCTCATGGGTGCTGACAGGAACCCGGGATGGGTGGTGGGTTGAGAACATGGAAAGCTCTGCAGGGGGTGAGGGAACTGTGCTTGACACCAATCAAGGGAAGCCTGGAAAAACTGAGGCAGGTACTGGAATGGTGCTGAGATTCAAACATTTTGAGGGCCACCAGGTAATCTAACTCAATAATATATCTTGGGTATAAGGAAATTAGGAATAATTGGAACTGTGGCTGGCCAAAAATTTCATACCCTATTTATAGCCATTCATCAGATTTAGAATGAGGTAAAGGAAGGATTCTTTTTATTATTTTTTAAAATACACACTTCATTTTTTACACCCACATCATAAATCATCCAGAGGGAGAATTAGGCCTGTGGACCTCCCTTTTTGTAGTACCTCATATGTAATTTTTGTAAGACTCATGTTTTTTGGTACAAGTGAATGTTTTATGAAGGAAACGCTTTTTATTTTATTTTTTTCATTTTCTATAAAAATACCTCTGGGTGAAAATTGTTAAGAGACCTAATTTTTGTATCTTTACATAACTCTAAATTTAGTCTATGTAAAAATTCAAAACGTAGACATTTGGAAATGACTTTCTCCTCTCAGTACTGAAGTTGGAAGGGAGAAGAAAGCAAAGTGAGAAATTCCAGTGCCTGGATATTCCCAGGCTAATTTGTAGACAAGTGAGTTTTGATAAGTTCACGTTTCAGATAAGAATTTCTTTTTTCTTCTCTTGTTGGTTTTTCCAAATAGTGAGTAAAAATGTCTCTGAAAGAGCCAGAAAAATATATATTAATGTGGAGAATTATTGACATAAGATTTCAGTAAATTAGTATGAGAATGAGACCCTCCAATAAATATTATTTAGAGATAATTTAATAGTCCTCTTCCCTATCATAACCCATTTAAAAATGTGGGTGTATATATGCACCCATTTATAAAAATTTAGTGTGGAGTTCTTAGTTTTTCTTTATGTAAAACATACAAAATAAATGCAAATAATTGAAGCCATTACACAGACATTTTCCTCCTAAATTCTGTAAATAGATATTCCAATAAAGGCACTACCAACATCTTACTTTCTGTCTTAAATATAATTGAGAGTATTTACATATTAAACTTTTTAAATGAAAAACGATTGAATTTCAAATTGCCTTAAAGATTCATAATGTAATATTCTTCACCGTAAATCACCCAGATTATTTCTAAACTATTTTTTTTTACTTTGCCTTCATAAATACAGACTCTGATTAATATAATTTAGTAATTGATCAATCTGAGATATTTTTACCTTCCCGTAATACAGCACGCCATGGAATAAAAACTTACTTTGGTGCTCAAATGTAGGTCAAGCTCCTCTCCTTTGCTAAATTTGCTTAGAGGATCTCATAGGACCTAACTCCTCTGACAAGGGGACCATTTTAGCACCAACACTACAAAAGCTTCTGTGTTCATAGGGAAATATCCTCCCCTGAATTAAAGTTAACCGCTTTAGTACTCCCATTTAGCCACCTGATAAATCCACTTGAGCTGTCTTTTGGGGGAGAGAGAGGTACATGGGAACAATAACACTTCCTTTTTGAACAGTTTAATAAAGCTTTGTGAGATTTCAAGATGAAAGATAATGTGTCATGCTGATAGTGGCCTCCAAAGCTCTGCATTCATGGATCCAATTACGTTTTTTTGTCATGGTAAAAGCCACAGTGGATATATTAAATGAGAGTGTGGCTTAAGAATGAAGGCCCAGGAGTCTGGAGATCTGGTTTCTAAGGTTGACTTAACTTCTGCTTTCTTATCTCTCTGTAAGTATGCAGCTTAAGGTCTTTACCTCAGTTGTCTCCTTCCATAAAGTGCCCAGCAAATAGCCGAGAAATTCTTTTAAAATGACAGTGCAAATTGCCATTTAGAATCACCTTGGAATGTCTAGAAAAAAATGAGGTGAGGGTTCGAAAATGGAAATACAATCTTCTGCTTAATTTCAGATTTATCATAAAGTTCGTCTTTTACTTTTTAAAAGTCATGAGATTTCCAGAAGAGGAGTGACATTTTCAAAGCCTTAAGGACACTTGTGAAAAACACTCCTTCAACTATTCTTTATTTCTCACTAAAATTTTGACTCTGGCTTTTCTCCAACTTCCTCTCTTTCCCAATTCCCAATTCCAACTTGAAAAGAGTAATTGCAATGTTAACTTTTTCCATTCTGGAGTATTTCCTTGCAGCTTATTTGTTTCATATGATTGTAAATGTATGCACGTCAGATTTTGTTTCAGATATACGTGATTGCTGGCTTTAGTCAGTCAATCCCCAAACCCTTAAACGGGTTCATTTAGCTGTGAAATAATTGATTATGAATTTGTAGCATTATCTAATTTCATTTTAAAATTCAAGTTGATAGAACATTGCCATTTACTGATTATTCTATTGCCCTTCACCTTGAGATAATCTTGAAGAAGCAGAATAGTGCCATTAGTAAAACAACATCCATGTATTACAAATGACCACACTCTTAAAATACACACACACACCACACACACACCACACACTCACACACAGCGCCTAGTAAAAAGCCACGTTTTGAGTAAAATCTTTTGAAAGATGTTTAACAAACCAAAACAATTTGTCTTCCTATGCAATGCCTGCAGTTATATGATTTAGATATTTATTGAAGGACTTATGGAGCATCATAACCCAATTGGGATTATCCTCAACATATCAAAGAATCATTCAGTGTAAATAAATAATTTCATTACTTATCATAAACAAAGTTATGGAAAATTTTATAATCCAATAAATAGGATGTCATAGAAATATTCAACACAGATAAATAAAATACATACATAGTTTAAATTAGACCATCTGTTGTAGAATTGTACAGTCTAACTTGAACTCTCTGGCCAGGTAAGTTTCTAGCTTGAAACTTCATACGATCATACCTACAGTGTATTGTTGACTAATTCCTTGCTCCAAAGGAAAGTTTGATAGGGAAGTTGAATAATTTAGCTTCTTTATAGAGATAGTAGAACTTATTTAAGTAGCTTTCCTGTAGTACAAAGATTAGGCAGCTCTGATTGGAACTCTAGATTGAAAATGAGTAGAAATAACCTCTTACAGAACACATCTAAATTTAACTTTGCTTCACACCAATAAACTATAGCCTCTACTACTTTATAGACAGATTAAAGCTCATCAGTATGACTAAAAATCACTGTGGAATTACTCTGTAATAGTTCTGTTGCTATGCCTATAAATATAAGGAGCTTATATTTCACTGAGTGACTTCCATTTTCTAGCTGCTTGGCTATACTTTTTTTGTGTGGCAAACTAAAGGACTTTAGGAATATGGTAAATGACAGATTTAAATAGTCTCAGGTAAAACATGAAAGTCAAAATTAAATTATGTGGTTAAAAAATTGATTATTTTCAGAACAATTAAAAAATTATCATTTTGCAATTGATTTTAACTTAATGTTTATACTATTCTAAAAAGCTAAAAAATTGAATTTCACTTATACTCATAAAGGCTAACATATAGAACATAAAAACATTGGAGGAAAAAATCCCATTACCTAAGTGAATACATAAATAAATAATTATCATAAGAGGCGAAAGGCAGACAGCATCAGATATTATAGTCTGGTAGAGCTTGAGTACTAGGTGGTCAAACAGTGGAAAATAATCTGGGAAACAGTTTTAAGTGTTTTATATTTAAAACACCTACACGCACTCAGGTAGGCTGTGTGAAATTTACATGTTATTGTTGTGTATGGACAAGCTTATTTTTCACATATTTCTCTCTTAATAGCCTGTAGTTTTAAAGAGAGACACAGAATTGTCACCCAAGATGCTTGAAAAAAATGGGTATTTTGAGGGCGATCCAGATTTACTGATGATATGGAGCCTGGAAATCTGAAAATTTAAAAAACTTTCCTAGTAATGTTTATAAAAAACAAAATTCAAGAAAATCTACAAAATGAGAAAATACAAAGAAGCCAGTGGGTACTTTTTTTTAAAAAAAGTTCTAAAATAGTTACTATGTTATAGACAAATGAAGGATTTTTGAGCTAGAACAAAGTTCAACATGAAGTATAATTTAGTATTTAAAAAATCCAGAGAAGTTGCTTTCATACATTTCAAGATTAGCATTTAGCTTTCTCACGGTTAAAAGTTAAAAATGAAGACGATACATGCTCTGCTTAGGGCTGAGGAAGGGTAAGGGATCCAAGGACATAATTATCTCTGTAAATGCCTTTGTGCCACTTACAAACAGGTGTCCTGACACCATCTCTTCCATCCTTCTTTCCTTGTTACCTTCTCTCTTCCTTCTTCTCTCTGTTTGCTTCGCTGCAGCAGTATTTAAATGGATATATAATACGTATTAACTCTATCACATCTTTTAACATACATGTTGGTTTAACGATTGTAGAGCAATTGCAGGAATTGTCCATTTTACTTAATTTTTCACAGATTTATGGTTAAAACAAAATTCCCTCAGAGACTCACATGTCATCTGTTATTTGAAATATGCACATCTGTGTTTTGAGATTAAGCCCAAATGAAGGATGGCTTCTCTCTGGATCTGTCTATACTTTGAGCCATTTAATTACAGTAAGACAAAAATATCAAGATGGCAAGAAAAAAATTAACTGTGGTGCCTCATTCTTTATTCCCCATGAAATGGATTGCCCATACCATAGTTAACATAACACATGCACCGCCTTTCTAAAGCTCCAAACCTCATGATAAAGTGGTCCATTTGTCCCTTTCCTGTGCGAGTATTGGGAAGTTTCCTGGTATCTATCAAAGGGACTTCCTCCTGTGCTGACCACAAGGCAGTTTTTCAAGGGCATGTTAAGTTATATTAGTATTTTGTGAGCTCTTAATAAGGTTAAATTTTCCTTAGACTTTGATGTGGAAAGAGAATGGAGTGTGATAGTGAATGCAGGGAGAAGTTGTGAAAGGCTGTGAAATGAGCTGTAAAGATTACCAAATCACCTGACTAGCAGAGTCTTCCAAGATTTCTCTGCCTTTCATCATCTTTGAGCTATTTTACTACTTTGTAAAATTTTAAAAATATGATATAAATGCAATTGACTTTCTTCCAGAAAAATGCAGTTATTGTGTCCAGTGAAAATGCTATTGATTATTTCTCTGTGAATAGACCAGTTTCACTTACTTATGATTTTAAATATGCCTTTGAATGGGTTCTAATGTCTTCTTGTTTCTCTTATTAATCGAGTAAAATCTTTGATTTTTGTTTATGATATAGTTGGATGTGCTTACGATGAAATGTTTTTGAACGTCTTATTATGTAATAAAACCCACCTTCTAGACAAATAGCACTCCCTTTCTTACTTTCAAGTAAGTGACAAAACTTATTTGAAATACTGAGCCCATTGATTTATTTTATATATGAAAGCATGAACATTTCCTAGAAGTCCTCTTGGTATAATCTAGGTAAATTTCCTATCAAATCTGTGCTAATATGTTATTTGTCCT
The DNA here is from genome assembly GCA_036589455.1 of Ateles fusciceps. Taxonomy (NCBI): domain Eukaryota; kingdom Metazoa; phylum Chordata; class Mammalia; order Primates; family Atelidae; genus Ateles; species Ateles fusciceps. The sequence continues at coordinate 8,304,423 of JAZHEH010002657.1, read as the reverse complement.
AGAACTGGTTCTTAGTCCAAATTAGATACTATTTATTCCATTCCTATATCCTTCATTTCATCAATATAAAGTGCATTTGCCACACATTTGGTTTGATCAATATTATTCTCTGTATAATTGCTTTAACTCAATTATCAAACAGTATTTTAAAATTTGAATGGCTGGATGCAGTGACCCACACCTATAATCCCAGCACTTTGGGAGGTCAAGGCAGGCAGATCACCTGAGGTCAGGAGTTGGAAACCAGCCTGGCCAACATGGTGAAATCCCATCTCTACTAAGAACACAAAAAAATTAGCCAGATATGGTGGTGTGTCTCTGTAGTCTCAGCTACTTGGGAGGCTGAGGCAGGAGAATCACTTGAACCTGGGAGGCAGAGGTTGCAGTGAGCCTAGATCACACCACTGCACTCCAGCCTGGGCAACAGAGCGAGACTCTGTATCAGAATAATTTAAAATAAATAAATAAATGTAGAACATTTTGGTCAAGTGTACATTGATGAGCTGTTTTATTTATATATGTAGAATTTCTAAAATAATTTTGCTTTTACCAGTCTAGCTTCTATAGTGTATAAATATGTAATAAATAGTAGATACTATTAATAAATATGCTGTTTGGTATTTTGTTAGTTGACTTAAAAAATGAGGATGATAAAAAGGAATGGTATCAAAGGCATTTTAAAATTGTTAGCCATTGGGGTTAAAAAAAAAAAGGAAACCGAGACAAGTTGCCAGCATGGCTACACAGAGAGATTTCAATTTCCCCAAAACTGGAAAATCCTAGCATTTTACATGAGGACAGTCTGCTTAACATATAACAAACATACCTGCTATATATTAGAAATTATGTTTGTGAATCCTTAAGCAATTATTTTAAATCTTGATACGTTTATTCTGATTGGACATGTAACAAGAACATAACTCTAGTCTCTTCTTGCAAAAAATTAATTCCAAATTGGCAAGATGATTCCAGTAAAGAAACATGTCAAGCCTGTGGACAAAAAAAAAAAAAAAATGGATTAAATTATGGTTAGGAAGGTTAACCAAGTAAAAATCCAGTAGCTGGAATTTATTGCAAAAGCCAATAAGAAATCATTTAAGAAATAAAAAAGTAAAAATAGCCGTCAATATGGAATAAAAAAAGACATAGAGTGATTTTCTTTGCGTTCAATAGAGACTGAGGAAACATAACTGTCAGAAGATTAAATACTGCTTGCGAATGTTTAGAAATGTGATGAAAGTCAATTAGACAATTGCTAGAAAAATATTCTTCACTGCTTTCCCTGCACATCACAAAATTCAGCTCGATACTCCACTTTTTTTCTTCTTAACAAATTTAGGTCTTTTATTGCTATGACAGAAAGAAGGAATGCTACCAAAAAGACCATTTGAATATACTTCAATTATTTCTGAATAGGGAAACCATAATTGGAAAGTAATTTATAACCTTGAGTTTGTGAAATCTGTAAACTCTCACAACGATGTGAAGGCAGAGAAAGTTTCAAACTCGGACCCCTATAATAAGCTCATTACTTCATAAAATATATATCCCCTTCATCTATGTGTCAGAAATGTTTAAAGTTTTCACCATTGGTACATTATTTGTGGCCCTTACGTATTTGTGGATTCAATGAATACTTGAAAGAAATAAGATAGGACTGGATAGTGTGACTTTCTTTTACACTCATTGTCGCTATTAGAAAATAAGGCCCTAATAAAATATGGCAGAGCAGAATTAGCTTTTATACAGGAGAAATTTGTAAGTTGAAGAGGAGAAAATGCAGCCAGGAAATAAAGGTACACACCTAGGTGGTTAAGAAAGAGTGGATGATAATAAGAGAACATAAGGAAAATTCTGCCCTCCAGCTACTTTGAACTTAGTATTCTGCCTAACACTAATGTGATTGAACCCTATGGTACAGCATTTAACTTTCTAAATGAGATAATAACTCTCTCCTACCTGTAGAAATTGTAGACGCCTTGCCTACTTCTGCTTATATATATATATATATATATATGCTGAAACATACTGATATCTGTTGCCTTCTTAATTTTACACTAATTTTTCAAGAAAGGGTTGATTTCATTAAAAAAAATGCACTTGGAAAAATTATTCCTCATTCCCACATTTCTTGTTCATGTATATTTACTGCTATCAAGACTATCATGCAAATAGATATGTGCTCCAAGATCTCTCTCCTTTTCATGCCTGGCTTCTCTCTGTTTATCCACAATTATTTTGATAATCTTTTATTGTGATTCCACAAACCAGGGACAAATCTCTGAAGGGAATAGTGTTCCAAGGCATGGCCATCATTAGAAGACAATAAGCTTGTTTTCATTCCAACATCCTTAGCTTTGTTGAAGGCTAAGTGGAAGAAATTAACATACTGCATGCTTTTCAGTGAAAATTGTTTCTAATTATTTTGCTTCTCAAATTATTCCACCAGGGATTGATTAGACTTTCAAAATTTATTTCATATCTGTCACTCTCAGCTAACATTTGTAATTTTTTATTGTTGTTAAGGAGAATCCATTAAATGAAATACAATTATCCTATTTAATAAAAGTAAATAAAATTACTTGGGTACCCAGCATATTCAAGTATATCATCAATCTTGGTCAGAAATGGAAAGTGAGATGAGCATCGAAACTTGGCACTGAAAGATTGACCATCTGCACCTTTGAGGCAAAATAAAATTCAATTTAGAAAAATCTTATGAAAATCAATGTGTTAATTACGCTATCAAGGACTATGGTAGGCAGAATTTTCTTTCTACTCTCCAAAGATGTCCAGTTCTTAATCCTGAAAATCTGTGGATGTGTGATCTTATGTAACAAAAGGACTTCGTAGCTGTGATTGATGTTAAGGACCTGGAGGTAGAGAGTGACCAAGGTGATCCTGGTGGGTCCGAGGTAATCACAGGCATCATTATAATCAACAAAGGTTCTCCCAGCTGTGCTCAGAGAGGCTGTGCTGGAAGAAGAGTGAGAGAAGCAACATTGCTGGCTCTAAAGACAGAGGCTAGGCCATGAACCAAGGTATGCAGGTGGCCTCTAAAAGCTGGGACAGGGAAGAGAATGGACTCTGTCCTGGAGCCTCCAGAAGACATGCAGCCCTGCCCATTCCTTGCTTTTAGCCAGGTGAGGTGTCTGTCCACCTGATGAGACCTGTGAAATAATGAATGTGTGTGTGTTTTTCACCACTAAATTTGTGCTAATTTGTTATGACAGTGATGGAAAACTAAGACAAGGCTTGGCTATATCTTGGCATGTCAGATTTTAAGTTATCCGCTGTAGTTTAGGAAAGCTCTGAGAAGGAGCTACCATTTGTCTTTTTAAAAAATTACCCTCTAGGGAATTAAGCATTAATGGGCTGGGTGCAGTGGCTGATACCTAGCACTTTGGGAGGCTGAGGCACTACTGCACTTCAGCTTGGGCAACAGAGTGACACTGTCTCAAAAAAAAAAAGCAGTAAGCTGTGTGAGATCTGGCTTGAGTTTGTGCCTATAGATATTTAAAAGTTAGTGTATTTTTCAGGTTTCCGCTTGAAGGCAAAACCATTGCCTTAAATTCCCACTTTACAAAAATAGATCATGGGATTGAGGAAAATAATTTACTTGTTTGCTTTATAAAAAGAGATCTCTGTCTCTATATAAATTTTGAAAACCCTTCTATATGTTTCACAAGGTTGCATTATTTGAACTATAGGTGTGAATGGTTATTAACACTCCAGAAACCAAGAGGTACATTTTAATTAGAAAAATTACATTCCTATATCTTACAGATTAATTGAAATTTGTCTACTCTTGAAAATATGTCAGAAGTATTATGTAGCCTTACCACAGTTTTATCTCACTTCTAGAATTTAAATTCATATAAAGATAAGGAGTAACATAGCAGTGGAGTTTAGAAAGTTTTCAGATTTGCTCAGAAGACTCTTCCTTTGAAAACCTGTGAAGTAGGCTTTACCCAATGAATATCTGGATCCAAAAACTGAAGAAAGTATCGGTCATGTTCAGATTTCTTTATACCCTGCATAAAGAGAAAGAATAGTTAACATCAATCGAGCACATAAGATGTATCTGGTTTAGCACTTGTCACATATTTTTAATCTTAACAATTCAGCCAGATCAGTATTGATTTTTTTTTATTTGTATAGATGAGGAAATTGAGGTTTGCATTTTGTTATAACTGGCGTGGTCATACAGTTGGTAAATGGCTGACAGGAGAGTTCACTCCAGGTTTTACTGGCTCTCAAACTTTTGCTTTTTAAAAATCTTCAACCCAGTGCCTTTCCCTTTTAACTGCAAAATAAGCACAAATTAATCCCAATTCTACACAGTGCTGAACAAATTCCTGTGAGCAAAGCATTAGCACAGGCAGATGGAGTGAGGGGGAGTGGTTTATAACAATGGAAAGGTGTCTGCCTTCTGTGGATTAAAGATACAAACTCTCTGATTCTCCTCCCAGGCAGAGGTGAGGGCCTGTGTCTCCTCCTCATGAACGTGAGTGATCCTTGGATAGATTCTCCTTTGACTGACAGAATATGGCAGAAGTAAGGCTGAACCATGTACTGGACTCAGGCTTCCAACTCTGACAGGTTCTATGTCCTGTTTCTAGGAACATTCACTGTGGGAGCTTTGTGCTGCCATGCAAATGTCTGATTGCACTGAGGCCGCCATGCTGTAAGAAACCCCAGGCTACCTACCTAGAGAGGCTGGAGAGAATCAGCACCCATCAGCATTTCCAGGCTTTTGGGTCTTCCCAGCTAAATCACAGACATTGTGAAGCAGAGATGAGACCTCCTGCCATGCCCTTTCCAAATCCTGGACCAACGGGATCATCATGTACAATAGTATGTTTTTACTTTAAGCCACTAATTTGGGGTGTAGTTCTTATGCAGCTAAAGATAATTAGAATACAGCCCCATGCAGGAGTTGATAAACTTGCTCACTGTTATGTGTGCATGCAATGACTACTCACACACACAGTACTTGCTTCAGTCTACTTTCTGGTTTTCCATCCAGCAAATTTTAAGAAATGAAAATGTTACTTAGGGGAAACTAACTCAAGATCAGTATTGTTGTAGTTAAACTCTTTGTAAATGGTAAAATATTAAATAATTGCTAGGCATTTTCATTTAAAGAAGTTTGGTTCCTCTGCTGAAGCGTGGTTCTTTTGTGGATACTCTGCATATTGACATTGTAGACTGGAGTGATATATCTTCTTCAGGCTTCTATGTTTTTAAAATGATAACTTGACACACCCACCAATGCCAATTTTTAGGATATAAATCTGTGTGAACTAAGGAAAATTCAGGAATGATTGAACCTACGTGTTTTGCCAGAAGAGACTGGATGACATAAGTCTGTATCTTTCACAACATCAAGTTTAAACACCCAAATAAGCAACTGCAGACATATCTAGGGGATTTCTCTGCAGGGTACAAGTGTGATCTGCCCCAATGGCAACACTCTTACTAAGTGCATTCCTAGGCATTCATTGGCAGCTGGCTCCAGGACACAGTAAAGAGCCCTGATGATTCTCTGAGCAGGCCCACCTTCCATTCACATTCATGGGGATATGAGGATGACTTGGGATCTTCAGGACTCAGATAGACTCCTTCAGTTGATGTGGGGTAAGCTCAGCTCGTCTCTAGAGACTTCTCACAGTGGAGCTCAAGCACGACTATGCAGATGGCACGGGACAGCCAGAGACTGACACCTAAGGAGAGCAGTGTCAGTGGACAGACTCTCCACTAAGGGAGGTAGACAAGGGGAAAGCCAGGTATCCACATGAAGCGGGCCTTACTCACTGAGACTAAGATTTTGCTCTACACATCACAAAATATGGAGGTCATTAATGGAATTTTTCACAGGACATGACTGCCATACCCATTAGAGGGACCCTGGCTGATTTTTTGCTTATGATAGCATCATAAGATAATTTTGAATATGAGAAGAATAACTCTAGAATTGCAGTGCCCAATATGGTAATCCCTAGCAACCTAAGGCTATTTAAATTAATTAAAATTAAGACTTGAGTTCCTCAGTGTCACCAGTCATATTTCAAGTACTCAGTAACCACACATACGTGGCTACCATATTGGACAGCACAGACAGAGACCATTTCCATTACTGCATAAAGTCATATTTGACAGTCCATCTCTGCAACCAACCCAGGTTCTTTGGAGACCTAAAAAACTGAGGTGCTAAATCTCAGAGCAGTACTCTGCTCAATGCTTAGTTAAAAGACTTGCTAATCTGCATAGTTGATCTAGAGGACTTTAAAAGCAGCTAGTTCATAGAAACAATGTTGCTGGACCTTGAAACTGTGTGTCAGGAATTTGGTGTTGTAGTGGTGACTTCTCATTTGTCTACCATGTTCACGCTTTTCCTAGGACTCATTTATCCATTCAGAACATATTTCAGAAGACCCTCTGCTTTACCAGGTGCTGTTGCAGGCACTGAGACACTGTGTTGAACAAATCAAATAAAGTCTGTTCTCATGGATCTCACATTCCTTGTGCTGATGCACACAGTAAAAATTCAAACACAGAAGGGAATTTCACACAGTAGTAAGTTTTATGAAGAATATTTCAAAAGGGGTGTGGGGTGGGAGAGGTTGATGTTCAGGCGTTTACTTGAGAATGAGCTATTCATACAAAGAATCATTCATTTGTTCCACAAATATTTATTTAGCACCTGTTATTAGCGGGCTGTTTTATTAGGTTGCCAGTGCAGTGTTTTATTAGCACAATTAAAACACAACGACATTTGTTAGAAATTCAAAGACCCATGTCCACTCCTTGCATGATGAATCAGAGTCTCAAGGTTATGGTCCAGAGACTGATGTAGTTAAAAATCACTGAAGCAATTTTAAGGTGTAACTGGAACAGAGAGGACACCTGAATTCATCCCAAACTCAACACACTAGACAAGGAGAAATAATTAAAATGAAGTAAATATTATGATCGAGGTTGTTTTGGCTTCAGAATGAATGACAGATTGGAGAGGAAAGAAAGCAAATTATAAAAGACAATTAGGAAACTCTTAAATGTATTTAGATAATAGTTACAGAAGGACAAAAATGAGTAAAATCTATGATAATAGAAAGAATAAAAATAAACAAAAGGACTTAAAACACAGGAATAAGAAAGAAGTCAACAATAACCCAGGCATTTTAATCTCATGTCTAAGAGAACGGTGATGCTATTTAGCGAGGTATCCAAACCAAAAATATTAGGAGAAATAGGTTGGATTCACTTGTGATGTTGTAAATTTAGAATTACTTTTTCTTTAATTGTGGATGCATGTGTTTCCTTTTTCTGAAGTTCTGAGACATGCAGAAACAATAAAGAAAAACAGGATTTATGCCAGAAAATAAGATAGGAACAATTCTTCATACCCAATATAATTTTAGCCTGCCACATAATCCAAAATATATGTGCTGCAAAATTGTGGGAGTTTCGAAATTAGATCCAACTTCTTATTACAGTTAAAGATAAAAAGAAAACAAGGCTTTGTCTTTTTTAGGATCATTTTTGGAACTTGCAACATAAAAAATACTCTTTGAAAAAATATAACTCAACATCAAAGTCCAATAAAACAGTAAACTGGACTAAATATATTCATATATTAGCTTGACCTAAGTCTGGGAATTGAGCCAGACTTTTCAAATTATACTATCATTATTTACAGAAAAAGGAAATGTTAACTAACATTATTAAATAAAAGCACATATACACATGCATAAGAGGAAACAAAATAAATGTTAATGTTAATGAATGTCGAAGATGTGTGTGTGTATATATATATACACAAAGCAGATAAAATATTCTCTTGAGCATGATTAGAAATAGTAGCTATGCCAGGGGAAAATTTATGCATTCCCCTTGGTTGTGGGCTACACATTTATCGTGTTATACAAATATGAAAAAAATGCCATTTCCACAGTTGCCTAAAACAAAATTGAAATTATACATTTGTGTTTAAAGTTTTTTTTTTTTTCCTTACTGTACCTTTTCTTAATGAATGGCAGATAATGAAATTCAGGTGTTTGCAAAAACAAATGTAGTTTAAATTGTACCTTAGTCTTCCATGTAATACAAATACATTTTATATATTTATGGAAACATTTGTATGTATTCAGAAAGCTGATATTTTGTATTCAATATTGACTCTGTTTTAAGTCATATTTCATTTGCTACACCCAATTTAACTAAAGGCAGATACTTTGGTCTTCACTTTTTGATTCATTATTAAGGCAAATTATAACTTCTGCTTAAGACAGTTTTCCTAATCAGAGTAGACATTTAGGCCGCCTATCTAGACAAACATCCCACTTTCTATCTGAAATATTTGATCTCTCTTCACCCATTCTAGGGTTGCGTGCATTTCAAAGATGATCGTCTTGGTGTGGGGTCCCGATCTTCTCAGTGACTTAGCAGCACAGTAATTTGGCTGACATGTTGATGAGTTGAGACAAGAAGAAGGTGATGATGATGAGAGAGCGTCATGGGGAAATTCTGCCCGAGGAGGAAATAATCTGAGGCTGGAGAGATTTGCTGCCCCCACCCCTCTTCTCAAATGATATTTATTCTTGAAAGACAGTGTAAAGTGTCTGAAATTGCAGAAGCCAAGTGGTTGCTGTAGAAATATATACTGTGACATGCTTAAACTTGTTTCTTTATAGATTAAAGAAAGAAAAATGTGCATCTTGAAGAAAATTCCAAACCTTCATTGTGAGCAGTAATCCAATATTTCAATTTAGAAATTCAGAGGGTTTTAAATAAGAAGCAATTATTCCATGCAAAAAGCAAATATAAATGCCAGCAGTCAAAAAACCTGTGAAAAGATATGATTAAAATTGAGATTTAAATATATCTAGATACAGATATAGATATATTTATCTGAAGTTTTTGACTAAAGTCCATAGACATTTTCCCTTAAGAAGAGAATTAAAAAAATGTTAAAGCATAAGAAATATTACAAAAAAGGTAATAATTCAGAAAATATTAGTATTTTGTTACAGACACCAACGCCAAGCAGAATATTTTTCAGTGATTGGAAGCTAGTGTAAGTGAGAAGAAAACCATGATTACTACTATTATTATCCATTATTTTTATTTTTACTTTTGGCTGCGTTATTTGACAATCAGCTAACACATGGTAGTAGACTTGATCTTTTATTTATTATAAAGGTTTTATCTTCTTATTTTAAGGGAATATTTTATTGACATTGTCCAATTGTACATTATAAATGCAGCAAGACCAGATCAAGTGAAGCTTCAGCGGAAGTCTCTCTCTTTCCTTAGTGCCTAGGATTCTACCTCCCACCTGCCACCTTTACCTTTTAGACACCCCGTTCTCCTGGCCTGTCCCTGTATAATATACAAGCTGTCCTTGATATAGCCTGTTCTTCTTTTTTCCTTCATTTTTTAAAATGGTTATGATATATTCTTAAAAACAAATTCAAATATTACTAATAAATTCTCATATTATCTTACTCTTTGAAATTAAGTAGTGGTGTGTATTGTGTGTTAAATGCTGGTCTATGCTTATGCAGCAGATGAGCAGGTGTCTCTCTGTGCCTGTATGTATTTGTTTCATATCGGTGTACACAGATTCATTCATTCCTTTAAATGGCTATATAGTATTTCAGTGTATAAATTAATCACGGGTAAGTGACTAGTAATTTAATTTCTTGCTATTTCCCCCCCAAAATGAACAATGCCTTAGTAAGCATTTAGCCGTTTCTGTATCTCCCTACTTACTGATTTATGCATATATTCACCACGTTCTTCATCCACAAATAGACTGCACATCTTCATAAGAGTCTACACAAAAATGTTATAAATAGCGTTTTTAACGCAATAGTTCTCTTAAGCTCACACTTGTAATAATTCTGCCCGGAATTCAGCCAGCCAAATGTGTGGAAATAAATTTTATTTGTGTATTAAATATCAAAGATAGGGAACATTCATAACAAATGTAAAGCTAGCCAAGGATTCATTGAAACATTTCCACATACCATCTCTCCAAATCTGGTTTTAAAGAGACTGTAACATAATTTCAGGAATAAAGACCTTCTGGAATTGAGATTTATGGAAAAGAGATTATAGATCCATAAGATTCTAGGAATGCAAAAGGTCTGGAGGAGCTTCTAGGCACAGGCACTTTCTTTCCATGATGAAGATTCAATGTGGGTGAAAATGCGGCTTTAGCAAGCACACATTTGTTCCACTGGTGTTGGATTTTCTATTGATTAACAGTTACCGTTTTTTTCTTCTCTTAGGAAAGAAAGCCTGTAGGCACAAAAATCATTGTTCTGCTTACACTGAAATCTCCTGCTGTCTTTGAGAGCTGAGCACTGGATTTTGACAGGAGGGTGAAAGTTAGTGAAGAAATGATTGGAACTTTTGTTGATCCAATACTACTGTGATACAGTTATCGAAATAGAGTGATTCCAAAGTCAGTAGAAAGACCTGTGTCTCTTCAGGTTTTGCTACTTATAATTGCAGAGGAACATTTTGAGATAGGAAATTTTATTCCACTTTCAAGTGACTTTTTATAAAACGTGATACTTGAAGAGAGTTCATTCTTTGGAAAAATTGTCTGGCTATAAGAAAAGTAACTGCATAACAAGGGGTGGTGGCCTGAAGGTTCTTGACCACTATATTGTCAAATAGTGCCTCAAAATTGATCAGGCTCTGAAGAATCTATTGAGGTTGTATGGAGTAACCAGGTGACTGAAGAGGATGCACATATCTGAACAATTTTATGTGGTATTATGTGATTTTTTTCGGTGGGGGTAGTGTCTGGAGCTGAGCATGGTGGGGCCTAGATGGGGCAGCCTTCTAATGTTCCCACCATTTCCCAATTCTTATGTCGCATCAAAATTTTAATGACACAGCTCACAGCAGCTGCCTAGGCTGAGTTTGGTGCCAGCTCTAATTAGAGCATCTATCATTTCTCTCCCCCTCATGAATGCACATAGTGCACATTTTCATGTAGAGGGCAAAGGACATTTCAAAGTTTGGATGGAATCTTTCATACTTAGAAATAATAAAAAAATAATACTTTGAAATCTTACCAAGTATTAAACAAATAGCAACAGTTTTTTCCGTTTAAGGATGCATGTTTTCAGGTCTACTGGATCTTTTGAATTTGTATTTTGGACATGGAAACCACAGATGAAATTTAACGTATGCAAAGTTACACAGAACTCCTCGCTGACCTCTTTTACTTAATTCTTCTGAAATCTAAAGTAAGAATAATCATGAAATGTTATTAGTAGTGTTTGCATAACAAAAGTTACTTTAATGTATTACATGTTTGAAGATTTTCATTTATACTTAATATCTAATTTAACTTGTAAAATATTATTGATTAATTTTTAAAAATGACTTGTTCAGGGCTCCTTTTGGGATTTTGAATGAGAAAAACCCTATTTCATAATATTGTTACTGTGCTAATCCAATAACATTTCATAGATGGTTAGCCATCTCTAAAATTAAATTTTGTAGTTGGAAAGCATTGAAAATACCACCTATATTTGGATTTCTGTTTAACACTGCAGAATCCATTATCATAATTTAAAATTAGATTTAAGTAAAAACGTCTTTACAGAAAACCTGATAAATGTGGTTTTATTTGTTCGTTTGTTTGTTTTGCAGGGAGGGATATTCCCTTGAAACCACTCTGTTTTTCTTTATGATTCATTGGTTATTTATAAATCTTATCATCATTTTTCTGATTTTAAATAAATTTCAGAATTAAAATCAACCAACAATGTCACAACTTAAAATGTGTTTGTAACAAGAGTCAGCACTTAGAATGAAAAATGTAATTCATTAAGAGGTTACAAAACTTATAAGCAGACGTTACTCTGTTTATTTATAAGGGAAAGTATTTGTTATTTGGTACAACATATTTATTAAGTATTTATCCCATGCAATCACTATCCTAGGCTTTGAGTTTTTGGTGATGATCAAAACTGTTTGCAGGTTTCAAGAACCCTGCTCACATAGAGCTTACAATCCTATGTGGGAAAATGATATTAGTGACATAATTACATTAATTAATATATATTTGATTCAAATTTAAATAATTATTCTGAAGGAAAGACACCTACATCAAGAGAACTGGCTTAAACTGGGGGATCAAGGAAGCCTTTCCAAAGAACTGTTGATTGAGCTGACAGTCATCTGTGTGATGAGATGACCACCTGGGCGTGGTATAGGGGAGATACCACAGTCAGTGGGAAAGCCCTGAAGTCAGAGGAAGTAGGGTTTGTTCAATGGAGAGAAGTTCCTGAGTGAGTAGAAAGCAGGTGACCACAGTGTGACGTCATGCTGAAGCAGCCAGGCACGTGACTATGGAAGCAGAAGGAATTTATGCAAAAAGAATGGGGGAGCCCTTAGAAGGATTTCATGTGGAGAGTGGTGGTGACAAGATCAGATTTGCAATTTGCAATCTCTCTCAGGTTACAGCATGGGGATGACAGGATGGACCCAGAGTGGGGTGGGGGAGGCAGGTCCAAGGCACTTTCCATAGTCCAGGAGAGTGGCATGGGGCATGAACTGTGTGTGTGTGTGTGTGTGTGTGTGTGTGGCAGCAGGGGGCGGGGGGTTGAGGGAAGAGGTGGGGTAACAACACCCTATTTGTTGTTTTGTTTCTTACACTTTGAAAACTATTTCAAAGCAGGAATGCTATTCCAAACATTTAAAACCTGGAACAGGAGTAAGAACCAACTAAATATCATGGGAGATGACTAATCAGAACATACTCAGTACATGCATAAACATCAGCTCTGCCTGCTAGTATGATTTTAAAACACTCTTTCATATCTATGGAAACGAAGTAAAAATCTTAAAAGACTATTTTATGCCTGTGGTTATCAGATAGTCAGACTTTCAGTAGTTTATATTTTATTGTAGTTTGATGAGGTTTGCTTTTAATAGTAGTTTTCTTTTCCTCCCCCACCTCCATTACATTAAAATGTCAAATGATACTTTTCCTTGTTAATAAGCAAGGCCAAGTTAAGATTATCAGAAAGTCAATAGTGTAGCCAAAGCCAGAAAATATTGTCTGTTTTGCCAAGAGAAAGCATCTCACTGAATATCTGGAAAGCTCATTGTCTCTCAATTATGGTTATTTTATGAGTTACCATAACTCAGTGGTAGCTGTAATGCAACTGGCCAGCTCCAATGATGAAATCAATAACCATGAAAACAGAGTAAATGCTGTTTGGGTTGCATGAAATACCATTTTTATCTAAGAGAAAGTGCATCTCATTTAAATGTATTTCAACTTGATATTTTGTATATATTTTTAATAAACTTCAATTTTACTAAAATCTCTGCAATATTTAATCAATGTACGGAATTATATGCTCTCTCCTTTTGTGCTCAAATAGGATCTGTTTATGTTTAATTATTATATTAGTAAAACATTTTCTGGTAGGAATTTGTTTCAACTCTCTGTTATTCAGCTGGGAAGCATTTTACAAGTAAGTCTTTAAGGACTACAGTTGAAGAGTTAATTTTAAGTCTCACCCACCACCATGCCCAGCTAAGTTTTGTATTTTCACAAATACAAACATTTCACCATGTTGGTAAGGCTAGTCTTCAACTCCTGACCTCAGATAATCCTCCCACCTCGGCCTCTCAAAGTTCTGGGATTACAGGTGTAAGCCACCATGCCTCGGGCAGGAAAGTATAACAGTCCAGTTTCATTTTTCTGCATGTGGAAATCCAATTTTCCTAGCACACATTTTTTGAAGAGGATATCCTTTCCCCAATGTAGGTTCTTGGCATTTTTGTCAAAAATCAGCTAGCTGTGAATGTGGGGGTTTATTTCTAGATTCTCTATTTTGTTCCATTAGTCTTTCTGTATCTTGTTATACCAACACCATGCTACTTTTGTTACTATAGCTTTGTGTTTTGAAGTTAGGTAGTGTGATTCCTAAAGCTTTGTTCTTTTTGCTTAGGATAGTTTTAGCTATTTGGGCTCTTATTTAGTTCTATACAAACTTCAGGATTTTTTAAATATATTTTTCTGTGAAAAAATGATGTTGCTAATTTGATAGGGATTACCTTGAATGTGTAGATTGCTTCGGTGGTATGATCATTTTAATAATAGTAAGTCTTTTCATCCATGAGGGTGGAATATCTTTCCATTTGTTTGTTCCCTCTTCACTTTCGTTTGTCAGTGTGTTTTAGTGTTCCTTGTAGATATATTTTACCTCCTTAGTTACATTTATTCCTAGGGTGTTTTTTGTAGCATCATAAATAGAATCTCCAACCAACCTGTTGAATGGGAGAAAATATTCGCAAACTATTCATCTGACAAGTGAATAATATCCAGAATATCCAAAGAACTCAAATAGCTCAACAGTAAAAAAATAATAATAATTCTCCCAAACACCACAAATAATCCTATTAAAAAGTAGGCAAAGGACATGAGTAGACATTTCTCAAAAGAAGGCATACAAATGGCATGACAAACAGGTATACCAAAACAATGCTCAATGTCACTAATTATCAGGGAATCGTGAATCAAAACCACTATGTGATACCACCTTACTCAAGTAGAATGGCTATTACTAAAAACACACAAAAAAATGACAGTACTGATGAGGATACAGAGAAAAGAGAACTCTTACACACTGTTAGTGGAAATATAAATTAATACAGCCATTATGAAAAATAATATGGAGATTTCTGAACAAAACTAAAATAGAAGTATTATATGATCCAGTAATTTGTCTACTGGATATTTATCCAAAGGAAAAGAAATTAGGATTCCATAGAGAAACTAGCATTTGCACGTTTACTGTAGCACTATTCACCATTGCAAAGATACAGAATCAAACTATGTGAATGAATAAAAAGGAAAACATAAAACATATGCAAAATGAAATACTATTTGGGCATAAAAACATTGAAATTATGTCATTTGCAGCAACATAAATGGAACTGGAGGTTGCTATGTTAAGTGAAATAAGCCACACACAGAAAGACTAACACTACATGTTCTCACTCTTATGTGGGAGCTAAAAATGTTGATCTCGTGTAGGTAGACAGTAGAATGATAGATGCCTCTTACCGTACACAAAAATCAACTCAAGATGGACTGAAGACTTAAATGTAAGACCTGAAACTATGAAACCACTAGGAGAAAATAGGGACGACACTGCAGGACAGTGTTCTAAGCAAACATTTTATGACTAAGACCTCAAATGCAAAGAGGACGAAAACAAAAATAGATGAGGCAATATTAAACTACAAAGCTGCACAGCAAAGGAAACTATTTTCTTAATGCTTACTGGTTCTTAAAAAGTTTTAGTTCTTGATCAACACGTCTATTATGAAAATGAAATGATTTGGACGTGTTGAGGTTGTCAGGAAACGTGCAGGCTGCCCCTTTCGGAGAGTACAGCGATCCCTTCTAATTCTATTTTTCTATTTCTTAAACATAGCCAACTGTATAAAACTGCAGTGAGGTTTGTGTATGAGCTAGGAAAGAGGTTGGTTTGGGTTGAGATTCAAGGAAGGAGCTAGACTTTAAAAAGAGGAATCGCCAGTAGCAGACAATACAGTATACTAAAAATGTTCACAGGACAAGCCAGGTTGCACATCATGGTATAAGTTGTGATGCTGATGAAGGACATAGTAAGTTTCCAATAGTGGGTCAAAAAATAGAAATAAAAAAAGAAAAGAAAGAAATAAAAGAAGAGCATTAATAATAGGCAATGTATTTTTGTGCCTGTAATTTATATTCATATCAATATGGATAACTCCATATTGATCTGTTTATATCTATTTGTTTATATCATTTGCTTAAAATATAGCATTGACCTTTGGGAAGGTACATCTCACATTATCTATTCTGGTTAAATGTGAAAGTACGAAGAGACTGTGATTATAAGCATTTACATTTCAATCAAGTAGTAAGTGCTATCAAGATGGTATATCCAATCAGATATTGTGAGGGACATGTGATTGCTGTAGATTATTAGGCTGTGGATCTTCAGATTGTGATTTTGGAGTTTAAGAAGTAAATTGCCTGCTGAACTCACAGTCGTGGTTAAAAGGGACTGACAGGCAAAGGTGAAAATGCATCATCATCTACAACTGGCTTGATTCGATCTCATGGAATCAGATCCAGCAGGAAAGTTGTGTGGTGACCATTCCTGGAACTGGGTTTTGCTGAATCAGTGGACGGTTTGCTGAATCATTGAGTATACAAGTTTTGAGGGTTGCATATGTGTTTAGAAAGTAAAGAATAAGAATATTCATAACTATCTGCTACTTTCCATAGCATATATATTAACACCAAAGCAATTTTAGATGAGTTATAAACAAAAATAATGAAAAAAGTAATTATAGTCTTTACTTAACACACATTGACTGTAATCCACAAATTAATGTGTTGTGCTACAATAATACAAGTAAACATCCATCTAAGAATCCATTGTTTAATAGATATTATTGCACTAATTTTTAACAAAACTTCTTAACCATTATATCAACAGTTTTAAATACAAAAGCACAGTGGCCAAGCTCTAATATAAACGGATAAATGTGACCTTTTGAAAGACCCTAGAGAGAAAACAGGATGCAGAATGGACCACAGAGGGAAGGCATCTCGCAGAGGAAGATTTCCAGGGAACTATGAAAGGAGATAGGCACTACTGCAGAGCCTGTTACAATAACAGACTATTAAGGCCGGGTGCAGTGGCTCATGCCCATCATAGTATCTGGAGGCCGAGGTGGGTGGATCACCTGAAGTCAGGAGTTCGAGATCAGCCTGGCCAACATGGTGAAAGTCCTTCTCTACTAAAAATACAAAAATTAGCCAGGTGGGGTGGTGAGCACCTGTAATCCCGGCTACTTGGGAGGCAGAGGCAGGAGAATCACTTGAACCCAGGAGGCGGAGGTTGCAGTGAGCCGAGATCGCCCCACTGCACTCCAGCCTGGGTGAAAGAGCAAAACTCAGTCTCAAAAAAAAAAAAAAAAAAATACAAAAAAACAAACAACAACAACAACAAAATAGACTGTAAGCACTTTATCATATCCCTTGTTTGCTTAAGAGTATTATGTGAATAACTTAACTGGCTATGTTATATCTTCTTGCTCTGTGACTTCCTCTGGTTAGGAGAGGGTGAATCATCAGCAACTGTTGCACAGTATGTGTGGGTCAATAGGGTCCCTTTTCTCTACTCACGTTTTCTATGCAAAATAAAGACATTGGTTATAATGAAGGAGAAATCAGAGGGGAAGAGGTCTATTTTGAGTTTTTTAAGCCAAAAGAGCTCAGGATTGTATATGAATATTCCATTGGCTATTTAGCTTGCCTTCTTACTTGAATTTGGAGATTATTCCCAACACTGCAGCTTACATGCACCAAGGTCTGGGCACATTTTGTAAAATTTTCTTGAGGAGAAATGTCCCCTTTGTTGTATTCTTTGTTATTTATCCATTTTGCCAAATTATCTGCAAGAAGAAATATCGCAATAAGAAAGTCTTTAGCAATTTACTTTGGATGTTGGTTTCTTTTTGAGGGACAGTTATTGAAATAAGCTTTAGGATTACTCATTTTTTTTTTTTGGTCTTCTTTTTAAATATAAAGCAATGTCATTACTTTTTTCTCTGTATTATATTTCTCCTCAATAATTGCTATGTTACATTATAGGAACACAAAATGGTCTTAATTATGCAATAATGATCAAGGCAAAGAGTGTTTCCTGGGAACTAATGGTTGCCTGAGAGGAGGTGATGGCTTGAGGTCCAGCTGGTTATTAAGCCGCAGGAAATGATGCAGGCCAAGATTTGTATTTTTTCTCTGAGATGAAAATGAACCCAAAAAAAGGCAAAATGGGTTTTTCTCCACTAATGGGTAAAATGAACTCATTTTGGATGCAGAAGACCTTTCTGTAGAAGGAATGTATTTTATAATAGCGAAATCAAAATGTTCAGTGATCTCTGCTTTTTGTTTAAAATATCGTATAACACAAATTATAATCCATTATTGATTTGAAATCTTGATACAACTAAAAATACCATGCAACACTGAGTTTTGGTCTAGTTCTAGAAGTGCCATAGAACATTATGTCCAACAATTGTGTTGTTAGCATTTTGTGTGAGCTAGGAATATATTTTGTGTATATTTAATATTGAAAATAATTACTTTTGAAAACATTCAGAAAATAGTTATCTAATCTCATAACACAAGAATACAGGCATTATTTTCTTTTGTTTCTGGAGTTCGTTCAAAAAATATTGGGGGAAAGGTGTATCATTAAAAGATGACTTGAAATTTGTGGTCTCTCTGTATGATTAGAGATGACTCACTTAATCTTCTCAAATAAATTGTTTCATCAATTTGCAAAGTAGATAGTATAGCTGCCCCCATCTCTGATTTGTAGTAGGATTATGCAAGGTGGAGTATTTTGTAAATGTTAATGCTATTAATATAAAAATGTAGTTATTACTATTTTTGCTTTACCATCTTAACCAAATAAATCAATATATTTTATTATATTTTGCCATATTTGCCATATATCCCACACATGGGATATGTCATAGGAAATGGTAGCCAACTGAAAGAGCTCCTAACAGTCAAAACTGGAAAAATTTCAGAACAAAATTAAAGAGTAGTATTAGATTATAACCCAAAATACAAAATAAATGTTTCTAAATTCATTTTGAATTAAATGAATGACAGAATACATAAAGTCAATGGGGATAGTTTATTCTTACATGCAGATGAATCCAGATAAGTTATGTGGCTGCCCTGCATTCAAGGAGGCAGAGCGTACCTCCCATTCCTGGGTAGCACAGCGAGACTTCCATCCAATGAGTACAGGGTTGAAAAGGGTGACAAACAGATTGAAGAAACAACCACAAAGATGAAGCAGTCATGATGAGAAAAGCAAACCCTGACAACTTTATCACAAATTTTAGAATTTTGTTATATTCAATAGAGGACTTTACAAAATTGTGTTAAACTTTATGATGGATGTGGGTGTTCTTCTTAATAGAGAAAGTTCAAAAGCCAAGTGCTTTGGGGGAAACATTACCTTTTGTCTGCCACTATAAATTTGACTAAAATAGTACATAGTAAGCATATGGCCACAAACTTAAATGCATTATGTTGCCAAGAAACTATGTTGCCAGGTGTGTAGCAGATCTTGCTGAAGATTTGTAGGAAAAATCATAAAACAAACTACATAGCATGAGATGTTTGCTATACATGTGGATTTTTTAAAAAAAGCAGATCTAATAGATTGCACTTTTCTTAGAGGAGATTTGTATCTCTCGTGTTCAGCTAAATTATAGCATCTAACACAGCCTCTGCCACACAGTAGGAACTCACTCAATTTTTGTTTGAAATTATTCAATGAATATTTTATTTTAGGCTCTTTGCTAGATATGACTTTGGTAAAAAAATGTAGCGCCCTTAATTGGTCTGAACAGTAAAGTAAACAAACACTGAAGAAAGTAGTTTCCAGGCACAAATGACTTACTTAACCGTGCAAGGCTTCATGGTGGGGATGGGGGGGGAGATAACCACACGATGTGACCCCTGAAGGAGTCATTGCATCACCTGTAGCACAGGAGCAGTGGGTGCCACCAATGGTAGCTAGCAAGATTCACGGACCAACTGTCTGAGTTCAAACTGGTTCTTCCACCTATAAAACAAGAACAATGATAGGACTGACCTCAGAAAGAAGTCATGAGGACTAAGTTGGGTAATATAAGTACTTAAATAGTTGCCTAAAACTATGTAATCACTATGTAAAGATAAGCTATTATTAATTTTAATTATCATAATTTAAATGAACATTCTGGGATGTAGTTGCAGACATTGCAATACACCAAAGTCATTTATGTTATAATTTATACCCTATCAAGGAGAGAAATTGCAACACAGATGTGCAGACACCCCAGTATCAGAAATTAATATTATGGTCATTAATTCAAGACCTATAAAATAGCATGTGTCATTTATAAAATTCTCAAATGTCCATATATAAAAACTTGCTTAAAATTCTTAAAAATTAAAAAGTTAATTGGTTTTGAAACCTCTTGTTAAAAAAAAAAACTTAAGTGTAAAAGAATAACAGTTTAATATCAAAAAGATTAAAAGTTGCTAGCCAAATAACAAATTGTTAAGCAGGGTTGAAAAATTGCCAAGTGCAATGGAGAAATTAACACAGGGATTTATAATTGTAGTGATTAATTTCTATTAAGTCTCACGTTTAGTCTTTAAAGCCAAATATTGGCATATATTAAATGGAGAACATAATCCTTAAATTGCTGTATCTCGGTATTAAACCAAAATTTTCTAAAATGTTGACACAAATTTCACTCACTTTGCCTTTATTGAACACATTATTAGTTTAGACTTTAGTTAGAATGATGTTGTTATAATGTTGTTTCTGAAAAGCTTATCATAATTAATTAATGTTACTTCCCCACTGATTTTTATCATTTAGACTTCTACTTTTGGTGTATTTCATGAAGGACATGAAACATTAGCATTGAATGACATATGCAAAAAGTTGGAGATGTGTTAGTCTTCTTTTATCAGACTGATGGAAGCAATCAAACCTGAATTTTTATCTTAGGTGAAGTTTAATAAAATCTTGTATTAAACTATGTATTATGTCACCATCCTTTCTCTAAGTCTGGTTTAGAGGTAAAAATCCTTTCAAGTTTTGTGTCTTCAATTTCCAACTTGATCACCTTCTCTTGGTAAGAGTTGACCATGTTCTGTCCAGGACATGAATACTATATTCTTTCTTCCCAGGGTGTTTATATAGTCACAGGAGGGCCTTAGCCTGCCTTTCGGACTTCCCTGTGTGTTAAGACTCTTCTTTATGTAAGATAAGTAGAAGAGAAGAAATGCATCAAAAGAAGTTTTGCTGCAATTCAACTACCTTATTGACCTTAATTTCCTCAATCAAAGAAAAGTATCTTTCTTCATTATTCATTTTAGCGTCTTTTCTTTTTTCTTATTTATTTATTTTTATGGTCTTTTTTCCTTTTCTATCATCCATTTGATTTTTGTCAGAGATAGATTTTAACAGCTTGCACTATATTTTCCTAAAATATTAGAGCATCTGTTAACAGACAGGTATGGTTAAAGAAATTAGGGTAATTATATTTTTATATACATTAACATATATTGATGGATCCACTGCCATGAATAAGGACAGAGATGGCAGCAGGTTAAGATGGGTCAGTTGGATTTCATGCCTTCAAGAACCTTTCATTCCAGCATAGGACAAAAATAAGAATATACATAGTTATAATACAAGGCCATAGATTTAAAATTGTGAAAGATTACTTCTATATTTCAAAGTTACAGCAATCAACTCTGGCACAGTAGATTTATGATGACTTTGTGGGAGCAGTTGACATGTGAATAACATCTTAAAAGACAGTCTTTAACTTCACTTACATGTTTCCCTTCACTATATGTTATGGAAGAAGACTACAATTCAACTACCTTATTGACCTTAACTTCCTCAATCAAAGAAAAGTTATCTTTCTACAGCATTTATTTTAGCATTTTTCTTTGTTTCTTATTTATTTATTTATTTTTCTATTCTATCGTCCATTTTGATTTTTGTCAGAGAGAGATTTTAACAGCTTGCACTAAAATGAAACATGTACATAGGGTAGGATCTGCTGTCTCCTGGACCCTACCCTGTGTACATGTTTCTATTGCTAATTTTAATCTATAGCCTTTCAGCGCTATAAACCATTACTAAGAGAGTATTAGTGTTTCTAAATTCTTTGAGTCCTTCTAGCATTTCACTGAATCTGATATTTGTGTTAAGACCTCTCCTACCCCTAAAAAAAGGCAATCTAGAGTTCATCAGCTGGAAGGGGACATTTAAGTGGCCAGGCCCAGTATATTCAGGAATGCTGACTTCTGTACAAAGACTAAAAGCTTTATAATTTTCAAAAAGCCCAAAGCCTAGTTTGAATAACACATAACAAGTTTTGAGTGAATGCTTAGATCTATCTCACCATGAGCTCCGTGGGTTGGAAGAGAGCGGCAGGGCCACTCCACGTGCCCTCCCTGCAGCCAAACGTAGGCCACTTTACAGACATCAGGAAGGTGTCACAGCAACACAGTCATTCTTGGCCTCTGTGAAGAAAATCTTCCAGTTAAAAATTTATTTATGTCTACAAGATTCCTCTTTAAAATGCAACCAACCCATGGAATATTTTAAACCTCACAGAAAAGTCACCTTTATTTTAGCGTGAAATGGCTTGAAAATCAGATTACTTTTCTTCAAGTATCAGATATAATTTCCATTAAGGAAACAGAAGTCTATAGTGATTGATGGAGAGAAGTTATTTTGGCATAAAAGGAAAATGTGCTTGGGTGGAATACCAGAGCAGACAGCTCTGAGTTGTCAGGGGGAAGAACTTGTGGAGAGCAGAGGAGAGGGAACCTCAAAAGCTGGGAGAGAAATGCAAAAAGTGGTTACATTTTAACCACTTTCAGTTTCACTACTAGCTGCCCCTACAGAGTTATTGTGATTAAAAAACAATCTTATTAAAAATTTTCAACCCACTCTGAGTCATCCATGTATCTTAGCTTGATTTTTTTCCCCCTCAATCACGTGTCTTCACTAGACCAAGTGCACCATCTACCAAATCAAACACTCGTTTTTAACTAGACTGTAAAAATGTCACTAAGGAATGTCTGGGTCAATGTCTACTTATAGATACTGCTCTCATTGTACTTGAGGCAGTATTGGTGAACTTGCATTTTCTATGGAAGACTTAGAGCATTATTGGAAAAGAGATGGCTTTGTTTCCTTTCATATTAAATAGTCAACACGGTGATTTCAAGCCTCTCCTCTGTTTTTCTACAGAATCCAGTTCAGGGCTGTGTCCCATCGCTTACTATCCTGTGTGTTAACGATCCATTCATCTGCTCCTCAACAAACTGCAAAGGTTTTGAGGAAAGAACTCCTTCATTCTCCACTATCTACCTAGACTAAGTATAAATTAACAATGAATAAATGAACAAATGCTGATTTTATATATCTTGACTAGTCTAGGTGTTGTTAGCACTATATTTAAATACCAGTTTTTCATAAGAGTTTCAGATTTTAAAACCGTGGAGGATTTGCTTTTTAATTTGGTGGGCTTTCTCTCCCGCCTAAAACAATTAATACTTGAACAGGAAGGCTAGAGTTATCACTTCTAGATCTACACATTCTTCACGATGAGTGGAGACAGAGGAGCAGAGTGTGAGCTGCATGTAGGAGTGGGCTTACTTGGTTGTCATCATATGGTTGTATCACTTCTTTTTAATAAAAACTGAAGATGAATTTGGGAATAAATAAACATAGACATTTGAGTTTCATAGCCACTTAACTCCCCAGTTTTGTTTTTCAAATTAATTGAGAGGTGGTTCTTATAACCTTAATAACATTACCATCACCAGCTTATCTGTGGCTGCTACAATGTCAAGAAACTCACAAAGTTAAAATGTAAAGAAACCTGAGGGATGGTTTGGTGCAGAGAAGATTGATGTTGATACGGTTCATGTATCTTTAAGAATTCCATGGGATTGCACTCTGTCATCAATTTTCTTTAAGGGCTATGTCTTAAAAATGTATTGTGTGTCATTACTGAAGTACTCAGCAGTGGTTTGGTTTCTGAATACTTTTAAAGCATTCTCTCTCTTCTCTGCATTACACCATACAACATATCTTAACATATTATTTTCACTTGACATTTGTTTAATATATGAGAACATATTAGAGCATATGCCTTGAAGAAATACATAAAGAGAAAAGAGAAAAAGAAATTAAAATCAAGGGTTATAGTAAAATGGTTAAATTGATTATTTTTTTTCCTTTTTTTGGAGGGGAATGGAGTCTTGCTTTGTCGTCCAGGCTGGAGTGCAATGGCGCAATGTCGGCTCACTGCAACCTCTGCCTGCTAGGTTCAAGGGATTCTCCTGCCTCATCCTCCACACTGTCTGGGATTACAGGTGCCCACCACCACACCCAGCTAATTTTTGTATTTTTAGTAGGGATAGGGATTCAGCATGTTGGCCAGGCTGGTCTCAAACTCCTGACCTCAGGTGATCCACCTGCCTCAGCCTCCCAAAGTGATGGGATTGCATGCATGAGCCACTGTGCCTGGCCAAATTCATTCTTTAAATACAAATTTATGAGAAGTCATTCTAACTAGATTAAACTATATTTAAGAGAATGTGTCTTTTCAAAACAGATTGTGAAGTTGGGTTCTGGTTCCCATAGTTCGGCCAATGTTCAATATTTTGGGACTTTTATTTTGGAAACACATTCATTGCCAACTTCTAGCCACTAAGAAATGCTCCCTACATCTAAAGGCTAAGATGCCCTCCTTTATTATTACTTCTGATCAAATATTTAAGAACTAAGCTTCAAATAATATTTTTAAAATTTTTCTCAATGCTAAATTTTTTTATGTTTAAACTATGACAATCTAATTGCCATCTTTATTGTATTAAAATTGTTTATATTCAGTTTTTATTTATTTATTTTTATTTACTTATTTATTTACTTTTGAGACAGGGTCTCACTCTGTCACCCAGGCTGGAGAACAGTGGCACAATCTCAGTTCACTGCAACCTCTGCCTCTCAGGCTCAAGTGATCGTCCTACCTCTGCCTCCCTAGTAGCTGGGACTACAGACCCACATCACTACCCCTGGCTAATTTTTGTATTTTCAGTAGAAACGGGATTTCACCATGTTGGCCAGGCTGGTCTCGAACTCCTCACCTCAGGTGATCTACCTGCCTCGGCATCCCAAAGTGCTGGGATTACAGGCATGAGCCATATATTCAGTTTTTAAGATATAATTAGAATTCAAATATTGCCAGCCTTTAAGTGTGGGACACTATATTATGGGGGGCCTCTCTTGGTAGATGTTCCCCAGGGTAGGAGCCTTGTTATAAAAGCTGGAATGGAGATAATCCTGTGACTAAGAGGTCAGAGAAGCAGTAGATGTTTTTCATCAGATTTCAAGACAATAGAAAGACAGAATTAAGAAAGAAGAGAAGGCATGAACAGCATATGTGTGAAATATAATCTTAATAGTGTGCATCTTTTAAGTCAGGATTCTGTCTACTGTTGCCCAAAATAAATCATTATTATCTGGTGGTTGGAAAAAATGAGGATATTCCTTGGTTTTCTCCAAAAAATTATTTTAGTGTTGCTGAATTACCCTTAGGAGACATTAGTGATCAATATTGTATCAATAGAGAGAGTGCAAATTTATTCTCATATAGTATGGTGATGTTTTTATGCAATGTATTAACAGAATTATTTATAGTTCTTCAGTTCTAGATGACTGATAATAGGGCAAAGCTGAGATAATCCATGTTTCCATTAGTTTGGGTGGAATCTTTGTTAAGAGACTTGAGTCATACTGAGTATCTTGAATTACTACCAAGAGCTGATGATCATCAAGTCTGAGTTAATACCAGTGCTGTGTTACTATAGAGATGATAACTGCAGGAGAAGAATCATCATGTGGTAGGTTTTACCATGTGGTCTGCTAAACTATATGCTCAAACTCAAACCACTTTTAAGTAATGACATTAAAAATCATATTTCCCATTTATCTGTAGAACCTAGGGAGTAAAGACTCTACTGGAACTACGGAATATTACTAAGTATTAGGTGTTATATTTAATTTCCAGTATGCTTAATACTGGGGACAATTTTATTTTCTCCTAGCTGTGAAAAAAAATTATGCCAGTAAGACTTGTGATTTATGTTTTCCCCCAACACATACCTCTACATAAAAATATTATGGGAAAAGTGATATTAACAAAAACTTTCTGGGACAACTATAGATAGAATGTGGTCTGGTGTGATAGATATTTTGCCTCTTCAACAACATTCATCCTCTGAATATTCACCATGGATCAGAGAGTCTATAGTTTCTGCGGTAGATACGAAAGCTTTGCAAGGTGTATTTTTCCACAAAGAAGTTTGTTAGATTAATAGTGAGAGGATACACCAAAGAATGGAAATAATTTTTAGAGGAATGAGAGCAAATACTAAATTGTTAAATTAAGTAAAATAAGAAAAATATTTCTTCCCACCTTCAGAGACATTAGTGAGACCAGGATTGCGGGAGGCACCTTGGCAATGGGCCTTGGAGCTCAGCGAATGGATAAAATGTATACACAGTGAGAAGAGAAGAAAGCGTCTAAACAAACGTTGGTTTATGTTTAATTTGATATTTTCTCTTTACCTCTTTCTAGTCAAGATGACCTGAAGCCTCTAGTCAAGAACCAGCCGGGCAAGTTTTACTTCTTATGCTGTTGAATCCCTTCTCCTGTTAATTATGTTAATTGCAGTTGAATCTCCATCCAGATATTTGCCCTACCTTAACTTCAGGTTAACATGCCTTGGGCTAAAGAGGCAGTATTTTTTAAAATGCGTCTGTAAGTTTCACTTATGACAGATTTTCTATAATAAAAGTTTAGTCAAGAGTGTTGACGGAAAATTAGGGTGAAATAAATATGTGGCAACTGGAAAGTGTGTAATCTTCAACAGTACACATTACTTTTATTATCTCTCTTTCCCACAGGCTGATGAGCCTGGGATACTAATATAAAAACCAAAATTAGAAACTTCTTCTCTGTGGACGATTATTGCTTAGCCTGCAGTGCATGAAATCTTAATTCTAAAGCTCTAACTCAAAGAAACTGACATAGTTTTACCCTCTGACATGTCAAAATCAGGCCCTAATTGTTTCTGTGGTTGTGAATTATGAACAAATATACTTTCTAAGGAGATGTATTTTTCATTTAATTTTCCTTTTCAGCTTCACAATATGTCCATATACAGAGGTTGCCCGTGATTTTAACATACTCCCACCTACAAAAACACACAATACACACATACTTTCAAACATAAGCACACAGATTTGTAAACATATACATGAAGATTTGTTGCAACACAATTCATTCTCAAATCTCTTTCTGTTATGCTTATGATCAAGATCTATAACTTATCAGGGTTGATTTGTTTTGTACAAGACTAAGTAAAGGTAAAGACCAGAACATTATGGGTGTTTCTAAAATAAACTTCTCAAGAGACGTTAAGATTTAATCTCCCATATTTCAAATACTCCCTGTTGAAATCTAAACATAAAAGAACCATTAATTATATAAAAATAGAAACATATTTGTAACTTTCAGAACTGTCACCAAATACATATTGGAAGGCAGGTTATTTAGAGGATCCATGCAAGATAGAAAGGAACTATGCACAGATCATGGATGATGAAACAATTAGATGGAGAAAGTCATCTGCCGCAGGTCACCCAAGATAGGGAGTGGGAAAGTGATGGCTCAGTCCTGGATCACTTTTATATCACTTTCATTTCAAAGCCAGAAAATGTTCGGCAAAAACAGAAATCTCGGCTGGGCGTGGTGGCTCACGTCTGTAATCCCAGCACTTTGGGAGGCCGAGGCGGGATCGAGACCATCCTGGCCAAGCTGGTGAAACCTCGTCTCTACTAAAAATACAAAAAAATTAGCTGGGTGTGGTAGCGTACACCCGTAGTCCCAGCTACTCCGAGGCTGAGGCAGGAGAATTGCTTGAACCCAGGAGGCGGAGATTGCAGTGAGCCGAAATCACGCCACTGCACTACAGCCTGGGCGACAGTGCGAGACTCCACCTCAAGAAAAAAAAAAAGCAGAAATCTCTTACTCTTTTGACATCCTAACTCCTCCTGCTACCCTCCTTTACCCTCATCCATGTTATATACAGATGTGTGCTTGTCTTAAAAATCACAAAATTTTAATGTTAGAATGGACCTTATCATGCTATTTCAGTTATCAGCTGCTGAGCTGTACTCTTCTATTTTTGAGTTCCTTTCTGTCTGAAAAATTGACAAAAATCAATAGAACTTTCAGTGCACTTGCAGGTGGGTTTTAACTGTTTTAGGCCTTAAACTCTCACAGCCTCATCCCTAACTCATGTGCTTTTCAATTCTGGCTGAAGGAGCAGCCACCATCCAAAGGTATAGACAAAGGTTCAATGAGCAGAAATTCTTAATTATGACATAAGAACATTAATCATTTTTACCTTATGTTTTATGCTTTTGGAGAGAAAATAATTCCCAACTTATGATTATAACCATAAGTATGTATTTGTATTATTAATAACAGTGTAGGGTCTGAATTTATAGTTTAGCCATTCACATTGGAGACTTTAATCCCTGCTCAATTCCAAATGTATATATAGTATTAAGGGTCCATTTTTATTTCTCTCCACATATAGTGATTAATGTTTCTCTGAACCCTCTACTAAATAACCTGGCCTTACTCCATTATATATTTAGTTTCCATATATATATATATGTGCATCTGTCTCTGGGGATTTTTAATTTAATTCCATTGGTCAATGTATCTGTTCTTGCTGTTGTAACAGACTACTGCTACTATTACTACTAAATTATTATTGTTATTATTGCTTTTAAGTATTTCTGAACAGCTTTTTAAAAATATATGTTATTGTTACTGTTTTAAGTAAAATATTTTATATAGCGATTCATATACATATTGAGCCTATGTTTTTATTTTCTTGCATGTTACTTAAGTGATCTTGAAATCAACGTTATACTAAACCGAAAAAGTAGAGTGGAAGTTACTGGTTTTTTCTCATTTGCAGGAGTACCTCTGTAAGATGTAAATTGGATAAACGTTTAACATTTGAGATAAATCCATCATACAACAATCTGATTCGGAGAGTCCAATGATCATATTTTATGTTTAAAATGTCCATTTCTCTATGCAATCTTTCCATTTTATTTGCCCCTATCTAATATTTTACGTTTCCAAACAAGTACAAACAAAATTCATCAAATCTTGTATCTTCTAAAATATATCTTTGTTTCCTATCTTCTATGTTTCGATTATTTCTTTTACATTTTTAAAATTAATTTGTGCTTAGTTTTGAACCATGAAAAATGAACCCATTCAAAGTCATCAAAGTAAAAGTAATCATCTCTTAGGCACATTGTTGTCAGTAATCTGGTTTTAACCCAACAGACTATATACATATTTGAGACAGGGTCTTGTTCTCTTGCCCAGGCTGGAGTGCAATGGCACAATCATGGCTCACTGTAGCCTTAACTTCCCAGGCTCAAGCGATCTTCCCAAGTAGCTGGGGACTACAGGCACATGCTACCACCCTCAGCAAGTTTTTGGATTTTTTGTAGGGGTAGGTTTTTGCCATAAGACCAATTGCATGAGTCAAGATGTAGATGGCACATAGTTCACTTTATTTCAATTAAGGTTTCCTGAGCCTCTACTTTGTAACATAATATAAGCAAGGTGCTAAGTCTGTGCTACAAACAGCAGTCATGCTATCCAAACCATACATTTATAAGTAAAGCAACAATGGGAAAAACTATGGAAACCGTGTGTGTGTGTGTGTGTGTGTGTGTGTGTGTGTGTGTCAGAAAATTATGCTCACATTTTCCGATGAGCACCCAGTGAATCCTCCATCACCATGCTCTTTTTATGGATATCCTTTGCTGTGTCCTTTCCACCCCACCCTTCTGGAGGGATCTGTATGTGGAGGCTTATGTCAGGCATAATGAGGTCCGAGATGCTGTTAGAATTTTATGGATAAGGCCAATTATGTTAAAAGTTTTTCAATCCACAAAACAAAAATTAGATCTTGACCTACACAAAATGTGGCTAGCTCCTCTGTTGAGAAACGCTGACACCAGATCTATTAACACCTTTCCTATGCTTACTTTACGTTTTTAAACTTTGCTACTATTTGGTAATGACATCACCAACTATGATGAATATAAATGTACATTTTCAAAGATGTTAAAGGCATCATTCTCTTATTTCTGTTAACTAAATAATAAATGTGGAGATACACACACACATACACATGCTTTCCATAGTTTTTTTAGACAAACCCGGTAAAACCTCATAAGCATTATAATTATTATTAACTACTAGGAATGATATCTACATTCAAGGAAAGCATAATTTTAATTTAAATAGACACATTGAATGATGCAAGTATGTATACTTCACGCAAACAAATGCCTTTACACTTACTGAAAATAAATAGTGGTAAATCCACACGTAAGCTTATGACAAGGTCTTTAATGATCTTATTTTGCTTTGCTTTTAGCTTTCAGAATACTCAAATCCCTAAACACTGAGTGTTAGATTCATCTGGAGGTCCTATTTGAAAATGCATTCAGGACTTTTGCCCTAGACATGCTGAGGAAGACTGGAGTGGGCTCAAGAATTTGCATTTTTCACAACATCCAAGGTGATATCGAATTTATTCTTAGTAGATCTAACTAAAAATAAGTGTAACCTTTTGCAATTAACAGAATAAAGTCAAAAGCTCCATTGCGGGATTCAACAGAGGGATGACAATCTGGCCCAACCACCTGGCATAGCTTTAGGACCTAACACTACTCTTGATTAACAGTAGACCGCCATTCGTAAGTGAAATGTTGGCCATTCTCTGAATACACCATTCTCTTTGGCATCTTTGCACTGCCCTTCCACCTTGCAGTTTAGAAATTGGCCATTAACTTTTCAAGATCTAGTTCCAATAAAATTTCTTCTAAGAAGAGTGCTGCCTATTTCCAAATTTCAATGAATCAAATTGACGATTGAGGAACTCTGAAAATTATAGTACATTTGTTTCATACTGTACTCTAAGATCATTCCGATAAGGTTCCAGGTGGTTGCAAAGGCTCTATGAAGTGGAATGAGACTCAAGTGGACTTTCAAATCATACAAATGTATTCATTGTTCACCTGGTATCTTTTTTATTTTATACCATGAGTTTTATGTAATGAATTATTTGTGTCTTTAAGAGTTTTTCACGTGGATTTTAATAATGTACCAAATCACACACACAAAAATTTGACTTAACACTTCAGAGCATTATTCACTGATACACAGTTAAAATACAAATAGTTTAGATACGAGGAGAAGTCAGTATAAAGAAATGAAATTTTTTTTAAAAGCTCAACATTTCTTAGAAGATTTTACTTCTCATATGTACTGGTGTAATTCTCTCTTATAGGAAATGTGTTAATTTAAACTATTATAATGTTATCGGATGTTGATTGTGTGCATGTGTTCTGTGTGTATGTGTGTGTGTGTGTGTGCACGTGTGAGAGAGAGATATCTGATGTGTATTAATAAGTTTACAAGATTCCGAACCTTTTCATTTACTAGATAGATAGTTCAGAGGCTGACGTTTTTGGTAGAGGGATCTTAATGAAGCTTAAAATCTAAGTTTCTGTGAAAAGGTACCATCTGTTTAATCTGCTTCAGCTAGTGGTGGATACACAATCATTACCCAAATGGGTGAAGGCCTGGCTGCCTGTAGTCTCCCTTAAAGGTTAAGGAGTGATATATGGGTGTTAAATAAAGGCTTATCAGGCTACTGTACATCAGAGCACTGATAAAACTTGCTCAGGAAAGCACCAAATGAAACAAGGACCTATTCAGAAATGTTAGTTTGTAGATATGCTGTTACAATGGAACTCATCTAAATGACAGCATGGCTTAAGTGCGGAATTTTTACTCCCAGGTCAGGAAATCCTAAGTCAGGAACTAAAGCCTATCTTAACTCTTGAGATGTGGCCAGAATTCATGTTGTTTTTCTACTGCGTGCTGGTTTTCTCAGACATGTGAATTTTGGGAGATAAGAACAGAATAGCATATTAGCTCCAACATGTGGCACTTGTCAGATTCACAAAAGGAGTGGGAGGCTTCATACGAGTCTCCATTTTCCCTGATACAGTTTCAAGTTGAGAACAGTATAATGTTCATATTTTACATCCTGATGAGAAAATGGGTAAGAATAAAAGGTGTGTGTGAGAGCCATAGAAACAGAATCTGTTTCTTTTCACTTTTTATAGCAATAGGATCTAAAGGCACTCTTAAAGCTCACTTCAAGACCACAAGGCCTTGCTTTTGTATTTTGTTTTGTTTTCCATTTAACTCTTTGCTTTAAAAAAAAAAATCTTTATTTTTTCCCATTATTTAATGCCAAAGTGCCTTTAAAAGGTATCTGACCCCTTCACAGAAATACTAATGTATGTGATTTTGCATAAATAATCAGAGAATGGAACCTCTTAAGTTAATTGTGTCTTCCTCACTAATTCCCATCAAGAGCATGAAAGCTACTACTTAGTTGATCTTTCTGATGATTAGTCTAGTCATCCAGGAAGTCTTTTTGTTATCTAATCTAAGTCATTCTAGCTATAATTCCCCCTTCTTTTGTTTTGGTAGAGAAAACAAGCCTATTTCCACACTGATGGCAGTGGGAGTGAAGTTGTAGTGTGTTTTGTAAAATACTGAAAGCAAACAAGGAGGGAAGCAGCTTAACATGTTTTTAATCATTTATGCACTAATATTGTATACAATGTGTGTGTATGCATGTGTAAAGAAAGAAAATACACTGCATATAACACAGCAAAATGTTGTACTTATATATTTCTCAGGCAGAGGATAACAGCCTGGATTAATTCACTCAACTTGTTTGTACTGAGAAACGTACACTGAATGAGTTACCAATAAACAAGTTCCCAAAATTGTACTATTGTGGTCTCATTTGAGACTCTCATAATTGTACATGTATTGCATTTACCACAAAAGTTATATCTGAACACATAGTGAACAGTTATAACTTGCATGAACAAATCTAGTGAGCCATTTCTAGAGAGAGTTTTCCAGATGAAACAGCCACTATAGCTCTGTAAAGTGATAGGAAATAAATCAATCCCATCTCAGTCACTCTAGTCAAATAATGGTGGTAGCCTAGGATGACACTGACATCAGCATCAGTTATTCCAAAAAATGCATAATCAATGTTTATGGGCTTAATCAAGAGAGACATAGCACCTGGATTCACTGCCTGTGAAAGGGGAGGGCAATTTCAAGTTGGATTAGGTGAAGTCAAGGTGGGGAAAGTGGTGTAAACCAGCAGTAAAGTCAGCAAGCAAACTGCTCACAGATCCACAATATTTGGCTGGTTTATAGAACACAGCTTCATTCTTTGTCTGCAAGGGAATGTCAGTCTTCCATTTGGACTAGTCAAAAGAATTCTTTAGCTTTTTAAAATTAAAAAAAATTATAGACAGTTTGT
Source organism: Ateles fusciceps (assembly GCA_036589455.1). Lineage (NCBI taxonomy): Eukaryota > Metazoa > Chordata > Mammalia > Primates > Atelidae > Ateles > Ateles fusciceps. Next base: position 8,271,224 of record JAZHEH010002657.1, on the reverse strand, counting down.
ATTTGGTATTTTTTATAAAAGGCATATAAAAAAATGAAAGGCATAGTTTCTGTCTTGGAGAAGTTTTGAATCTTGTTGATGAGGTGAGAAATGTAAAAGAAGCGATTATAAGCAGGGTTTGAATCCTGCCTGTATCACTGATTTGTTGTGTTGTATAAATTAATTCTGTGCCTAGGCCAAAGTAAAACAAACAAAAAGTCTACACTGGCTCCACATTCCAACTAAATTTCCTAATTCAGTGGTTCTATAAAATGTCAATGAATATGTTCTGGAAAATAAGAGTCAAAGAAATTTCAAGAAGGAAGGAAAAGATGAGTCAGATGTGGGAAAGAAGGCTTGGATTAGCGAGCATTTGATTGATATTAAAAGCAAGGATAAGAATTTGCTGATAGAGAGGTGGGGAAAAGTGAGGGCTGTTATACAAAAAAAAAAAAAAAAAAATGAAAACAAGAGAATAAACACAGGTGGAAAATGAGCATGAGGTGACCATCTGGATTTGAGAAGATGAGGTCAATTTCTGGAAATGGAAGTTCTGCACAGAGAGTATCAGATCAGTTTACAGAACGCCATGGACACTGAAATAACAGGGCTAGGTTTGAAGCCTTTGAAAATTTCAATCAGGAATCCTTTCCTATCTGACCCAGAGAAAAGGGGTGTTTGGAAAATGTTCATCTGAAGCAGGGGGGGCAAGATTAAACTGGTAGCTATTATTTCCAGATATGACCCAATCCGTAGAGTGTTTGATTAAAAAACAAAATCAAATGCTAACATCAACAGGGCCACAACAAACAGAAGATTTACAATCTCCTGAAATTGCAAAGATCTGGAAGAACAGATTTCACATGGCAAGAGTTGGCAGAAGCCGAGTCAGTTCAGCTTTCCACAGCGCCCCTTATCTCCAGATTGTTGTGACTGAAGCTGGCCTGCTCCCCCAATGTCAGCCTGGAACAGGAAGGTGTTTGCATCGGAGATGACTGCTGGAGGGCCCACAGGTGAAAGAGTGCTTTAGAAAACTCCTGTCAAGGTCTCGTCCTGAGTTGAGAAGGCCCTCATTTAGAACAAACATGGAAGGAAAGGGTTGTATGTGAGTTTTGTTTTGAAAGCAGAATCAATATATTAATAATTGAGACTGAATGAACTAGTCTAGGAGGTAAAGGAGAGGAACTAGCATACACGATGAGGAAGCCTAAAAATATTGTTTGTGGTCTGGATGCGATGTCTCACACCTGTAATCCCACCACTTTGGGAGCCAGAGGATGGCAGATCATCTGAAGTTGGGAGTTTGAGACCAGCCTGACCAACATGGCAAAACCCCGTGTCTATTAAAAATACAAAAAAAAAAAAAAAAAAAATTAGCCGGGTATGGTGACACATGCCTGTAATCCTAGCTACTTGGGAGGCTGAGGGAGGAGAATCTCTAGAACCTGGGGGGCAGAGGTTGTAGTGAGCCGAGATTGCGCCATTGCACTCCAGGCTAGAGCGAAACCCTGTCTCAAAACAACAATAATAACAACAAATTGTTTGTTTATATTAAAAATAAAAAATATGGCTGAGTGTGGTGGCTCACACCTGTAATTTCTGCATTTTGGGAGGCCAAGGCAGGAGGATCGCTTGGGCCCAGGAGTTTGAGACCAACCTGGGCAACATGGAGAGACGCCATCTCTACAAAAAATTAAAAAGTTAGCCCATTGTAGTGGTGCACACCTATAATCCTAGCCTACTAGGGAGGCTAGGATGGGGAATCACTTTGTCCTGGCATCTAAGACTGCAGCAAGCTGTGACTGTGCCGCTGTACTCCAGCCTGGGTGAGAGAGCAAAACTCTCTCTAAAAAAATAAAATAAAAATAATACTTTTGAAAGTCCTCAGATAACAGACTCTTACCTGCATCAGTTCAGTAGTATAATATGTGGTAAATTAGATATATTAATTTTATTTAAGTGTTTATTTGTCACTTACTCAAAATTTTAAGTACACACAGGTTGACCCAGAAAATAAACAAATGCCAAATCCAAGAATATTGTCCTGCTCCATGTCTAAATTACTTTTGAGTACACATATTTATTTTCTAACTCATTATAAGTTTTCAAAATATAATATGTTCTTAATAGCCTATATGAAATAATTCAATGGTAAATACAGGTTATCATAATATATTGAATGTGGATTGGTCAAGAGTTCCCTTTTTCATAAACAGATTTCAATTCTCATGTTAGTTTGGAGAACTGAAAATAAATATGCTTGGTAGAAAACAATCTAAGTGAGACATTATTACTGAAATATGTCTGAAGGTATGGTACTAATGCTGAATCAGGGATGTCATTTTTGAACATGAAGAACTACTAAATTTAACTGAATTTGGACTGGGAAAGTTTGCCAATGATCCTCTAAGTACTAGTTTAGTTGCATGGCTGAATGACCCAGTTATTTGCCAAAGAGAGGGAAATGATATGTACCTTAATGTCAAATCATATACTATTTTTTATAATTATATTTTGTTCATTTTAACTCTTAGGTGAATTTTGAATTTCTACAAATCAGAAAATTGTTTACTAATATTTGTTTGTACCACTGTGCTTAATTCAAAACCACCTAAAGAGTGATTTCTGAAGTCAACTCAATTAATACATGATTGGTAGATTTAAAAAATGATTTTACATTGTTTCTTATTTAGTTTTTAACTGTGATCCCAAGATCTGAAGATCCTCTCAAAAAATATAACAGATTTCCGAAACTGAGTAAATTTGCTTCAATTGTCTATTAGAAGTTTTGAAGTACAAACAAAACAAAAAATAAAATAAGTAAGACAAGGTACAAAATCACGTTGCGTCTCAGTTTCCAGGAAACTTTGCATTTGCAGTACATTTATGTAGACAAAACAAGTCCACAATAGTTTAACCAGACATTCACAGGAGGTGATTCCAAGATCACAAGCAGGATTTGGTTCTTGTTTATTTTCTGAGTTGTCTTGGATGCTCTCCTTCCAGTTATGTCTTCTTCTCTGTCTCATGTATCATGTCTTATTTCAACTCTTCTGACAGCATGTCAAGCATTAGCAGCAGAATAATCTGTATGCACAGTGGCAGAGAGAGGCAGACCAAATACACATTGAATAAGAAACAAGAAGTTTCCAGCAGTTGATACATTATTCTCCCTAGTAAAGGGGTAGATTTGTGGGGCATATGGAGACATGCTCACAGATCAATAGGGAGAACTTTGAAATATATGGCCATCCTGTGAAAATTTATATCTTGACTGAGGATATGTTTTGATAGTATAAGTAATATTCTCATAAAATTTTTGGCGTGACACAGGAGAAATGAAAGAGACCATGATATAAAAAGCACATGTTAAGTCCTTGCCAATGATTGAGCCATCCTTTTGCCTTATAAAGACATTGATTTTTCATTCTATCCTGATCTCTTATAGTAGTTGAGTTTTATACATCTTGAGAATTCCTAAGAGAATAAAACACAGCTAAAATTAGTGCAATGAGCTTAAGTTAGGGGAAAACAAGATACCCTGGATCTTGGATAAATATACTTGGTTTAACTAATTTGTTAAGATCTATCCACTGAGGATATCGTTTTTCTTACCAAAATATAATGCATACTTTTATTTATTTGATATATTTTTTTCTTAAGCTCAGAGCTTCTAGGATAGACTCAAAAAAGACATTCTGATTGACTTCTGTTTTTAATGTTTCCATAAATTCTAACATTTCTTTCAAATATTTACCCCCAAAGCTCATTCTAGATGTATCAGCTAAGGGGGACAAGTCAGAAAGAGACCTTGTAATGAAGTTTCCTCTTCTTTTTCTTATATTTATAATGGAGAAATGGTTTCTGAATTATCCAGTAGACCCCTGAGAACTCAGCAGGTGATTCCAAATTAAATTCGCAACCTTCCAAGATGACATTTTCCTTAGAAAATTCCAGTATATAACCTTACCAATTGGATTAAAATCAAGATTCTTCATGATAAAATATAAATCATTAAATTGTGAAATCAAATATAGCTCTATTAATTAAAATGTAATGGTAAGAATAGGAAAAAGTGTTAATGTGCGTTGTAATAGAAAGAAATGACAAGTGTGAACAGCTAAGGAAAATTCCTTATATTTCCGAGCTCTGTGTATCAGAAGTTCAATAGCACTATAACCTTTTGATAAGTCTTAGTTAATAAATAGTTTATTATTATATTTTATTCATACTTTAATATTGCTTTTTAAATAAGTTGTCTTCATTCATAGCTATCTTTAAAATCAATAGAATCAGTTAACATATACAGAATATAGAGTAGAAAGTATATGGTATCTTCTGGTTAGAATATTATGTTGATTTAAGACTTAATTGCATTTTGTGAAATTTAGGTTTGGTCATTCCACAAAATCCACTTTGGAAGAAAAATGATGATTAAACTATTCAACAAACGTAATTTAATGATACCAGTTTAGTTGACAAAACAAAATTTTATTGTGAAAGCCATTCTTACCCTTGCTTTAAAAAAGGAAGAAGGCTGGGCACTATGGCTCACCCCTGTAATCTCAGAATTTTGGGAGGCCAAGGTGGGTGGATCACTTGAGGTTAGGAGTTTGAGACCAGCGTGGCCAACATGGCGAAATCTGTCTCTGCTAAAAATACAAAAAAAAAACGGACTGGGCATGGTGGCTCATGCCTGTAATCCCAGCACTTTGGGAGGCCGTGGAGGGCAGATCACCTGAGGTCAGGTGTTCGAGACCAGCCTCGCCAACATGGTGAAACCCCATCTCTATTAAAAATACAAAAATTAGCTAGGTGTGGTGGTGAGACCCTGTAATCCCAGCTACTTGGGAAGCTGAGGCAGGAGAATTGCTTGAACCCGGGAGGCGGAGGTTGCAGTGAGCTGAGATCACACCATTGCACTCCAGCCTGGGCAACAAGAGCAAAACGAAAACAATAAATAAATAAATAAATAAATAAATAAAAATTAGCCAGGTGTAGTGGTGCACGCCTGTAGTCCCAGCTACTAGGGAGGCTGAGGCATGAGAGTTGCTTGAACCTGGAAGGCAGATGTTGCAGTGAGCCGAGATTGAACCACTGCACTCCAGCCTGGGCAACAGGGGAAATAATAACAAGTGTAATCACATATTTTAGTTGCTATAGTGTGTTTATTACACAAGCATGCGGTTATTTATATTTAATCGTAATTTATTGGTTATACTAAAAATAGAGATACAATGGCCTCACAGAGGATGGAATGAACATATATTATTTTTGCTAATTATATTTAGTGAGTAACTGCATTTACATTTCCTTGGTTTTGAACTTAGTCGTGCTATAAACAACTGAATAATTTTTGATGTTATAGTTTCAAAATATTCTAAGTTATCTAGTGGTTCTTAGATCACACAATAAAAATTATAAAACATTATATTGAAAAAATGTATTAATATTATAAAATCTTATAATAAAACATAATAATACAATGTTATTTTGGCATGTATCTCTTTTATATAAAAATCAGAATGAGAAAATCCACTTATTTGTTCTTTATTGTAAGGTTTTACTAAATTACAATGCTCTCAATAATATGAAGACATAAAATTTACAGACAAGTTGATAATTTCCTACAGAATTAACACCCTGAAGTTTACCCTTTTGATATTACAGCTGTTTATTATGTACATAACTCTCTTTCTATTTTGAGTGGGGGTTAGTTTGATATCTATAATTTTACAGTAAAATTATATTCATTAACAAAAGAAACACCTTTTATAATACTTCAATGACTGGCTCATCGACCAAAGAAAATAATAAAAATTACAGTATCTTATCAATTATTTGGCAGATATCTCAACTCCCTTATTTTTTCTTGTACTGTAACACTATAAATAAGTAACAGTATTCATTGCTAAATAGTAGAATGATTATTTACTGTATTTACATCTAGCTTGCTATTTTAGTACTGAAATTTCCTCAATTTGCATTCATTGCAATCACATTCTTTAAAAATCTGAGAATTTCTTGATTGTCTGTAAATTTGGCATTTTCATCTGAACTATTAAACTTAAGTAACCAGGATGTAACTTTTATCTCTTTTTTTTTCATTTAAAATTAGAAAGGACATCTCTCTTAGTTTTATGTTCAAAATTTTGGATACTCCTAAAACGATGTGAGCATTACGAGAGGGTAGATGGTAAATCCAGACTTTGGAATACCAATTAGATGAGCCGTTCCATTTGGCCATTCACTGTAATATAGTTTCAGAGAGCTGAACATTCTGATTTGGAAAACAAGTCTAAACCGTTAGACATAATGTGATCTAAACAAATAATATTTATGTATAATCCTAATTTACAAAATTATTTGCTAACAACTTTAAACAATCATATCTTAATATATATAACCTTACTTATATGTTTATTATTTAATCATCTGTCTTTCTTTCCAAAAATGTTGAAAAATAAGTCAGTTATCTTTTTCCTCATTTGGGGATCATGATAATTTTCTCTTTGAGAAATGTGTGGTTTCTTTTGTGGCAGATCTGTGAGATCAAATGTCTTAGGTTTAATCTAAGAAATTCCTAGAGTGTTAGTCTCAACCATGCAAGCTTTTGATAGGCGTGAACTGCAGTTGATCTGGCTTTGGAATATTACCAGTAACTTTCACAGAATTTTCTTCATTAAAGGCAGAATGTCAGTTCTGTTGCTAATTTTCTGGTTTAAATATGTTTTTTTTTTCTTTTTTCCAGTTGAAAATACAGGGAAAACACTATCATTCAGAAACATTAAAAATTCTTTGTTTTATTCTTATTTTACGGTTCAATATCAAAGGATGGAAGTAAAATAGTGTACACGTCACTCAAAATAATCAATATATTGAGAACTGGTAGCCTTACTTTCAGTTCTCAATTCTGCTTTATTTAAGCCTTGTTGCCTATTCGGATTTTTTTTTCTACCTGATATAGGAAATGAGAAGATGATATTCCTTCCAGTTGTAATCATCCACGTTTCTATAGTGTAAAGTCACTGTATTATTTTTACCCCCAACTTTTACTACGCATCAACTGCATGCCAGTTACTGGTGAGTTCTTCACATTAACAGTGGCATTAAAATTTCAAAATCCTCATTTGAGATAGATAGGGATAAAAATGACAGAGAGAATCAAGCAATTTCCCAAAGGTCCCAGAGCCCAATAAGAAGCACAAACAGAATAGCATAGGAGTCAAATCAATGGCCAAGATTTGATTTGTGCGATCACTTTTTAAACCGTAATATAAGATCTTAAACCTAAACTGATGGCTACTTAGCTTAATGTTGTGAAAAGAATGAACACAGAAAGAAAGATGGGACACACACACAGCATACTTCACTGCATTCTACTAAACAGATACTCCTTCAGGTGACAAATGGCTAGCCTTGTAAAAATTACTTAATTATTATTTTTTTCTTTTTAAGCAGAGTCTTTCTCTGCAGCCAAGACTGGAGTGCAGTGGCGGGATCTGGGCTCACTGCAACCTCCACCCCAGGGATTCAAGCGATTCTCATACCTCGGCCTCCCAGGTAGCTGGGATTACAAGCATGTGCCACCACACTTGGGTAATTTTTTCAGTAGAGAAGGGGTTTCACCATGTTGGCCAGGCTGGTTTCAAACTCCTGACCTAAAGCCATCCACTTGCCTCAGCCTCCCAAAGTGCTAGGATTAAGGGCTTGAGCCACTGCTCCCAGCCTGGCTGGCCTCTCTTGATAGAACAGTTAAGTTTTAAAAGCAAATTAGAAATACTTTTTTTTTTTTTTTTTTTTTTTACAACTTTCCCTTTGGGACAAAATGGTGAAATTATAGCTAACTGCCATTGACTAGACAAAACTCCGACTGTGTTTTTTGCTTTGCATTTGTTATATTTAATACTTGACTCTAGAAAACCTTGTAAAGTGTCTTTTGTTATTACAGAATCTGGAAGCTCCAAGCAAATATATCATTCTTTTTCTATACATTAGGAGAGGCACCATTTGCCTGATGTATATTTTCAAATTCTGGGTCTTCAAATGATTGCAGTAAATTAATATTTGTATTTTAATATTTATCTAATGAGTTTTGTAAGAAATTCAACTTACTAAATGTTTAATGTCAATGTCATTCAAACACAAAGTGTATATACTACATTTTATTATGGATTCATTTACAGAGAGAGTCAGAAAATGTAAATACTCACAATTTATAATTTACAACTCCCCACATTTTGCATATTTTTAAAAATGGAAATACATATATTATACATACACACACACTTAGATATGAGGTACAAAAATATACAGTGTAACTTAGTAATAAAATCAATGTATTGTATGAATTGTCAAAATTGTATATTTTTGCCATACTAATTCAACTCTTTTGTGCCATATTATGTTACAATCACTTATTTCTTTATGGAGATGTCAAAGCTGGTTTACTGAGTAAAATACTTTGGATATTTACAGCCTTTATATGATATAATACTCGAAACAAATCACATACAATATGAATCACATTAAATACAATGTAATCCAAATGTATTCTTTGAAACATTTGTTTCAGTACCTGCATTCAGTATAGGTATGTCTGTTAGTCCTTCTCACATTGTATTGAAATGATTTCTATCCAAGTTTAATTGATCTTTAGTCTATGCTCCTATGGGGAATGTCATACCATGCCTCTACAACTAAAATTTAACCCAGTACTGACAAATAATTGGTGCTCAATAAATATTTGTTTTAGCTGGCTGAAGAGGCAAGCCTTTTCAATTTATAATAGATATGAAAATTTTACGGGATTTTCCAAATAATTAGAATCAGAGAGAGAGATTGAGATCTCAGGTACATCAATCTTATGGATAAATGGAGGGTTTTAGAAATGAATTGACAAACTTATTCTAAATTGCTTAGCTCTTCTAATCTGCCAACTCTCAGGACAGAAGAAAAGACTTGACATTTATCAAGTGTCTCTCATGTGAAACACTCCACACAAGGCAATTTTCACTCTTTATTCTTTTTTAGAACCAATAGATATTAGATAGCATTGCACAGTTAGCTGCATCTAATTAGCCATCTAATTCTTATACTTTGAAATATGTCACTATACAGCAATGGCAAACTGAAGCATTTTGAAATTTTACCATATGACTGTTGTAAAAATTAAGTTTACTACTTTTAAACATTCCGTGGTATTTTGTTTTCTGATATTTATAATCTCATATGAATGATTTTGTAGGTGATTAATTTTTGTAACAAAGTATACCATTGAACTTAATTAGTGAATATGAAATCATGATCTGGTATATATAGACCTTTAGTAATATAATAGCATTTTAGGAGGAATTATATTATGAGATAAGTGGCAAGGATAACAAATTCTGTCCTGTTTTAATGATTTAAGTGACAGTTTTAGTAGTAGCAGAAACAATTCTGAAAAAAAAAATGAAAAAAGGAAAGGTCTGGTCAGATGTGATGGTTCATGCCTGTAATTCTAACACTCTGGAAGCTGAGGCTGCAGGTTGGTGAATTGCTTAAGACCAGGAGTTGGAACTGGGCAACTTAGTGAGTCCCCATCTCTACTAAATAAATAAATAAATAAAAGAATTTTAATTTAAAACAATGATCTGAGAAAATGAGAAATTGTTGACTGGTGCCCTAGATAATTTTATGCCTGATTTCAATTTTTCTTACATTTCTTACTTTTAAAATTATCCTTGAAAATTTCAGAAGCAGCTTCACACTTAATTTTCATGATCATTTTCAATGTTTCTTCCAAAAAGTGATCTAAATCGTAATTATTTTATGTGGCTTAATTCTCTAGTTGAGAAGACACAATGCTTTTACTCCCACCCATAAAATATGGATAAATACTTCTTTGTCATATGAGCACATCTTTTAAGAATCATTTGATATGTTTATGCTGAAATAGAACCTTAATAACTCATTTATATTTCCTTACATCCAATTTGATTCTGCATTACAAAGTGTTTAAATAATATAGTATAATACATTGTTTGAGTCTAGCCTCTAACATTCCTCAAATTGGCATCAAAATAATTTACTTTTCCTAAGATTACATAGCCACAAAAATATTCATTAAAATTAAAAACGTTAGATCTGGAAATACAACTCTTCTGTTTAAACTGATCATTGTATTCTACTTTCTCTTTTTGTAATCATAATGGTTAGGTATAATTTACAACTTATTATAAGTTCATAAGTGAGCAGTACATTTTGTTTTATAAAAACAAACAATAATTGTTAAGTTAGTATTTATCACAGGAGGAAAGGCCTTGATTCAACGATCCCTGCCAAGTTGCACGTCTCCAGTCCTACTTAGACATATATTGCTTATTTGTGTAATGTTAAATGTGCCTTCCCTACAGAGTATATATGCTGCGGCTTTATTTTTGAGCACTTACACTTATAGATTTCTGTCATATGATTGCATTTTACAGTATGATATGAACATGTTCATAATGATTTCATTTGAATCTATTCACAGTTTATATATATACTCCACGAAAATGTTATATTTTTAATATGAATTACATGATATTCTCAAATTGTGATTGATTATTCTGGTCAATTGTTGAGAGATATTCCTCACTCTAAGTAACAATTTCCATATCCTGGAATTCATAATAATAACAAGAGACATTTAGATAGTGTGATGGTTAATACCGAGTGTCAACTTGATTGGATTGAAGGACACAAAGTATTGATCCTGGGTGTGTCTGTGAGGGTGTTGCCAAAGGAGATTAACATTTGCGTCAAGTGGGCTGGGAAAGGCAGACCCACCCTTAATCTGAGTGGGCACCATCTAATCAGCTGCCAGTATGGCCAGGATATTAAGTAGGCAGGAAAACATGAAAAGGCAAGACTGGCCTAACCTCTCCGCCTACATCTTTCTCCCCATACTGGATGCTTCCTGCCCTCGAACATAGGACTCCAAGTTCTTCATCCTTGGGGTCTGGACTGGCTTCCTTGCTCCTTAACTTGCAGACAACCTATTGTGGGACCTTGTGATTGTGTGAGTTAATATTCTCTAATAAATTCCCATATATATATATATATATATACACATATAAAATATATACATATATATGTATATTTTATAATATCATTTGTATTTATATAGAGAGGTATAGAGAGAGGTATATTTATAAATATCATTTGAATTTTTTGGATTTTTATTTGTTTATATTGTTTATATTGCTCATCTATTTTTAATTATTTTATTTCAATAGCTTTTAGGATACAAGTTTACATACATAAATACTATATACATTTTACATATACTATATATTCTAGACATCTATCTAGATATATATATATACTATACATTATATATACATTATAGAATATATACACATTATATATATTCTATTAGTTCTGTCCCTCTGGAGAATACTAATATGTATAGTAACCCACAGTATTATTATATACAGTGTCTTATTTAAGCCATACCACAAACCTATGATGTAGTTGTCCTTTTTCCTAGTTTATAAATGAGAAATCTGAGGATGACAGAAGTTAAGCCATTTGCTTGAGATTTTGTAGCTAATAAGTGACCAAGACAGAAATTTACTTCTCTCTATAAAATGTTATTTTCATTAATGTTTAATATCAGCTACAGCAAATAGGATATTTTATGCACAGACTGGGATGAATGTGAAATGCAGACTTTAAAGAAATGGATCTACTGTTATTTATATTCCAGGGAAGAAGAAAAATGGTTATGTTTTTGTCAGGTTATTACTTCACAAACAGTACAACTTTTTATTTGGGGATATTATGACAAGAATATATGGGCTGTAGCTGAAGTGGAAGGGCTTTGGACTACATGTCAAGTTTTATTTTGATAGTAAATATTGTGTCCAACAGTTCCCATCCTTTAGTGTATTTAAATCCAGGCTTACCCCTCTGTGATTACAGATTTATAGCCTGCACTTGATAATGGGAAATTAACTAAATGATTTTCATACAATGGCCATTAGCTTCTCAAAGGGACTAAAAAAATTCATGTGAAAGCACACATTTTTATGGACTACAAATGATAATTTTTGATGGTCTCATAATCAATTTAAATATAGAGGTATATTTATAAATATCATTTGCATTTTTTGTTGGATTTTTATTTTTATTACTTATTTATTTTTAATTTTTTTATTTCAATAGCTTTTGGGATATAAGTGTTTTTTGGTTACATGCTTGAATTGTATAGTGGTGAAGTCTGAGATTTTAACACAGTCATTGAAATACTGTACACTGTATCCAGTGTGTAATTTTTTATCCCTCACCAAACCTTCCTCTACTGAGTCTCCAAAGTTCATTATATTTCTCTTTATGATTTTGCATACCCAGAGCTCCCACTTATAAGTGACAACATACAGTATTTTTTATTCCTGAGTTACTTCACTTAGAATAATGGCCTCCAGCTCCATCCAAGTTGCTGCAAAAGACATTATTTTTATGGCTGATTAGTATTCCATCGTGCATGTATACCACATTTTCTTTTTTTTGTTTGTTTGTTTGAGATGGAGTCTCACTGCAACCTTCACCCACCAGGTTTAAGCGATTCTCCTGCTTCAGCCTCCCAAGTAGCTGGGATTACAGGTGTATGCCAGTATGCCTGACTAATTTTTGTATTTTAGTAGAGACGGGGTTTCACAAACTTGACCAGGCTGGTCTTGAAGTCCTGACCTAGTGATCCACTTGCCTTGGCCTCCCAAAGTGCTGGGATTACAGGCGTGAGCCATTCGGCCCAGACTATACCACATTTTCTTTATCCACTCACTGGTGGATGGGCACTTAGGTTAGTTCCATATTTGCAAATGTGAATTGTGAATTGTGCTGCAATAAACATACATGTGTAGATGTCTTTTTATTATAATGACTTGTTTTTATTTGGGTAGATCCACGGTGGATTAAATAGTAGATCTACTTTTATTTCTTTAATAAATTTCTTCATTGTTTTCCATGGGGCTGTACTAATTTACATTCCCACCAGCAATGTTGAAGCATTCCCTTTTCACCACATTCACACCAACATCTACTAGTTGTTGACTTTTTAATTATTGCCATTTCTGCAGGAGTAAGGTGATACTTCATTGTTGTCTTAATTTGCATTTTCCTGATGATTCATGTTAGTTAGCCATTTGTATATCTTCTTTGAGAAATGTCTGTTCATGTCATTTGCACACTTTTGATGGAAATTTTTTTTCTTGCTGATTTGTTTGAGTTCTTTGTAGATTCTAGATTTGACAGATGCATAGTTTGCAAATATTTTCTCCTATTCTAGGGATTGTCTCTTTGCTCAGATGATTATATCTTTTACTGTATGGAAGCTTTTTAGTTTAATGCAGAATTAATTTATTTTGTTTACATTGCATTTGCGTTTGAGGTCTTATTCATTAATTCTTTGCCTCCGTCAATGTCCAGAAGAGGTTTTCCTAGGTTATCATTTCGAAATTTATAATTTCAGGTCTTAGATTTCAGTCTTTCATCCATCTTTAGTTGATGTATGTATAAGGAGAAAGATAGGGATCCAGTTTCTTTCTTCTATATGTGGCTAGACAGTTTTCCCAGCACCATTTATTAAACGGTGTGTACTTTCCCCAATTTATGTTTTTGTATGCATTGTCAAAAATCAGTTGGTTGAAAGTATTTGGCTTTATTCCTGTGTTCTGTATTTTGTTCCATTGCTGTTTTGGTCACTATAGTCTCGTAGTATAGTTTGAAGTCCAGTAATGTGGTGCCTCCAGATTTGTTCTTATTGCATAGAATTGCTATTTTTTTTTGTTCCATATGAATTTTCAGATTTTTTTAAAATTTTGTAAAAAATGATATTGCTACTTTGACAGGAATTGAATTTGTAGATTGTTTTGGTCAGTATTGTCATTTTCATGATATCTTTCTTTCAACCCATGAGCATGGGATGTGATTCCATTTGTTCGTTTCATCTATGATTTTGTTCAGCAATGTTTTGTAGTTCTTCTTGTATAGATTTTTCACCTCCTTGGTTAGCTATATTCCTAGGCATTTTGATTTTCTTTTTTTTTATTTTTTATTTTTATTTTTTTGCAGCTGTTGTGAAAGAGATTGAGTTCTTAATTTGATTCTCAGCTTGGTTATTGTTGGTGTATAGCAGTGCTACTGATTGGTGTACAGTGATTTTGTAAACTGAGAGTTCACTAAATTCATTTATCAAATCTAGGATTCATTTTCTTTATGAGGTAAAAGAGAAGCAGAGGCCAATGGAGTGTTGCCCTCTAAGCCTACACTTACATCCCAGTTACGTTGCTCACACAAAAATCAACTGAGGGGGCACTTGGAAATTCCCTACCCTTATCCAGATAGTCTTTTGATTAAAATCATATGGTTATTAGTTTTTATTTTCCATATGGAATAAATGAAGACCAAAGGAATGTTTATGTGGAAACTGTGTTTCCCCATTCCTTCTGCAGTGGTCTTTTCACAGCTGAAATCATTGATACACTATCATTATAAAGGAACACATTATTTGTTCACCTAAACTGCATGCTTCTATTTCTTTGAAGATTTTCAACATTTTATTTCAAAGCATACTGGAAAGAACAGAAGCATTAAAGAAAAAAAATAAATAAAGGGACTCCCCTCCCACCCCCAGGTACCTACCTTCTCTATTCATCACTGAGGACACTTGGTTAGTAAAGGAATTTCTCATAATCTTCCCTCCTTTCTCAACAGAACCTAGATTTGCACGTATAAAGCCTGGCTTCACATGACTGTATTCCATAACAGCACACCAAGGACACTATCAAAATCAATGAAAACTTCAAAACATAAAGAATATAGCCAGAATCAAGGTAGTGATCAGGTGACCGATATAATATTAGATAAGTGAAGAATGGTAACCTTTATGAAAATAACCTTTTGAAAGGCTCAGTGAATTGTCCAGCATTCCATGGCAAATTAGCATGAAGACTACCTGGAAGTGAGGCATCTACAGTTTGGGTGGCAGGGGAACTATGTTTGTGAGTTTATTACCCCCTGCTATATTCTAATGCTTAGCAAACTGACATTTTCCATGAAATATAATAGTTAATTACGTGCATATGAATAAAGCAAACTTTTTGGTATGTTAACTATTGCACCAATTTGTGTTGTTTGACCACGATTAATAGTAAAATAAAACAACTCTGCTTGCCTGATTGAAGCAAAAACGTCAATGTGTAAGGGTGATGGGTAGGTCATAAAATCAAAGAAACAGCTACACAGCCTGATCAGACAGGACATGCCAGACAGCATCCTTGTAAGGAGCCTAGTCTACATGCTCACATAGGCCCTGCCTCGGGAATAAATAAGCTGCATGCGTGTTTTTCTTCCTTGTATTCTTCAATGTCAGGGTCAGATACTGGGAAAGAGACTCAGGGCAAAAAGAGTATATTGATTGGCAGCTCCCCCAAGACAACCCACAATAGAAAAGACATTTCTTTTCAAAGAAATTAAGTATAATTGTCAGAAAAGAAAACGGATATTGGTCATCAAAGCAGGACCCTATACTTTGTCAAAGTTCATTTTAAATGTCACCTCCTCCAAAAAGCCATTTTCTCATCCCCCCTAAATCATTCTCCGTATTTCTCAGCTTTCATTAGACAAGCACAGGGCATGTATTTAAGAAACAGAATTTCTGGAGGACAAGACATACCAGACCTTATTTCAGGGAGCATAAATTTAGCCAAAGATGATATTACCATGCTACCATTTCTGTGATTCTCTTAGGATCTTGATGACTTATATCTTAGTTATAAGTTTTTTTAATCAGGATTTTAAAAATTTTATTTTATTTTAACTTCTATGATACATGTGCAGGATATGCAGGTTTACCACATAGGTAAGCATTTGACATGGTGGTTTCCTGCACTTGTCAATCCATCACCTAGGTATTAAGCCAAGCATGCATTAGCTATTTACCCTGATATCCTCCCTCCTCCAACCTCCAGACAGGCCCCAGTGTGTGATGTTCCCTCCCTGCATCCATGTGTTCTCATTGTTCAGCTTCCACTTACAAGTGACAACGTGCAGTATTTGGTTTTCTGTTTCTGTCTGAGTTTGCTAAAGATTTCCATCCATGTCCCTGCAAAGGACATGATCTCGTTTCTTTTTATGGCTGCATAGTATTCCATGATGTATATGTATCACATTTTCTTTATCCAGTCTATCATTGATGGGCATTTGAATTGATCCCATGCATTTGCTATGATGAATAGTGCTGCAATGAACATATGCGTGCATGTCTTAAAACAAATTTGCAAAGAAAAAAACAACTTCATCAAAAAGTGGGCAAAGGACATGAACAGATACTTCTCAGAAGAGTACTTTCATGCAGCCAACAAACATATGAATAAAAGCTCAGTATCACTGACCATTAGAGAAAAGCAAATCAAAACCACAATGAGACACCACTTCACACTAGTCAGGATGGTGATTATTAAAAAGTCAAGAAACAACAGATAGTGGTGAGGCTGTGAAGAAATGAGAATACTTTAACACTGTTGGTGAGAATGTAAATGAGTTCAACCATTGTGGAAGACAGTGTGGCAATTTCTCAAAGACAGAACCAGAAATACAATTTTACCTAGCAATCCCATTACTGTGTATATACCTAAAAGAATATAAATCATTCTATTATCAAGAAATTTTTAAAGCTTCTTTGTGATATGTTTTATTAGTTAAAACAATAAATTATTAGTTAAAATGCTGTGTCTTTCCAAACATTTAGCAAATTGCATATCACACGACACACACTAATGAACACTTCAAAATTAGTCTTAAATGCACTATCTCCTCACTTGTACACTTTTTTTGTCTTATCTTTGATGGCTGTTCTACATGAACAGGAAAATCTGAATTCTCAAAATGATTCCTAAAGCTTTCATTACCTTCCCTTAACCCATGCCCCGTTTTATTACCAGTATGACACTTACAGAGTCTACATTGCAATCCCACCCTCTAGTGGATTTAAACTCATTTTCCACTTTGGTATTCCTACATTTAGTCATTATTTATACTTCCGTTATTGCAGACCCACTCCACCTTATGCTGGAGTGTATATGTCTGTGATCCCCTGTAAAGTGTGAGCTCCTAGAGAAGGAGTACCCAGGGATAGCTGTCCTTCAGCATCCAATGGGATGCTATGCCCATGATGAAAGAACATTTATGTTAGCTGAATGTATAAAGAGAAAATTTATCTTTGTCCCTTTATTAAAGTTATTGTTTTGTATTATTATATGCCCACACCATACTAGCCCTATTGACAGAGAGTAATATGTCATATTGTTCTTTTCTTTTAGGATGTTAGAGCAAAATAATTGGAATAAACTGTTAGGACAGAAATAAATAGATGCAATACAGACACTAAAAGGGGGAATGGCTAATTCTACTTAGCTGGACAGAAAAGATTTCGTAGAATAGATGAATTGAGTCTCAAATGATTCATGGAGGCATAATCCTTGCAGACAAGAAGAAAAGTGCTTTCCAGGTGAAAGAGGCAGTGGTACAATGAACAAATATACAAAGGATGAGGAAGGCGGAGCATTCAATTTAAGGGGCAAAATAGCAAGTAATTGAATTAGGTTATTTGGAAAATAAGATTACACAATAAACACACACATGCATGTGTGTAGTGGAATTTAAAAATCATTTTTTAGGTAAGAAAGATTCATTGGAAGGTTTTAGAGTGAAGAATTAAGTAACTCTATGTACATTTTAGAAAGCTCATTCTGACATCCTATAAAGAATGAGTCAAATGTGAAAATTAGTAAGATGAAAAGTCTGAAATAATATAGGCAGTAACAGTGAATCTAAAATGTGAATGAGCACAAGAGATGATTATATATATGTGTGTGTGTATATATATATATAAATGTGTATTTTAAAAATCCAAAACATATGGTAACTGATAATAGGAGGGAGTATTAGAAAGGGTCATCCAGGTTGAATCCAGGATTTCATGGGAGATAGAAGGAATGAACAGTGGTTCCAGGCACTGAGATAAAGAATGTGAGAAAAGAAGCAGTTGTAAGCGTGTTGAACTTTTGACATCTATGCAAGGAGTCTACTGCTTACTAGAAGGTTTAGAAAGATATATAGTTGAATATTACTAGTCATTGTGACATCATAGTGTGCTGACATAGTTCTTGGCCCTATTTTGGGTTGCCAGAAATGCAGTAAGGAAGGGAAGGGGACAGAAGATGAAAAGGGAGAGAGGATAAAGGAGAGAACATGATAGCGGCAAGTTAAAAGCAGGGCACTAGGGCAGAAGACAGAAGGAAAGCAAGGAATACAAGGTAAGGAAAAGGTAAGAAGGCAGCAAGAAGAGAACCTATCTGATTTCCAACATCTAAGGGTGGACCAAAGAGATTATCTGTAAAAAGGGAGAAGTGATGGTCAGGCAGAAAGAGGGCTGTAGCAAATTTTCATCATGGAAGCCAAAGATAAAAATTTGAGACAAAGATGTTTGATATAAGCGATATCTCAAATTGCTGAGAAGACCAATGATGATGATAAGTGAACATTCAGCTGAAGTTCAAGAACAGATAAAACTCTGTAATGGTGGCAGCAGCCACAGTAGTGGTTACACAGTGTGGCCTGGAGAGGGGTGTGGGGGAATCCTGGGTGTTGAACATTGCTTATGTCTCAAAGTGGTGACCTGCTTTGCTATAAGCAGGTCATCCCTCCATTCAAAATCTGATCAAACATAATATAAAATTAATATAACACCTAACAGGGTGACAAATATTAGTGACTTTCTCAGATTACCTGGGTACCATCAGCCACAGGATTCAAACCGAAGTCTGCTGGACTCAGACGCCTTAGCTGCTGACCACTCTATACTCTGCTGCCAAATCCAGTCCTTCCCATGCCTCTCCACTGGCATGTTAAATGGACTTAGTCTCTGTTGTCCCTTTTAGTTTCATTTTGAAGGCACCTGCCTATTCTACCAACCAATAAATTCAATTGTTATTATTTTTATTTTACAATTAGGTTTGGTCAGAAGCTTTAGTTAGACCGTAAGTTTTGGTCAGAACTCTTGTTCTGAACTCTCCATTAAAAAAATGTATGTGTAGATATTACATACACTTTTGCTGAAATCCAGAGGTACTCATAAGTTTGAAGACTTTTACAAGTACTATCAGTAGTGGTAAATGATAATAATTAAGATGGTATAATTCATCTTAACAATATATTGAACTTAACTAAGCTTCAGATAAAAATAAAACAAATTGCATTGAATACCATGAAATAAAAGGAAATACTCAAAGCAAGGGTATTTATATGTTCTTATATGTATGTTCTTATAGGGATGGACAAGTCTATTTTTATAAAATCTATTTAATTTTTTATTTATAATATAGAACTCTTTACTCCTTTTGTTGTTTAGGTTAAGATCTTTTCTTCTTCTTAAATATCATGCATATTTTAATATGATTAATCTTATTTTACCTTTACAGATCATTGTGAATTAGGCAGGGCAGATATTATAACATCTGCTTAACATATGAATTAATTGTGGGCTACCAAATAATAAATGATCTTTTACTAGAACTTAGATCCAGGTGGCTCAAATACACAGTTAAATGCACAGCAGCTGAACTGACCAGCCAATGTAAGCACTTCATCTTCCTAGCAGATTTATTTCTCATTGTAACCAAATGTATTGGCATGCTATTGTAAACATTATCCTCCTGTGAGCCTTGTTAGTGTGTTTTCACCAAGGAACTGATATAGTCTTTAGCTCTTCATGACAAAAACTCTACTCAGTGTGGACAACCATATCTTCAAGAAAAGCTACCACATTAAGATGTTTCCTTGAAGACCCACCATGATCAAAGGCTTGCAGCTATTGTGTAACCACTGGATGCTTAATTATAGTAAGGAATTTTTTCCTTCCATTGATCATAGTTTAATATTGCGGTGTCAGATTAAGATGGGTTCGTGTGTGACATGAATTTAAATACCCAAATTTCAAGTGGTTTGATAAAAATAGTAAGAAATAATACAATTATCTCAAACTAAAAACTTCTCAAGGTTTGTATAATGTCATAGATTGTGGACAAAGTGAATTACAAAATGTATTCTATTGACACTCTGTGACATAATTTTAGCAGATACATCTTTATATTGGCCATCCTTTCTTTTAATTAATCTTGAGTTATGAGTTAAGAATAATGCCATGTCTGGAGGAAAAAAAAGAGACTTCTTGTAAAATATGAACACTCTATGTACTATTTTAGTATTAATTTTAGAAAGCTATTCTGCTGAAATGTGATCTAATAGTACTTTCAATTCTAAGTTTCTTCCATTGTCAAACAAAATTATGTAAACTATTTTAAACAGTATATCAACTGAATTTTATTTCATTAGCAAGAGACGAGATGTCATGGCTTTAAAAGAATGGCAATTTTATTATTCACTATTGTTCAAATATTATTTTAGTAGTTTTCTTATATTAACCATAGGCCAGTTAATGATTCAGAAATATATTTAATTTCTATTTTACAAATCTTCTATTCATCACAATATACAGTACTCTCACTGATTTTTGCTTGCCTTTGTTAAACTGAATTCCTGTTTTCTTCTCTGCAAAATATTATAAAAAACAATATGTTCAAATGTTAAGCATGCCACAAATATTAGCTGAATGAATAAATATGACCAAAATGCTCTTGTAAAAGCAAATGTTTTAAATATACAAATTTCATACCATTCCCCTTAATTTTTCAAAATATTACATGATACAAAAATCATATGCACAATTCAGACTCATAGATATTTTTAGAAACTATAATTTTTGATTCAAAAGAAATCTGCAATCTTGCAAAAATGAGACTTAATTTAACAGTGTGTTTCCAAAGAAATTGTAGCTGTTATTCTTGCCTTTCTTCTTAGACAAGAGGCATGTGATGGTATCTCTTAATATTCCATACATAACAAGGAAAAAGGCAGAAAAATCCATAGAAACTATAAATATAGGCAGTGGTGTTGTAGTTGAAAACATATTATCTGGAAGTAAGACCACAACAGGTTCTTATTCTAGCTCTCCATCTAACTTCCATCTCTAGTGATGCACCCTTGAAAAAAATTATTTTTGTCCTCTGGACTTTAATTTTTTTATCGGGACTAGGTGAGCTCAAAGATTTAGTTTAGTATTTATTTTAGTTTGGTATTTGATTCAAAGATTTATGTCAGTTTAGTATTTGATTTTTTCTGTATTAAAATCTAACATATGTTATCAGACACATTTTTCTACTTTTATTTTATTTGTCAGACAAACAAGGTAAAAATGTTTTAACAACTAGATTTATCCATTTTTTGTACAGTATTCCTAATGCAACATTAGATTTTTATACTTTTAGCAGCAAGTGAATCATAAATTACTTCAGTAGGATATATCTGTTGTTTTGCTCTTTTACTTTATTATTACTATTGTTTCATAACATAAATAATGTTAAAGAGATCTGGGTGTAAATGTAGGATTTAGTTTTTCAAGTTTTTACAAATTCTATGAATTCCCTACAATTTATTTGGCCATCTCTATTTGTTTGGTTGTTTAGAGGAGCTGGGAAGCAGTACTCTTATGGCTGAAGACTGGGCCTGATGGAGATTCTTCTTCTGATCTCCACAAATGTTCAGGTCACCCTATAAATGGTTCAAAGCCAGATACTATGTAATGTTATATTTTTCCTCTAAAATCCAGTCTCTTAACACACTTTATGCCTCATTTTAAATAACAGGATATGTAGCTTCAGCAACATGTCATCTTATTTGGATAGGCTATGCTAATAGAACCCAACCACAGCAAGCCAAAAAAGATATTTGAATGAAAGACTGCTTAAGAAGGACAGAGTCCATTAGAGAAAAAAAGAAAAGGAGAAATGTGCTAAGCAGACAAAAAATAGCTTCCACACAGGGCTGCTGGATTCATTCACCACATACCAAGGAAACAATTACAATCAAACATTATAAATAAATACTTGCTGGAGAAACTGCATATTCACCTGTAAAAGAATGAATTAAGACACTTACTCCACTTCACACCATATACAAAAAGCAACCCAAAATAGATCAAAGACCTAAATTTAATAAGTAAAAATATAAAACTCTTAGAAGGAAACATAAGTGAAAATATGCATTACTTTTTATTAGGGAATGATTTCTTATACATGACACTGAAAGAATAAGCAACCAAAGGAAAATGGATAAATTAGATTTTATCAAAATCAAAAACTTTTATGCATTAAAGGATACCATGAAGAAAGTGAAAAGCAAGTAACAGAATAGGAGAAAACATTTGCAAACATATGTCTGACAAGGATTTAGTATCAAAAATGCTTCAAGAACTCTTACGAGTTAGCAGTAAAAACACAATTCAATTAAAAGATGAGCAAAGTATAAGATTAAGCTATTCCCCAGAGAGTATACACAAATGGTCAATAAGCCATGAAAAGATATTAGCATTAGTCATTAGGGAATGCAAATAGAACCTACAGTGAAATATCACTTTGTACCTACTAGGTGGCTATAATTAAAAAATAAGTAAACACAAATAAAACAACTGTTAGTGCAGATGTAGAGTAATTGGAATCCTCATACATTGCTAGTAGGAATGAAGTATGGTACAGCTCCTATGAAAAAAAATGTTTTCAATTACTCAACAAGTTAAACATAGAATTACCATATGACCCAGCAATTCCACAGCCAGGTAAATGCCTGAGAGAAGTGTATTAGTTTGTTTTCACACCGCTGATAAAGACATATGAGAGACTTGGCAATTTACAAAGGAAGAGAGGTTTAATGGACTCACAGTTCCACGTGGCTGAGGAGGCCTCACAATCACGGTGCAAGGCGAAAGGCACATCTTACATGGCAGCTGACAAAGAGAGAATGAGAGACAAGTGAAAGGGGCTTCCCCTTATAAAACCATCCAGATCTCATCAGACTTACTCACTACCATGAGAACAGTAGGGGGAAACTGCCCCCATGATTCAGTTATCTCCCGCCATGTCCTTCCCACAACACATGGGAATTATGGTAGCTACAGCTGAAGATGAGATTTGCTTGGGGACACAGCAAAACCATATCAGAAATGAGACAAATTATCTGATAAAACTATACACCAATATTCCTAGCACATATTCATTATAGGAAAAAGTTGAAAAAAGGCAAATGTCCATTATATTCATACAATAGACTATTATTCCATCATAAAAGGAATGAAGTACTGTTACATACTACAACATGGTGAACCTTGAAAATACTATGCAAAGTGGAAGAAGTCTGACACAAAAGGGCTCATGATGTGTGATTCCATGCATCAGAAATGTTCAGAATAAAGAAATGCATGGAGACATAAAATAGATTAGTGGTTGCCAGTGTCTGATGGGAGATTGGCATTAACTGCTAATATGTGTAGGATTTCTTTTTGGGTCATCAGAAAATTCTGGATTTCATATCAATTGTTGCAAAGCATAGCAAATATACTAAAACGAATAAATGAACAAAACACTAACATGTTCTCTAGTAACTGGTGAATTTTGTGTATGTGAAATATATCAATAAAAATGCTAAAATGAAACAACCTGAAGAGTTAACTCTATATATTTGTAGATATATACAAGTATGCATTTCTTTATTATAAACAATGTCTTGTTAAATTATTGCTAGCAGTTTTATCCTGAGATAAGATTCGATACATGTTTAATTCCTGCCTATTAAATATTTATTCAGTGACTACTGTATGCTGGGTACTGTTCTAGGTTTAACAATAATTTAACAATAATTAAGAGAGACATGCTTATTCTAGGAAAGATCAATGATTTAGAAACTTTATTTCAGGACACCTTTTTACACTTGAAAATTATTGAGGACCCCAAAGAACCATTTTTATATAGGATACATCTATCAATATTCACTTTATTAGATATTAAACTGAGAAAAATATTTTAAACAATTATTAAAATAATACACCCTATTTTAATATAAATATGTTTATTAAAATATTTTTCATTAGAAACATTTTTAAGAGGAGTGAAATTATTTCATATCTTTGCAAACATTTTGATATCTGACTTAATAGAAGATTTCCAAATTTTTACATCTGCTTCTGCATTTAGTTTACTATAATCTCCTGTTTTGGTTAAAATGTTTGAAGAAAATCTTGCCTTGCACAGATATGGAAAAGAGAAGAGTATTCCAGTTACCTTTTCAGAAAATCGTGAATATTCTTTCTTTGATACTACATCAGCACTAAACAAGTGATAATTTCTTACGTATTAGTTGCAATGTGGAATCTGAAACTGTATCAGTGAAGGTCTTATCACTGGTTACATTAAAACTGATTGGTGGTTGTTTTACTTTAAAGGGATCTTTTAACCAGAAGTGATTTTGTAGAATTTTGCATCGGTCATTTGGAAAATGTTTGTTCACAAAGTTTTGCAGAGTTCCCAATTGTTGATACATTTTATTACACAAATAACACTTGTTAATACCACCACTGTTCTCAAAAGGAGGAGTTTAAAATATGGAAGCTGTAAGCTGCCAAGCTAATGATGGCAGACACACATTTTCCAAAATTCTACTTTTCACTTGAAAGCTTGAATTTTATAATGAGTAACAAGTACTGTCAGATGTTTCCCTTAGGGTCACTTTGTTCATGTTTGGAAAAAGAAAAGTCTGCCAAATGCCTACTTATGAATTAGCGTGGTTTGTCAGTCATTTTCTCAAGTAGAAGTCAATGCTACAAAATAGTAGGCAGCGAACTCATCCACCCACCGCACCTGCAGTCCGCTGTGCACGCTGGTACGCCCCGGAAGTGCTGGGTTTCATCTGAGGATCTGAAAAAGGCATGTACTCAGGACGGAAGTTCACATAATGAGGACTTTCTCTCCGTCATCAGGGACATGCTTGACTAACGGCAGCATCGTTTCCCGCTGTTTGTTTACAGTGGCTGTGTGGCCGTGAAGACTTCAATGGTGCCTAGTGCAGTAGGGCCTCGATTCTGCATCTGCACTTTCCCCATTGACCCACCAGGACTTGAAAGTTAAAGACTGCGGATGAAACCAGAACCATCATTCTCAGCAAACTGATGCAAGAACAGAAAACCAAACACTGCATGTTCTCACTCATAAGTGGGCGTTGAACATTGAGACCACGTGGACACAGGGAGGTGAACATCACACACCCTGGCCTGTCGGGGGTGGGGGATAGGGAAGGGATAGCGGGGGTGGGGGGATTGGGGAGGGATAACGTTAGGAGAAAAACCTAATGTAGTTGAGGGGTTGATGGTGATGGATGCAGCAAACCACCATGGCACGTGGACACCTACGTAACAAACCTGCCCGTCTGCACATGTACCCCAGAACTTAAAATATAATAAACAAACTTTTTAAAAAAAAGAAAGCTAAAGACTACACTTGCGTTTCAGCATATAGACTAGTGCTTCCAATTGTGATTGTTCTCCTGAACTCTCTGCTTTGGTGACAGTTCATGGAATTTTAAAAGGAAAAGTAAATGTATCTATAACCTAACTTTTGCAATGGAAAGGAATGGAATCGAATCCTAACTACAGCATGTCTCTCATAATTAAGTCCACGGTTCTTAACCTGTTATTCTCCCGTGACCTCACAGGACTGAAAGCTACCTAAAACTGGATGTAAGATTTTGTGACTTTTTTTTCTGTGTAATATATATACATATATATTCTGGAGAAAGAATATCAAAAGGTACACTTGTTTTAGTCATCCAAGTATTAAATGTTCAAATATTTCCTATATACATATGTGTATGTATTTAGTTATTGCATGTTAAAATATATATATTTTTATATTTGTGGTCTTGTCATTTCACTTGATAAAACAGAGCATTGGTGAGCACTTTGAACAGAGTAGTATCAGATTTTCCTCTTATATCAAATTTTCTTCCCACTCCCTCTTTTCTTCCTGTCCATCTCCTTCCCCTCCTTTATTTCCAGTTTGTTTCTCTTTTAAAGTTGGCTATGGACAGCAAAGACAAGTGAAATGTAACTTAAAATATGCACATTTAACATATTCTACGTTGACTTACATGCAATGAATAATTTATAATTAGCCTATGTTACTATTTATTTTCCTTTGAGCTTTTTCCTTGCAAAACTGCATTAGAACTGTGACTGAAATGTACAAGTTTCTCAATAGATGCTTATTGATTGAGTTATTTTGAAGCACAAAAATAAATTGAATTGATTAATATACATTTGTAGGTCAACACTGGCCCTGGGAATTATTTTTTAGAGCTATTTTTCTATGTTACTCATCTTCATAAACTTACTGTTGGTTATTTATATATTTGTAATTGTTAAATTCTAATTAGAAACAGTTTAGGACTTAAATATAAAAATATGTAAAATTTAAATACACTCATTTTTCATTTTAAACACATGCTTTCATGTCATAATGGATCCCAAAATACCACAGATATTAGGAGAAAAAGATAAACTGTTGTTGTCTTAAAATATATTCCTTTGTTGAATTCATCCTGCTAACCCTTTAGGGTATTGACAGCCTGTTATTTTTCGTATGTGCCATCTTTATCTAGAAAACTGAAAGAACAACTAATTATATCCTTTTGCAAATGAGTGCAACAGAATGGCTTTTGTTCAACACAATTTTTAAGTGTGTTGAACAGGGCTGTTGAATGGCTTAAAAT
Source organism: Ateles fusciceps (assembly GCA_036589455.1). Classification (NCBI taxonomy): domain Eukaryota; kingdom Metazoa; phylum Chordata; class Mammalia; order Primates; family Atelidae; genus Ateles; species Ateles fusciceps. The sequence goes on along the minus strand of JAZHEH010002657.1, from coordinate 8,244,506 downwards.
TTTACTATGAGGTGTGTGTGTGTGTGCACATGTGATCATGTGTATGTTAATATTCAGCCACCCTAGTGTCATGGAAAGGGTGGCCTGGGGATTTGATTGTACACTGTGCTTTGTCATAAATTTAATGTTTTCTTTGAAACATTATTGGAGGGCGTATGCATCTATGTCTTTCATTTAGCTTGTATATTTTTGATATGATAGACATGGTAATTACTGTTCTTAAAGTTTGTGCAAATGCCACTGGAAAGGGCAGAGAAGAAAAGAATTAAAGCGGAGGTCATGAAATAAACCTATTAACAAAAGCAGAATGATTTCTTGAATAATCCCTTCATCTCTCCCTCATGTCATAATCCTTTCTCATAAATAATTGTATAAGCAAATCTGAACATACTGTAATGTTGAAGAACTGTGCTGAAAAATGCATTTAGCTGCATGAAATACCAAGAGAAGCCTTGAGTTCCAAAACCTTCATAAAGTGAAATTCCCAGTTGCTTTCAGAGGAGAGGCAAGCTATGGTACATATTAACTATTAACAACGTATCTGAGTAGAGCACCATGCAATAAGGTGCTATTGAATTGGGAGGGAGGTATCAGAGCTAAAGAGCACAAAGATGGGCCATCCAGACGTTAGAAGAGATTTCTTTGCATATGTAATTCTGCTTTACCTGTTTCCTCAATCTTATTTCCTTTCTTCCTATCACCCTTTTTTTTGTTAGCGACAAATTGCACAGATTAGAGGAAAACACTCAAATATTGCTCAAAGTTTATTATAATCTTTCTCCTGCAGTTTATAATAAATGAGATATACTTGTAAAAATTGGTGTCATTGTCTACAACACTTTCAGGTGACTCTCTGCCACCAGGTTAATTTTCCTGCTGGGGATGAGTTAGTTCTTACACTTAGGTGATCACCAGGAATGTGGGACTCATACGGGCAATGTATGATGAGTGCACAATGTCCTTTGATGTTACTCAAGGTGTAAAATGAAGGTTTTAATTCATCATAATATCATTTTGCTAAATATAAAGTTTCATGGTATAGAAATTATTTATTATCTTTATCCTGGAGGGGATTTTATTGCTTTTGACATTATTAAATGTCAAAATTTAATTTTAATTTAACAGTTTAAAATAGTTTTACACTGTTTTGTATGGTTTTACAACTCACTGTAATATTATTTTAGAGCTTTATATTATTGTACTTGCATTAATCATATTTTAGATGTTTTCAATCATGAGTCATTATCATGTTTTTTTAAATTAATTTCATCTTTGATTTTTTAAAATTTTATTTTAAGCTCTGGGGTACCTGTGCTGAATGTGCGGGATTGTTACATAGGTATACACATGCCACAGTGGTTTGCTGCCTCCATCCCCTGTCACCTACATTAGGTATTTCTCCTAATGTTATCCCTCCCCAACCTCTCCACCCACTGCTATCACTTCCCAACAGACCCCAGTGTGTGATGTCCTCCTCCTTGTGTCCATGTGTTTTCATTGTTCACACCCACTTATGAGTGAGAACATGCAGTTCTCACTCATAAGTTACATGTTCTTGTGTAACTTTGCTGAGAATGATGGTTTTCAGATTCATCCATGTCCCTGCAAAGGACACGAACTCATCCTTTTCTATAGTTGCACAGCATTCCATGGTGTATATGTGCCACATTTTCTTTATCCAGTCTATCCTTGATGGGCATTTGGGTTGATTCCAAGTCTTTGCTATTGTAAACAGTGCCACAATAAACATACATGTGTATGTGTCTTTAAAATAGAATGATTTATAATTCTTTGGGTATATACCCAGTAATGGGATTGCTGGGTCAAATGGTATTTCTATTTCTAGATCCTTGAGGAATTACCACACTGTTATCCACAATGGTTGCACTAATTTGCACTCCCACCAACAGTGTAAAGTGTTCCTACTTCTCCACATCCTCTCCAGCATCTCATCTCCAGATTTTTTAATGATCACCATTCTAACTGGAGTGAGATGGTATCTCAATGTGATTTTGATTAGCATTTCTCTAATGACCAGTGATGATGAGCATTTTTTCATATGTTTGTTGGCTGCATAAATGTCTTCTTTTGAAAAGTGTCTGTTCATATCCTCTGCTCACATTTTGATGGGGTTGTTTGTCTTTTTCTTGTAAATTTGTTTCAGTTCTTTGTAGATTCTGGATATTAGCCCTTTGTCAGATAGGTAGCTTGCGAAAAATTTTTCCAATTTTGTTGGTTGCTGGTTCACTCTAATGATTGTTTCTTTTGCTGTGTGGAAGCTCTTAAGTTTAATTGGATCCCATTTGTCTATTTTGGCTTTTGTTGCCATCTTTTTTGGTGTTTTAGTCATGCAGTCCTTGCCTATACCTATGTCCTGAATGGTATTGCGTATGTTTTCTTCCAGGGTTATTATGGTGTTAGGTCTTAGGTTTAAATCTTTAAACCATCTGGAGTTATTTTTTTTTAAGATGTAAGGAATGGGTCCAGTTTCAACTTTCTGCACATGGTTAGCCAGTTTTCCCAACACCATTTATTAAACAGGGAATCCTTTCCCCATTGCTTGTTTTTGTCAGGTTTGTCAAAGATCAGAAGGTTATAGGTGTGTAGCATAACTTCTGAGGCCTCTGTTCTATTCCATTGGTCTATAACTCTGTTTTGGTACCAATACCATGCTGTTTTGATTAATGTAGCCTTATAGGATAGTTTGAAGCCAGGCAGCATGATGTCTCCAGCTTTGTTCTTTTTGCTTAGGATTGTCTTGGCTATGCAGGCTCTTTTTTGATTCCATATGAAGTTTAAGGTGTTTTTTTCCAGTTCTATGAAGAGGGTCAATGGTAGCTTGATGGGAATCGATAACTAAGATCAGAGCAGAACTGAAGGAGATAGAGACACAAAAATCCCTTCAAAAAATCAGTAAATCAAGGAGCTGGTTTTTTGAAAAGATCAGCAAAATAGATAGACTGCTAGCCAGACTAATAAAAAGAAAAGAGAGAAGAATTGAATAGATGCAATAAAAAATGATAAACGGGATATCACCACCGATTCCACAGAAATAAAACTACCATCAGAGATTACTACAAACAACTCTATGCGCATATACCAGTAAATCTAGAAGAAAAGGATAAATTCCTGGACACTGACACCCTCCCAAGACTAAACCAGGAAGAAGTTGAATCCCTGAATAGACTAACAATAAGGTCTGAAGTTGAGGCAGCAATTAATAGCCTACAACCAAAAAAGCCCAGGTCCAGAAGAGTTCACAGTCGAATTCTACCAGATGTACAAAGAGGAGCTGGTACCATTCCTTCTGAAACTATTTCAAACAATACAAAAAGTGGGAATCCTCCCTAACTCATTTTATGAGAACAGCATCATCCTGATATCAAAAGCTGGCAGAGACACAACCAAAAAAGAAAATTTCAGGCCAATATTCATGATGAACACCACTGCAAAAATCTTCAATAAAATGCTGGCAAACTGAATGCAACAGCACATCAAAAAGCTATCCATCACAATCAAGTAGGCTTCATCCCGGGCATGCAAGGCTGTTTCAACATATGCAAATCTGTAAACATAGTCCATCACATAAACAGAACCAAAGATAAAAAACACATGAATATCTCGATAGATGGAGAGAAGGCCTTCAACAAAATTCAACAGCTCTTTATGCTAAAGCTGTCAATAAACTAGGTATCAATGGAATGTATCTCAAAATAATAAAAGCAATCTATGACAAACCCACAACTAATATTGTACTGAATGGTCAAAAACTCCCTTTGAAAGCTGGCACTAGACAAGGGTGCCCTCTCACCACTCCTGTTCAACATAGTATTGGAAGTTCTAGCCAGAGCAATCAGACAAGAAAAGGAAATAAAGGGTATTCAATTAGGATAAAAGAAAGTCAAATTGTCTCTATTTGCAGACTACATGATTGTATATTTAGAAGACCCCATCATCTCAGCCACGAATTCCCTTAAGATGATAGGCAACTTCAGCAAAGTCTAAGGATACAAAATCAATGTGCAAAAATCACAAGCATTCCTATACACCAATAACAGACAAACAGAGAGCCAAATCATGAGTGAACTCCCATTCACAATTGCCATATAGAGAATAAAATACCTAGGCATACAACTAACAATGGACGTCATTATGTTTTATTAGAAATATCCTTCTCACTATGAGATAAAGGAACTAATTGAGTGCTAATGTAATTTTTCATGGGTCAGATAGCATTTCCATGGTTACACTGATTTTCTAACAGCAAGTCCTGAATAACCCCTTCTCTATTGCAAACCCCTTGAGGGCAGGGTCTGGTATATTTTTTATGTTTCTGCATATAGCTCCAATTCGGATTTCTTCTTACATTGTAGTAGTAGATCAGAAAATACTTATTGGATAAACCCATAATGTATGCTAGTTAGGCAGCTCTGGCATCAAGCATGATATTATATTTTCAATAAAGAAACACACTCCAGCATTCTAAAATTCTCAAACTATAACCCTGTGTAAAACAATAAGTAAAATTTCAAAACGGGAAACATGCAAACTGACTTTTTAACATTTCAAGCATGCAATGATTAATGCAGTGTGCTCTTAGCACATGCATAAACAATTAGAAACATTATTAAAATAAAATATTCATGATATTTTAAAGTAAATGTATACTATTTGAAATATTGAGCAAACATTTATATATGTGGGGAATTTATATAAAATCTTAATGAAGAAAGTATTTAAAACGTACTAACAGAAACAAATTTATTGAATCTTTGGGGCAGTCTTCACATGAGTAATTTAATCACCAGAAGAGTTGTGGAAGACTGGTACAAATGAATAAGTCATTTGTGTAGGAGGAAACTGATACCTAGAGAGAGAATGTAACTAATTCAAGCTCATACGACTTACAAGTAAACAAGTGAGGATTTTAGCAAGGCAATCTTGATACAGAATGATTTTCATTATTTTTAAATAAGAGTAATACATGTACATACATAAATTCAAACAGTACAGAATGATAAAAATGGCAGAATGTGGAGTCCCCTTCCCACCCCCTCCAGTTCCTTCTCCCCAGAAACCAATATTTATATTAATAGCTTCTTACATTTCTCTTGAAATATCATACTATACACTCATTATCTCCATCTATATCTCTATGTAGATATGTATCCTCATCATTATAAAATAACACATACAGTGATATACCTTTCTCTTAATATGATTGAATGAACTGATCTGCCATATATTCTATAATAACCATATTGGATTCTGATGTATGGATGGGCCTAATTATCTTTTTTATTAATGAAATTTTAGTTTGTTTATGTCATTAATATTCTCATATTTTGCTATTTGCAAAATATGCTGGAATAAACAAGAGTTAATTTTATTTATATTTACTGTAAATTGTGTCACAGTTACTGAAGTATAAGGGTTGAGATGACATAGTGCCTATAACTACCTTTAAAATATTTCAGTAACAACAAAAAAACCTCTTTCACATGTGCAAAATCCTGGTAACTAACTTATCTGGGTAATGAGTGTTTGAAGGTTCATAATAAATGATATTTTTATGTTTGTGTGTATTTAAAATTTTTGTAATAATTTTGTCAAAAGTTATTTTTTAATGACGCATCTGATTTTTAGTGAAGGAGCTAAGCTTTCCACATATTCTTTTTTTCTCCATGATAGTATAAGAATTTCAAATGTGGACATGTTAAAGTATTTCTAGAGGAGGATGTAAGTAATGTGAATGAAAATGTTAGGGACCCTACATTTTATGTGGAGTGAAAGCTGAAAGGGAGTTACATAAAGAAGTGTGATAATAGAGGACCGATTCTTGAGGTAATGTCATTGTAATGAGGACTATATTTGTTGAGGGATATTTTGAAACAAACTGGTGATAAGGAGGAGGAGGAGGATAAATTTCATTAGTGCAAATATTTCAAAGAAAGAAAACATATTACTTCTTTGGAGATTCTCTCTCTCTCTCTCTCTCTCTCTCTCTCTCTCTCTTTTCTCTTTCCCTCTCCCTCTGTCTTTGTCCCTCTCCATAAGGCTCTATTGATCTATTCATCATCTCTGCATCTGTGACTTTAGCCACACTCATACCTCTACTGATACCTATACTTGGATCTACAAGCTGGTCTTAGCCTGCTCATCGTGGTAACATATGGCAGATATGTTACTGTGTGTGTAAAGATTTGAGAACTGATAAGAGATTTATGTATACCTGTTAATATCTCAGATACCACTATTTATATCTCAAATCTTTACACACACTTCTTCTCTGTCATCATGATTAAGGGGAATAATGTGCTCTTATGTTTTTAAGAATTAAGCCCAATGGGGACAGCTATTTTTCTCGTTATAAGATTCCATAGATTGTGGCAACAATGGCACCATCATGACTTCTAAACTCTTGATGGTAGACTTGCTTCTGTGACTTAGTGGATTACTAGCCCTCCTGTGGGAACCACACACCTGAATGCCAAGAGGAATATGCAAAGGCAAACAGAGACACAAAAAGCTCATCAGTCACGAGAACGACAGGAAGTTGTGCTGTTCTCATTGCAATTATTCCGACAGTTTAGGATTGAAATATGATAGAAACTCACTTGACATACTCTACAGACTAATTTATATTTTTTATTATTATTATTGTTTTGTAATGTAGAAAACATCTATACCTAAAAATCTGTGGATAATAGATTAATAGATTTTATAACTAAATAAGATAATAGATAATATATAATAGATACAGTAAAAAACTCAGAAGTACCCCTCATCCATTTCAGAAGCCCAATCAGTTTCAATGTAATCCAAATCTCTTCCTTTTTCAACAAAACTCTATATTATCCTCATCCTTCCAGCGTCCTTTCCTACAGCCTTCAGGGTTCAGGGTTAGTCTTCATGGCCCATACCTGTTCCTATTTGTTTTAAGTAAAGTCTTAATAAGTTCTTCCTATTGGGTGGTAATAAGATATATTCAATAAGCTGAAATGTCTGATGTTAATCACTGGACAATGAAGCATGGTAGAGGTTTTTACTTTAATAATATAATTTATTAGTTATACATCATGGTCCAAGGGCTCTGCTTTAATTAATATTTTCCACTAGCAAAAAAAAACCTAGTGATGTACAAAATCCCACAGATTTGACACCAGAACCTTAGGCAGGTAGTAAGCTCCCAGTAGTTCAGTGGCTAAAGTGGTCTTTAAGTACCTAAGGTTTATCTTTATTAATGTGAAAGTTTTCTGGCTAGACAGTTAACAGCTGAGTGCATTCTGAGTAAAATACTACAGGAAATGGCTGATAAAAATATCAATGTTCTATATCTGCTTAAAGGAGATATATATCTGTTCTTTCTCAAACCACTGTTAAGCTGTCACCCATATACTTATCGTAGAAACAATTACCTCACATTAGTTTTATCTCCAGACATTTTTCTACCCAGACAAAAGAATCTATGGAAGTAGTCATTTCTCGAGTTTGTTTAGGGAGGATTGTGTTGGTTCTCCTAAGAGAAATCACTTGCACATGATGATAAAGTCTACGAACATATGAATGTACTTGCTATACAGAGTCCATTTCCTACACACAGCAAGGTACAGTTTCAAATTGCTAAAGACAAATAAACCAAATGGCAAGAACTTGATGGTAAACTTTGTCAGAATATTGGTTCTCTCTCATGTTTATGAATCTGTCAAAGGATAGACTCTGTAAACTAATAGGTTTTTATATGCTCTAATTATGCAGGGAAACGGAGTCTGTCTTAGTGTTCAGGTGGTAAGAGAGAAACATTTGGTTGGAGATCAAGGAAGAATATGTGAAGTGAATAAGACACTGAAAAAGTGTGCTGTGTAATATGGTGGTGGGCAGCAATTGTGAGATTAAGTACTAACTGCCCATGCAAACAGAAAGAAATGGAATTGTAATGTAAAGTCACAAATATAATTTGTTGATTGACTTACATGTATTGAAAATTTGGTATACTGAGCTTTCCAGGCTTAGTGAATAACATCAGTCTTTTCATTTTTTTGTACATCATCTGACTACAAAATTTTAAAGAACTCTTTATGAAAGTCAAATTAATATTTAAAGTGACAAAGAGTCCTAGGAATTTTGAACATCACACTTACTTCGTATCTGTTATTCTATGGCACATGTCATAGGTCAATTAATTTTCTCATTAACAAAAAAAGGTAATAAAAAAAGCAAAACCAAAAAACAAATAACCCGATTAAAATAATGAGTAAACTATCTGAATTGATATTCCTCAAAAGAAGACATACAAATGAACAGCAGATATATGAAAAAATGTTCAACATCACTAATCAAAAATAAAAAACACAATGAGATATCACATCACAGTTAGAATGGCAATTCTACAAAAGACAAAAGATAACGTGTTTGTGAGGATGTGGAGAAAGGAGAACCTTTGAACACTATTGGTGGGTTTGTGAATTAGTACAGACTTTATGAAAAACAGTATGGAGATTTCTCACGAAAATAAAAACAGAACTATCATTTGATCCAACAAACCCACTACTGGGTAGATATCCAAAGAAAATGAAATCGGTATGTCCAAGAAACGTCTGCACATCTATGTTTACGGCAGCATTATTCACAATAGCCAAGATATGAAATCAACCTAAATGTACATCAACAGAAAAAAGGATAAAGAAAACGTGGTATATATACACAATGCAAGGCTACTCAACCATAAAAAGAATGAAATCATGTGACAACATGGATGAACCTGGAAGGCATTATGTTAAGTAAAAGAAGCTAAACACAGGCAAACAAATACTGCATGATTTCACTTTGTGGAATCCAAAAACATCGGTCACACGGAGGTAGAGAGTACAGTGGTAGCTATCAGAGGCTGGGTGTTTAGCGGAGAAACAGGATAGAGAGACGTTGCTCAGAGGATACATTTTCATTTAGACAGAAGAAATGAATTTCAAGAGATCTATTATACAGCAAGGTGACTGTAGCTAGTGAAAATATGATTCCATTCTTGGAAAATGTAGAATAGATGTAATGTACCATCACCACAAAAATTGTAACTGTATGAGGTAATGCACTTGTGAATTGGCTAGATTTAACAAGTCAACAATGGATATATACTTTAAAACATCATGTTGTTCTGATAAAAACATATAATGTTATCTGTCAATTAAAAATAAAATATCTAAGAAGAATCTGTACAAAAGATTGTGGGTATTTATGAAATGCATATTTACTTTGTAAGTTGCCAAATTTGTGAATAACATTATTGGGTTTATTTTGCTTAATAGAATACAATAAAGTATAATTAAAGATTTAAAGTGATCTTTTTAGACCTTGAGATTTTATAAATATAGTTGAGATACTAGTTTGCTTACCCTAAATATCTATTTTCTGCCCCAGAAACAATACTTTTATAGAACATTTTACCTTTCCTTAACTTCCATCACCAAAATTGGCAATGTAAAATATTTTCATGAAGAAAAACCACTATTGATATGTGTGTATCGTTAGCAAGAAAGCTAAATTTAGATCTATGTGATGGAGAGTCTTTTCACTCATTAGTGATGCGACTGACTTCTCCACACCATCCTAGACAAGGAGAAACTCATGTTCGTATATCAACAAAATGACACATCATTACACATTAACTCACTGTGGTGGGTTCTGATCAAGTGAAGCAGCAAATGCTTAATCTGTCTATTGGCTTTCTATTCTACCTGGTCTTAAAACTAGTAAGGTAGAGTTCCTGCCCTTTGACAAAAGATTAAGGTTTCAACCTTCTTCTGTCTCTCCCAACTAGAATTCACAAATGTATTTGTTAGAGGTCCATCCAATGTTGCCCAAGGAAAATGTGTTTTATTAGCTTGGGATTTCATTTGTGAAGACTGGCATTTGTCTCTTATTAGCAGATACAGAAGACATGAAGAACCCCTGAGTTCCTCCGTAGCTGTCAAGAAGTAAATGAACTGATCTGACAGTTATTCCAATCACTCACTGGAAAAACAGCTCTTCCGAGAATCAAGTACTGTTCACTCTGTTTCAATCCTCAGAGCAGTTCTTGCCAAACTTTTTTTGAGAGGCAATGCTGTGAGAAAGCATGATCTATGAAAATGAGTTGAAGTTACAAACCAGTCCATACCACATGATTTGGTAGTAGTGCAAGCTTCATTGATGATCACTATCCACCATACCTTAGAGATGGGATTTAGAAAATACTCATCTCTGGAGATTGTATGCTAAGGTCTGGCACAACTCCTTACACAAGTGGTCCTCAAAGCCAGCACTTGCATTAGTAGTATCTGAGAATTTTTAAAAAATAAGAATAAAGCAATGAAGTGATAGACTAACATTCCTCTTCGTGTGAAATTCCTGCTAATATATTGTACGGCATGTTGGGATGGGGACCACATCTGCTTCTTACTCACCATTATCGCCCAACAACAGAACGGAATGCAGTGCCTGACCATACATATGTGTTGAATAAATGAACTGCTGTGATCCTCCCACTGCATCACCACAAGTACCTTCAGACCCCAAAGAGCTGATACAGACTGATCTGGTTTGGCTGTGTCCTCACCCAAACATCGTCTTGAATTGTAATCCCCACACGTCAAAGAAGGAAACTAATGGGAGGTGACTGGATCATGAGGGCAGTTTCCCCATGCTGTTCTCATGACAGTGAGTGAGTTCTCACAAGATCTGATGGTTTCATACGCGTCTGGCCTTTCTCCTGCTCGTACTTCTCTCCTGCCGCCATGTGAAGAAGGTCCTTGGCTACCCTTTATCTTTTACCATGATTATAAGTTTCCTGCAGCCTCCCCAGCCATATGGAACTGTGAGTCAATTAAACTTCTTTTCTTTAGAAAATACCCAGTGTTGAGGGTATTTTATTATAGCAGTGTGAAAACCGACTAATACACAGACAAAGCCTCAAGGAAAGAAAAGTACATGGTAAAATATCAAAATATCTCAGTAATAATTCTTTTTCAGAGGAAACGTGGCTTGATCATGTCTGTTCATTGAGAACCCACTCGATTTGGTTTGTATCTTGCTTCAAGTGATTTTAGAAATTCCAACTACTATTGAGCCATTTGCGTATTGAATTACTTTTTAAAAATCTTTATAGTGAAGGTGAATCTGGTAATAATATATAACTACATTATGCTAATCACTTGAATGTTCTAGATGTATTTGATAAGAAACTTCTGAATATTCTCAGTAATCTCGAGGCTGGAAAACATTAGCATATGCAAAGATGTGTATCTGTTATAATTTTCTAATTTAAAGAGAATATATATTTTGAAAAAATCTTTTATTCTGATAAAATTATGAAAAAAATCATTGCTTAGAAAATGCAACTAATCTCAAAATTTAAAATAAATAACAACCAATTGTTATAGTGTACTTGTATTATCCATTCCTAAAACTGATTGCAATATGTTAGTGCTGGCAGCTTAGTATAACACTTTTGCCCCCAAAACACAAAAATATGCTTTTCAATTTATTTTATTTTAAAATTTATATACAGATTAAGTAAAAAATTTTAGTAATGAGCTTATGGATTTTGTATTATCATGCGATTTTGGTTTCCTAACTGGGCTCAGAAAGAAAAGTATTTTTCAGTTGAGATTGCTGGCTGCAGCCTTGACATTTTCACTGTTTCGCTGCAGGGAGCTTGGGAGAATGTATAAGACTATTCTATTTAATTTAGTTTTACAATCTCATTGTTTCTGGCAATTTAAGACATGGAAAAGTAACTTTTCCTTGATTAAAATAAACTTTTGGTATTTGGATAGCAGGATAATGAATACCCAGACAGGCAGTATGTGGTGACGGGTAGTGCATGAACTTTGGAATTCACAGACCTTGGCTTAGATTTCAGACTTTCCAATTATTACCTATGTCAGCTAGGGCAAATTGCCTTAATTCTTTAAACTCAATTTATTGATGTGGAAAAGGGGCAATAAATCCTATCATTCATAGTTGTAATGAGCAGTAAGGTATATGAATATATAAAAATGACTAGGCTTGTCCCTGACTATGGGACATAGCATTTATTTCCATGTGCACTTTGTGCGAGGGAGTGTAACAGTCATTTTATGTATTATCATACTGCAAATATAAATATGGACACAAACATGCATACATTTTTGCCATTCACAGAGTACATTTCCATGTACACACATAACCATTTGTTAAAATGTGATCATGGGATTAGGACTTAATAAAATTGAATTATAAGAGTGAAAAGCAATATAGCTTAAGAGTTAAAGGCATAGAATTTGCAGACAGACATACATGAGTTGGGATTCTGATTCTACTTATTTCCTGTCCTATCTTGGGCAAGTCACTCAACACTTTCAGTCTCTTTCTTCTTCATATAGATGTGCATATCTATGTCATAGATTTGTGATGTCTGTTAAAGAAGATGTATGAAAGCACTGTCACAATGACCAATAAAAAGACAGTATTCAATATATGGTCATTGCTCCTTTACAGACCTCTTTAAAATATACTAAATTTGAAACGTTGTACCAGAGTGTCTCACTGGATGAAATGACCATAATTGTACAAGTGGGTGAAGATCAGTGAATGGAAGTCAAGAATTTTTGCTTCAACTCCTTGACTTTGAAATTTAAGCCTCCTCATCTAGTTTGTTTAAAAAACGTTTCTAACAGAATAGGCTTTGTGTGTCGTTATACTTCATTCTAACCCAGCTCCCCTCAAACTTTATCTGTATGAACTCTGGGGAGAATATAACCTCTATGAATAAGTTGGCCTGCTTGAACATTCTTTGAATAAGTAGAAAATATTGCTCTTTCATTTTATTGACACAAAGTGTATCTTGATGGTTTATACTTCTGTTTTTAATGCAAGTTAAAAAGGTATTAAACTCTAAAACTGAATAATGACCAATTTAATGATTATCTGTAATAAGGGGAATTTACAAATGTTTTGCACTAATTACAGTCTGTAAAGATATTGAACTTCCTTTTAGACTTAGATGATCGTTTTCAATTTTTATTGACAATGCTGCTCTGGTTAAAGAAAGTTCTTGAGCACCTTGGTCAAAGCAGCTGTGGTAAAGAGAACAGAAACCATCACGCACAATAGCAAGATTTCAGCTAAGGTTCTTGGCTCCAAGTGACGAAAATTTAAAGCAGGAAAATAATCTATTAGGAGGCTATCAAATAGACGGCAGAGACAAATGAAAGGCTCTGAAACTGGGCAATAAGTGACGAAGGAAAAACAACAAAGGCATTAACTTGTAGCACTTCTGAATGGGGGCTCTGGAGCTGAACTGTCTAGTTCCGAATCTTCTCCCCAGCACTCACTAGAACTTTGTGACCTTGGGCAAGTGATTTAACCTTCCTATATCCCAGTATTCAGTTCTTCAAATTAGACTACCCGTTCAGTTAACTGAGTTAACACATGAAAGGCACATAATAATTCTTTTAAAAATGTTCAGAAAAAATAAATATGGCCAGAACAACAGCCATCACATTATACACCATGGACTCCAGTGGACATGGTTGCTATAAAACCAATCTTGCTGTCCTTTTGAATTTTCATGCCTCCACAAGGTTCCTGACCTGTATTGGATTTTGCCTTGGTTGAGAGGAGATCAGAAGGAATGAAATTTCTTCACTTTTCTTCTGAGTGAAAGGTACAATTCCCTGAAACTGAGATGGGGAGGGATTTGGATGTTAAACAGCCAAACATTTTGAAAATGTCCACTACAGTTAGAATAACCATATATCCTAGCTACCTTGAGACAGTCCCAGTTTACAACTGCTATCCCACATGGTTAAACACACCTCGTGGCAGAAGTGTCACAAGTTGGATGATAAATTATGGTCTCCCTGACTGTCATTCACTCCCTTTTGCTGCTGCTAAAAATGTGCATATATTCTTCTTATACTTATTGTCCAATGAAAATAAATCTCACTAACAAAATTAAATTTTCATTTATAAAAACAATAATGCATTTATTCTTATTAGCAAATGAGGCAAAAACACAACAAGAAATAAACAGAAATTCCAAAGTACTATTATTCTGTTATCTCTAAGTCTTGGATTTCTGTGGACAATCTTTTCTGACTGTAATTTTTTTTTTAATCCTGTCTCAGTATTTCATCACCTACAGGCTAAATTAACATTATCACCACCACAATACCCTAGATACTATATCTATTTATATACATATATATATAAATATATACATAAATATGTATATATGCATATAAATATCTATATGTATATAGATAGATGTAGGTATATGAAAATCATGTCTGTATGCAATAGGGCTCCATTATCTTAGCGACACATCACAAGAACCTCAGTGGATGCCTGAAACATGGATGGTGCTGAACCCTATATATACTATGTATAATTTTTTTCTGTGTCACAATTTCACAGATAGAAGATTTATTTTACCGTATATCTTAGCAACCTCAGCATATGATTTTTCCCCTTTATTAAGTCAAGAACTGTCATCATTTTTCCTAATGGAAGCACTTCACAGCTTCTCTTTGGCCTAGCCAAATGGCCAGTATCAGTGCTTTTGCGCTTTGGGGCAATTATTAAGTCAAATAAGAATGACTTGAACACAAGCCCTGCCATAGTCAATCTGATAAGCTGAGATGGCTAATAAGTGACTAATGGGTGGGGAGCAAGACAGCCTGGAGACCCTGGACAAAGGAATGATTCATCCTGGGTTTGATGGAGAGCGACGGCACAGAACTTCATCACCATACTCAGAACAGCACACAATTTAAAACTTATGTATTGTTTATTTCTGAAATTTTCTACTTAATATTTTTGGACCATGGTTTACTGCAGATCACTGAAACCTCAGAAAGCAAAACTTTGGATAAGGAGGAACTACTCTGTGTGTCTACATGCTTATGTAGAAATAGTAACTCTTTCACACACACACACACACACATATGCATACAGGAAAGGAAGATAAGACATGTGGATTCTAGTTTCCTCATTTCTATACTTGATTATGAGGCCAAATTGGATATTAATGACTTGCCTCCTTCATTACCCAATACATACTTCCTCTACTTTCAGGGCACACTTCAGTAATATGCTAGAATTTTCATGCCTAAAGATTCTGAGAGTTTTTCTTTTTTCATACAGAATGAAAGAGTCATTCATTAACTTTCAGTTAATGAACATGGTAGCTCTATACACCACACAGAACGCTGATCTTGCAAGGTGTTGCTTCCCATCTGGCACTATAGTGAGTTTTCCATGAATCATCCCATATTCCACAAGGGGTACACAGTAAGAGTCTTGCATCCTTTGGGAATAAGCCCAATGCCTAACATCTTTTGAATTATATTCTTTGTTTAGTAGCAATGATATATAAAATGTTGTGATTATAGAGTTTATTGAATATATCTGAAGAAGGTGGAGACAGCAAAGGCGGACACAGAAGAAAAATACATCAATTTTTCAACAGCAGCTGTTCTATTGAAGGTAAATCACTGCATTGTCCGTGATTCAAGAAATCAACTCACCCCCCAGTAATTAGTTGTTCTCATCAGCCTTGCTGCTTTATGAGGACCTCCAGGATGTGCTCAGTATGAATGAATGAGACACTCAGAGGTGCTGTTAGCTTGGCAACCTGTCCATTTACCATGTCCTAGGTATGTCTCTATCCATGAGACTTAATAAGGAGAGGCACACAATGGCCAAGAGAAGAGATATTTTATCACAGAGCCTGATGCCATACTGCTTAGGAGGAGAAGGAGCTAGACATGTGACTATGTGTAAATTCTTGGGCCCTGGCCCTTGGGTTGTCTTGATGGTCAGGAACTTGGAAGGAAGACAATTGAAATATTGATGACAAAAAATTTGAAGAAGAGATATGTGGCTAGAATTCTCAGAAAGAACAAAAACCTTGACGATATTCTTGGATGCTTATAAAAGGATAATCTCAGAAGTGGAGGATTTAAAAGAATATGATAACTTGTTTGGTGGGTGCCACTCAGCCTCTTTACTCAGTCATCCCTGTCATCTCCCACTGGGCCCATGACTAAAATAGCTATTGTGTCAAGGATAGGGGTTATGCATGGGCTCAGCTACATGGACTTCCACTCACCAAGACTGCCTTGCTATTATCAATCTACCAGTTGTAAAAACCAACACTGTGCCCCCAGTGTGGTACTATTCCCCAGGGGACCAGGCATCTACCTGATGGCAGGTAGATCACATTGGGCAGTTTCTACCATGGAAGGGCAGTATTTTGTTTCTACTGGATACGACTTTGGATGGGGATGTGTCTTTCCTGAACACAATGCTTCTGCCAAACATGGACTTACAGACTGCCTTATGCACTGTCATGGTATTCCTCACAGCATGGCTTCTGATCAAGGGACTCACTTCACAGAAAAGAAGTGTGTCAATGGGCCATGCTCATGGGATTCACTGGTTTTATCATGTTCCTCAGCATCCTGAAGCAGTTGGCTTGATAGACTGGTAGAATGACATTTTAAGACAGCTCTAGCCCCAGCTAGGTAACAGTATTTCACAGGGCAGGGGCAAGGTATTTTAGATGGCTGTATATGCTTTAAAATAAGTATCCGATACATGATGTCAATAATTTGTATCCAAATTCACCTTCTTCACATATATATTATCAATAGAAAATAGCTTAGTTTGTCAATCTATCTTGGGTCAAAGTTTACCAAAAAGCTTTTTATGAATTTTAGTTTCAAAAATTTATATCTTATGTAGTAGTATGTATACATTTATATAGTAAGAAATTCTATAGTAAAGAAAATCTTCAACATATGGCTAAGTTTGGCAGAATGTCATAAAGATCACATTACACAACAAGTGTCAGAAATTATGTACATAATTTTGTTTCTTTGAGACTGATTCCACTGGCTTTCAAGTATTGTTACAGTTGAAAAAAAATTAAAACTAAAAACTCAAAATTATCACAAAGAATGACTAAATTAATGGTATTCAAGTTGTGTTTCTTCATCTTCGTAATCATGGTGTTATAACTGTTTATTTCAGATCAACTGCTCAAACACAGGCATACATAGCACCAGAAAATATAGATACAGGGACATAACTGAAGTCAAGCCTAAATGATCCCAAATCTCTATGAACCTTTTTTTAAAATGAATGCATGTAACTGAGTCTGTATTTGTCAGAGCCATTTGTAAAACTGGAAGTTCTCTAATTTGACATCCATATAAAATGCAATATTTATAAAACAACTTGTAATAAATGTATGTTCATTTGATGTTACATATATACACAATTAAGTTCAAGAGAAACAAAGTATTTTTTTAGCACTTCGACCAATAAAATATTGTTGGGCCGGGTGTGGTGGTGCACACCTGTGGTCCCAGCACTTTGGGAGGCCAAGGCAGGTGGATCACCTGAGGTCAGGAGTTCACAACCAGCCTAATATGGTGAAATCCAGTCTTTACTAAATATAAAAAAATTGGCCAGGCATGGTGGGGCATGTCTGTAATCTGAGCTACTTGGGAGGCTGAGACAGGAGAATCGCTTGTACCTAGGAGGTTGCAATAAACCAGAATCATGCCATTGCACTCCAGCCTGGGTAACAAGAGTGAAACTCCATCTCAAAATATACATAAAATATACATACATACATACATACATATGTATTTTTTTGTTTTGTTTTGTTTTTTTTTGGAGAAAGGACTTGTAATCATAAACTGGGCAGACTGTCCATGGGCAAACCATTAACCAGATTCAGGACAACATTGTTGTCCTCTGAATTCCAGGTAGGTCCACTTTGACTCTTAAATGGTAGACAGACTCTCGGTTTTCAAATTCCATAAGCCTGTTATCTAACTTATTTTCATTTAACCAGTGCACAGCTCCTCTTATGTATGGATGCAGATGCCATTCCAGCAGGCTAGAAAGAAACTATAGAAATAACATTTGATATTTTCAGAGTCTGTTTATGGAAGTATCTACCTACCATCTTTTTATTTAAAGAACTTTGAATATGTGAATTGACTCAAATTTGGGAATTATGTGAGGAGCAAAACTCTATTTTGGAGGCTTCACTTAGGTCTATATGCACGAGAACGTGAATACCTTTAAAAAACAGAAATGGAATAGTGCCTGTGTGAGCTGGCATTAATTGTGGTCCTTGGAAATCCCTGGCCTATTTACAACTACAGTAATCCATGAGTCATATAATTCAGATGGCTCCAATGGCTTTGACGTTCATTAGGGACAAAAGACCCCTTTGCCTTCCCTGGAGAAGTGCTGTGTTTTGGGTTCTAACAACATGTCTACTCCCCAGTCCTAGCGTTTTTATGGAGACCAATTCAAGTGCACTATCTTCCATGGCATCACCTACTTACATTAGTTATCTAAGGATTTGGGAGATTCAATTAGTGAATTTTATCCAGATAACAATCTTAACAAACGCTGTAGCATATGCACACTCCAAAGTGTTTTCCTCTTTTTAAAATCCAATGGATTCCTGGGACTGTGTCTCTTATAGGCCTTTACTGGGTCTAAATTTTAGCCAGTAAGCTTATCAAACAGCTAGAAACACATTCAACTCTTCAAGCTTACCTACTCTATCCACACTCTGAGTAAGTGTCCACTTTGAAATTCACCCCAATGCAATCTTTCATCTTGGTTAGTTGTACACCTTCAGAACCCATTCCTAAGAAATTCTTGCAAATACTGTTGACATAAATGTCTTGCAATTCTGTTGTTCTGTCATTCTGTCTGAGTATATTTGACCACTATTTAATGCTTAGCTCTGGTTCAAGTTCTAGGATTGCAAGCAATGGAGATTGGGTAAGCAGGGAAGAGGATGAGAATTACCTTCTCAGTCTGAGATGACTTCCTCATATGTGAAGGCTACTAAGGCAGGTTTGAAAATGGGCTTATATGTAAGTTTCTGAATATCCTAATAGTTTTTGCCTGCTTACATTAGCAAAAGTCATTAAAGTTGCTTTCATTCCAAAACCTTAAGAGAGAAAGTTATTTAAAATGTAAAGCGTTAAACAGAAAATAATTGAAAACTAATTAATGAAATGCATATGTGTAGGAGGATTTCAAAAATGCAGAGCATTTAACCACTGAATCCAGCCTAGCTAGTACATCACTGCAGCCAGATTTAGTTGCAGTTGCTGGACTGCTGAAACATAGGGTGCCAATCTCAGACTTTCTTCTTTCCACTGTCTACCCCAGTTTTAGTATACTTGGCAGTACGCTATGTTCAACTGATTTTGGGATGTATGATTCTATTTTGACACCAAAAGGATTAGCAAACAGTAAACTGCACACTCTGGCTTTTGTAGGGAGAATAGAACTCCGTGTAGTACAAAGTCTTATGCAAAAGTGGGAAGCAGTGTGGGAGGATTGGCAGAACAAAAAAATGAAAAGTGACAAACGTTTATACACAGCCAGAGAATTTTCTTATAAGTCAATACTACAGATTTTTTAAATCTCCCATCTCCAAGGCAATTTGGACAACAGTAACTACCTTATAAAATTGCCTTTTTTTAGATGAATTATTTAAGATAAATTATCTTATTTATTCAATATTGAGTATAGGTTTATTTATTCCACACTGCTGTATCTTTTTCATTATTTTCAGCTTTTCAAAAAATTCTACATTTGTAACAACTTCCTCAATATGTAAATTTAATAAACCCTCAATACTTAACATCTTACTCTAAAGTATTTACCATCTTACTCTAAAGTCATTTAGAAACCACATACATTATTGCTGGAGTTTTAAAACGTTCGTATTGATGTTATCCTAATGTCTTATTGTAATTGTATAGATTTTTTCACTACTTTTGGAAGGATAAACTATTGTTTCATAGATGCAATAGATTCTGGAAACTTGTTTAGAAATATTTTTAAAAGCAATTTTCAAAATTTCTCATCTATCACACAGGAGATACAATGTAATGAGTACTATTTCCTCTGATTTCTTTTAGGTGTGTTTCTTTTGACTGTATTTTCATCAGTCTCATCATTTTCCATTTGTGCTGGGACTTTTGCCTGCTGGTGGTTTTCAAGTCTGGCTGCAATCTGGTTTCCTTTCAGGTATTTTAAAATATGCTGATTCACTAGTACCATTCCCAAACCAATTGAAACACACTTTTCAATGACATGGTCATGGGGCTAGTATTTAAAACAAGAATCTTTCTAACTTATTTTAATATACAACTAAGACATATTCACTGGTATAGATAATACTGAATTCAAATATATATATATATAATGATTCATTCATTCTGTGAGAGCAATGTCCACAATTAAAAAAAAAATTAATAATACTGTTAACTCAGAGGTATCAGACCACGTGGAAAGCACAAATATACACTCTGCATAATGAAGCATATTTCCAGTGTTCAAATCTACAGCAAGCAGAAAAGGACACTTGGTGGTTTGCTCTCAGATGCACGGCTGGCACAGCTAGCCAGGCAGTGGGGCCTCCACCTAGAGGAACTGATCACAGGAAGAGGAAGTATTGATTCCAACCTTGTTAGGTTTTCCTTTCACTTAGTAATGGTTCCAAGCTGAAAAAGATGACACAACATGCAAACGTCAACTATTTAAGAATAACATGTGCCAAGTATATTCTATAATTTGCTGTTAAGATTCATTTCACTTAATGATTTTCTGCATAAACCTCTATGAATTTAAGTTTCTGAATAACTGTAGGGTCAACAAGGTATTTGGTACCATCCTACTTTGAGCTTAGTTGGACCACATAATTTGAAGGAGGACATTTTATAAAATTAAAATCCATCCCTGTTTGTAGTGTATAGTTTTACAATAAGACTGATGTCCTCCTTCTTGCATTCAGAATATAGTGCCAGAAAAAATATTCATTCCTTAATTACATCATAATGATGAAACTGTTTTGATGGTGTTAGTCAGTTTTACGTTGCTATAAATAATTTCCTAGAGATATTAAGGTATATTTACATGAGATTTATTCACTTCTGTGATACTGTAGGCTGACCTTAAAAATAATTTGTGACTTTATTTCCATATGCATATATGATAAATGCTAATTATAATATTTATTTTGTTTTAATAAATATGTCTAGCTGTAATTTGATAGGCTATCTGTATGTACAGATTTCACAATACTGTCTAGAATCACTTTTCTTTACTCAGTTTTATAGATATGGCCTTAGTTCTAAAGCACTATACACTCATGAAAGATTTCTAAGTCAATGTAAAATATTGTAATATGATGTCAGAATAAAATTTGTTTGAAAATAGAGATATTCATGGTTTTTTTTCCAAATTAGAGTTTAAAGTAGTCAATCTCATGATTTGTCAGACTTAAAAAGTTATAGACTTAATATTTTAACATAAAAATAACTTAAATGAATATCCTTAGGATGTAAATAACTGCATATTCACTCAAGGCATATAAAATATTCTACATGCCAAACTGTATGTCTGTTTCCAATTTTCTAATACTACTTTCTCTCTCTCTCTTAGTTTACAAATATTTCTCAATATTTAACTTTTAGAACTGAATCATGTTGGAAAAATGAAGTCTTTGGGAAAATATTATTTATCATGATAATTTTTTATGTAGTTATTTAAAAAGTTTCTAACTCAGTAAAAAATATTATATGGAAAGGCAATAGTTTAAAAAATTGTCAAGGTTAAGACTAAACAAAATATACTTTTTGACTCTTAACAAGGTCTTGAGAAAATGTCTTCTCTTACATTTTAATCACATTTGATTAAACATTGGCAGACAAAAGAGATATTGAATCATAGAATAACTTTCTAGTATACATTATGTATATGTTGCATTATTTATTTTTATGTATCCATTTTAAGAAAGTAGGAATGTCCTGCTTAGTAATATCAAGTTTCAGTAACATTAACACTTTCTTTTGTTAATGATTTCTGTAAACTGCATAATTATGTAATCAAGACTTATCTAACACCTGTTCATAATACTTTTGAATTAAACCTAAAGATCATTTTGTAGGAAAATAATACATAAAAGACACCACTCTGACTAATAATGCAAAACACATTTCAGAAATAGGAAATACAACCTGTCACTGAAGATATGGAAATGATGGGTGTATTAGTCCACCAAGGTCCTTACTGTCTCAGCTCTGCTAGGACATTGCTCTTGTTGATCTATTGTTATCTATTATTTATGCAATTTATTCTTGCTACTGCAAAGAATGTCAGTGGCATGAAGTTAGGGTATGCATGTCAATGCTACCATGGTTTCAGACAATGTAAATAAATGGGAAACACTTCAGATCATATAAGATCAAACTACTTTTCCTTTTTCCAATTCATTTATGTCAGCCTGTCATTTGTCTCCCACCTTCTAACATCTCTCTTCTATTTTGTTTTTCATTGTTTAATTTCTATTACCTTAGGTCTATCAGATCAGTAAACTTCTGGATGCCTTGACCTGATTTCCTGAAATTCTCAAGGAGATGTAGGCTCTATTAAGATTTTTTTCACATTGCAAACTTGGTACAAGGGAGTTGCAGACGTAAACACATATGCTGAAGTTCATGCATTTATAGTTTATGTATATTAACATATAAACCATACAGGAAATGGATTATATCAATAAGTTATTCCAGAAGACAAAAAGAAGAGTTCATATGTTACTTAGGTTCACAAACTGAACACAGGCTTTACCCATATTGTCATGCAATATTGAGCCAGATGAATACAACTTAATATTCATCAATTCTGCTTCTCATCTTCCTAGACCACGGAAATGGTTCTGGTAGCAATGTGTTGGCTGATCTGGCCTGCTACTAGTAAGAAGATGGCCATCATACGTGGTGCAATGTCATGACTCAAACTCAGTTCAAAGACGGAAGCAAAGAGCTGAGAGACAGTTTGCGTTTCTTCTGCTTCTCAAATCCTAGAGTGCCCATACAGCACTGCTCTTCTGTGGGACTGCGTGTCCTCCTTTTCACCCTGCTGGTCCTACTGTCCTCCTGGAACACTCACCCTAGAGCATGACTCTCTTTACTCCATTTCACATTTCAAAGAAAGATTTTAGATGAGAACTCAACTATTTCTAAAATAATTTACAAAAACAGAAAAGCACTCATTGGACATTTTTGTAAACATCAGTGTTGGGGTTTCTGATGGAATTTGTGTATGAAAAATCTTAAGATGGAAGTGGTATAGTTTGGACATTTGTCCCAACCAAATTTCATATTGAATGCAATCCTCAGTGCTGGAGGTGGTGCCTGGTGGGAGGCTTTTAGGTCAGGGAGGCTTGGTGCTGTCTTGGCAATAGTGAGTGAGTTCTCATTAGATCTGGTTATTATAAACGTGTGTACCTCTCTCTCACTCTCTCTTTCCTTTGCTCCTGCTTTCTCCATGTGATGTACCTGCTCCCCCTTCACCTTCTGCCATGATTGAATGCTCCCTGAGGCTTCAGCAGAAGTTGAGCAGATGCCGGCACCATGCTTGCTGTACAGCCTGCAGAACCATGAGCCAAGTAAACTTCTTTTCTTTATAAATTGCCCAGTCTCAGGCATTTCTTTATATCAATGCAAAACTGGCTTACTACAGAGAGAGATACTAATTTAATTCCATTCAACTAATAGAAATGGAGCACCTGCTTTGTGTTAGCAGATATTGATGTTGAGAATGATTATAAAACAAACATAATTTTCAAGAATCCTATAGTTTTGGGGTTGAGGTATAAGATGAAGCAAAGTATAAAAGCCTATTATACAGTAAGTTAGAGTACAACCTTTGCCATAAAGCAAGTAGAATGTGATGAAATTTTAATGAAGGAAGAGGATGCTTTAGATGGATGTATCAAGAGAAACAGTATAGTGGTGAATCTTTTAAGATCAATGACATTTCAAAAATTTGAGATGTAATGAAACTTTAAATACAGTGATAATTGGTAGCATGTGCTATTAATTAAAATTAATATTATCTCAAAGCATAAAGGCTGGAAAACATTTTGCAGGAAGCAGATTATTTTGCTAAAGATAATTAACCTGCAATTGCTTAAAGCTTAGGCTTTTTCAGTGAGCTTCCACAAATACTGCCTCCTGTAACACTTAGACCAACTCTGAAGCTATCCTAGGACATAATGTGACCCCTGATAAACCACAACAAAATGTGGCTGAGGTTGTTTGGGGGAGAGGGTTACTCCAAGGCACAAGGGTGCAACTCGTATCTGCAGCTTCTCATCTGGAATTGAGTCCAGAAGTACCAGGTGAGGTAACAGGAGGGAATTAAATCCAAAGCTAGAGATTTTTACCTAATTAGGTGGATTTTTAGGTATTTTTGAAGCTTTTTGAGCAAAGGCATGAAATTATCAGGCTCACATTTAAATATGTCAGAAACAGAGACAACCCTGAATAGATGTAGAAAAGAATCAAACTGAGGATGAGAAATATAATAGATATCATTATAAAATGCTACACTAAGTCCAAAAGATGAGAGCTTTAGATAGGATTAAGTCCTATAGACTTCCTTCAAATAAAAAGTGTCTAGTTATAGATAGGGTTGATAGCATTGTGCATGAAAAGATCTAGGGGTCCTAATGGACCAAAAGCTCAATAGGAGACAACAGCGCAGTGGCCCAAAATGCAAAAGTGAACAAAGACAACCTTGTCAGGAAGATGGTGCCAGTCAGGAGGAAGGCAACATTCTCACTATTCTACGAACTTAACAGACCACACCTACCACTTATGTTCACGTTTTAAGAGGGACACTGACAAACTAAACAGAGAAGAATGAAGATGGGTTTGGAGGTTATGCCTAGGATGATCATTTGACAAAACCGAGGAAGTTTATCTTGAAAAAAGATTTATCATTTGTGGAGTAAGATCAACACCTTATAGAGCTGTTATGTGAGAGAACGTTTAGGCATTTCTGTGGCTCCTGAAGGTAGAACAAGAACCAATAGTTGTAGATGTCAATCCAGTACAAAGGCTACCTTTCTAAGAATTATGTTATCCAACTAGCATTTGAAAGCACTGCTTTTGATGTGCTGCAGAATAGTGTTCAGTCTACTCTACTGAGAGTCTATTATTTCGCCAATTATATATTTTATACCTGCACAATAAAATAGATATCATGCTGCAGGTTGATTCACACATACTATAGGAAGAAAAGCCTCATTCTAAAATAGATAAAATAACAGAAAGCACATTTTCAGTCCTTGTAGCACTAAGATTGTGAAACACAGAACTGAATGCAGTAAAGTCATAGTTTGCTTCAACTTAATTAGAACATTCCTTACAATGGATACAATGAAGGTGTTTGGAATAACAGAAGTGCTTGGAAGCAACAATAAAAACAACAGAACAAAGCCTGGTGTTATGGCTCACACTTGTAATCCCAGCACTTTTGAGGCCCAGATGGAAGGATAGCTTGAGCCCAGGAGTTCAAGACCAGCCTGGGCAACAGGCTAAAACCTCATCTCTATAAAAAATACAAAAACAAAAAACCCTAGATACTCCCAGCTACTTGGGAGGCTGAGGAAGGAGGATTGCTTGAGCCCAAGAGGTCAAGGCTACAGTGATCCATGATCACTCCACTGCACTCCAGCCTGAGCAACAGAGTAAGACTTTGTTTCAAAAAACATTTTTTTAATAATAATTTTTTTAAAAGCAACATGTTTGAACCAGAAGCAGCTTAGTATAGCACTTTAATCCTAATGTTTTAGTTATATTATTTTCTCAATAAATGTCTATTCAATAAATGAATGCAGAAATGAATTAAGGATCAGGCTGCTTGTTCCTAACACTTCATTGAGATTTCTAAGGGGACAGCCCCATGTAGCATAAGAAAAAGTCTAATGATACTGGATAACAGGGCCTTGTGTTTCTATTTTCTCCTTGAAATAGTCCCAAAGTATTTTTTTTAATGGTTTTACCTGGGTCCCATGCAACTGTGAAATGTCACAGAACCCACATAGAAGGCATTTAGGTTTTTGATCTTGTGCTAAATCAGGCTCACTATGGGAGGCAGCTGTTCTATAATAGAGAAGAAAAGCCTGGCTGATTTGGGTGTGGGCGTTGCTTTATAATGGCAGCAATGTGCTGGCTTGGCATATCATCAAATAATCTTTTTGAACCTCTCTGATCACTACCAGAGAGGGAAGTTTCAATTTTGTTTGGTTCATTGGCCATCATTAAGAAAAATGCATGCATTTTAATGACATAGATTCTAGTGCTGGGCGTTTTTAACCCATGTCTAGAAGAGGCTACTAACTGTGGACAATGTGGAAAGCATTTTCATACTCTAGGGAAGAAGGGAAAAAAAATGGAGATTTTGAAACAGGGATTACCTTTGAAATAACCTAGGGTAAAAATCCCCTATAGAGGTAGATGAAATCTTAAGAAAGACCAGAAGCATGAACATTATATCTTCCTGGTTTTTCCAGAGCTGATTTGTATTCAGTGGTCAAAATTATCTTTTCTCTTAAAAGTATTTCATTTATCTTCCTATTTTTAAATCTGAAAATTCTATTTGATAATAGGTAACGTCACCTTTGAAATCTTTTCACATAAAATGTCCAACTACATAAGAATTCTTATTTTAATCTTTTCTACTAAGAGATAAACATATCTAATTACATAACTGTTGACAGTTAGCTATCAAGGGAAACTGAGGCAGTAACTATTCCCCAGTGTTCTGAAACTGAGAAAGAAAAGCACACTAACACAAGTCCATCAAGTGTCGGTTGGTGCCCCAAATTTTGAAATACAGTAAAGACGTAAGAAAAATTCCCTAGTCTGAAAATTTTTTTCACATCTTTTCGTCTTTTAGTTCTCCCAGTTCAAGTATTTACTAGATTCATTCTATCTATCATCATTTACAACTCATAGTGTGAATTAATGATTTTCTTCTCCTTCTTTGTATCAGTTAAGACTGAATTTCATTACATACAAAGGAAATCAATCCTGAGTGAGTTGCATACATGAAGATTTATTTTCATTTGTGTAAAAAGAAACTGAGGGGAGATAGTTGTACAAGGCTCGCGTAACAGCTTGATGAAGTTACTAAGGACCGGAGTTTCTTCTAACTTTTTGTCTAACTCCGGACTTTTCATTATTACATTAATAACATGGCTGCTCCATCTCTAGGCATCATATTTGTGTTCCAGGCAGAAGAAGATTTAGTAGAACAAAGGGTAAAATGCAGAAGTCCAAAAGTGCATAAAACCAATCACTTATATTAACACATCACTGTTCACACTTTACAGCAAACCCAATCTGCAAGGGCTTGGGGGCAGATGAGTATTTTAAACTGGGAATATTGCAACTTCATACAAAAATAAGGATCTGTTAGAAAGGAGAAAATGTGATTGGGTAAGAACTGGCCTGACAACTGGAAGTGAATTCCACAAAGTTATTAAGCTTTAAAGGGAAAATTATATTTCTAATAATACTAATACTAAATGATCAATACAGAGTATTTAGGAAATCCAGAAAAGTCAAAGAA
This sequence comes from Ateles fusciceps, assembly GCA_036589455.1. Classification (NCBI taxonomy): domain Eukaryota; kingdom Metazoa; phylum Chordata; class Mammalia; order Primates; family Atelidae; genus Ateles; species Ateles fusciceps. The sequence goes on along the minus strand of JAZHEH010002657.1, from coordinate 8,217,014 downwards.
AAACAATAATTCATAAAAACATAATCAAAACACCACTTCCTAAAAGATCATTAATAATTGCATGTCCTTTTCTTCTCTTTCTTTCTCTAGTGCATTTGTTCTATTGTTTTCCATGTATGTTTTTATAAGACTAAAATGCCAAAAGCATTGGCAACAAAAGCCAAAATAGACAAATGGGATCTAATTAAACTCCAGAGCTTCTGTGCAGCAAAAGAAACAATCATTAGAGTGAACCGGCAACCAACAAAATGGGAAAAATTTTTGCAATCTACCCATTCAACAAAGGGCTAATATCCAGAATCTAATAAGAACTAAAACAGATTTACAAGAATAAAACAAACAAACACATTCAAAAGTGGGCAAAGGATATGAACAGACACTTTACAAAAGAAGACATACATGAGGCCAACAGACATATGAAAAATGCTCATCATCACTGGTCATTAGAGAAAAGCAAATCAAAACCTCACTGAGATACCATCTCATGCCGGTTGGAATGACTATCATTAAAAAATCTGGAGACAACAGATGCTGGAGAGAATGTGGAGAATTAGGAACACTTTTACACTTTTGGTGGGAGTGTAAATTAGTTTAACCATTGTGGAAGACAGTCTGGCGATTCCTCAAGGACCTAGAAATAGAAATTCCATTTGACCCAGCAATCCCATTACTGGGTATATATCCAAAGGATTATAAATCATTCTATTATAAAGACACATGCACACATATGTTCATTGTGGCACTGTTTACAATAGCAAAGACCTGGAACCAACCCAAATACCCATAGATGATAGACTAGACAAGGAAAATATGGCATATATACACCATGGAATACTATGTAGCCATAAAAAACAATGAATTTGTGTCCTTTGTAGGTACATGGATGAATCTGGAAACCATCATTCTCAGCAAACTGACACAAGAACAGAAAATCAAACACTGTACGTTCTCACTCATAGATGGGTGTTAAAAAACGAGAACACATGGACACAGGGAGGGGGGCATCACACACTGGGGTCTGTTGGGGGGTGCTCGGGAGGGACAGCAGGGAGTGGGGGAGGTTGGGGGAGGAATAACATGGGGAGAAATGCCAGATATAGGTGATGGGGGATGGAGGCAGCAAACCACTTTGCCATGTATGTACCTATGCAGCAATCCTGCATTATCTGCACATATACTCCAGAACCTAAAGTACAATTAAAAAAAAAAAATATATATATATATACACACACATATAGATATACATAAGAACAACATTAAAAAGTGTATTATATCATGGTTTAATTTTTTAACTTAGTTTAATATAAATATTTTCGGACAATAATAGCTGCTATTCTACAAGGGAAAAATGCTATCAAGGTTCTATGATATGTGCATACTTTTTTATCCTTAACTCAGCATAAAAGAAATTGTTTCCATATTTTCTGTTGATGATTTTTAATTTCCTTAACTATGTATACTTTACACATATCTCAGGTTATTTCTGTAGGAAGCATTTTGAAAGAGAAAAATAAATCACAGACTATGCACATTTTAAAACTTTTAATACATAATTAAAATAGCATTACAAAAGTTTTCACCAATTTATGCTATTTCTTCACTTTCTTTCCAGTTGTCTTCAAAATCTTTGCTACTTGATAGGCAGAGGAAATAGAATCTTAATATTAGTTTGTTGTAATTTATTTATATACAAAAGGGGATTGTAATTTTTGTCTATAGAGGACAATTGACTCTTTGTTCTAGAAAATGACTTCTTCATGTTCTTTGCATTTTATTCCACTTCCTACTCAGCTGTCAGATCCACCCACCTCTTTTAATCTTCACAGGTCAAAATCCAAGTCCCCAGATCTCTTTGTGTAGATCATCAAAACATTCTTGCAGTGTTCACCCCAACCCCAATGTGAGTTTTATTTCTAGGAAAAATGGACAAAGTTAGAAATAAAACAAACACCTGTGCTTAAATCATCATATTGCTCAGAAACTATTAATATTTCCATCTTGAATTTTATCACTAGTTATAGAATGACAGCAAGTGTTCCCTACGTGACTGTGAGTAGATACAGAATATAATTTGAGGCCACAGATGTCTCCTCAAGGACCTGATAGAACATTCAACTCTAAGAAAGCATATTTGATTGCTAAAAGATCCCTGTACTTAGAATTACAACATCTTGGTTTAGTCTTACCTCTATTATCCAGGTTTGTGAAAGGTTTGAAAAAGCGCCCAATAAATATTATCCATCCTTGCTCCCAAGATTGTAGCCAACTGAAAGATTGACACAGGAGATCAGGAATTTGGAATTAAAATAGTTCAACTATTTCTAATAAAAGTTATACTAGAGAAAAGGCTTCAGCTCTGTGGTCATATCAGCCTCTAATATGTGTCCCTCAAACTACTCAGCCTTCCTTATTTCATTCCAGACAGTTTTGGAAAACAGCAGACCCACAAACCACTGAATCCATCCCGTTGTAAAGCCAAGACTCGACTGCACCATCATGGAGACTTTCTGGATCCTGCCCCGATCTGTGAAGCTCTGGAGTGAGAGGTGCAAGGCAGCCCATCCTTCATTTGGTGGCAAGAGACCAATGCTCTTCCCAACATGAACAGAGATCTAGCTGTGCAACCTCGGCCAAGCCTCCAGGACTCCTTATATTTACCTTCTTCAGGGTACACTAAAAATAATACTGAACATACAGTGTATTTGTAAAGACTTAGTAACACAATGAACAAAATGGATCCTAAAAACTACTTCTGGATTTTCTGACCCATGCATTAGAGTAAGCATGTCCATTTTTTTTTTTTTAATGTTACATACAGAATTAAGGGACCAATATCAACACAAAGAGTATTTGGGCACTTTTTATTCTGTATACATTGAAAAATAATTATTAGTATTTGTAAAGAATTATAGCAATTCTTAAATGACAAAATTTTGTATGTAGACAGTTTGACAAACTTGATTTTTTTTTCTTTTTTTTTTTTTTTTTTGCAGATCAGTAAATACCTCAGTGTGTTTTTCAGTGATTGTACTTTTGAAGATAAACATTTTAGTTTGTTTTTATTTTCAAGAAAAACATTTAATTTTGATAGTTCTCCCATTCTCCTTTGACATTAATAATGTTATTGACCTCTTATCCTCTTTCTTTTCAGATAGAAACTAGACAGTTGTTGATGGAATTTTATGGTGTGTGTGTGTGTGTGTGTCCTTGATTAATGCAAAGACCTTCATACTCTTATTAAAATTAGAAAAGAAGCTATAATTTTTCATTTTAAAAAATAAAACAATTTTATTGAGATATAAGTCACATGCCATACAATTTATTCATTTAAGATGTTTCAAATTTACTTGTTTTAGTGTATTTGCAGAGTTGTGCAATCAACATCACAACTAGTTTTAGAACATTTTTATCAACCAGGATAAAGGAAAACCAAGAGATAAGCCCACTACCCGTTAGCAGTCATTCCCCATGCCCCTCACCTGATCAATTGTAAGCAAACAATGATATACTTTCTGTGTCTATATATTTGCCAATTCTGGACATTTTAAAGAAATGTAATTATACAATATGTTGGCTTTTTGACTGGATTGTTTCACTTCCCATAATGTTTTCAAACTTTTTCAATGTTGTAGTATATATCAATATTTCATTCATTTTTATTTTTGAATAATATTCCATTATATGGATAGACCACAATTTGTTTATCCATGTAACAGCCAGGCGATGAGCACTGGGTTGATTTCATTCTTTGGCAATTATGAATAATGCTGCTAGAAACTGTGTAAGCTTTTGTGTGTGTATGTGTGTCTTTAATTCAATATAATGTCAATGGGTCTATGTTTAACATTCTAAGGAACTGACAAATTCTTTTCCTAAGCAGCTGAACTACTTTACAAACCTACTAGAAATATAAGAGGATGTCATATCTTCCACATCCTCACCAACACTTTTTAGTATATATACATGTTTTGTTTTCCATTTATTTATTTATGCTTTTTAAAATTGATAAAGTGATATATATTTATCGTGTACAATATAATGTTTTAAAATATATATACATAGTGAAATGGCTAAATGGAGCTAATTAACATATGTATTACATCACAGTTATTGTTTTTGTGATGAGAACATTTAAAATCAACTATCTTAGAATTTTTCCAAGATACAATATATTGTTATTAATTATAGTCATTATGTTGTACAATAGATCTTTTCAATCTTTAATTACCCCTCCTATGCAATTAAAATTTTGTATCATTGACAACTATTTCCCTCCTTCCCTGTGCTCCTAAAAAAACCACCCCATCTCTTAGTACCCACCAGTCTACTTTCTGTTTCTGAGTTCAGCTTTTTTAGATTTTACATATAAGAGAGATCATACTATATTTGTTTTTCAGTGTCTGCCTTATTTCACTTAACATAATGTCCTCTAGGTATATTTATGTTTTGTCAAATAATAGAATTTTATTTAATGATTGACTAATAGTCCATTATGCATATTTACCATGGTTCCTTTATTTATTCACTTATTATTAATTTTGTACCTTAGCTATTATAAATAATTCTATAATGAACATGGGAATGTGGGTCTCTTCAACACACCAATTTCATTTTCTTTGGATAACATCCAGTTGTAGGATTGCTGGATCATATGGTAGTTCTATTTTTAACTTTTCAAGGAACCCCTGTACTGTTTTCCATAGTGGCTATACTAATTTATATTCCCACCAACAGTGTTTAAGAGGCCCCTCTTCCCATATCTACTCCAGCACTTGTTATCATTTGCCTTTTTGGTAATAGCAATTCTAACAGATGTAAGATGATATCTCATGGTAGTTTTAATTAGCTTTTCTTTCATGATTACTGATACTGAACATTTTTTAATGTACCTGTTGGCCATTTGTATGTCTTCTTTTTTTTTTTTTTTTTTTTTGAGACAGTCTCACTCTGTCACCAGGTGCCACGCTGGAGTGCAGTGGCGAGACTTGGCTCACTGCAACCTCTGCCTCACGGATTGGAGCAATTCTCCTGCCTCAGCCTCCCAAGTAGCTGGGACTACAGGCGCGTGCCACCACGCCCAGCTAATTTTTCTGTATTTTTAGTAGAGACGGGGTTTCACCATGTTAGCCAGGATGGTCTCGATCTCTTGACCTCGTAATCCACCCGTCTTGGCCTCCCAAAGTTCTGGGATTACAGGCATGAGCCACCGTGCCCAGCCTGTATATCTTCTTTTAAGAAATGTCTATTCGAGTCCTTTGCCCATTTTTTTAAACAGGTTATTTGTTTTCACGCTGTGGAGTAGTTTGAGTTCCTGATGTATTTTGAATAGTTATCCTTTCTAAGATGTATAATTTGCAATGTTTTTCTCCCATTTCCTATGTGTCTCTTCGCTCTGTCATTCCTTTTGCCTTACATAGCTTTAGCTTGATGCAATCCCATTTCCTTATTCTGTTTCCGTTGCCAGTGCTTCTGGTTTCATTTTCCAAAAATTATTGCTCAGACCAATGTCATGAAGATTTTCTTCTGTTTTCTGATATTAGTTTTATAGTTTTATGCCTTATTTATAAGTCTTTAATCTTTTTTTTTTTTTTTTTTGAAATGAAATTTCACTCTTGTCACCCAGGCTGGAGCACAGTGGCACGATCTCGGCTCACTGTACCTTCTGCCTCCCGGGTTCAGGTTCAAATGATTCTCCTGCCTCAGTTTCCCAAGTAGCTGAGATTACAGGTGCCTGCCACCATGCGTGGATAATTTTTGTATTTTTAGTAGAGACAGGGTTTCATCATGTTGGCCAAGTTGGTCTTGAACTCCTGACCTCAAGTAATCTGCCTGCCTTGGCCTCCCAAAGTGCTGGGATTACAGGCATGAGCCACCATGTTCAGCCTGTCTTTAATCTATTTTGAATTGATTTTTGTATATGGTGTGAGAGAAGGTCTAATTTTATTTTTATGCACATGGTAGTTACTTCAATATCATTTAATGAAGAGATTGTCATTTCCTAGTTGTGTATTCTTGGCACTTGTGTTGAAATATGATGTCTCCAACTTTGTTCTTTTTTCTCAAGATTGTTTTAGTTATTCTGTGTCTTCTGTGTTTCCATACACATTGTGGGATTTTTTTTCTATTTCTAAAAAAAATTTAATTGGAATTTTGATAGCAGTTGCCTTAATCTCTGGATATCTTTGGATAGTATACACATTTTAACAATTTATTTCTTCCAGTCTATAAACACAGATCTCTTTCCATGCACTTATTCCATTTCTTTCATCAATGTTTAGGAGTTTTCAGTGTACTTGTTTTTCACCTCCTTTGTTAAATTTATTCCTAAGTATTTTATAATTTTTTTAGATCTTGTAAATAGGATTATTTTCTTGATTTCTCTTCCGGTAGCTAACTGTTAGCGTAGAGTAACACTTCTGATGTTTTTTTGATGTTGAAATTATGTCTTGAAACTTTACTGAGTTCGTTTGTTATTTCTGACACATTTTTAGTGGATTCTTTAGAGTTTTCCATATATAAAAATCATGTCATCTACAAAGAGGAACCATTTAACTTCTTTTCCAACGTGGATGCCTTTTATTTATCTCTTGCTCTTGCCTAATTATTCTGGCTGGGACTTCCAGTACTACGTCGAATAGAAGTGGTGAGAGTGATTGCCCATGTTTTGATACTTGGTTTTAATATATTTAACTTAGATGACTGAGTTACTTCCTCTGTAATTTTAGGAGTATGCTTAGAGAAAAGCATAACAAGTAATGAGGAATTCCCTAGTGCTTTTCAGACCCCAGAGACAGCAGCCAGCATTCCCCACAGCTGGTCTGGCATGTTCAGCAGAGATGCTCTGCAACTTCTGGTGCATATTTGCATGGCTCAGCTTCACTAAAGATCGTGAAGAGCAGATCTGTGTTCAGCAGGAGACTGTGACATATGCAGATTTAACACATTCTCCTGCACTCATATAATAAGTTGAAAGATTTAAGTTCAGAAAACCAACATCATGAAGAGAAACTGGAAAGGGATTTTACATACCCAACACAGCTGATGAAAGACCACATGTTATATAACCTAACCTCTTGACGGAGTGCCAGGAGCTGGAGTTCTCTGGATCGGCAGTAAGGTATTAAAAACCTCTAAAACCCGAAAATGCTAATAAGAATGGTAAAAAAATAAAATAAAGGGGGTGTCTGTGAAATTCATAACTTTAATGCAATCCGAAATGCCTTGGAATCATTAGCCTAAAACACTAAAAACAGTTTTTAGAAATAATTTAAATACTAAATAATATTTATCCAAACAGACAATATGTTGTCATATAGTTTGTAGATCACAGTGTTAACAGGCAAATTAAAAATCAACTTTTTAATTCATCAGCATGTTGAAGATATTTGATAAAATCACGTTTTTCTTTTTATCTCCTGTCTCTTTTTGGAAATTAAGTTGATCGTCTACACAGCAAATAGAATATCTTTACGCCCCAGAAATAGAAATAATAATGAATTTCATTCATCTTAATTTTTATATAATCTCCATGGAGAAGACAGGCTGACAAATAATTTGAATGAGCTGCTGTGGTTTTTACTTATTATGAAAATTTATTACATTGTTCTCACAGATGTAAATGGGGTTTAATTCAATGCTTCTTAACTTAAATCTGTTATGTCCATTTCAAGTCCTATTTCATTACATTTACCCCTTTCTTTACTTTGTTTTCCATAAAGTCTTTGTCTAGACCCTGACTAACTAATACGTTTAGATTAATGAAATGTCCTTCTGGTAGTGCTCTGATTTCTAGCTTCAAGCCTTTCTGACTTCAGCTAATCCTACTCTTATGAGTGACCTACTACAGGAATTTTAAATGATCACAAAAGTTTCTATTTTGTTCCTTTTGGTTTTAATATCATTTGACTCCAAGAACATCCATACCCTTACCTTATTTCTGCCCAAGACATCCCATTAAAAAAAAAACAAACAAACAAAAAAAAAACCTCATTCATTTGTTCCTCATTTATTTTCTGCATGATTCCATTTGATGTGATCCTCACACATGGAATTATACCCATAGCCTGCCCTAGGTTTTGTGTTCTTCCACTTCCTAACACAATCACTCCCAAACAGGCATGGTGGGGTGTGGGGGTGTTCTTCAATGAAGAGAAATTAATCAGTTAATGTGGCATCATTCACAACCACTTAGCTACATCAACTTCTTCTCACAGATTCTATCTCTATGGCTTCTCACTTCCTATAGAGTTAAATTCATGCATTTTGTGAAATCTACATGGCCATTGTATTCCCTCTTGGGATTCCTTAACCTTGTATCTAAATTCTCACTTCACTTGGATCCTTGACAATATGAATCTGTTAGGTAAATATCATAGTATCCACCAACACCATGTGCTCAGCAGTCACCAGAGAACAAATTCATTATATCACCTTTGCTTTAAGAGCTTAAGTAATTTCCATGAAGGCCCACAAAGAGGGTTGCTGAAAACAACTTCAAGTAGTTCTCCAAAGATTCTATCTAGGTACACAGACTCCAGGGGCAGGGAGATTGAAGTTTTGTTCCCACTGTGGTTATGTCATAGCTTTGTAATCTTAAAACATTTCTTAAATATCCTGAAACTCATTTTCCTTATCTGTAAAATGCTTCAAATGAAGTTTGTATCTCACATTGTTGTTTTGAATATGATAATGAATATCAACCGCATAACACTGCCTGGCATATTGTAAATTCTTAATGGTTCGTGTTTAAGAGTCACTTAAAATGCAATTATTATTTATAGCATAAAATAATAGTAAAGAAAGGTAGTGTGATATGGTAGAATTCATGATCTGGAAGATCTGAATCCGACCCCTTATTTCTCATAATTTAGAGAAGCAGGACTTTGGGTAAACCACTTAACCTCACTTGTAAAATGAAAGTATTAATGAATGCATCACAGGGTTCCTGTAACAATGAAATGAGCTCCTGGGTAGAAAATCCTTCATAAACTGGTACGTGTTACATAAATGTTAATTATTGAAATATGGAGTCATTACTAACCTTATAAGAAAACAAGCAAATGCATTTTACGTGTAATTTTTACTCAATTATCCTTTAAGTTTAGTCACAATTAGTAGAAATTGTCCCTAATAATAAAAGTAAAGAAAGGAAAGCACACATGCTGACAAGGGCTTATTGATTTGAGAAGAAAGCTTTCATTTTTTTGATATTTTGCTGCCATTGACTTGTGATATGGGTAATTTTCTAAATTACTATACTTCAGTGAAGTTATAATTGTCTACCTTACTTTATGATCTGTGAGTCATTATAAAAAGATTTATCATTTTAAAACTCACTATGAAATACTCATAGAGGGTGTTCCTTCCCTATTCTGGTACCACAAAAAAAAAAAAAAAAAATCTGTGTAAAGTCTTTGACATATTGTGATAAACATTAAAAAAGTACAAACTAGTTTTTCCCAATATTATCACATTACAATTTCTTTAACTTTTATGGATGTTAAATGCCACTTTACTGAAATGCCACATTGCTGAAAAGACTTTAAGTTCATTTTGGCAAAGCTTTTCTTTATGAATATAAAAATTGGGGGATAGAAATATTTCATGTTTATCCACATGAAAATATAGAAATATTGATTGGATAATGTAAATAATAAGACTGTACATTGACTAATTTTTTAAGGAATATTTTACAGTCCTCAAATTAAGAATGTACAATGTTGAAAAGGTTGAAAAATGGTTTGCTGTAGGGGATGGCATGTGGGATGATATGAGCTGTTGGGTGTATTACTGAGGCCACGTGAGTTCATGCACGCATACTCTGTGGGCAACTGCAGTGAAATCAACATCGACCGGCCATTAATATACAATATATGGCTATTCTTATTAATTTCTATTTGTCAGTGGTTAATATCTGTTTCAGAAAGCTTGAAAAGGAATTTTTTGTGTGTATGCACTAAAAGCTTTCCCCAGATCATAGGAATATATTTGTGTGTGTGTGTATATATATATAAAAATACATATATATTTATTTTTTATATATTTATATATAATAAATATATACAATTTTATCATGAGAATATATTTGTATGTGTAGATATATATTATATATATTTATATATTTATTTATTTATATATTTCTATATAATAAATATATATAATTTATATATATAATATATAATATATATAAAATAATTTTATCATAGGAATATATTTGTATGTGTATATATAATACATATTTATATATTTATTAATTTATATATTTATATATAATAAATATATATAATTATATAATATATATAATTTTACATTATATATTATATGTAATATATAATTTATATAATTTTTACTATATAATCAATATATATTGTATATAAAATCATTATTAATTTAAAAGTGGGAATACCTTTATTATAGTTAATACTGGGTTTAGCTCTAGAACTTTAAATTTTCAGGGATTGCTTTACTTATCTTTGATAACCACAATAAAAATAATTGTAGTGACACTAATGATAACTAATATTTACTGAGAACATTTTAAAGCAGAACTCTTGTAAGTAATGTATGTATAGAGTATTGTTTAAACTTCGTAAGTAGCCAAATCAATAGGCACTGTGATTTTTTCCTTTTCTCTGGATGAAGAAATTGAGGTGCAGAGAAGTTAAATAAGTAATTTACCAAGGTCTTGCTGTGAAGTAACTTTGAACAAAATATTCCCATTGACAAAGTGCCAAGTATTTTAAATTCTAATATGAGCTTTATTGTTTATCTTGAATTATTCTTGCTTTTATTAATACCCTGTTAAATAAAAATAATTTTGGAAAGGCTACTATATTAAGTAATTAACTCAGTGTTCATTAGTTAATGTCTTAGAAAAGAAAGTCCCCAGGGGAAGCTCAGAACTCTGGGTGACCAAGATAGGCAGAGAAGATTGTAAAAATGAGGAAGAGAGGAATTAGGTTGGAGTGAGCAAATCTGCCTAAAGGTTACATGTGATCATCTCATACACGTGGTGTATTTAGAATCATTTTAGGTTATGCACAAAAAAAAGAAAAAAACATTCAAATTAGTACAGATTGTAAAATCCTCCATTCTACCTACACCAACAGCTCATACACTTCTTTTTACTGTTATTATTATTTTATTTTTTCAATGCATCACATCAGAGCCAATTTCACACACTTCTAAAGGACATCTGGAAGCATCATACCCAAAGTAATGCACAGAACCGAGTGTCAGGGGACTCAACGTCTTATTAGAAAGTATAGCCATGTTAGAAAAATTTATCCTTCTCTCCACATAGAGAGATTCTGCCACTAGCTTTGTACTTCTAATAGTTTATTTGGAACTTCATTAATAATTTTTTCAAGACAAAATACATAAGCACATAGAAGGATATGTCCAAAAGAATTCAGATAAAATAAAGTTATATGTTGATGTATTGATGCTTCAGTGGAATATGCATGTATACAGACAAATTTTGGTTTTAAATTTGAAACTTTTACTCCAGCATTTGAGCTTGTTTCTCAAAGGACTAGTCTGATTCAAAACTTTAAATTATAAAAGTCAGCTCCTCCTGGGTTACATTTTTGGGTAATCATTCTTACGGACATATGGAAAATGATTTTTTGAGTCATATAAGTCAATATCTGATAAAAATGGATTTAGCAGAAACTTTCCAAATATTCACCTTTTGGCTGAGGCTAAGCCTGGAGACTTTAAAACCCAAAAGGAGAATTTTGGAGAAAGTTATGAATGAATGCACACTGGTTTATAATGGAAATGCAGTCGTAACCGAGCACTATAATGTGTCTAGACGTTCGGGGCTTGGTTCCCAAAATGAAGTGTTCTAGCTTTACAAGAGATCCTCACGGAAAGTGCACAAGATGTTACATGGTGAGAATTCTACCAAACACCCAAATGTGCTTCTGACACCATTTGGAACTTGTTCTCCTTTTAGGAAGGGGAGGGGTTCCTATGAATATTCAGGAAACTGTGAAACACTAATCACTGGGTAAAAGCATAGAAAAATTATGCGAAGATTATTGTAGGTTTTTAAATTATTATTTTGTTTAAGGGTCTTTGACCAAAACGATGGCTCTGTGCTGATTTTAGGACAACCTAGTCAATGACAAATTCAGCAGCTCATTCTCTTTCCTGACACAGTCTTTGAAAAGATGATATTGCAGTTCTTTAGATTCTCAGAGGTTTTAGGGTAAAACTTTAATGGAAAGGCTCTTTTAAAGTCATAAGTATAAGCAACATCATAAAGGAATTTCTTAAGATTTAGAAAATAAATATATTTTTTAAAGGATACTGCCTCTAACGGAAAGACAAAGGAAAAATTAATGTTTATCTTAAAAACATCTTATTCCAGGAATCAACTTCTGAGTAATTTTGAGGACATCTACAGGTTTATATTTTGGAGGATTTTAATTTTCTGACAGTTCTCCAAGTTTGTAATTATGAATAATCTGTGTGTGTCTGTGTGTATAAGATATTCAACAATCTAATTCTCTTCCAACACTTATTTTTGTAAATGACTTTGTAAGACCTGAAAGAAGAATTATTCTCCAGTGTTTTTGGGACCATTTCCAGCAGCGTGTCTCCAGAGTCAAATAGAACTGTCTTCATCATTTTTACATATAGACTTCCTCAAACACTGAAAAGAATGATAATCGCCTAATTATAAATTCACTGTTAATATAGGCTTAGAGCTGAGAACATTCACTCCAGTAGTTAATTTCGCCTGTGGTAAATTCTCACTGTTATTTAATGTCATTTATCACCTGCTGTTTTGTCTTACTGAGAACATCCTGCCTGCCCCGTCCCGTCTACAGTACATGGACCTTCTGTGACTTTAATGTACTCTGAACAAAGGCTCCAAAGTGCTTCTATCGGGAGGATTTTGGCAACTTGCCTTAGATATATTCAAGCCATTTTGCTGCCTGTCACTCAGTGCTGTACAAATTGAACTCAGAGGAGAGGTAAAAAGGGTCTATCAGGCATTTTTTTTTTCTGGGAAGAATATGCTAATAAAGCGCCATCAGCAGGAAGCAGGCTGTGTCTGAAAGAGTTTTGTCAACTCTGAATTAATTTTGTGTGTTAAGAAACACGGGGGTGCTTCTAGAACCGGTCTGTGGTAATTAATCCTTCCTGTTTCTGGAAGAACAGAACTGTAATAAATGCAGCCCACATTTAACAGATGTGTGCACACAATGTCTGCTTTATGAGGAGTAAAACAAAATGATGGGTACAGAACAAAAAAATGTTGATTTAAAAAACTAAAACAGTATGGAAAGCACAGAGCTTGGAATTCCCAGAGTTTATGCAAATATAGTATTCCTTTAAATGTTCACAGACAACGTGGTTTTGAAAACATCTGTCCATGGGGTTGGATACTGTGAAGAGATTGAAAAAGACAGATGTTTCTTGTTCCTTAGAAAATTGAGGGAAAAAATTGCATGCAGGCATTAGGTATGATGGAGTTTGCTATATCTAGGTGTGGTGAGATTGGGCCCCAGTAATCACTGGTGACCTCATTCTGGGATAAAACTCTTATTATCGTCTTCATATTTTTCCCCAAAAGCATTATAGAGGAAATTCAAATTACGTTATCTGTAACTATGAAAACAACGTTGTATGGTGATTTGAATGTTGTCCCTGTCAACGGAAGAGTTTGGCTTTCAAAATGAGGGATACAAATTATGCCACTAACGCTGACATTTTATATATTCAAATACCAATTCCACATAAAGGTGAATAAGGGCAGGTTGAAGTGATATTCATTAAAACAAATCCAAGTGGGAAAAAAGCATTTCGGTTTAGGGCTACCAGAACGGTCTAGCCCATGATAGCTCTTTTTCCTTCTTTCTTTTTTCCTTTTTCTTTTTATTCTTTTTTTTTTTTAATCTCATTAAGCTTACCCTGCCCAAATGGCTAGGAGGCAGGAGTTTGACATGGGTAAGTTAAAATGGAATAATGGAGAAAATGCCCAGTCGGTAGTAATCATTTTGATAGGGCATGCATTAAACAGATTTTAACAAGCCTTTTTCTTCTGTAAAGGAGATAAAAGATATTGTAAGTGTATATTTAAAGACTAAAAATCCAAATATTAAGGCCTGATGTGAGGAACATATAATAAAACTCAGCCTCCTCCTCCTCATTGCCTGTAACTTGTCATGTAGGGAAAATACCAAAAACACTTTAACTCACTTCTACTGAAATGTGTTTACTTCATGCAAAATAGCAACGTTTTTTAGATCTTGGCAAATATTAACCATGGAAGAGTAGTTTTAAAAGAGCCAGTATGGGTTAACCCTTTACGTTTTATATCAATTTCATACAAGAGCTTTTCACTCCAAAGAATTTCATCTTTTATGATAATGTTTCTGCTAGATTATTTAGTATGTTATATAAAATGTCTCTGATTAGTTCTTTCAAAATTACTTAGGGTTTATATCAAAGTCAATCATTTAACTATTGTTCAAAATTGATGCATTTCTATGATATAAAAGAATGGAAAGGAATTGTGATTCTCATGGAAAGAGCAAAGGAACTGAACAAATCTGCTAGTTTTATGTATTCTTTTAAAGTCTAGCTAATGAAGGTATTCATGGAGAAAGTATGTTCCCTGCTACTTACTTTATGTACAGCTTATCACAGTCTAAGAGAACACTTAAATCACCTCCAGAGTATACACATTAACTATCTTTTTCTAGCTGGATATTAAATAATTTAAAGGTAATGAGTTCCATAAGCTGAATTTAAAAATTAGACTTTAATAGCTGAAAAATAATTGGATTTAGAAGAATCCAAATCTTTCAATATAATTTACCTATAAATGCAAATTTTGTATTTTTCTATAGTATCAAAGTGGTGTGTTACCCATAAAAGCTCTTTCCTTCATTCAAAAAGCATATTTTACAAGTCTACTTGGTATATATATTTTTTTATGTGCTAGATACTATAACACAAAAATAAATACATCATTGCCTGCCCTTGAGGAGCTCTCAATTTACACTGCCTCCTGTAGATAGTTTGCATTTCATTTATAAAATATGATAATTCATGATCCAGCACAAATGAGTTGATTTTATCAATTAAAAGGCATTGGAAGGACAGAGAATTGTCCCAAATGGAAAGGCCAGCAATATGTGAAAGCCCAGCAGGTCATGATTTCTTAAAATAATTTTACCAAGTACTTTTTTCAGGAACCTAGAGTATACAGACCTCCTTTCAAACCTCACACCTTCCTCAGTGCAAAAAACTTCAAATATCAAAGATAAACTCTTTATAATCTTTTTCACACATACCAAAGATGCTAATTCACAATGCCTGCTTTGTATCTGCATGGTTCCAGATATAGTCTTGGATCAGGGTCTCTCAAAAGTTTTCAAGAAACTTGGAAATATGGATTAAAAGCAGCAAAGAGTGAAAGCATAGGACTATGAGTTCAGGGTCATAACAGAAAAAATCAAAGCCTTCAGAAAACATCCTGGAATTTCTTCTAAGGTTCCAATCAGTCTAGGAGAGAATGGACCAAGTTTTCTCCGAGGTTCCTGAAGTCCCCCATTCCTCCTTGAGCTGTAATCCTTATGGCTTTGAAACTTAGTTGGAAAGTAATGTTTAGTTTTCACAGTTGTGTTCAAATCCCAGTATGAACCGAAATCATCTGAATGAGGACCGGACCTTACCTCTAGAAATTTGATTTTCTAAAACATTTGTATCTTGGAAAGACAGTATGTTGAGAATGATTAGCAGAGTCCATAGTGAATACTGAGTAAATATGATTATTTACTCAGTATTCACTATGGAATTCATATAATCTTAAGTTATGATTATTATAATTTTTGCTGTTATTAGGGTTAGTAGCTTTTGATGGTGGTTGTGATGCAAATAGCAGTCAAGAATCATTGCCGTGGAATACAAAAAATCAAAGCTATCACCCTGCAATTTCCCTAGAATTAGTTCACATGTGGGTGTCCAAGAGTAATTACTACCAAAAGTGATGGTTAGAGATTTTACCTTTTATTTTTAAGCATTTGTACATTCGAGCTCCATAAAGTCATTTTCATGATTTCAAGGTAAACCCAATGGCATTGCACTTCCTCATTTTCCAAGACTGAGTTGTGTGTTTTAAATGTCTGCATTACCTAAGAATACCAGTTAGGTTCATTTTATCCTTACCTCACCTATACTATAACATGGGGATTTGAAGATAAGCTGGGAGGGTGAATCCTAGTTGTGGGCAGAATTTCCAACACAACGTGATCTAAGTGCTGCCGAAGTTCAGAGACCGCACCTTGTCTTTGTTTCACAGCTATCCACCTAGCATTGTTGTTCTTAGCAAGATTTAGCTCCTAAAATAGTCATAAATTTCTTAAATACTAAAAACTGCACACTGCTATCTGAAAAAAAAGGACTAGCATTGATTAACATAGCAATATTATGCTTCTTTTTGTTGTTATTCTGTATTGCAACTCTCTAAATGGTATTTGGACTGATGTCATTTATGAAAGTTAGTTAATGGTAAAAGGAAAAAGTTGTCATAGAATTGACCCATCTTCAAGGACTACCTGAGACATTTTAGAATACTGAAAAACTAGGTTTCAGGTTTACATTTTCCAAAAATTCTAGAGATAAACATATTCAGATCTGTGCTAGAAGTTTTAAATTTGACACAACACACAAGAATGAAGCCATGCTTACTCTTTGATCTGATTCACACATCTTTAGAGATTACACTTAGCTTATAACATTTCCCTTTTTCTATATGTGTATCATCAGACGTGGTGCTGCCTGTGACATTTAAACTGTTATTATCTAGAATATAAAGTTAAAATTGCTATTTTTTTTCAAAATGGCTGGTAGAAATCAGTTTCTAAAATCCTACTTATTCTGCCCTCATCTTAGTGACAATAAGCAATGGACATGAAATCTTTAAAAGGTTTAACAATGGAGACAGAAGATGTCCCCTCCAAATTCTTATCAGCAAAAGCAATAACAGACTCCTGCTAAGGAATGTTCTCAGATCCCACCGTGACCCTGCTGTGTGTCATGTCCCTCAAGGGCTGCACAAAGCAACAGTTAACGAGCTGTGCAGAAACTTGCTCTCCTCTTTCCCCCCATCATACTAGACCTGGGATAAAATAGACTACATGAAAAAAGAAATATTTAGGAGATTAACAAACTAGCGATCACTTTGAAAGGATTTGTCTGAGGAACTATCCACAATTTGATTCCATGCAGAGACAAACTTTCCATCCCCACCCATCTGCCTTCCCCCATCTCCAAACACCAAATCCAGCCCACTCTCTTCAGGATAAATCAGTTTGTCAGGGCAATTGAGCACCTATGTGGTGAGATGTTCCTGATAATTAAGGTTTATAACTGCAGCTGTTTTTATATCTTGGCTTTTAACCTTACATCGGTGGAGAAAGCCACTCTTAAAACATCTGGGTTCTTTTCTGAAACAATAGCATAGTTTCTCCAGTAATCTTGTATAATTTCTGGTGAATAGTAGGGTACATTTAAACCATTCTAATGGAGTGAACAATACTGTTTTAAAGGGCTTTGATCATTACTTATCTTTCAGCTGATTATAGGAATCTTGTTGGAAGCGTTCGAAAAGATTTTTAGTTTTGAATCTCTTTATGTCTTCCACCTAGTGATGACACTAATTTCCCCTATTGCCTGTGAAAGGAAGCCTAGTTTTGTCCTCAGACGTTTTTTGTTCCCTGTGTCATGTCTTTGTGTATTCAGATGGGGCTGATTAATTCCAAGGCCTTTGGTATATTAAAAAATAATTTAAATAACTAGACATGGTAAAGACAACTGAAGTGTTTCTGTTTAAGGAGGAAACTACCAACAATGCAAATACACACTACATGCACACACACACAAAAACAACACACACACACCTTCTGTTTGGTGTTCATTTACAAATGGCATCTCCATGTCCTAGAGACTATAGGATTTTCTAAATTAACCGCTTTTTCCCTTGACAGTGTACTAGTCCATTTTCTTGCTGCTGATAAAGACACATTCAAGTCTGGGAAGAAAAATAGGTTTAACAGACTCACATTTCCATGTGGCTGGGGGAGGCCTCAGAATCATGGTAGAAGGCGAAAGGCACTTCTTACATGGTGGTAGCAAGAGAGAATGAGAAAGAAATGAAAGCAGAAACCCCTAATAAAACCATCAAATCTCATAAGACTACCATTAGAACAGTAGTGGGGGAAACTGCCCTCCTGATTCAATTATCTCTCACCGGGTGCCTCCCACAACACATGGGAATTATGGGAGCTACAATTCAAGATGAGATTTGGGTGGGGACACAGAGCCAAACCATATCTGATAGACACTAAAACAAATCAGCAATGTCCATTAAAATAAATCTGAAATAAATGGAAAGTGCTATAAAGCAGGCCGGTCACAGCACACAATGGGCTCCATACCTCACACAACAGGATACAGACATATCTGGAAGATATAGCAGGTTCAGCTCCAGACCACTGCAATATAGCAAATTCAAAATCCAGCAAGTCACACAAATTTGTTGGCTTTCCAGTGCAAATGAAAGTTATGTTTACACAATACTGTAGAGTAGTAAGTGTGCAATAGCATTTTATCTAAAAAACAATGTACATACTTTAAGATATTGCTAAAAAGTGCTAATGATCATCTGAGCCTTCAACAAATCACAATCTTTGTGTTGTTGGATGGATGTTCATGGCTGCTGACTGATCAGGGTAGGGGTGGTTGCTGGATGTTAGGATGGCTGTGGTGATTTCTTAAGACAGTAGTGAAGTTTGCAAAATCAACTGACTCTTCCTCTTATAAAAGTTTTCTCTGTACTATGTGATTCTATTAGGCAGCATTTTATCCACAGCAGAACTTTTTTCACAATTAGAACCATTTCTTCTCAACCTTCTTGCTCTTTTATCAGTGAGGTTTCTGTAGTATTATAAATCCTTCTGTGTCCTTTCAGCCGTATTCAAAGCATCTTCATCAGGAGTTGATTCCATCTCAAGAAACCACGTTTTTTATGCATTCATAAAAAGTAACTCCTCATCCTTTTGAGTTTTATCATGAGATAGAAGCAATGCAGTCACTTCTTCAGGTTCCACTTCTAATTCTAGTTCTCTTGCTATTTCAACCACATCTGTGGTTACTTCCTTGACTGAATCCTGAGTGGCTCAAAGTCACCCATGAGGATCGGAATCAACTCTCTCCAAACTGTTTGTGGTGATTTGACCTCTTCCTATGAATCATGAGTTCTTAATGGCATCTACAATGCAAAATTCATTCTAGAAGGTTTTCAATTTTCTTTGCCCAGATCAATCAGAGGAATCATCATCTATGGCAGCTATAGGCTTATGTAATATATTGCTTAAATAATAATTCTTGAAAGTTGAAATAACTCCTTGATCTATGGGCTGCGGAATGGATTTTGTATTAGCTGACATATAAATAATATTAATTTCCTTGCATATCTCCTTGAGAGTTCATGGGTGACTAGGTACATTGTCAGCGAGCAAAAATATTTTGAAAAAAAATTTCCAAGCAGTAGGTCTCAATAGTGACTTTAACATATTTGGTAACCCTGCTATAAACAGATGTGCTGTCATCAGGCTTTGTTTCATTTATAGACCACAGGTAGAATGGATTTAGCAGATTTAGCACAATAATTAGTGGCCCTAGGATTTTCAGAATGATAAATAAGCATTGGCTTCTACTGAAAATCACCAACTACATTAGCCTCAGACAAGAGAGTCAGCCTGTCCTTCAAAGCTTTGAAGCAAGGCATTGACTTCTCCTCTCTAGCTATAAAAGTCCTAAATGGCCTCTTCTTCCAATATAAGACTGTTTTGTCTACATTGAAAATCTGTTATTTTGTGTGGCCACTTTCCTCAATGTTCTTAGCTAGAACTTGTGGATAACTTGCTGCAGCACCTACATCAACACCTTGCACTTTTGTGTTACAGATGGCTTCTTTCCATACACATGCCTTCCACACTAAATTGAATCATTTCTGGCATTTTGTTTTAACATAAGAGAAGTGTGACTCTTCCTTTCACTCGAATGCTTGGAGGACATTGTACTGTTCCAAATTAATTGGCCTAATATTAATGTTATTATGTCTCAGGGAATAGTGAAGTTCCAGGAGAGTGAGGGAGACAGGGGAGTGTGTAGTTGGCGGAGCTGTCAGAACACACAGAAACACTTATTAGTTAACCATCTTCTAAGGTCATGGTTCATGGTGCCCTAAAAAAAATTACAACAGTTACGTCAAAGATCACTGATCACACATCACCATAACAGATATAATGATAATGAAAAAGTTTAAAATATTGTGAAAATGGCCAAAACATGACACAGAAACAAAGTGTAATGACACCAATAGACTTGCTGGTCACAGGGTTTCCACAAAAGAACTTCAATTTGTAAAAAACACAGTATCTTCAAAGAAGAATAAAGCAATGTACAGTAAAACAACATGTTCCTATAATTGTCTGTGAAGGAGAAATAGTCTGAAAAGTAAATTAGCATGTGTTTGTTCCGTAATTGTTACAAAAACAAAATAAAACTCACAAAAAGTCTTAAATGGAATGGTTTCCTATAAACATAAAAACTACCGCCTGCAACATTCAAGCAGGTGTCTCAAACTGACTTTCTTCTTTTGTTAAGATTATGTGTTTTCTGAAGTATTTGTTTAAAGACAATCATATAACAAAAGTGTACACCTTAATAGGATATTCGTTTTTGTTGTTGTTGTTGTTTGTGTGTGTGTGTTTGTTGTTTTATTGTTGTTGTTGTTTTTAGAGAGTGAGAATTTTGCTCTTGTCTCTCAGGCTGCAGTGCAGTGGCACAACTTCGGCTCACTGAAACCTCTGCCTCCCAGGTTCAAGTGATTCTACTGCCTCAGCCTCTCCAGTAGCTGGGATTACAGATGCCTGCTACCATGCCCATTTAACGTTTGTATTTTTAATACAACGGAGTTTCCCCATGCTGGCCAGGCTGGTCTCAAACTCCTGACCTCAGGTAATCCGCCCACCTCAGCTTCCCAAAGTGGTGAGATTACAGGTGTGGGCCATCACAACTATGCCCTTTAATAGAATATTTGATTACCTGGGTATGGCAGACACTTGTTACTTTGTGGCTGCTGCAAACTTATCCATCTTCATCTGGTAGCATCTCTCCCTTGTGGGGGAGGTCCCCATGTTGTGTAGTATCCATAGGAAATCCATTTCCTGGGTCAGTTGCCCACTGTGGCTTTCACTATGGGGCCAAGTGTTCAACTAATTCTGGGTGGAGAGGGAGGACAGTCACTTGACTGACATTCAGATGTTTGGTACTAGGAATTTGATTCTTGAGCTAATGAAGAAAACATCAAACATCAAGAGGCACTACAGTATTTGGAGACACTGCAGTGACAGGATTGACCAACCATGGATCAGCCTGAAATGTCACCTTTTTTTTAATTGCATTTTGAAAATATTTGTGCCATCCATTAGTAAAAATTACCAAAGCGGAGCATGATACAATAGAAAAATAGTAAATAGAACCATTCAGATATTCTACGAACCTGAGGAAATTTACACAACAGTACTGTTATTCAATGTATTGTTGTCACGTGGCACCAACGCCAGAGAATTCATTGCTAAGCAACGGCCCAGACAGGAGTTCCCAAGAAGTAGGTTCAGATCCATGAGTTGGGAACTTACTGAGTTACTCTGGGTGTCTGCTTCTAGAAGTGTAGTCCATGGACCATGGGCATGAGTATTATCTGGTAGAATCACAGAATCCTGGGCCCTAAGATCTGCAGAACCAGTAACTGCGGCCTCCCATGATGCCTATTTGATGTTCATGTACATTCAAGTTTGAAATGATGGTGTGAACCAGGCACACAAATGAAATATGGTCTGTATTGTCTGAACTGTAGCCCCCACGGCTAGCCCGTGCAAGAAAGGGTGTAATTCAATCTGAAGGGAACACTAAAATTAAAAATTAAATCTAGAGTTTAGAGTTGTTTTATTCTTGGCTGCATAGGTGAGTTTTGCATTCCTTAAAATCCCAATTATACACATTGTCTATGTAAGAATTACATATCTAGAAAAGATAACGGAGGGGAAAGTATACTTTTTTCCTACATGAGGAAGTTGAGACATTTCCTCCACATTTGATCAAATCTTTTTTTCAATGCATTACTATTATTCTCTTCCTACTGACCAGAACTTCAAGCAGAGAGGCTTTTAGTGAAAATACAGAAGATGACTTGAGAGGAATTGTGGTGCTTTCAGAGGCCAGATGTCCATCGATCAAGAATGACCTCAGGAAATTGGTGAATGTTTTTATCTTGTGGCAAAGACAAAAACCATGATTTTAAGGTTTCCAAAATGCACACGTTCTTCTTTTTTGTGGGTACTTCAATATGCGGGGGGAAAGTAATTTAAAAAGAGTCGGTTGGGACTTGAGTTGAATAAAATGTTATGCTCTCCTGAGTTGACATTAAATTTTAAAAATTCATTAACTAAGAGCCTATAATACAAAAAAAAGTGAACTTTTAAGAAATTATATGCTAGAGGTTTTAGGATCTGCCTATATAAAGGTAAAGATAACCCCTTTTTTTTTTAAATGAAGTCTTGCTGTGTGATGCAGGCTAGAGTGCAGTGGCATGATCTTGGGCTCATGGCAACTCCTTCACTTCCCAGGTTCAAGTGATTCTTCTGCTTCAGCCTCCCGAGTAGCTGGGACTACAGGCATGTACCACTGTGCCCAGCTATTTTTTGTATTTTTAGTAGAGACGGGGTTTCACCGTGTTAGCCAGGCTGGGCTCGAACTCCTGACCTCAGGCAATTTGCCCGCCTTGGCCTCCCAAAGTGCTGGGATTACAGGCATGAGCCACTGCACCCAGCCAGAAAACCTATTTAAAAAGAGTCTCTTTTCCATTTCTCTATTGCCAGATGATACTGACTTTTTTTTGAAGTTTGAAAGAAGTGCTATAAATTTATTCTATTTCAATAATTCAATTATTTACATCTGTCAAGCGTTTCATAGTTTTCAAAACACATTTATACAGAATAAAACATTCTTTAGCCTTCCTAACAACCCCATAAATTAGGTCAGCTAGGCATTATGCGTGATTCTGTTTTCTATCACATAGAAGTAAGATAGGGTAGTTGTTTAAACTTTGATATTGGATGAACACTAAACTGGGTTTGAGTATTGGCTCTGAAATTTATTCATAACTAAGACTTGGTCAAATAAATTGCCTATTGAACCATCCAAAAATATTTCATGAGTACCTACCACGTGCGGGCATTCTGCTGAACACTGGGCTGCATTGGAGGCTCAGGTGTGGTCCTGGATGTCATGGTCCTGCATACACGTGTATTTCGAGATAGCCTCACCTTTTAAACCAAAACGCACCAGCCTAAAGTGTGTATGTGTGTACTTTTCTCATATCATGCTACTGGTAATGTCTAGAATAGTGTTACTATAGAATGGAAGGAAAAGCTTTTTTTCATAATTATATTTTCATAAACATATTTCAAAGATTTATATTTTATCTCATTTTAATTGTATTTTTAAGTATTTTGATTTAATGTTTAGCTTTTTAAAAATTAAAGTATATTGCTGTAAATTACTTATTTTCTATGCCTAGTATTATATGGCATCTATTGTCTGTCAAGACAGTGGCATTGAAAAAATCTGTTAATTCATTTTGAAAGAACTCGCTGTAGCAGAGCAGCTGTCCTAAAAACAAAAGCAGCACTTGGTTTTGGTGCCCTTCTCTTGCTAGGGTATTTATTCTCTGCCCTCCTGACTTCAGTCTTTGCTGTTGGAAGCACAGCTCCCTCCCCTGCTTCATTATGGCTTCTGAACTGAACTCTGATTTTGCTCTGCTCTCTACTGCTCCCTTTTACTAGGTTGTCATTGACATGTGAAGATAATTCTCCCCTTCTAGAGTTTATTTTAGGTGAGGGCAGAAAAAAAAAAATCCTTTTTTTTTTTTGAGACAGAGTCTCACTCTTGTTGCCCAGGCTGGAGTGCAATGGCATGATGGCACGACCTTGGCTCACTGCAACCTCCACCTCCTGGGTTCAAGTGATTCTCCTGCCTCAGCCTCCTGAGTAGATGGGATTACAGGTGCATGCCACCATGCCTGGCTAAGTTTTTGTATTTTTAGTAGAGACAGGGCTTCACTGTGTTAGCCAGGATGGTCTCGATCTCCCGACCTTGTGATCCGCCTGCCTTGACATCCCAAAGCACTGGGATTACAGGCATGAACCACGGTGCCCAGTCAAAAAAATGCTTTTAACTTGATATTGACTTTATGGGTCTACCACATATAATTTGTTATATGCTTGTTGACAGGATTTATGAGTGATCCATGGAACATCCTGAGTCTCTCTCTGTCTGGTTTGGAGAATGTTGTAGGGTTTGTATGCTACACAGTTTATCTGTGAGTATGTCACAGAGTACATTATTTTAAAGACTGCATTAGAACAAAATGTGCTAGTACTCCTAGTTAATACTCCTGGCAGAAGTTTAAACTTTTTGTTTTATTATTATACTTAAGTTTTGGGGTACATGTGCAGGACATGCAGGTTTGTTACATATGTGTACACGTGCCTTGGTAGTTTGCTGCATCCATCCCCCCCCATCATTAGGTATTTCTCCCAGTGTTATCCCTCCCAATCCCCAAACCCCTTGCTATTTCTCTCCTAGCTCTCCACCCCCCGACAGGCCCCCGTGTGTGATGTTCTCCTCCCTGTGTCCATGTGTTCTTTGTTCAACACCCACCTATGAGTGAGAACATGCGGCGTTTGGTTTTCTGTTGTCGTGTCAGTATACTGAGAATGATAGTTTCCAGACTCACACATGTCTCTGCAAAGGACATGAACTCATCCTTTTTATGGTTGCATAGTATTCCATGGTGTATATGTGCCACATTTTCCTTATCCAGTCTGTCTTAGATGGGCATTTGGGTTGGTTCCAAGGGTTTGCTATTGTAAGCAGTGTGGCAATAAACCTACGTGTGCATGTGCCTTTATAATAGAATGTTTTATAGTCCTTTGGATATATACCCAATAATGGGGTTGCTAGGTAAAATAGCATTTCTATTTCTAGATCCTTGAGGAATCGCCACACTGTCTTCCACAATGGTTGAACTAATTTGCACTCCCACCAACAGTGTAAACATGTTCCTGTTTCTCCACATCCTCTCCAGCATCTGTTGTCTCCTGATTTTTTCATGATTGCCATTCTAACTGGCATGAGATGGTATCTCAATGTGGTTTTGACTTGCATTTCTCTAATGACCAGTGATGATGTGCTTTTTTTCATATGTTTGTTGGCTGCATAAATGTCTTCTTTTGAAAAATGTCTGTTCATTTCCTTCACCCACTTTTTGATGGTTTTTTTTTTTTTTCTTGTAAATTTGTTTAAGTTCTTTGCAGATTCTGGTTATTAGCCCTTTGTCAGATGGGTAGATTGCAAAAGTTTTTTCCCATTCTGTTGGTTGCCAGTTCACTCTAATGATAGTTTCTTTGGCTGTGCAGAAGCTCTTAAGTTTAATTAGACCTCATTTGTCAATTTGGCTTTTGTTGCCATTGTTTTTGGTGTTTTAGTCATGAAGTCCTTGCCTATGCCTATGTCCTGAATGGTATTGCCTATGTTTTCTTCTAGGGTTTTTATGGTTTTAGGTCTTATGTTTAAATCTTTAATCCATCTGGAGTTAATCATTTTACTTGATAATTGGCTTTGAAATCAGAAATGTGTTGAAGAAGGGTCATTAACTTTCTAGTTATTCTTAAGTATATACAGAGGGACATTGGACAAAACTTAGATTTTCTGCAAAGCACTTAAATACATGTGGATTAGAAAGGAATGGTTATAGTTTAATATAAGGATTGGGAGGCTTTTTATGAAAAGGGCCAAATAGTAAATAATTTAGTATTACTTGGTTTTACATTTCTGTTGCAACTATCCCACTGTCATTATAGCAGAAAAGAAGCCACAGATCATCCATAAACGGGCATGTCTACGCTCCAGTCACATTGTATTTACAAATCGGCAGTGGGCAGAGCTTGGCCCATCGGTTCTGTTCATAGTTTGTGAACACCTGGTTTAGTATATTATAAATACATCCCAAAAGCATCTCTTATGTTCTTTAGAACCCTCAGGATGAAGAAAGCATAAACAAATTTCCTCAGTGGGGATTTCATGTAAGTATCCACACCCTCCCTCCCAGCTGACGTGAGTTGTCTATTTAAAACCTAGCCATAAGCCTTGTATAACTTGTGATTTTATAGTGATGCTGAACCAGTTTCCTCCTCCAAAAGGAGGCATGCACAGGTGTATTGCAGTCACATTAGTGTGATCTCTCAGAGGTGAGGAAGAGACACGCAGGCACCAAAGCAAGTCATACAATTATACTAAAGCAATCTCAGCAAAATGGTCATTTGTCTATTTTTCTTTTCTTTTCTTTTGCCTTTTGGTTTTGTTTTGTTTTTTGAAATAGGTCCTCGCTCTGTCACCCAGGCTGTAGTGCAGTGGTTCAATCACATCTCACTGCAGTCTCAAACACCTGGGCTCAAGATATCCACGTCAGCCTCCTGAGTGCATGACTACAGGTGCATGTCACCGCACCCAGGTAATTTTTAATTTTTTTATAAAGACAAAGTCTCACTATATGGCCTAGGCTGGTCTCAAACTCCTAGGCTCAAGTGATCCTCTGTTTTGGCTTCTCAAAGTGCTGGGATTACAGGCAGCCAGCCAGTCCATTTTTAATTATGTAAGGAACTACTTGTTTTTATTTATGTTGTAGCTTGTTTTTCATTGCATTTATGTGAATCTAACAGCTACAAAACTATTTCAACTTGTATTTTCTTTTCAATTCCTGTAATTTAACTAAGTTTTAATAGCAAAGAAATTGCTCACTTCTACCTGCTTGGGACCAACACACGAGACTCTTATACAAGGGGCAGGGCCCTAAGTTAAATAACGGATGTTTAGTTTTGATGTGCATTGGTTCAAGGTCCTATGCCACCTAAGTTTTATAGACAGTTTCTTTACTCCATCAAAGGCTAGGACAACTTGGAGGCTCTGCTTCCCTTGTCTCTATCCATCCCCTGACATCAGTTGCCTGGCCATGCTCTTCTCATAGTAATGGACAGACACATAGAAAGGCAAGTATGCACACGTGAAATGGGTGAAAGTACCCTGTTTCTCTGTAAAATGAAAAAGGACAGTTAGAAAAGGAGAAGTCCAAAAGGAAAACCAGAAGGACACCTATAATACAAAAGCTCTCAGACAATATAGTTGTAAGAAGAACAGATATGAGAATTAAGAATGTGGAATGAATCTGTTAACCTCGTCATACCTGAGTACCGCTGAAAATAATTTGTGTACTCCCCAGAGCTTCTCAGAACTGATCTAAACACTTAAATAGTATGGATTTTATGTTAGTAACTGATAATAACAATCTTTAAAAATTTTGCACTGGTGACAAATGTCTATACAGCATGGCCATAGAGTCTTGACATATATATCATTACATTTTTTTAAATGTATTTACAGCTTGATTTTGTAGACTAGAATCTCTTTGCTTACATTTAGTAAAATATGTCAAAATACACATTTATGCACTGAACATCGGAGAGAAAAATTATCTGAAGGAACACAGCAGATACATTTTCAGGTATTGATAGAACTGTTCTATTAATGTACCATGTTCACTAACGTTTTGCACAGAACATCAAACTGTGCATTTTCTAATGTGATAACACATTGAATGAATCATATATTACAATACAAATGACCATTTACTAAGTTAATTTACTTTTTTTCTAGACTTTATGACCTCTTTGCAAAACTTTAAATAGGGATTTTGTCAATATTCACTATATTAATATTTTAAATAGTTAAAAAATGACTCATGAATGAACATGATTAAACTATCAGGCAGAAATATTAAATGGTATTATAGCTTGAACATCAAACTATAGCTCTTGATATTTTCAATTATTCACTTTGTGAAGGATAATTTGTATTCTGACCTAACCGTTTTATTATTTAATGTTTAGTTTAATCATATTAATTATGTAATAATAATATATATAACCTACATATGCCTTTTTTGTCTTGATTTTTAAAATAATATAAAATTATATTATCTTTAACACAAAATAAACATTTTGTTATAATTCAAAATTCTGATTCTTGTTTTATAAAATACATATTCTCATGAAGTTATTAAGTGAAAAAGTCTGGCACAAAAATCAAGATTGCAAAGTAGTTTAGCTTTTTGACATTATCAATGTTATTTTATTTCTAAATAATTTTCTATTGCATTCATTGCTATTATTTTGTATCTCTTTGACAGCTTCCATTGGTTTCTTCTCTAATTTGCCTGATATTGCTTCTTAAATTATATGTGTATGTGGTTGTGTTCAAATGTAGATATAATGATGTTTTAAGTTGTATTTTTAAAGTACAAGTTTATAGAATTTTTTATTTTAAAATGTACCTGAAGTGTTCTAATATTATTGCTTTTTATTTGCTTTAAAGGGCTTACCAACTCTTAGGTAAATTGTTCTTGCAAAAATTAATTGCCATATACTGTATTTTGAATAGAAAAAATACAATCAGAATGCCAAACTATGCCAAAATATGCATTGTTGTTTTGTATGAAAAGTAATTGATGTAACTTTTCTGGTATAATCATTTCATTTGAGAATGGTTCTTGAATAATCATCCCTAGCACAAAACTTTATTCTAGATTTACGTTTCCAACTGACTACTTATTTGTGCAGGATGGCTCAGCAAAATCTCCATTCTTAATACAATGAAATAAAACCCTTGACCTTCCTACTCCCTCACAAGCTTATCCTTCTAGGACTCTCTGACTTTGTCGTTGGCACGTCTATTTGCTTTTATTATTTTTTTTAACTTGTTTTTGCCAGAAAACTGGGAGAAGTTCTTGACCTTCTCTTTCTCACACCTCCAATTATAGTAATAGCCCAGCTGTTCTCTTCTCCCCTGCTTATTCTCTTTGTCCTTTTCAATCTAGTCTCCGTGTAACAGTCCAAATAGAGAAAATGTACATTTGTCATGTCACTTATTCGTGTAAAACTCTTTAGTGACATCTGCTATAGTTAGGATAAAATCCAAGGACCTTACTATTCTGAAAGCTACTCTGAACTCATTCCTCCGCTAAATGCACAGCCACATCTCTCTCTCCAGTCCATCCCCACTCGCAGATGTTGCTAAATCCATACTGAATTTGCTTTAGCTCCCTAGGGGACTGAACCCTTTTCATAATTGTGGTCTTCCTAAATGCCTGGAATAGTTTCCCACCTCCTCGACTGGCTAACTTTATACTTGAAACTAAAGGTTAAATTTACCTTCAGGAAAAGGCTTCCATTAGAGCTTAATTCAAATCAGGTCAGACTGTTTCTGTGGCTGCACTTCTCGTCTGTAACTGCATGTTAATTGCTGCACCACGTGTTGAGTATCTCCGCCATGAGATTGAGGATCAATGAGGACAAGAGATCTCGGCTCTTGATTAGCCGTTACAGCCCCAGTACCTAAGAACATCATATATGTAGGTAAAATAAGAATTTAGTGAGTGAACGTGTAAATTCGCTTTTTAAACAGCTACATTGTTTAGTGTCTTTTGAATATTTGTTTTTCTGGACAGTCATTTCTGTCCATTGACTGCTACAGATTGGATCTGACCACAACCACACAGTACACATTCACACGCAGTTGGAATTAATTATTTTCTTTGGAAAAATTAATAAAACACCATAAAAAATAAATACTAGATGCCTTGGATTTTTATTCTTCCAGATTCAAAACAAGTAAAAGAATAATCCCTTGACATCATATTGGATTCCCAGTCTAGCTAGGTAAGGTCATTGCCATAGGGAAAAGCAGTGAAGTTCCAGAGGCAAGGCAATAGTAGCAGTACCCCATGGAGACTTTAGAGTATTTGGAAGCAGTAATTGTAGACAATTTCAAGGTAGTGATAAAACTAATTAAAAGTCGATCAGCTTTTTATTATTACCATTGCCTGGCAATTTTAAAGAGTCAGTGATTAAATACTCCTCCGGGGGAAAGAGAGAACTTTTGGTTTCAGTTCTAAACTTACTATAATCAAAGCTGAGTTTCTATACTACAGGTGTATCCTTTAAATTAGAAGAATTACTTATTACACTTTATAAAACTTGAAAATTAATTTAGAGAATTCACTATTGCATAGTTCCTGTCTCAATGGGACTCAGCTATGTGCTTGGGTTTCAGGAGATTTGTTCATAATAATTTGAAATTGGGCACAGTTGAAGTCTCCAAATAGCACTACATATTTCTACATTTAAATGATACATTTGAAATAAACAATGCCAGCACAGTGATTGTAATGGCAAAAAAAATAGGACGTGAGTTATTTCAGTTCTTCTATTTTATGTGACCACTCAGCTTTTATATGTGTTTTTAAAACTTATGGTGAAACAGACTGCATAATGCAAGGTACTTTCTAAAATATTTTTGTTTGGAAAGTACAAATTTTTTATTGTTTTTTCTAATTTTATTTTATTTTCTTATCTTATTTTAAGTTCTGGGATACTTGCGCAGGATTCTTACATAGGTATACCTGCGCCATGATGGATTGCTGCACCTATAAACCTGTCATCTAGGTTTTAAGCCCTGCATAAATTAGCTATTTGTCCTAATGCTCTTCCTCCCCTTCCCCTCCACTCCCTGACAGGTCCCAATGTGTGATGTTCTCCTCCCTGTGCCCGTGTGTTCTCATTGTTCAACTCCCACTTATGAGTGAAAACATGCGGTGTTGGTTTTCTGTTCCTGCGTTAGTTTGCTGAGAATGATGGCTTCCAGCTTCATCCATCCTTGCAAAGGACATGATCTCATTCTTTTTTATAGTTGCATACTATTCCATGGTGTATGTATTGGAAAGTACAAATTTTATTTCATGCATGAAATATTTTCATAAAATTGAGTATCTCTCCTTTTTAAGTTATTTTTTTATTCTGAAACTAAAGGATCAGTAAGAAAATGAAAGGCTTCATTCATGATGTGATTTAAGTTATCTAAATTGTACCCTCTGCGGATGTCTTAGTTTTATTTAAATCCATTTACTAGTTACTGGGTAATTATTTGCCCATGAGTATTACATGTTATTACTTTTTCCAAAGAATCAAACTTCAGCCGATTAGGAAGATACAAACAATAGCTGTGTTTTTCCTTTTGTTGTACTATAATTAAATAAATACATTTATTTTAATGAATAATTAATAACATCTATATAGAACATTATAAAAAAGTGCTTTCTGCATTTCTTTTTTGACCACTATTTTATAATATAAATTATGTCTTGGTGACTATTGAAATTATGAGATATTGAGCAGGAGGTGTGAAGGAGTGATCTATGCTGGTGTCAGATATGCTGGGTATGTCACTAGTTCCCTGTTAATTAAGTTTTTACTGAATATGACAGACAAAATATTGTCCGTTCGTGAAACTTTTCCAGATTCCTCCTGTGTCCGTAGGAATACTCCCTTTCCCAGGCCCTGTACATCTCCAGGGGCTGCGTGGCTAGTTGCAGTTATAAAGCTTGGGAAGAAGCAAGGCCGTCACTTCCAAACTTGTTCCCTTCATCCTCTTTTTGTCTGCAGCTGGATAAATACAGAGGACTCACAAGAGGACACTACAATGGCCTTGGGAATCAGTGAAGATGATGCACAGCTGATCTCCTGCCAGCCTAAGACATCCTTGGAGCCTAAGTGAGAAACATATCTTCACTGGGTAAAGCCACTGAAATTTAAAGGTTGATGTGTTACTGAAGTTTAGCTTACCAGACCTGACCCATATATCTACCTCTAAATAAACAAGATGCTTGGGGAGTGAGGGAGCAAGAGCAGTAAGTGTGGACTTTAAGAAAAGTTTCAGATTAAGTGGGATTTGCTATGAGCTTGGGGGAAGGCATGGCAGTCAACTGACTCTTGAACATTCTTAATACATGCCTCACACTTTCATACCATAAAGCATGACTCAGACTTTTCCTGAATCCTGACATGCCTTTTCCTATATTTAAATATGAATGCCCAATTAAATAACACCCTTTTAGAAAGCCTTTCCTTAACTTTCAGTAATATTCATACCTTTTAGTCTAGACTCCTGTGTCACCTTCATCATTACGAAACTTATTTTATGTGTTTTTAATGGTTGCTTGTTTGCACTATTGTCTCCCTATCTCGCTTTGATTTCCTTAAGGTTAAAGATCATATCCTTTGTATTTTTCTATGTCCCACTCCACTTAAGAAAACACTTGTACATGGCCATTTCATCATTTATTTACAAACACAAATGTGTATTACCTATGAGTCACAGCCCGTAATGGGTCTGGGGATCAATACATGTGTGTATAATTGAATTAAAATTTGTTAGGGAGATACAGAAAGGCATTGTGAGCTGAAGAAAGCATTTTGAGTAAAGGAGGACATTGCAGAAGGAAGGACAAGGGCGTGCTTTTCCAGGAAGTTCAAGTCCACTTAGAGTCGTAGTGAAAAGTCAGTATAGGCGTTGGTGGGAAGTCTTGAATGCCAAGCTAAGTGGAAAAGACTTGAGTTCTTGAAGAGAAATCAACAAAGTTCAATAGTCTAAATTTTGGCCACAGAAAACCTATAGCAATCAAATACATAAAGCAAGTAATTTGGTTCTACTTTATTGTAGAGTACGTGAAAAATGTATGGTGTCTAATCTGAAATCATTGCTACAGTCAGCTGCTAATTCATGAGGTTTTTTTTTTTTTTTTTTGGTTTTTGTTTTTCCTGTGACTTCTAGCTTTCCAGATTGGGCAAAATGATCTCTGCAGACATTAACAAACACTGAAATAAAAAACACATTAATTTTCCGTCCATTGGGGTGATGGGTGCCCCATAGGTGGACTATAAGGAATTCCCTGGCTTGGTGCCTGATTGCTTTGCATAGCTGGAGATTCCACTTAACACCCTGCATGACCCTCTGCTGGTATGCTTGGCTGCCTTAATCTTGGTATATTTCATGTTGAATGGTCATGGCAGACCAAGTTGTTCCATAGGAAACATAACACCTGCATTGTAGAAAGCTATGTCATTTTTGCTGGTACTGACTGACTTCATATTCAAACCTAGCTATTGTTTTTGCTAACAGACAACTGTGATGTTAATTGAACATGCTACTATCGTGACGATTTCGAAACAATTGTCAAGGGAAAATATTTTGAAGAAAAAATGTTTCTTAAGGTAATGTAAGTAGTTTCAAAGTATAAATTATATGGCATATAATTTTTAGCCAAATATATAACTGATAGCATGCATCTATACAAAATTAAAATATTTAAGAAGAACATTTATTTATGTCCATTGGAATTTCATTGAGAAAATAGATTAGGATGCTTTAAAATAATGATTTCTCTATCCATAACACAAAGAAAATATAAAATTTCACGTGGTGACATTCATAAAATCTGGTTCTTCAATCCTCACCAAACTTGTTTCCTTGAGGTAAAATGAAGCTTCTGCTTGTGATGTTCTGCCTAACTTACAGGTAAGTTCCGGGATTGAATAATTTTATAGAAATATAAAACACATGTATTAAGAGTTTGTTTCCACTAGAAAGTACTATGCAAACGGGCAGGCAAGTGAACACGTCGTGTCATACCAGTGTTTAAATCTCTGATATCAGGACCTACATACTCAATTCAAGATGTTCAGTTCTGTCACCAGTATTATTATTAAATTGAATTTAGTTAAGTATGTTCTTTTTTCTAAAGAGTTCAAAGCATTTACTATTGTATTTATTAACATAATACTCTTTTGAAATAAACCAAGAGATTTACTGTATATCAGAGCTGGTAAAATTTAACCCAACCAAGTTAATATGGCTTCCCCACATCAAGAATTATAGGACAAATAACATTATACTCCTTTTCTTCACTAAAGTACACCAAGAGGAAGACTGTAAGTTTTTTAGTATACTTTGCATGTGGAATTTGTGTTTTGTCACATGCTATATGTGTTTCTTATCTTCGTATGTGTCAAGACCTTCTATCTTAAAACACACCATTCAGCTACACTCTGTTGAAACACAATGGATTATTACCTGTATAAATTCCAAAATCAGCTCTCTGTCCACCTTTCTGTATTATTCTTTAAGCAACAGCAACATTCAGCCTACTTACCCCTACAAGCTTGAAAGCCAAATGGTTCCTTTTACTGAGCACTTTAGGACACCCTTTAAAGATGCGTTATACTGTATAGACATAAGCCTGTGGCTTCTTGGAGGCTCTTCCACAAAAGGCAGTTGTTTGGTTTTGAGGGGACACAGGATACAGGGGCTGAGTGGACATCACTCCGTGTCTTATATCATTAACCCAAATTCCTCCCACAGAAGCATAAAAGACCTTCACATCCTGGCCTTTCAGGTAGTGGGGGGACCAAAACATTTGATTTAATTCAGCTTGTCTATCTATCTATCTATCTTCTATAAAATTTTAGGATGAAAGTGAAATGATTGGATATGTTATTCTGTGGATTCAGCATCCTCCAGGAAAAACTTCATCAGCTTGTCCTTTTTGCTAAATATCAATAGTAAAGCTTACATTTACTGCAGTCAAAGTATGCAGTCATAAATAAGCAGAAGGTGGGTAATACCCACAGGCTGGCTACGCGTACCTACATTTTAAAACCAGGAATGCTGTACTTACCAAGGCAGTCCTGCTTCTTTGGTAAAGATGAGACACCCAAATGTCAGTAAGGTCTTGACACTAGAATTCCTTAACTCCAAATCTCAGTCCCACAGTGATCCCAACTGTATTGTTCTTTTTTATTAATCTTGACCCGAGTTCTGCCTTTCACATTAGCTCACTTATACTTCCATTTCTCTTCTTCAAGTAGCTGGCCCCTTGCCATACCTCTCCAAATTAGCTCTCGACTTGGTTTTAGTATTCTCTGCTTGGTTACTCAGCTTCATTCCTGACCAGTCACATTTGATCTGTTTCTCTTGGCACCAGTTACAGCGAGAAAAAAATAAAATAAAATAGAGAGACATTTCTCCATTAAGAAAATGAGATATACAAAGAAGAGTTTAGCAATTTGTGTAAAGGAAGTTTATGTTATTCCTAAGATTAGTTGTGCTGAGCATTGATATAAAACATTTCTAAAATTTTGCTCAAGGTGTCAAATATTTCTATCTTGGGAGGAACTAAAAACCGAATTTAAGTTTTTCTGATTCCAGAGCCTTACCTATTTATCGGTAACATGCATAACTATATATATATATATATTTTATATAAATTATTTTATTTTAAAAATATTTATTGAGCACCTTATCTATGCAAGGTAATTTGGACAAAACTTAAATGCAATGATCTCACCCTTGGATTGGATTTCTTTTTGTGTAGAGGATATCATGCCACATGGAAGACCTTAAAATGTAAAGAGCAGATAACTTTTTATTACAGAGCACATACAAACTTATCAAGGATATAGAATTAATGACTGAGTCACGAGGGGTACTCCATCAATGATCAGAGTCATGGGTATCCAAGATGAGCAAAAAGGATAGAACCTCCAACCTGGAGAAGCCCACGCCTGAGGGCAGGCATGCCATCTGCATGCAGCACACTGTCATGAGAGCACCAGCTGAATGGAGTGACAGACAGACAGTGCATGGAGCAGTCTCTCAAAATTGCTTCTGTGAAAATTAAATATATCTAAAACTTCCTTACATGTGGGGTGTGGGTGGCAAGCCAATGGATTGCTCATGGGGGAAACGTTCTCAATTTAAAACATGACAGCACAGCAAATTCATCTAAGTTCTTTATGCTAAAGACATCATGGATGTGAATGGTCCACAATGAAATCCTAAGAAAGAGGTTCCACAGACAGTTGAAAATGAACCATATCGAAATCCAGGAGCAGGACGGTCATCACGTAACTTGTATTTCTCAAGGTGAACCAGCCTGTGGGGTAAACATGGCATCAAAGAGTGGTAACTGCTCTCTTGTCTCTATTCTGCTGGAATTCTAGGTTCTTGCAAAACCTTTTCAAGTGATTTGGGAACATCTTCAGGGCATGTGACTGTAGAAGGTCCCTTCAGTACTCTTTAAGTTACCCCTTTCGTCTTCTGCTTTGCATTTATCATTTTTCATCTTCATCTCTGAATCACCATTGTAATGTCTGCTTTTGATTCCGAAGTCAGAATCAGAAGCTAGGCCACTAACATCTGCCAATTGTGCCTTCACCACGGTCCAACCAAAGAGGCACAATTGCCAATGCCCAGGCTAATGATGGCTGCTGCTGTCCATACAGAGTTGCTGATGCCAACTGAGAGCTGTTAAGAGTCTTCTCTTGTTTGATGTCCAGATTTCTCCTCCCGATGCCAGAATGGTTGCTGCCCGAATCACAGGCATTGTCTCCTATTATTACAAACATATCTATCACTAATGCAGCCAATGTTGCAATGTCCGAAGGATATTGTCAGAAGTCACCTCTTTCAGTTTTTACTCTGTTTTTGTCCCTCTGTGGTAGGTCGAGTGACATTCCCCAAGGTTTTCAGGTCCTGATCCCTTGAGCCCATAAAGTTTACCATCTGTGAAAAAATGGTCTTTGCAAATATGATGAAGTTAAGATCTTGATAGGAAGATGATCTTGGATGATGCAAGTGGGCATGAATGCTATTCTCTAGTGTCCTTAGAAGAGAGAGACAGAGGGGCACTTGACACACAGAAGAGGCAACGTGAAGAGGAGGCAGAGCCTGCCAGCAGCCACCAAGAGCTGGAAGAAGCAAGGAACAGATTCTCCCCAAGAACCTCTGGAAAGAGTGTCATCCTATCGATACTTTCATTTCAGCCCAGAGATACTGATTTTCAAATTCCAGTCTCCAAACTGAGAAAAGGTAATTTTCTGGTCATTGTTTTAAGCCACAAAGCGTGTACAAATTTGTTACAGCAGTTACAGAAAAGTATTATTATAAACTCCATGCACAGTCACCTAAGCATGGATTCCCAGGGGCAGAACTGGGAAGAAGACATATTTGATTACAGACGGAATTTTTGATGAACCCAGGTGGCAGGCTATAAAAGAGAAGACATTTTCTGCTTCTGTTGTGAACAGAAAGCTATTCTGGGATTAAATCTAAGTCTAATTACAACAACAAGGTGCAAACTTGGAAACTTTTCAGAGCGTCACCAAATATTATGATAGGCATCAAGCTTGAGTACATACAATCTTACTTTTACTATCTCAAAAGTAACCTCTAGTAATTCAGATGTAAATTATGAGAAAAGTAAACAAGCAGCACATATGCATACATGTTGTTTGCAACGGACATGAAAATTGTGATTATCGCTATAGGCCATGGAAATTGTGATTATCACTGTTGGCCTGGTAATGTTTATTTTAAACATAGAAGTGATATACTGTTTGTCAAAAAAATTCTTCTAGGAAACAAACCCCCGAAACAGTCTCAATTTTACATGGGGAGAGTATCATTGCCATCAATGAATATTGCAATTCACCGCGGTGCTGGGCACTGCAGTCAGGACACAGAGGACAAGGCCTTTGTCTTCAAGGACTTTGTCTAAATGAATACAATTTAGAGATATATAAAGTATTTTAAAAGGGCAAAAATTTAATAAAAGAAAGAACAAAATGAGATGAGTTATTCTCCTGCAAGAATAATGATCCCCTGCTAAATGAAGGCCTGCCAATGCTTGGACTCAGAGCTGGCTTAGAAATGAGCATTGCCTGGCTGAAGCGTAGAGGAGGATCAGTGGTCTTATCCTCACAGTGTGTCTGCTCTGAAGGAATTCTTCTGTAAGAGCAGTCTGGACAGATTTCACCCTTAATTGACAGTGGCCATGAGACATAGTTATTTTGAGAATCCCTTCCAGAATGTCTGGATAGTAAGTGGAAGGCTTTCTGGGTGTGGTGCCAAACTCTGGATAAAGACGATGTGTTATCTAGACCCAGAGTTCTGTCCCACATTACCTAGTACAGAGGCTGAACTCTGAAGAGACAGGTTTTCACCCTGGGGTCCTCAGAGAGGGACACAAATGGACTCAAACCTGATTCTACAGGCTGAATTATGTTTTATGAGGCTAGCGAGGGTCTCCAAGTGTGTAGGGGTAATTCTGTTCTAATGCTCATAATGTTGTTCTAACGCTAATGCCTGTCTGTTTAGGAGTCAGATACGATGATCCATTCAGGAGAAACTCTTGGAGGTTCCTATGCTAAAATAAAAATAATGTGGAGCTATAGATTTTCACAAAAAATCAGGAAACGGAGTGGCTGGAGGAAAATTATTGCAACAAAATACTGACTGCATTTTTTATGCTGAGTAAATGACAAAAATGAAATGATGCTGTAGGGTCCATGACACTCAGAAGGGAAGGATTAACCTTCAGGAAATTGCATTAAGTTGCACGAGAAACAGTGGCAGAAAGGTATCAGGGAGAGACTGTGAGGAATTATGAGACTGGAAATTACTAGAATCTGATTGTTGTTCATATATTCTGAATGCTATGTCATAGAAACAGCGGTGTACAATGGAGTTGATCACCATTTAACAGGACTTTATTTGAATTCATGCTTGCAAATGGGAAATGACTGCCTAGGAGATCCTACGGAGAAACTAACTGGAGTCTCTGCATTGGTCCTTGACTTAAGAGAAAGTTAGCAGCATCTGGGTTCTTTGAGCCCTGGCTAATCTTGCCAGAGAGGTGACTTATCCATACTGGTAAGACTGTCAGGGAAATGGGTGAAAAGAGCCATATACAAAATGAAATTGCTTATTTTCTGTGATCAGTTTATTCTATGCTGACCATAGTAAAGGAAATCATCTCTGGGGAACTCATGAAGAAACTCACAATTTCCCCCCTTGTCCCCAGAGAACGCGTTACTTTTCAGCAGTTGAGAATGTAACTCATTTAAAAATGTGAGCTATGTAGGCACCAAACTGTGGTTCTGAGAAACTCAAAAGCGGTGAATGTCTGGTTTAATTTCCTACTAGGCACATAAAAGGCAATCTTCATACAGGAACACAGCATCAAAAAAACCTAACATCTTGCGATGAAAAGCTAGCAAAGCTTCTCTTAAAAATTTTCATTAAGTCCACGCACGAAACCTGTTTAAATGCTTAGAGTGGGGGAGCAGGGAATTTTAGAGAGTTCACAGCATGAGGAGGCTCCAAGTCATTTATTGCAACAGTTGTATCTAAGTAAGTGAAAGAGAAATGTTTGTCATTTTCTCCACTTAAAAGATGTGAGGTTACCCCCACTGTATATCAAAGCCACTGCATATTAAATATGTACAGAACTCTCATTGATCATGAAAAATATGGACACCTGAGAGACACTGTTCAAGTTCCCCTTTGGTCAACTTGGAGAAGATTTTAGATAAACATAAGAATTCATGATTATTTCCAGTTACTTCCTGCTTAATGAGTAAGATAAAAAGACAAAACCAAAAGCTGTTTTTATGTTTGAGAATGAATAAGCGTGATCTTCCTGGAGTACAGACTAAATTGCTCATGTTTGAAATCTCAGTTTCCTCTTTCTAATTCAGTCTTGCTTAAATCATTTAAAAAATATCTTAGCTCATCCCTTGATCATTCATTATTATACTAAATATTTCCTGAACATCTACCATATACCAGATGCTAATCAGATGCTGTCTTTGGCACAAGGGATATTAAGGTGAATACAATGAAGAAACTGCCTTCAAGGGAGACACTCTCTCACCCCTAGGAGAGACGAAGTGATTATGATTCTGGGTGGCAGATACTAGCGATGGAGGTGGGAACAGTTGAGACAGTGCTCATCTGTGCCAGATGTGCAAGGGAGAAAGTGGCTTCATAAAGGAGAAACGTTTTCAGATAAATCCTGAGCATCGTTAGGACACAGCAAAGGCCATTTCGGGCAGCAGGAATCACACACATAAGGAAGACGAGCATATTTGTGCCTTCGTGATTGTGAGATCTGTTTGGAACGACAGTATGCGTGAAAGAATGACAGTGGGGATTACAGATCACCAGGCAGAGTCAGATGAAGGACTTTGTATGAAGTGCTAAGAAATGGTTACTCTATTGGACTGACAGATTGTTAGAAGGCTATTGAGATAAATAAGGTTTGAGATGATGAGAATCTGGAATTTAGGATTTGCAATGAAGGACTTGACAGTGATTGAATCTTTCTGGTCCTCATGTCTTCAGTTGGAAAACTGATACAGCGATGTTTTCCTTTCATGAAAGATTAAATGAGTTAATGTTTGTGGCATGCTAAAAGTCATTCACACTACCTCATAATCACCCCCCTTTTCTTTTGTCTTTTCACTTCCATTCGTCTGCAGCTCAAGCCACATTCTTCTCTAAAAGCTTGACTTGATTTTGTTTTTCTAATTTCTAGTTCTGTGGCACAAAAGTGGTGGACATTTGGCAAGCAAATAAATAGTCGATGATTGGTTGACTCTTGCTTGCCCTGTACCTGAGTTGAAAACCATATTCAGTAAGGTGATTTAAGAATGTATGCGAATAGCATTGTAGAAACTTGAAAAAAGGGCAAGTAACACATGTTGATATCCAGAGACACACAAATAAAGGCAAGTGAAACTTAAGTCATTTGAGAATCCAACATTAGGTATTGGTGGGAATTTTTAAAAAGAAATCTCAGAAAATATCATTGCTTTTCATGGAGAGTATTGCTATGTAAGCTCATATTGGGCTTGCTTGATATCTGATACCTGAAATTTCCTGCCTTCCGTACATTTTCTACTATTTTCCTTTCCTCAAAAGAAAAGCCAGAATCAAGGTTGACCTCAGAAGCCAGTCAGTCCTTACCTGAATTGGGGACCAGCTACACGGCCACTGATGCTGCAACATTCTATGCTATGGGTAAATTATGGAATTTATTCTTAACAGTAAACATTCATTTCAGTCAATTTAATGCAATTTCCATTCAATTTTTCTAAAATACAATATGTATATTTTTAAATGATATAAATCCTAAATTTAATTACTTTATGTATATCTTTACTTAATTAAAATATTATTTTTTAAATAGAAACAGACGAGTGCTCTAAAAGTCTGTGTTGCTTTTGGAACAAGTTTTTGGAGTGTTTTTGGAAGTAAAAGTAGCAGTTTGGCAAAAATAAAAACAGCCTCTAAACTCTTTGAACGTTTGCCTCCACATTTTAAAAAGAATATGAGGCACAGCAAAGAACATTCTCCAAAAAAAAAAGGGTGGGGGATGTGCTGGCCTGTTTCCCGTTATCATTATTGGGCTGTAAAGGCTAGCATTTTGCCTAATACTTCATTTATGTTTCCTTATTTACGACTCACAAATTGTTTACTTCTTATAGTTCTTCCCATTTTGTTAACTTTTTTAAAGTTCATAGCTTCGTCTGATCACACTAACATTTACGGCAAATAACAACATTCTTTTTATACTCATTAGGTGAGGAACACAGATTTTCAAGTCCTGGGCTTAACAGAAGCTATTCTCACAGTGAACTGCCATGCCCCCCTGCCTCAGTGGAGGGTTTGCAATTATCATCTTCCAGTGTTTGAGATGCAAGTTGTCTGTGTAGCCGAGTCCCAAGAGCCGTACCAATCCTATTTCTACTGCCTAGCTTCTTTTCCTGGTAATCTAAGCTCTGGGACTCAAGCAAAGCAAGAGACTAGGGGAAGGCCTTCTCACAAATTCAACAAGGAAGACTTTTCTCACTTGGGGGAGGTGCTAAGCGGGAGACCATCAGGCTCCAACTGTACATAGTTTCATGGACAATTATTTAAAGAAAAAAGAAAGGAAGGAAAAGAAGACAGGAAGTGACCTTTCCAGACCTTGATGAGGCATGCAGCCCCTTCTGAGTTCAGGGATGTGTCTGCCTTTCCCCTCCTTTTCCAACTGTAAA
Source organism: Ateles fusciceps (assembly GCA_036589455.1). NCBI lineage: Eukaryota > Metazoa > Chordata > Mammalia > Primates > Atelidae > Ateles > Ateles fusciceps. Next base: position 8,175,036 of record JAZHEH010002657.1, on the reverse strand, counting down.
AGAGAATGTAGAACATAACATCCAATTCATACATGTTCCCGTTCACGGGGGGAAAGGAAGACATTCAACTAGTAAAGGAATTATAGTCTCAGAACTAGAAGAATTAGAAAGCTATTTTTCTTTAACTTCCTCCTCCATGGTAACTTCCAAAATGGTGTCTTTTTTTTTTTCCAGCAATAGCTCAACAGTTGTATTGGGTGGAAACAGAGCCATAGGTGAGACACATATGTCAAGAAGTCTCGACTTGTATGCAAATCTAAGTACAAAACAAGGGAGTCGTGGTCACCTTTAAGGATTTTAATGCTGCCCAGTCTACACAGACAAGTTGAGATTTCCATTTAGTGACACTTTCATTTACAGAAGGCTCCGTAACACTGACCCATTTTGTTTTTCTGCAGATGATTCTCACACTGGTTAGACTATTAACAGCAAACATTTACGTGGAATTTACTGTTCTAAGCACATTATTTTCTTAGCTCATTTACCCTTAGAAGCTATAGGGTAAATTTCTTTTATTAACCATTTTAAAAACGAGAAAACTAATACACAAAGAAATTAAATAACATCACATTAAGTGACCGGGCCATGTTTGGAGCCATGTTTGAACTTATCAACTACTACTCTGTAGTATTTTGCTTGCTCAGTGCCTGCTTAAAAAAGCTGGAAGTCACTGAGCCCTTCATTTATATCCAACACAATAAACAAGTGTGCTGTTCTTCTAAGAATATGCTATTGGGCTATTGCCCACTGTTTTGTTGAATATATCTTAGCCATTTTCCAGACAATGATGGTTGAGTTTTTTTCACCCACTGATCTATTTATGTCTTCTCGGATACCCTTGTGATCAAATTTAGAATCCATCCATCCATCCAGATTATGAGACAAACTCTACTCTTGTAAAAATTTGGTACATGGTTTTGGATTAAATAAGATGAGAAGAAATAAGAGAGATGAAACAATTACACTAGATTTAGTAATAAACACTAACATAATTTCATTTGCAGGGCAAAATTAACTTTTTTTAAAAGTTTAAACATTTTTTCTGTAAGGTTTAGCTGTGTTTAAGATAGTTGAAGTCATTTGTTAAACTGAAAGAACAAAGCTGGAAAGGGTAAACATTGTTGAACAGTTATTTAGAAGTTACTAACTTTTATATTAGTGAACACACAAAGCAACATGCATATTTTTGTGATACTTTTATTGAATTTCATCTCCAATCTGTCTGGATACCTAATATACTTGATGTATTTAGAATCTAAAAAATAAAAATAAATAATTGAAGCACACATTTGTTTTACTATTTCCCACTTTGCTTCCGGAAGGCATCCCCCACTTCCAGTTGTGATAACTGGAGCACATTGATGTGGGGCGAATATGAAATGAAGAGCAGCAGGCTGACAGCAGCAGAGATCTAGACCAGAAAGCTAATCTCTGTGTAACTTTCATGATACTGCTTTAAACATTCATTGTTTTCATTTAGCATTTTTTTTCAGTTTCTTTCTCTACAGAGGCCAAAGTTATTTGAAAGTGTTTCTCCCATGTACTCCAAACTCTAAGCCTATATAGGTGAATGTACAGTATTTAAAGAGATGCAATGGAAAAAAAGCAGTTCACTGGGACAAAACAGGTGCACTTGCTATAAGAAGATCGGAGAGAGAGGAATTCTTTAGGTAGAGGGGGAATAGAAGAGAGGGTCGAGAAATGAAGGCCCAGGTATGGCTTTTGACTGGTGGCCAGGGAAGGCAGTGAGTAATCAAAGCAGATAGGACCTCACTGAAATGTAACGTCTCTGGTATGGCACAACAATAGAAAGAAGCAGGGAGTTCCATAGGACCTGTAAGGCAAGGGATAGTGGATGCTTTGTCGTGAACAGTGGATGATTGTTGTGAACAGACAACTAGTGACCTCTGTAATAGACTGAATGCCTGTGTCTCCCCAAAATTCATATGTTAAACTCTAACCCCACAATGTGATGGTATTAGGAGGTCACTAGATCATGACAGTAGAGCCCTCATGAATGGCATTAGTGCCCTCTAAAGAAGAAATGTCAGAGCTTGCTGTCTCTTCCCCCTCTCCACTCTGTGAGAACACAGTGAGAAGAGGCTGTCTACTCACAAGACAGTGAATCTGCCAGCATCATAATATTGGACTTCTTAGCCTTTAAAACTGTGATAAATAAATTTCTGTTGTCTATGTCATACAGTTTAGATAATGTGTTCTAGCAGCCCGAAGTGACTTAGGCAGCCCTCCCTTGTCAGTGGCCCAAAACACACAGACAGACATATGCTTTGGCATTTCGTAAGACTCTGAAATCAAAACATTATTGTATTAAGCTCAAACTTAAATTGATACCATAGAAAACTCAGAATGAAATATGCTTGCACATCTGTGATTTTGGACTGAGATTCGCAGCCTTCACAGGATATTTTAATATTCCAGGTCTTTAAAGGTGATGAATGAGAGCAATTTAGCTATCATTTATCAGCATTTAGGTTATCTGGAGCAAGGCTTTAATTTTAGAGTAGTTACATAACCTACCATTGAATTCTGATCTATCTAAAATGTCTTAGGTATTTGAGTATTAAAGCAATATGTAATTTAGCAGTTAAGAGTATGCCAATCTAATTCTACAATGTACTTAAATACAAATGTCAATAAATCTGAAATAATTTCGTCCATTTCCATTAATATGGGTCAGTTGTAGATTATTTGCTTTGATGCGTTAAGTTTTATTGAGAATACACTTTTTCCTTTTCTCAGAAGGGCATCTTTTAAATAACAAGAATCTGGAAAACAAGCTGGTAGAGTTAGAGTAATTCTTTTTCTTTGTGTTTGCTGTAGTCTCTTTGAAATTGCATTGTTTTTAACTGCAAATATCAAAATAAAAGAAAAATAAAACAACAGTTTCATTGAATGATTACATATTCAATCTTAAAAATCCCAGCACTTCAGGGACTCAAGAAAAGGGCAAGGAGGTCTAAATCTTCAGTAGAATGGAAGAAACCATTGCTAGAAGCCAAGCAGAGACTCTGGTGTCCCAGGCTGTCTTAGCAGATTCTGCAAGTGTTTCCTGAACACTTCTTAGGTGTCACACTCAATGCTAGATCCTGGGGGATGCAAATATTAAAAGACAAGGTGTCGGCCGGGCACAGTGGCTCAAGCCTGTCATCCCAGCACTTTGGGAGGCCGAGGCAGGCAAATCACGAGGTCAAGAGATCAAGACCATGGTGAAGCCCCATCTCTACTAAAAAAAATACAAAAATTAGCTGGGCGTGGTGGCGCGCACCTGTGGTCCCAGCTACTCGGGCGGCTGTGTCAGGAGAATTGCTTGAACCCAGGAATTGGAGGTTGCAGTGAGCCAAGATCGTGCCACTGCACTCCAGCCTGGCACCTGGCAACAGAGCGAGACTCATCTCAAAAAAAAAAAAAAAGGACAAGGTGTCAAGGAGAAGTCCTGAAAAAATACTTGGTGTATTATGACTGATAAATATACAGTGTAAATTTATTTAGCAATACTGTATATTTGAGTATAGTTACATAGATAAAACATATTTAAGAAGAGTGAGACTATTAAGTGATGGTATCAATAGCAATGCACACGTTCAATGTGAAATGAGAAAAGTAACTGGAAAACTTAAGGTAGATTACAAATTTCCCAGAAGTGACCTTAAAAGGAATAAGTATTTTGCAGGTGAATATTCAAAGAAAGAGAAAGAAGACTGAGACATTAATCATGGTGAGTATTGGGAACCACTGGGAGCTTAGTCACGTGGAATGAAAGAGAAGCAGGCCTGGAGGAACCCCCGGACATCCCTTATTACTGCCGCCCAGCTGTGTTTGCTGAGCCTCAGCAGATGTACAGGCTTCTTTCATGGAAATTGGTGAGTACTAATGAAGTAACATCATCATCACCAAGTAACAATACTCAAACTCTGTCAAAGCTACCAAGAAAAGAGGAAGACATGGTGGTAATAAAGATCTTGGGAAAATGTACGGAGAAGGCAGATAAAAAGTGTAAACATTTGGGGTTGCGCTGTGCCTTACCTCTACTGAACACGACAGAATATTCTTCATAGGCAATGACACTAGAGCTCTAAAGCTGTTGACGGAGACCCAGACCACCTCTGCTCTGCTTCTAAAAGGAGGGGAAAGAAGGTGCTTCTAAATTCCTCACTCTTCCTTCACTTTTCTGTTGGTTTACGTCTGACTAATGTAATATAAGCCATCAAAATGTGAAAGAAACAAACCTTAGTCCTCACACCATCATGTGGTTGCATTTAGAGGAAATGGCAATATCCCAGCCACTAAAAGGTAGACTCTGTCCCTACATTGGCCTTCAGGGAAGAAGCACTTAACAGCAGGCTGAAAATAGCAAAAACACTGCCGTCTGAAAATCCCCTGTGTAATAAACTACAACACAAACACAGAAGCTTCTCCTTTGTCTTCAAAGGTGTCTCAATGTCCTTAAAACTAAAGTAAAATTAGTGCAGTATCTATACTCTGATAGTTTTTGCCTCGAACAGCTATGAGTTAATTAGACTGTCTGATCACCCTTAGAAAGGTAAGGCTCTGGTACTTATGAGTCATGGAAAAAGTGAATATTCTCTATATGTGCATTATAAAAATAGTAACTTTAAAATTAAGTCTATTTGTTCACAAGTTATACCCTGCTTGTATGTGTGTGTGTATATATATGTATATATCTATCTATCTATCTTAGTTTCCACTTCAACTTGATTTTATCAATTAAACTTGTGATCTGATCAGCACTTAGCACAAATTTTGGGAAAATAAAGTACAACTTACAACTGCTCTTGCTAACGCTCTACAGCTCTTCACACACACACAAAGATACTTAGCTCATTACTATTTAAAGGAAATTCCTCTATGCAAGAATTTCCAATTAGGTTATAGGCCACATTTTAGGTGCCGGAGGAGATGCATGATTACATCTTCTTCCAAAACAGTGTGAAAATTCTCATAATTCCTTCTTTTTAAAATCCTGGCAGTTGGATAGGAAACAGCTATGAATTAGGAAAGCAAACTAATGCTCTTTAAAATCAAGAATTTGATCCTTAAGAGTAAATTGATCAAAGTTAGGTGAGTGATTTAACTTATAAAACACATGTCTAAAACAGCTTCTTGTCCCTCTTTAAAAAATGCTTTTTGCTTTAATATTTTCCTACATAGAGAGGGCATCTTTGCATAAGTATTACAGAGACTGTTTACAAAGGTACAAATACATTTTTTCTAAATCATTGTGATTTATATTTTAAAAGTCTAATTTATAAAATTTAGAGTACTATTCATATGGACTAAACAAAATATTACTGTATTTGGACAAAATACCTGTGAACTGCATGCTACAATACTACCTATTATATATTTTATTTTATTTTTTGAGGGTGAGACTCACTTTTCAGGGCTTTTAAATTGATATACAATAGTTGTATATATTTTGAAGATACATATGATGTCTGTATACACTATGTAACAGTCAAATCAAGATAATTGGACTATGCATCACTTCAAACATTTTTCTTCTCTTTGTGCTAAGAACATTTCCATTCTTCTCTTTGAGGTGTTTTGAAATATACAATAAATTATTGTAAACTGTAATTTCCCTACCTACCAGCAAATTCTGGGACTTATTCCTTCTATCGTCCTGTATTTTTGTACCCCTTAATCAACTTCTCTTCGTCTCCCCCTTCTTCATTCCTTTCCCCAGCCCCTGGTAACCACCATTTGTCTCTCTGTCTTCATAAGTGAGCTGGTTTGGCTGTGTCCCCACCAAAATCTCATGTGGAATTATAATTCCCATAATTCCCTCATGTTGTGGGGGGGGGCCTCAGTGGGAGATAAATGAATCATGGAGGTGGTTCCCCCATACTGTTCTCGTGATAGTGAATAAGTCTCACGAGAGCTGATGGATTTATAAGGGGAATCCCCTTCTGCTTGGCTGTCACTCTTCTCTTGTCTGCTGCCATGTAAGATGGGTCTTTCACCATCCGCCAGATTATGAGGTCTCCTCAGTCACGTGGAATTGTGAATCTATGAAACCTCTTTCTTATGTAAATTGCCCAGTCTTGGGTATGTCTTTATCAGCAGTGTGAAAACGGACTAATACAATGAGATCCACCTTTTTAGCTCCCCACATAAGAGTGAGAACATGTGATATTCATCTTTCTGTGCCTGACTTGTTTCAATTAACACAATGACCTACAGTTTCATCCATGTTGCTACAAATGACAAGAATTTCATTTTTTTCATGGCTGAATAATATTCCATTGTGTATATGTACACATTTTCTTTATCCATGGATTCACCGATGGACAGTTAGGTTGATTCCGTATCTTGACAATTGTGGACAGTGCTGCAAGGGTGTACATATATCTCTTCAAAATACAAATTTCCTTTCTGCTGGATTTATACACAACAGTGGGATTGATGAATCATGTTAGTTCTATTGTTTGGTTTTTGAGGAACCTCCATACTGCTTTTCCTAATGGCTACACTATTTTACACTTCCACCAACTGTGTAAAAGTGTTCCCCTTTTTTGGCATCCTCGCCAGCATGTATTTCTTGTCTTTTTGATAGTAGTCATTCTAACTGGAGTGAAGTGGTATCTATTGTGATTGTGATTTGCATTCCTTAACTCAGTGATATTGATTTTGGATTGATGTAATCCAATTTGTGTATTTTTGCAATTGTTGCCTGAACTGTTGATGTCTTATCCCAGAAGATTTTTTGCCAAAACCAGTGTCTTATAATATTTCCCCAATGTTTTCTTCTAGAAGTGTCATAGTTTCAGGTCTTCCATTTAAGCCTTTCGTCCATTTTTAGTCCATTTTTTATATATGGTGAAAGATGGGGATCTAGTTTCATTCTTCTGCAAATGAATATCCAGTTTTCCCAGCACCATTTATTACAGACTGTCCTGTCCCCACTATGTATCCTCACAGCCTTTGGCAAAAATGAAAGCACATGGATTTATTTCTGGGCTCTCTATGCTACTCCATTGGTCTATAATTTCATTAGCCTGAAAATAGAGAGTTAGGGAGGATCCTTCTTCTCTTTCTCCATATTTTCTTAATGAGAAAATATAGAAAAAAAATGCAAGGTAAGTACTAGGATGGGGGTGGGAAGTTTCATTTTAAAATAGTAAGGTTGAGCAAAAGTTCATACTAATGGTATTTGAAATAATAACACAAATAATATTTAAAGGCAAAGATGTATATATATATATGTATATATATGGACATATTTAATTTATGTAAAGGAGAATGTGAATACATATGTATGAATTTTTTACAACATGAACATATGGTATATATGTTTGCATATGTATTTATTTACTTGATCTAGAAAACATGACTGTGAAGTTCTCTAGGATAGGCCTCTAGGGGTTCTAAAAGTCACAGTAACCCACATTATACCTTTGGTTTTTAGTGAGGAAGATGATCTGCTGTAGTGAGGAATGCATTATTCTTGTGGAAGTCACGTTACCAGTGCTCATTGACGCAATCATGAGACAAATTAACACCAAGCAAAACATTCTTTCCTTATACTTCATGTAAGTTCTTTGAACTTTCCTCTTCTCTAGTAGCTACACGTTGCAATCGAGTCGGCTTTCGCTAGCCAGTTATTTTCTCTACTTATCCTATCATTTAAAGTTACCGATTTGGATCATTATTTTTCTTTTCCCATGACATTTGACTTAGGAAGTTGACAAAGGTGAGCTGGCACTGAAAAGCAACCTGACCCAGGAAAAGGACGCTCTGCACTTTCCTTATCTAAACATCCTCAATTGAAAACGCCTTCTTTCTTTCCATTATCTTGGCCTCCAATTTAACGCTGATGCGTTTTTTGAGAAATATCATGTATTCCGTCACAAGACATTATTCTTTTTATATAAGTATGTCTTGTCAGCTCTTTTCTTTTCTCTGATGCAGGATTGTGGCTACCCAGTGTGAATAATGACACATAAGCACCCTGTTTATTCAAAAGGTTTCCTGTGGTTAAGTACGTGTATTATACTAGAGAGCTAAGAATTTCTTTGTAAAATTGATTTGAGTAGACCCTATGAGAGACCTCAGCCAGCACTCTAGGAATGAGCTGCCATAGATATCTTTGTTTATACTCCCACTTCAGGTCTTTTAAGTGCATTATTAATAGTTTATGTGACTCCTTGATGTTTGGTATTAGTGTTTTCATACAATGAAAGATGATCAAGTGATGCCATTTTTATTGTGTGCTTTAATTGCTAATTGTTAAGAAATGTATATTGTTTCCTTCAAGTTCAATTCCTTTGTGACTTAAAGTTATTGCTGATCATCTTTCAACTAGATCAAATTACTCTCATACTGTTTTATCTTATTCCCTTGTCTTTACACTTTTTTTAAAGGACATACATTGGTGTATATTGATAATCTGCCATTCACCTTTCATTTTACATCATTATCTATGGCATTTATACTTTATAATTGTTTTAAAAACAGTGTTTTCAAGATAAAGCAGTATTCAATTTCAGGTAATTTAGTCTTAGAATACTTCTTTTCTTCTTTCTCTTTTCCTTTTTTAGAGACAGGTTCTCGGGGTGGGAGAACAGTGGTGCTATCATAACTCACTGAAGCCTGGAACTCCTAAACTCAAGGGATCCTTCCACCTCAGCCTTCCTAATAGCTAGAAATACAGGTTACCATATCTAGCTTTTTTTTTCCTCCTCACAGACCCAAGGTCTCTACAGACATGAGCCACTGCACCCAGCCTAGTCTTAGAATATTTCAAGTCCTGTTGTATGAACTTAATCAAGTCAGGTGAAACATTAGGGGCAGAGATTTAAGTTTTAATTTCAAGGGATCATTAAGGCTGTAAGTTTAACTAAAAAGAAGTATATATTATTCCCTTTGGATAACTTCCTAGAAAGCTTATCAAAATATATATTTGGTGTAGATTTTAAAGACATTTTAACATTGCTCTTTGTTGTTGATAGTGTTAATTTAAAAGACCCCAACCTACTAAATAGCCGCATGTTGATGACAACATCCAGGCATTCATTCTTAATTATATGTTTTTAAGATTCTCTCTCCTAAAAGATCCAGAATATGTGGAATTAAATGATCTTCGTCTAGTCTTTTCATGGCTGGGAACAAGTGGAGGGCAGGTGGAAATGCTTTTGTGTAGATGAAGGAGCTGAACCAGGACATATGGCTGATTTGTAAACCTCTAAATTTTACTAATGGTGTAGAAGCTCTGAAAAAACACTTAGAAGTCTTCCCTTCCCATCGGAGACCATATAACCAATTTCTACAGTATTTTTCATTTCAAAAGGTATTTGATCCATAAAAGTTTAAACTACTACTATTTGCCATTTGGTGACATTTAAAACTAGACTTTAACAGTCTTGAAATGTATTTAAAGTTACTGCTACCATAATAAGAAACCATTATTGGATGAATTCAAACTTGGAGTATTTCTACTTACCAAAATCTTTCCTATTATCTCATTAAGCTAACAATTAATTTGATTTTTGAAGCCCAATCTCTCACTTCACTGCACTTTTACAGTTCTTAAAGTTTGGTTTTGCTTTTGTTTATTTTTAAAGGCAATTGATGCCTAAAGAAACTATTTCAATAAAATAGAATAAAAAATATATAATTCTGGTTTTTTTCAAGAGTTCTTTTTAGATTTCAAAATGTAAAGTTTGGGTGTTTAACTAATTTGGAAACTGAAACAAATATCATTTTCTGTGTTGTTAAAATCTTGAGATACCCTTTTGTTTACCTTTCAGCAACATGATAAATACTCCCTTAAATGTGAGAGATAACATTTAAGAAAATGTCACTGCCTTAACCATGGCACACATTTTAAATAATTTTCGACATTATCTGTATATTGTGGTTCTTTTTTTTCCTGTCTGATACTTCCCCAGACTCTACCCGTGTCATATTTCCAAAGTTGTTAACCTTAGCTATACCTCTGCTTTAAGTATTTTTCCAAGGATTTAAATCTCTTCATCTTTCATTTTGGTTGTGTAAAATGGCAACCATCTCTCTTGTTTCCATAAGTAAGTAGTCAATAATAGTCACTGTGTTTTATTGACTTGCTTCACAATCTCAGGGTCCTCTTGAATGCAAATAATTTGAAAGGCTGAAAAAAGAATAATAGAATATTTTGTGTCAAAATGTTAAGACCAAGAGATCTAAAAACTGCTCAAAGTATTTGTCATTAAATGAACTCCAAGCTTAAATCTAAAGCTGTCTGTAATACTTTGCTATCACAGTGAGACCGATTTGGTGCTCCCTCAGGAATGTGCAAAAGAAGATCCTGTGCCCAGCCAACAAACACCATCCTTCCCTGATGTTTAATAGTCCATGGCGCTCATGTGAGTTATTAGTGTTCCACCTGTACCATTTTTCATGACCAATATGTATAAGTCTAACCTATAAAAAGACCATTACAGCGTTACAACTTTCCTAATAAATGACCCGTTTGCTAGTAGATCAGGTATGTGCATAGAGATGACAGAAGGAACTATATTCTCAGATACACATACAATTTATTAACCTGGCAGCATACATATGACCATGTTGGTGGGCTTAAGCATTTAAACGTAGGTGCTATATTGTAATTTTATTTTTAAGACAGATAAAGTCTAATCTAAACATCATTTTTAGGTATAATATTTGAAAAACCTCTAAAACATGCTCGTAACCATACCTAAATTGTGGTTTTTCCAGTTATTTAAAATGTTTACTGATGCCAACTTTGTTTTGTTTATGGGAGAAAAAGAAAGTATACAGAAAAAATTCATAAAGCAAAACAAAATAAAATAAAAAAGGCATAGCTATAATGGGTATGTTCAATCAAATTATGCATTTTTTTTTTTCTTTTTGCAAACCACAAAACCAAAAGTGTATTTTTCCCTCTCAATATCAGCAAGAATTTGCTACCATGTGACAGCTCCCGGCTATTGCCTGCTATTTTTAATAAATAAAAAAAAATTGTAGACATAGTGTATATGGCTATTGAAAACCATTTTTGCTGGGCTCAATCTGAAAATACAGAAGAAAGAGATTGGGCAGACTGTGAAACCTATGAAGTGCCTATCAGACAGTGATTCTGGTTACTTGCCAAGTATTTAAATTAAATTTGGGTATCTCTGTCTGTGTTCACTTAGAACATAAATATTTTCTTTAGGCCGTGAACTTCTAGTTCTGATAAGTAGAAACAGTCTCCCTGTTTCAAGATAAGATATAATGTATATTCTTTAGCTACTTCATTTTTATTATTGAGTTGTAAAATGTAAAATAGCTCATGGTAATTTCAAAAAATGATGAAGAAATTAATTATTAGTGCAAAGCATAACTACTTAATTATATAATTACAACTACATTTATAAATTTGCTGTTTTCCCTCAACATATAGATGACATTTCAAGTTTTATTCCAAATGATGTTTTTCACCATTCTTATAACAAATTCTCATTAGGATGATAGAAAAAACTAGGAGAGTAAACTTTTTCATGTTAATCTTATTCAACTCAGTCTTAATGCGGGTCAAAAAAAATAATGTGAATCCCTTGGATCCAGTCCAGAAGCTAATTTGAAAGTCTAGAAATGGAAGTTAAGTAGCTAGTTACACAGAGCAGCTATAGGCTACTCCAAGAGAAGTGTGAACAGTGAATGTGTGCACTTAGAAGTAGCTGCTCCAGCCTGGTCTGCGATTGTTGAAAGAGTGGATGAAGTTGGGTTATCCATGCAGAGAAGATGGGAAGGAGAATGGGATTGCATAAACCATGGCAAACTCAAATTACATTTATAAAATAATACAGATTTAATAATAGTGGCCAGAATGGAAAATTGAATATCTTATCTACTTTAAAGGTGAGTTTCCCTCTTTCAGGCAACCCAAATAAGGTCCATTTCAGCCCTTTGCTATAGAACAGAATTGAAGGACCAATTGAAAACTATTGACTCAACTAGAAAACCACTGACTTCAAAAATGATGAAATAATTGGTATTTTAAACATGTATATTTGGCTGTGTGTGGTCATACATGATTTTTCATCCTGCCCCCTCTTCGTGTTATGACTTATTGTTTTTAGGGAAAAAAAAAAGATTTCCATTTAAAAATGTGAAGGATCAGCCAGGTGCAGTGGCTCACACCTGTAATCCCAGCACTTTGGGAGGCCGAGGAGGGTGGATCACGAGGTCAAGGGATCAAGACCATCCTGGTTAACATGGTGAAACCCCATCTCTACTAAAAATACAAAAAATGGCTTGGTGTGGTGGCACATGCCTGTAGTCTCAGCTACTCGGGAGGCTGAGCAGGAGAATCACTTGAACCTGGGAGTTGGAGGTTGCAGTGAGCTGAGATGATGTCACTGCACTCCACCCAGGTGACAGAGCAAGACTCCTCAAAAAAAAAAAAAAAAAAAATGTGGAGGATTGGTGAACCAGTTTCTTAAAACACAAAACATTTAGAGATAATCTTTCTTTAAGAAGCACTTTGCAGTTTTATCTATATCGTGATTTCATTGGTTGCTTAAAAGTTTATGTCTTATTTCTCAAGTGTTCCCAATCAGATCATATCCGTTTATATAGGTGAATTCATCACCACTAACAACAACAAAAATATGTATCAAACATCCACTGTGTACAAAGTACAAGGTTAAGTCTAGAAAGATAAAACAGCTAAATGAGATATGGTCCTAAAAATGAGTTCTAATTTTCAAAAGCATGAACTCATTTTGACCAGCAGTACAAAGAGAGACTGACTTCTACTTAAGTTAGCATGGTGTAGTGACAGCAATAGAAATATTGCCAGTGCAAGGTATTAAAGAGAGAATGACAAACTCCAGGTGACCCTACTCCTAACTAGAAGATAGAGAAACCAAGATGTAACTATTTACTCTAGAATGAGTGTTCATGTTCCCTCAAAATTTATGTATTGAAACCTAATCTTCAATGTAATAATGCTTGCAATGAGACCATTGGGAGATGATTAGGTCATGAGGGTGGAGCCCTGTTTAATGGAATTAGTGCCCTTATAAAAAGAGGTTCCAGAGAACTCCCTCATTCCTTTACCATGTAAAGACCCGAAGCAAAAAAGAACCCGTGCACCCGGATGCCAGTCCTCACCAGACACTGTATCTGCCAGCGTCTCATCACAAACTTTCAGCCTCCAGAGCTGTGAGAAAAAAATATGTGTTGTTTAGAAGCCATCTAGTCTGCAGTATTTTGTTACAGCAGCCTGCACAAAGACACTATTATAAATTCCACAATTCCCATCACAGGACTAATGTAATATGTAACCCCGACGTTCTCAGCTGGGGTGATATTGGGTGCTCTTGCCATCTGGTAGGTAGAAGCCAGGGATGCTGCTAAACATCCTACAATACACAAGACACCTCCCACAACAAAAAAAATTACCTGGTCCCGAATGTCAGGAATGCAGATTATTCTGCATGTGATTTGATAAGCAGTCTGTGATGTAGTAGTTATTAATCGATAGCCTAGATGCTAGTTGAATTGTAAATATTTAATCTGGTTTGTGTGTTCCCAAAACTAAATTAGTCAAAATGGCCCTATGGGGTTGTGGACATTAATAAAGAAATTGTATCGAATCATTTGACTGCGTATCTGAAAGCGTTTAATAATTAACCATTAAAATTACGGAAAGAAACAGAAAAAAAATTGCTATGGAAACAGTTTAACTGACAACAACATGAATTCATTTCTTCGAAAGTTATGCTGCAGTGGTAGAAACATGAGCTTTAGATTCCAAAGGCCGAGAAAGGCAACTAGGAACATTGTGAACTTGATGGTTTGGTCCTGTGTCTCTGAGTCCCAGTTATTCTCTTCTGTAAACTGCAAGCTTTTCTGGCCATCTTGTACAGCTGCTGTGATTATTGGAATTGAGCTATGCAAGGCAGGGCATATGTTAGGGTCTGAAGAAGACAACTATTATTAGAGCTAGTACTACTAATGTTAGACCTTTTATTAAGATTGCCATTAATATTCACAGGGTGTATTCCCTTCGTATGGCTTGTACAGAGTTCAATATGAATAGTAGATGACGAAGGAATCTGTGATTAGACTTCCTTGCAGCTTATCTCTATATTTTTTTTAGCTTTTAGAAGTTAGGAATTTTTCTGAGTCTCACGTAAAATTACCAGTTCCTCATCTATAAAACTAACTTTAATATATTTTTCTTCATGAGTTGCATCAATGTTCAGGCGTGGATTTGTCTTTTGTGTACAGAAGTAGGAAAAACTGCTCATATTTTGCACACTTACCCTAGCAAATATTTCAGGAAAAAATAAAACATACATTAGGAAGGGTAGAGCAATGTTGGGGAGGAATATTGGAAAATTACAGCAGAGCCTTCTCTGTTCCTAGCCCACTTCATCTTATAAAAAAAGTGATGTTTAATGAAAGTCAACCCATTCTTCGAAGGAGATGGTTAATTATCATTGACTCATATTGATATTTTATTAGAATGACCTCATTATAAAAAGGTGGATCCAATTAAGAACTTATTTACATGGCAATAATATATAATTTGACTAGGAACGTTCTCACTAACATTCAAGAGTCTAATTTCATTAAGCTAATAAATATTGCTGGAGAGCAATGCACGTGATAGTCACGTCTGAATGTACCAATGGCTAAATTCCAATTTCCCCGAAATGACCCATAATGTTTTAAGTGTTCTCCATGTCAATGAAATACATGATTTTAAAATTTATTTTCTTTTCAATTATTATGGGTACATAATAGTTGTATATATGTATGAAGTACATGTAATGTTTTAATATAGGAAAACAATATGTGATAATTGGGATATCTATCAGTTCAAACAAGAGAAATACATGATTTTGATTTTTGTTTATTCCAAAGTTTTATTTGGATCCTCTGTTAAAATTAATTCCTTGATTATATCTTCCATACTAGATTTTAGTTTTCTACCCTAAAGGATACTTATGTTGAAAATCTTTATTAAATATGTTTAAAAAACCGAGTTTACTGTTGTGGTTGCCTTATTTATATTAACAAAAATAAAGATTTCCTACTTTTAGAAACAAGTGCCATTACTGCAAGAGTTATGGTAATTCTTAAGGAATCAGTTTTAGAGATTGGTGACATTTTTTTCCTTGCACAAAATACTAGTTTTTTTCATAAATGTTACTGATTGAATGTCATAAATTGTCAAAATTGAGTCATGAGAATTCCTTCTCTAAATGTAACAAATTACCATGATATTGAATTTTTTAGTTCCTCTCTATAAATAATCCCACCTTTAAAAAAATATTTCTTCTTCTATTTTTGGAGATAGGGTCTTGCTCTGTTGCCCAGGCTGGAGTACAGTGGCATTATCATACTCCCAGCAACCTCAAACACCTGGGCTCAATGATCCTCCCATCTCAGCCTCTCCAATAACAGCTGGGACTACAGGCTCATGCCATCATGTTCAGTTAATTTTTCTTTTTTTTTTTTCTCAGAAACGGGAATCTATCTATAACACTCAAGTTGGTCTTTAACTCATGGGCTCAAGCCATTCTCCCACTTCAGCCTCCCATGTTACTGATGTTATAGGCACAAGCTACCTGTGTCTGGCCCAGCTCTTTTTTGACTAGCACATTGGGCAAATAACCAGAACACTTCTCAGTTGATAAATAAAAGCTAATACTTTAAGAAGAACCAAAATCCCCTGCTCCAGGACTGTTCAGTAAAATCTTTATTGTTATTTTATTTTTTTGACCTTTCTTTTCTTATTATTATTGTACTTTAAGTTCTGGGGTACATGTGCAGAACGTGCAGGTTTGTTACATAGGTATACACATGCGTTGGTGGTTTGCTGCACCCATCCCTCCGTTATTTTTAATGGACTTTAAAAAATTTTTTTGCCTCATTTTTAAGACTGTACTGCACTCTTTCCAAGTGATGCACTATTTTGTAAAACACCATTTTAGTTGATATGACAACTTAGGTACATTGAGAGTAGATACCATTTGTAACTTAAAATGACTGCTAAGACAAATCGACCCCAGGAAATTGGGTCTATAACAAAAACATGTATAAACCCTCAGCAGTAGCAATATTTTTCTAGTATCAGCAGGAGAAGTAATGTAGTCTTGTTGACATTAAGCTGGAGCAGTGCTTTTAAGTAAAGGCTTGGCTAATTCTCGGATAGAATAATCCATAACTCAGCTCTCCAGGGGAAACTCCTGTATTACCTCGTTTCTATATTCAGCAGTCATAAAAGATGTCATTCAGATGACCTGAGGTGTACAATTTCATACAATGAAAAGAAAAAGTTATCTCCCTACCTGCACATGGGACGTCTTCATGGCCAATTAGAAGTTGCCGAGCCTTTCCATCACAGTTAGTTATTTGGTTGGGTTTCACTGTAATGTTACCAGATCTTGAATAATGTAGATCTTTAGGCTAAACGAAAACATGAAAGTTGATGCTTTTAATTCTGTCTTTCACTAAATAATTCTGAAAATGACTTGTCTCAATATACATTCTGAGGTCCCATTTTCTGGAGACTGCTCTGATCTCTCCAAGCGTTCTGTTCATCGAGGGCCAAGTAGCAAACCAGATTTGCTGATGTTTTCAGTATCAATTCTGTTATCAGTCAATCAGTTAATATTCCTAGAAAATCCATATGCAATTAATCTTATTTTCTTGTTCCTTCAATTAACTGAAGTTAAAGCTTTACTTCTTTTCCTTTAAGCTCAAAATAAAGTGTTTTGCTCTAACGTATTCCTTGAAATTCTGTATGTATTTAAAGAATAGTTTCTCTTCTCTTGGAGTGCCTCTCCTGATGAATATACATATGACGAAAATAAATTAATGAATTAATGAGAAATAGCATAGTCTGAGAAAACGAGTATGTCTAATACCTCTGGCAAAATGTTTTAACATATTGAATGGATGGCAAATCGGGGAAATATTAATTCAATCAATTCATCCTTTCAAGGAACATTCTGAAGGAGCATTTCTTCATGTTAAAACATTTGAGGTTCCACAGTTTTCAAGAGTGGCTCTGAAATATGAATTGATCTAAACTGTGTTTGAACATAACTCTTAGTTTCATCTTGTTAAATATCTCAGGATAACAATTTATTACCCATCGTGAAAATCAGCTTTTATGTAAGCTTAATAGTAGGTCATTTAGATCATAACATTAACCACTTTATTATTATCAGTCACATTCTAATACTTGATTAATAACTTTATCTATCATTATCCCAGGCACAGACAAATTTACAGAATCCCCTTGAAGCTTTGATTATTACAGACTGAAGATTTAAATGCTTTAATATGTATCTTTCTACCAAATCTCTCCAATTACAGTGTTTTACCAACCAATGTACACTTTAGGAAAATTTGCATTGTACAGTTTTTTTCTTAAACATGATATATTATGAAACATAAATTCCTTTGCCAGTTGGTAGTATTCTTAACATAACCTTTTCTAAGACATTTAAAGCCTGACATTTTGAGGCACTGCATCATACTTTATTATAAATTATAAGTTTAGCATATCTATCTAGTCAATGATTCATTCTTATAATAATTCCACCAATATTTATGAATACTTCCCTCTGTCAGGTATTGTTCCAATTGCCAGGATTCAACTGTGAGTAAGACAAAGCTCCCTACCCTCAGGGAGCTTACATACAAGTGGAGAAAAAATAAAATCAATAAATAAAATAATTTTTTACTGTAACAAATAATGAAGCAAATTGCAAAAAATGAAGAATAGAGATTCGCTCTCCAAGTTCATAACACAAACACAATGTATGGTGTTTACTTTTCCCAGAACTAGAACATAATAGATTGTCAATAATTTTGAAGGATTGAATACCATATATAATAAATATTGTCCTTGACAAAAGATTATTAAGAAGTGTTCCACCAGGATTATGTGCATCTCTTCTGTATAGAGCATGTAATATAGACTGAAATTATACATTGTATTTATTCATAAAGTACAAAGTGTTTTAAAAAAGAATCAAATGAGTATAGATGTGGGTGTCCTTTACACTCGAGATGCTTACAGTTTCAGAGAATACCAACAGTGGAAGATTATATTCACCAAGCCCCGAACAGTTTGTATTGTACCTTTGTGAAAGGAAACTGGCTGTTATGCAGCAGTTACACTTTCACACACAGATGAACATAATAGAGTTGGAAACACCGTTCTTGAATTGAGATAATACACAACTGCAAACTTCTTTCCTTGATCTCCTCCCATTCTTTGTATTTCTATGATAAAGGGGCAGTTGAAAGCCATTTGCATAGTTTCTAGTCCTTGAAAAGACATATTGTCTCCTTTTTTTTTATTTTGATTAAATATTCTCATATTCATAAAGTACTCTGATTGGCAAGCTCAACTCATCTCTGTTTTGGTTTAGAGAGCAGGATAAAGTGCGATCCAATTTTGAGACTTATCTGTAATTTTGCTTAATATTTCCATCGGATAAAGTCAGAAATTTTTGGAGAGGACTATAATTGCCCCGTATTTAAAATATTATTAAGAATGCAATAGACTGAATTTAAAATGCACTTTCAGATTCAGCCTACTCAGTTAAAAAATACTTTTTTTTTTTCGAGTTCATTTGCAAAGTTCTGTTGAATTCTTTTTTTAGGTTTTACTTAGTTATATTTAAAAACTTGATAAAAAGGCCTGTGCTATAAGAAGTTAGTGTTCTTTGCCATTATTCCTTTTAGTTTATTTTTTTTTATTTTTTTTTTATTTTCTCCAGGTGTGTAACATTCTTTTTTTTTTTTTAAGAGAAAAGAAGGAAGAAAAAAAAGAATGAAATAAAGAGAAAAGAGAAAAAAAAAGGGGGAGAGAGAACGGGAATCTTGCTCTATTGCCCAGGCTAGAATGCAGTCTACAAATCGATATTAAAAGCTCTTTTATACTAATAATTGTGTTATACAATGGAGACAGGAAGGAATAAGGGAGGAAAATAACAAACAGCCAACCAATATTTCATTTAAACCTATGAAATGCTATGCAATTGCTAGGGAGTGATTTACTCCCAACCATGTGGTCACTTTTAAAATAAATGTGATGTGTTACTGAAAAAAAAATGTATGTTTTGTGGATTTGGAGTAGAGAGTTCTGTAAATGTTTATTAAGTTTACTTGTTTGAGGTTTAAGTTCAGGTCCCGGGTATCCTTCTTAACCTTCTGTCTCATTAATTTGTCCAATATTGACAATGTAATGTTAGTCTCCCCACTATTATTGTGTGGGAGTCCAAGTCTCTTTGTAAGTCACCAAGAAGTTGCCCTATGTATCTGGGTGCTCCTATATTGGGTGCGCATAGACTTAGGGTCGTTAGCTCTTCCCGTTACATTGATCCCTCTACCATTATACAATGTCCTTCTTATCTCTTTCAGTTTCTATTACTTTAAATTCTATTTTAACACAGATGAGAATTGCAACTACTGCTTTTTTTTTTTTTTTTTTTTTTTTTTTTTTGCTCTCCATTTGGTTGGCAAATCTTCCTCCATCCCTTTGTTTTGAGTCTCTGTATATCCCTGCATGTGAGATGGGTCTGGATGCAGCTTACTGATGGGTTTTTTGAAGTGGCTGATACTGGTTTTTCCTTTCTATATATAGTGCCTCCTTCAGAAGCTCTTGTAAAGCAGGCCTGGTGGTAATGAAATCTCTGAGTACTTGCTTGTTTGCAAAAAATTTTATTTTTCCTTCACTTATGAAACTTAGTTTGGCTGGATATGAAATTCTGGGTTGAAAGTTCTTTTCTTTAAGGATGTTGAATATTGGCCCCCACTCTCTTCTGGCTTGTAGGGTTTCTGCTGAGAGATCAGCTGTGAGTCTGATAGGCTTCCCCTTGTGGGTAACCTGACCTTTCTCTCTGGCTGCCCGTAGTATTTTCTCCTTCATTTCAACCCTGATGAATCTAATGATTATGTGCCTTGGGGTTGCTCTTTTGAGGAATATCTTTGTGGTGTTCTCTGTATCACCTGGAGTTGGGTATTGTCTTGCCTTGCTAGGTTAGGAAAGTTTTCCTGGATAATATCCTGAAAAATATTTTCCAGCTTGGATTCATTCTCTTCGTCACATTCAGGTACACCTATCAAACGTAAATTAGGTCTTTTCACATAGTCCCATATTTCTTGGAGACTTTGCTCATTCCTTTTTACCCTTTTTTCTCTAATCTTGTCTTCTTGTTTTATTTCGTTAAGTTGGTCTTCAACCTCTGAGATCCTTTCTTCTGCTTGATCAATTCAACTGTTAAAACTTGTGCATACTTCTCGAAGTTCTCGTATTGTGTTTTTCAGCTCCATTAATTCACTTATATTCCTCTTTAAATTGTCCATTCTCATGAACATTTCGTGAAACTTTTTTTCAAGGTTCTTAGTTTCCTTGCATTGGGCTAGAACATGTTCTTTTAGCTCACAGAAGTTTCTCATTATCCACCTTCTGAAGCCTGATTCAGTTGATTGCTCACATTCATTTTCTATCAGGTCTTGTTCAATTGGTGATGAGGCACTGCAATCCTCTGTAGGAGGAAAAGCATTCTGATTTCGGGTGTTTTCAGCCTTTTTGCGCTGGTTTCTTCCCATCTTTGTGGATTTATCCACCTGTCGTCTGTGTAATTGCTGACTTTCAGATTAGGTCTCTGAGTGGACGTCCAGCTTGTTGGTGGTAAAATTTTTTCTATTTCTTAATTTTCCTTCAGCGGACGCCCTTCCCCCACAGAGCTGGACCTTCCCGGGTTCAGCTGTACTTGCTGTGAAACTCAATCCTCAGCAGTTCCAACTGCTGGTTTGTATTTATTTATTTATTTATTTATTTATTTTTTGTGGAAGGGGGTACCAGCCTTCCCCTGTTGCGAGCCACTACGCCGGCTGAAACAGCGGCGTTAAGATTCGTGGCGCTTTTCTGCCCGGGAATCTCCTGGTCTGGTTCCCCACTTCAGTCCGCTTTTCAATCAGCTGAATGGGAGACTCTGCCTTCCCGGAGCTCCAAACGCCAACCAAAAGGGCACTCAGTCCCATATACGCTGGACTGAGAACCGCCGCACTGGGGCGCCTGCAAAACGGCCGCGCTGGCCAAAAGAGTCACGCTGGCGACCCGTGGGGCTCCTCCGCCGGGAATCTCCTGGTCCGTGGGCAATGAAAATTCGTCTGAGAATGTGGCGTCGACTCACTCTCTGCGCTTTCAGTGGGAGCTACAATCCTGAGCTGCTGCTAATCGGCCATCTTGGATCTCTCTCTCCCTTTTAGTTTTAAAGTTACTTTACAGCACATGTATTAGTACAACTTATTATGTAAACTGGTAAAAGTAAAAGAGAGTTAAAGTGTTATTGAGATGCTGTGAGTTTGCAAAACTTAATTTTAAAAGTTAAGAATTAAGTATTCATCTCTCATAATAGTGTGTTTTTAACTCTTATCTAACCTGGAATCATCTTGCCTTGTTTAGTAAAATTCACCTTGCCTTTTTGGAGTCAAATGACAGCAAAACAGCACAAGTTGGAAAACTGATCATGGATTTTGAAATAGCCACCACCTTTTCTGCTCCCAAAATTTGGTTATTTTTTTAAATTTTCTTTCCATACTCCTACGGTATTTTATTTCTACAAATAAACATGTATTGACTCACATATTTTGTCAGCATATTTAATAAAGGTTTTACTTCTTCTGTGTTTATTTGTTTGCTTAATGACCAAAAAAACAGTTTACTCCAACTGTAATTGATGTTTCTTGAGATTCTTTGACCCTTATCAAGTGGTTTGTGTTATGATTGACTTTTTGAATTGTTTAGCACTTTTTTGTCTTCATATTAGTAACTTCTCATACAGTATGTATTCAGAAAAGGAGCCTGGGGAATGTTAAAAGGGGTCATATAAGTGAGGCTGGCCACATCACAGCGTGTCAGCTTCAGGTTTCTGATATCTTTTTCAAGGTCATAACCATTAATAGCTGCTTGAAGGGCTAGATGTATTTTGGTTGTAACAAAAGGGAGTGTAAAATGTTGCCAGAATCATGGTGATACTCTACTGGGGAAAATAACAAAAACTTAAAAATTTTAAAACTTGCCTCTAAGTATGATAAACTTGAAAGGAAGATGTAGATAAAACATCACTAAGATATTTGTGTGGCATGCTATAAACAAGTTTTTAATTGTATTCTTCAACATTGATAAGACAAAAATGCAAATTCTTAATATAAATTAAAAACCTATTTTTTAAATTTTCTCTGTGCCAGGCCTGGTAGATAAAATTATACTGCCAAAGACCTTGGACTGAAGGCATTATCTGTGTAGCCACTTCTTGTTCAGAAATCAGAAAATCATTTCAGCTTGGGGTAGACAGCTGTGTGAAGTGTTATTAAGTAACTGAAGTCTGCAAATTAGACAGAAAAGTATGCAGCTGGCAGTATAATCTGAGATGCAACAATTTTCTGAAATTCTTGGGAGCTAAAGAAGGACCGGGAAAAAAGAAAAATAAACAAAAATGTTTTCTAGGCTAGATTTTAAAGAAGTCAAGATGATATGTATGTAGCAAAGAAAGGCCTTACCTGTAGCTTAAGATTTTTAAAATGACATTTCTAATCTAATTCTATAATAATGCAAATAGGATAGACCTGGATTGAAAACAGACAACTGATGCCTAAGCGTGTGTGCACCTGTGTCTGTTTATTAGCATCTGTCTAGGTAAAATGAATTTTCTAGATTAAGTGGAATGCATCTATGAACTCATAGGTCACCTCCTCCTCCCCAGCCAACTTTTTCCTTCTGATTTTTACTTAGTTTAATTGTTTTTAGTTTGAAATTTGCAATCCTCCTACTTGAGGTTATAAAATAACAGTTGATTTAATAAAAACATGCCAAATAAAATCATTAAGAGAAATGAGGGAATTCCAGGTTGATGGCAGGATACAAGGGAAACCTCTCTGTTACAAACAACAATTTAGTCAGCTGCATTTCTCTCTTCTAGTTATGTACTGCTGCATGATAAGTCACCACAAAACTCATTGCAAAAGCAATGATGATTATTTTTCCCCTGATGATGCAGTATGATCAATGTTCCGGTAGGTATCTCCACTCTTCTCTGCATGCATCTGCTGGTCCAGACCAAAGGCAGGAGTTACTTTACAGGTGGGACTTGAATTATTGCATAGATCACTTGGCTGGCAGTGAAGATTGGCTGTCAGCTCTGATTTTGACTGAGGCCTTCTGCTGGAACCTCTGCACATGTTCTTGCCTTGTGGCCATTTGTCTTCCAGGCAACATGTCTGCTGGGTTCCCAAGTGAATATTCCAAGGAGATGAAATGGTCAAGCATGACTTTCCTGTAGCCATACCTGAAAGACATACTCGAAACTGAGAAGAAAAGGAAGTTCGATTGGACTTTCAGTTCCACATAGCTGGGAAGGCCTTAGAATCTTGGCAGAAGATGAAAGGCACTTGTTACATGGCAGTGGCAAGAGAAAAATGACGAGGAAGCAAAAGCGGAAACCACTGATAAACCCATCAGATCTCATGAGACTTATCCACTATCTTGAGAATAGCACAGGAAAGACCAGTCCCCATGATTTGATTAGCTCCCCCTAGGTATCTCCCACAACACATGGGACTTCTGGGAGATACAATTTAAGTTGAGATTTGGGTGTGGACATAACCAAACCATATCACCAGCCTTGATGGTCACATAGCATCACTTCTTCTCTACTCACAAAGTTCTACCTGGGTTTAAAGGAAGGGCTCAGTCATGGAAACCACGTCATGGGAGGAATGTCATTTAACATGAGCACAGTGGGTAAAATACCTTGCAGAGACCCTCCTTGAAAAATACAGTTTGCCACAGTCTGCCACCTGGCCACAACAATCCATTCCCCCTCTGCCTTGTAAAACGCAAAACCTCTCGCTCAAAATCTAAGTCTCAGGCCCTTATGATATATATTAGTTTACAAGGGGTGCCGTAACCAATATTCCAGGCTGGGTGGTTTAAACAGTAAAAATGTATTTTCTCACAATTTTGGAGTTGGAATGTTGAGATCAAACTGTCAGCAGGCCTGGTTTCTTTTGATCCCTATCTCCCAGGATGCTCTCTGTGTAGATGGCCGTCTCCTCCCTGTGTTTTCACAGTCTTCCTTCTGCAATTGTTTCTAAATTTCCTCTTCTTGTAAGGACAACTGCCATATTGTCATATTGGGTTCAGGTTGTGCCTAATAACTTCATTTTAATTTAATTACAAATTTAAAGGGTCTGTCTTCAAATGCAGTCATATTCTTAGGCACTGGGGGATTAAAATGTTATCACATGAACCCTGGAGGGACACAATTTAGTCTACTCTAGGATAGCTGCTTGAAGTCTATCACCTAAATCGTCTCCAGGTATAGATGATTCTACTTGGTTGCATTCCCTGAGTATGTGCTTTCAGACTGAAGGATGGGGAACGAAGAGAGAAGTGTTTTGTCTCTCCTTCTCCAACCCCATGGCACACAATATACAATGGTGACACAAGCATGAGATACAGACTTTCAAAACTCCTATTCTAAAAGGAAGAGACCAGTAGGCTTACGGAAACCACTAATCCAAGGCCATTCTGAAATCCTCTAGGACACAAGCTGCTTTTTCCTTGGTGATAACTTGATATATTCTATTCTTTTAAAAGATAAATTAGAGCTCTCCATAAAGGAAAGTGTTTTTTTATATTTGTAGGAGAGAGTTCTTCCTTAGAAATCCTCATGATGTCTTGGAGCTCATCATTTCTTATTGTAGGTAAAAGAGTACCCTGGCAACAATGGCAGCTTGTATTTTTTTAAGTTGGCCATCATCATCTACTCTACATATTCCTCTTTGTGTGTGAGGTTGATCTGCTGCTCTTATTGAGGGGCTATGTCTCATCCCTTTGCACCTGCGTGGACTTAAGGGCTGCTCCAAGTGAGCAAGTATGGTGAAAGCGATGCATAGCGAGTCCCAAGGTTAGGCCATAAAAGGCCATGCACTCCTGATATTCTTACGGGAAACTCAGGTTTGGAACCAGGTCACCATGCTGTAGGAAAAACAAATAAAAAACATCAAAAGATCCTACATAGGTATTCTGGCTGACAGCCCCATCTGGGGTTCCAGCCAACAGCAGTCATCAGGTATGAATGAGCAACCCTGATTATTTCAGTACCTAGTCAAGCCATCCCAAGCCTTCCAGTTGTCCCTCTCATTGTCACATGGGATACTTCCTCTAAGTCTGGCCCAAATAACAGGTTAGTGAGAAAAAAAATCATTGATGTCTGATGCAATTTAGTTTTAAAGGGAATTGGAACATAGTTTGGTGCCTGGAAGAAGGTGCTCCTATAATAACCCAAACATGGGCATTAGCTTTGGGCTGAGGCAGTGGGTGGAATTGAGGAGGACACTACATGGTGTTCAGGAGAGAGCCTTGGAGACAGTTCACAGAGACCTAATTGGCCTAGTGGAGGCTTCTGAGGAGGGGCTCAAGGGAAACTATGAAAAATTAAAATGATAGTAAAACCTGGCAGAAAAGAGACTCTTGCTTTATACTAGCAATAAGTTTCACAACATTGTTGCCTGAAGTAACATAGGAAATTAACAAGGGTTCTAATTAAGTAGGCAGTGTAGTAAGGAGATTTTGAAACAGGTCGTGAAACATAGCTTCACTTGACTTTTTCTAGCTGCCTATGGCAAACGAGAGAGGGTGAGATAAACTAGAGGAAGAACTGTTAAATATAAAAGACCTGGGATTTGCTGGGTTTGAAAATAAAACTATTCTTTATTCCTAGTCTCTCTAGATGGCAAAGTCAGCTGAAATTAAAAAATGACTTTTGGGCAGAGAATACATCCAGGACATTGTTAAGAAAATGTTGTCTAAAGAGGAAGGCAAGGGAATAACTTGAAAGCATTTTTGATGGTGCCTCACAAACTCTTTCTAACAGGTGTCATTAGGGTGATCATTAATAGCATTTATTTAAAGAACAATTCAACTTAGCTCTCTGAGCCTGTTATTTTATTGCACCATAAAATTCTTGTATTTTATCAGACCATCTTGTGTTTCCAATCTCTGCCATATACATTATTCATTTAATCATTATTTTAATGAAGTGTACTGGATGAGCAGGGCAGATATCATTGTTCTTCATTGTCTCCAATGACATTACATTCCTTGAGGTCAGCTTAAGTATCTATCTTTGTTACCCCATCAGCCCAGGGACTACTTCTTTGACTTTAGTGTCTCTCTGCCAGGTTCTACTTATACTACCACCTGTGTTATCTCATCAGTTCTCATGACAACCAAATACAGACAATGTTATTAAACTAGATGTCAGAACCCAAAAAGGTTGAATAAATTTCCCAATTTCACATTACTATGGTGTGTTAGAATTGAAATTCAAAAATGATTTTTCTGACTTGAAAATAAGCAAGTGACCTTTCCATTTTACTCAGCCACCTTGCACATAACAGGAACACATGCATACATGTGCTCAAAAGAACAAAAGAAATGATATCATTTGATTTCTAAGCTTGTGGCTCTGAAACCCTGAGATTTTATACTTTCAGTATCTCCCGACAAATCACCCCAATGCAATGTTATTTTTAATACTAATTATACAAATAAGTTTTAAAATTGTTTTTGAGTTTAAAAGTAATGTAGAAAAGACCATTCACTTAACATTTATCGTATGATATTTTAATCCATGGATAAACTGTTCATAACTGTTAGTATAAGTATTTCTTATTTTTCTTACTTTCCTATTTTCATAAAAATGATAATCTAGAATTTTATTTATCTAACTCAATAATATGATACCTATGAATAAAAAAGATACTCAATATTTAGATGGTGAATATTTCATTTTTCCAAATTCTATATGTGTACATTTGTGTGCATTATAGTCCTTACTTGAAATATTTTATTACATAATCTAGTGACAAATTTGCTAATATGGTTTGGCTGTGTCCCCACTCAAATATCACCTTGAATTTGCCCACATGTCAAGGGCACCTTGCCCACATGTCAAGGGCAGGACCAGATGGAGATAATTGAATCATGGGGGGCTGTTTTCCCCATGCTGTTCTCATGATAGTGAGTGATAGTGGTTGCTTCCTCTTATGCTATGATTGTAAGTTTCCTGAGGCCTCCCCCAGCCATGCTGAACTCTGAGTCAATGAAACCTCTTGTCTTTATAAATTGCCCAGTCTTGGGTATGTCTTTATTAGCAGCGTGGGAATGGACTAATACATTTGCCTTTTCCTTGTTTTGGGATTTTGTGTCTATACTCATTGGTTTTGAGGTGTAGAGCCTGGCAAAGTGCAGAAAATGAAATGTGTTGTGTCATTCACTTAGCCATTTGCTCATTCATACTTCTTCCAACAAAATGTACTAATCTTTGGTGTCAGACACTGAACTTAACCTTGATTTATTATGGTCCTGAAGCACATAGGCAGATAAAAGGGAAAATTAATTTACAATGCAGTGTGAAACTATTATTATAGAGCTGTGTATTATAAGATGCAATGAGAAATCAGAGCTGGAGGCACAGAACTAAGAAGGGATTTTAGATTACAGCCTTGCAGGATGTAGCCAAATTGAGCAATTAATTGGTGAGGATGAAATAGGTAAGTGGTCTGTCAAAAGGTGGTGAATTTAAAGTAGAAAGATTCTTTATTTTGAAAGGATAAAGGAAAAAAATTCTGGCTTATCTACCAAAAATTTATGAAATAAATGTATAATATTTATTTTTAAATGTATAACCATAAGAAAATATGAGGGTATTTTATATCTACATGATTTATTTCCTGATTATCTAAATATTATGTGTTCTCTTTTCATTTTCTGAAGAACTTAGGTTCCACACCATATAACATTTGTCTCATATTACTCATTTTAAAAGTATGAGTTATGAAAAATGTAAATGGTACAACAAATGGAACAATTTTTTCCCCCACATTTTCAATTTTATATTTTTTCCTTAATGGATTGCCATCGATATTTATTTGATCTAATTTTTGGTAGCAATTTTTAGAATAATTCTAACTATGACAAAAATAGCATCAATGAGAAGACCTACAGTTCTATATGATATTATTTTATTAGTTAATATACTTTCTATATGCCACATATTGTGCTGAGTCTTTTGTATAAAGTATTCTTTGATATTCACATTAAACTATACTAAGAAGTAAATATTGTTATTACCCCTCGATACTTTGCAGATCAAAAAAAATGAGACTTAGAGAATCTTCAGTCACAGAGTAACTGAATATAGAAAGTATTTGAAAAACTTATTTGATCCAGTTGCAAGAGAATTTCAAGCAATGTGACAAAGTTCAAAATTATCAATTTATTACTTAATTATTCACGTTCCAAATTTGGTTGCTGTTTATGAATAACATACCACCCAAAACTTAGAGGCATAAAATGACAGCCATTAAAATACATTTTACTTTATCGGCATCAGTCCAATGTAGAAAGTGAAATTACACAATAGTTTGAACAGGAAAATGTATACTATAAAGTATAAACAACTAAAGAGAAAGAGAATAATTAAAGGTACAAATTTATAAATATATAACATAATTATTAACTTTAACAGAGTATTGAAATAATGAAGGAATGTCAAGAAGCAAAGAGAATTGTAAAGAATATACAAATATTCTAAAGAATATAAGATGAGCAGATGTGATATCACACAATATGCCGTATCTATATAATATAAATATTATAGGAAGAATAAAAAGTAATGTAATACAATGTAATGTAATTCAATGCAATAAAATCTAACATAATATGATATCGCATGATACAATATGATCTAATATAAATAGCAGTCATCACTGATGCTGAGATACAGTACCCAAGGAAGAACCCCCACTTCCTCCCAGGCTGAAGACTAGGCTCCCAGACCTCATTGGTGCAGACATAGTCACTGATCATTGCATGGCATGTAGGTTTCTGTTGGGTCATTCTGATGGAATTTGGTGAAACTTCACCCTTTGGAACTTGCAGAGCTCTAAGATGCTGTGGGGAAGCCACTGCCCACTGGGTGCTGCTGGCTACAGTGCATTGCCTGGGCCACACATGCCACAGGAGCCTTCACAGCAAGACACCACAGTCGGGAAGCACATTCCCTTCTCCAGCAGTATTTTTCATCCACCTCTATTGACCAGGCTTAGTATCCTGGGTTGTGTCTACATGTGGCTCTCATGATCGCTTTGCCTGTTTAGACTGTGTGATTTGTTCTTGCCTGTGTCATGGCCTGTAATTTTGGTTGTTGAAAGCTGGGCGTGTTGTATAGGACAATAGGAATTGAGGTAATACAACTATTATTTGGGGGTTTATGTTAACCTGTCTAGAAGCTGGATTGCGTTTAAGATTTAATGGTACTGCAGGTGTCAAGTCTTCATATTCCTCTACTTGGCCTTGCCTTTGTCTCACCTGCTAACTCTGGACTTTTCTAAGTGGTTCTGCTCAAAGAGAGGGTCTACATCTTGTGCATCTTTTAGTGCAAATTCACTTTTGGTATAGTGATAGATGTGGAAGATGGAATGCTCTAGAAACTCATGACTCACCCTTCATCTGTTAGTGGGCTTGCATTCCTGAGCTGTGACCTTCACTTTCACACATTTTTATTTTAGCTTCCCCACTCCTCTCTTAGGTGCAACAGGAAGGCTGGACGGGCCTACAATCTGGTAAACGACCTCTCCATAGGTGGATTAGCTTCTGGTAGTCTTTTCTCCTGGAGTTAGGCTCTTGTTTTAGAGAATTTCCTGGGTATATTTCACAGCTGTTACTTTCCCTTCCTTCTGTTAAAGCCAAAAGGGGATTTTTCTTAGTTCTAAGAACTAAATTTCTAGTTAGAAACTTGAACTCTAGTCTCCAAGACCATGGTCCTTAATAGTTTCTCACTTTCAAACTAACCCACACCCAGCTTCCAGTGATTTATCAAAATTACCATCTAAGTGTTCTACCAGACTATGTCTCCAGTAGCTTCTGTCCAGGTATGCCAACCCCACCTGTCACCTTTGTCTATCTCTCCAGATTTTGGGATGGTGTTTGCCCTAAAAATTCAGTTCTCTAATATGCCCAAGAAAATATGTTTAAGTTTGTTGAACTTTGACTATCAAATTCTTATAAATAAAATCATGACATATTAATTGATTGTGATTCACTTTGTCAGTTTCATAAAATTGTTGTTGAGCTTTTTCTTGTTGTTTGTAATAGAGTGATCACTTCCAAGTTATTTAACTTTTGAATGTCAGTATGTTTTATAAATTAGTAAAAACACATTGGGCAATTAATATATACCTACTTCTTATATAATACATAAGAAGTATATTATATTTCTTATATATTATACACAATGCATTTTATATAATATATAAGAAGTAGGTGTATTTAATATAAACCTACCTTCATAACATATGTGCTTTTTTTATACTGATATAGTTTTCAAAATGTTTTGAATTATGACTGACCACAATTCTCAATTCTCCCCAAAGTGTCTCAAATATACGAGTAGTGAGCCGTTGTGATGAATTATGTTTTCTCACAGGTTATTCCATTTAATTTTCTATTTACTACTTCATTAATATTTAAATAGTAACTCAGCTTTATAGAGAAGACTGAGGCTAAGAGAAATGGATCGCCCAGGCTGAAAGGTTAGAGAAAGGCAGAAGCTGATTTTCTACTCAGATTTCTGACTTCAATTGCACAAAGGTCTTAAAATTAGGGAAGCAGCACTTAAGCACTTTAAATAGCTCTGAAAAATGCGAGATGGATTCTAGTCAAGCCCATGATTCTGTGTTAATTGTGCTCTGATGATTATTCTCTTTCTTTGCAGTCCCACGGTAACGGAGGTGGAAGTCGGTTCTTCTCTGTTGTCTTGCAAGGAATGCTCCTAGGAATATTCTGTTTCACCCTAGGATCATTCTTTTCATCTGTATTTTAAGCTTTTTATAAACAAGCAAGCAGACCATTTAAAATATATATACCACAGCTTCTGATAGAGTGTTGAAATACTGCAGGCATATTAAGCAGTTTCTCCCATTCACAAAGGAAGAGTCAAGTAAGATTTGACAATTTTATAAAACTGACAAAACTAATCACAATCAATTAATATGTCATGATTTTATTTATAAGAATTTGATGATCAGAGCTGTAAAAGTTTATATGCTTCTCTCTGAAAGTAGAATAAAAGGAGTTTACTCGTGGAACTCACCAACATGCAATTGAGCTAGAGATGTCATTATATCATTACAAAGTATGTAATATTTTATTTTTATTTATTAATCCCCTTAGATACACAATGCATTTTACAATAACGAGAAGCTGTTTCCTAAAGGTGATAATCATTTTTCTTTATAAACATACTTTGCTTTCTTAAGTATTTAGAAGTATTTAGTTCCTTTAGAGTCCCTATCTGTTTTTGTCATTATGGGACATTCCAAAATAATCCTCCACTTGCTGTAAGTCAGTCAATCTGTCAGTTTCACTGGTTCTGGAAATCTGTCTTCTTAGTATTTTGTTATATTCTCCTTCTATTTCTTACATGTTATGGTTAAGATACACAACTTTATAAAGTAAAATGATATAGAAGTAGATTTTAGTTTCTCCATTTGTTAGACCAATTACTGACATTCACTATGGGCAAATGGACTTAAGTAGGCCTTTCAGATTATTCTGTGTTCGTATGTGAGCAGCAGAGTTCTCACTTTGTATCCTAGAGGGTATTATAAACATTAATTAACTTCTATAACAACCCTGGGAAATGTCGGCTCTATTATGTCTATTTTGTAGATAAAGAACTTACAACTTGTAATCAAGCTATGCTGAGCAAGGTTCTGAAGAGTTTCTCATCAACAAGGAGATATTGTCCCAGGTTTGTACTGACCAAAGAGAAAAAGAAATCAGCCATATTTGGCTGTCATTTTCATTTGCGATTTTTAAAATTCAGTAAATATTAATTTTGTTATTACGTTGGGCAAGGCATTAAGCCCACCTACATTCTTTCCTGTTTCTCACAAAAGTTATTCTCTAGACACATTCTTTTTATTTACATTCACAGTTTCTCACAGCCCAATGTGATCTGCAACCTTGTTTCTATCTGTTTATTATGAATTTAAGGACAGCTTGTGTTTGATTTACCAATTTCCCACCATTTATGCTTTTTATGTCATCTATTTTGACTCCAATTTACATGCGCCTGCAAGCATTCTGAATATGAGAATACTCTTCTCATCTTTAATCCAATTTCTTTCGGTTTCCTGAAGTACCTTATTCCCATACTGCTCTGATCTCTGTCTAATACTTTCTGTGTCAACCTTCTCATGTGTTCTTCCTTTCTACATTTCCAATTTAAAAACCCTTTGATCCTCTTCCTTTCCAACTATTATCGTACTTTCCCAAATATTTTATCGTCAAATCCTTCAACTTCTGTTTTTATATTCATTGTGCTCATTCCCTTAGCACATATCCCTTTCTCTAATGCTTGCAAAATCTTTCCAATCTAGCATACCTCAATTATCTGAACAACCAGACGACCTACTTCTTTCCATATCTTATAGCTTTTTAATGTTTTCTGCAATCATTTAAACATCTGTCCTCTCTTTAGCATTATTAGACAAGTTCGCTTCTTCAAGTTCTAACCTTTTGAAGCTTCTGACTTCCCCTGCGTCTTTTTGACGCTGTATTTTTTTGCACTCTCTCTCTCTCTGACTGCTCCTTCTCTATTTGCAACTCCTCTTTCTTCTCCCACCTCTAAATGCCTCATGAGGAAACCAGTTCTGCTCTCTGCTCTTATAAACTGAATGTGCTTTATCTGTGAAGCTCCACCCTGCCTAGTAGAATAGTCATGGAGCAGAGTACATAGCTGTGCCCTGGATGTAGCAGAACAGAAACAATGACTAACTAAAGTGTTCAAGAAATATAGAAATAACATTTCTTCATTTCTACTTAAATTGACTCTATTAGAGTTTTGAGATCTCATTCAACCAATGCATGTCAATGCAAGGTTTGAATTCTGGTGCTGGTCTGCCATTGGTCTTGAATCTTCCGCCTAAGATGGTATTTGCTGAAGGATTCACTGTGTGGTGGGATCTTCACACAGGAATCCGTGCTGGGCACTGTTGAGCTCGTCTTACCTCCAGTTTGCTTGAACCACATGTGAGGTTTCTATATCAAAGAGGTTTTCTTGTAGCTGAGCTCAACTGGGATTCTGCAATGGATGAAGTTCTCTCTCCCTATGGACTTGAGGACTCCGCATCCACCATTTCTGAGCCTCAAGGAGGGTAACTTGGGTTCTTACATGGCAGCTGAGTCCTTGGGATCCGTGTTCCACGGAGAGAATTCTTATCAAGTCTCTGCTTGCATCATGTTAGCTAATGTCTCCTTGACTCAGTGAAACCACATAAACAAGCCAGAATCGACATGGGAGGGGGCTAAAGAAGATGCAGAACTTTGGAGGTGTGATTCATTAGCAGGTATCAATGTAACCGTGCACAAAAACAGATACTTTTGTGTCCTATCTAAGGCTATGTAGCCATTAACCAGGTTTATAATCACTTGGATATGATACCCTCTGACGAGGCCTGAGGAGACACATTTACATAGATTTCCTATAAACCTATTTCCATTCTTTAGCTTTTGAATCTCCATCTCACCCTACCTCTCTCCCCAGCTCCCTCACCCAAACCTCTGTCTGGTGTCAGGGAATGGGACCATCAATTTGAGACACTGAATTTTTATGTTTTCTTCATCTCTGTCTCCCTGTTTACTCTGTCTAGTCCAAGTGATCTTCTCTCTAGCTTCTATAAGAAACCTAAGTCCTCAGCTGTCTTCACAGTGACATTTATTTCACATATTGAAGTCCCCCTCAGTAACAGTTTAGCCTCATGGAGACCAAAAGCAAGATACTTCTTAATTTCTGTTTCTTTTTCCTTTTTTTGTTCACGTTTGAATCTAAGATAGACTACTCTAGCCCCTAGAATGGGGATGGAAAGGGTGGCAAAATTCATCAGATGAAAATATCGTAAACTTCTCTCCTTTCACATGACCCCAGTTTTTATCCAGCTAGAGGTAAACTATGCTTGATACCTGCAGGCCTCTCATCATCCAAGGAAAGATAAAAGGAAGTGCTGTTGTGACCTCTCTGTGCTAACTTCCTAAATCCCTCTAATCCATTCCCAGAGGTATTGGTGGAATCAGAATAAACCTCCTTTCCCTTTTTTCCTGCCCAGGTTAACTTTGAATCTGGCAAGTAACTGAGCTTTATTACCTGTGCCTCTGCACTAACTTGGAGCTAAGACATCTCCTCCCAAACCCCCAGGCACATGACATTCCTCAGAGATGCTCTAGGGTGGTGGGGGAAGATCGTAGCCTCTGCCAGGATCCCAATCCCAGCTCTGTGATACAGTGGTGTGAGTTAGGGTGAGTTACTTGCATTTCCGTGCTTCTGTTTTAACTAAGGCATACGCATGGTCTTTGAAGTGACGAGAATTCATGGAGTAAAACACTTGATGCAGAGGCTGGAACATAGCAAATACTCAGTACATGTTCATCACTGATACGATGAGGACACCGGTCTTAATAGAGTACTTTTGAAAAATGTTTGAAGTATCACCACTTCAGTAACCTCAGTGACAAAGCTAAGGCTCAGCTGAAAACTCTTTTCTAGTAACTCAAATTCTATGCCTTTTTATAAAGTTTCTTGTTAGTGTGACAATAATAAAATTCATATTTATTTTATTTTTTCATCAGCAATGAGAGGTCATGTCAGTTTTGTGGCTGATTCAGTTGTCTGTTGCTTCATAACGAACTACAGAATTCAGGTGCTTCTGTGGACTGCCTGGGTGGGTCTTCTGCTGGCCTTTGCAGGACTCACACATGAGGTTCCTTTATCTGATGGGTTTTCTTGTAGCTGAGCTCGACTGGCATTCTGCAATGGATGAACTTCTCTCTCCCTGTGGACTCAGGGGCTCCCTACATCCACTGTTTTCTGAGCCTCAAGGAGAAGGACGTCTGGGTCCTTGGATTTCATGTTCCATGGAGAGAATGCTTATCAAGTCTGCTTGCATCATGTTTGCTAATGTCCCCTTGGCTCAGTAAAACCACAGAAACAAGCCAGAATCAACATGGGAGGGGGCTATGGAAGATGCGGAACATTGGAGGTGTGATTCATCAGCAGGTGTCAATGTAACTGTGCACCCAGATTCTGGGGGTGTATAAAGCGTGAAATTAGTTAAGCTGCAAACTACATTTCCCAGCCTCATCTCCCCCTGGCTAGGGAGGAAATCCATTAAATAGGGGTCAGATGTAATGACAGCTAAACACATAAATGCCTGCTGGGCTCCAGGGTGTCCTCACTCTCCTCTGATCCATGCCCCGCTCACCTTCCTGTCCACAGACTCTGTTGAACCGCCGTGGTTCCAATTCCATGAGCCAGCTGCTAGGCTCTAGACTCACTGAATACTGATGGCACAGGGACTGAGTTCCCAGAGGTGACCCTTCAGTTTCCCTTCTTGGTCCCGGTTTGGTGCATGATTGGCTTGTGTGGTGGCTGCAGAAAGACTCGTGATCTAGTCCTACCCACGTTCCATTCCCGACTGTCCAAGTTCTCTGCACACCTGTGTAGGGCCTAACCCCTGTTCCACTTTCTCCACAGCACTTACTGGGGCTCTGATTCTCTCAAGACCTCCTGAGTGATGTGGTGATAAGCTCCATATTTATTCTTCTGGGTTCACCTACATAAACTGTGAGGCAGGAGAAACAATTGACTTACAGATGTGTAATTTTAACATCTGAAGAAAACTTTGTGCTGTGAACTGAATAGAAAAATAATCATGACAAGCTTTCTATGATTCTTAATAAAATACTACAATTTCATACCATTTGACCTCTCGTTAGAATACTTGGTCTTTAAGTCTCATTTTTCTGATCTGTAAATATAGTATAGTTAGATGTGATAAAACTATTATACAAACAAAAGTGAAATTCTAAGTCTTTATACAGTTCTCTCAATTTTGTTTTTCAGCTCAAGTTATCTTATTTTGTATGTACTATTCACTAATTCCTTACAACTGTGATTTTCTTCCTTAAGGTGTTAAATATTATTTACCTAACAACAGCAACTAAAGTTTTCCATGACTACCAAATCATGCAATACTCTGGAGAAATATATTTGGAAATGGTGGCAAAAGAAAAAAAAATAGTTGGTTGAATTTTAATTAACCTTGATATAATTTATCCCTGCCATGCTTTCTTGTATTGATTCCTCTACAAAATGATAAATGTTATTATTTCACCTTATAGTTTTTTATTGGTAAAAGATATGTATGTATAATTCCTTATTATATAGCTATAATAGTATTTGTGATTAGGAAAACAATCTATTCTTACCATAAAATGGTCAAATATTATAGAAATTACCAAAATATATAACATAAATTTAAGCAGTAGAAATAACTCCTATTAAATATTTACTATTTTGGATTTCATTTTCTGTACTGTCATAGACTGAATGTTTATACTCTCAAAGTCCATATGCTAACACTCAAAGTGATAGAATTAACACATGGAGCTTTTGAGAGGTGATTGGGTCATGATGGTGGAGTACCTGTGAATGGGATTAGTGCCCTTATAAAAGAGACCCCCCCACATAGCTGTCTTGCTCTGCTCTTTTTCCATCAAGTGAGGCTGTTTTCCAGTAAGCAGACCCTCACCAGACACCTTATCTACCAATGCCTTAATCTTAGACTTCTCAGCATTAAGAACAATGGCAAATAAATTGTTCAGGCCACTAGTTTATGGTATTTTTGTTATAGCAGCTCAAATGGACTATGATACTGCTCATATCATATATGTATGCATACACACACACAATAGGGTTATACTATTTGTCATGTTTTCTCATTTATACCATATGGCAGGTTGTTTTTCTCATTTAAGTCTATAATTTTTTGTGTTATCTGTACATCATGCTATCAAAATGTTTAATCAAAATTATTTTTAACCAATGAGAGTATTGTTCATCTTAACAACTGATTTGGTGAAAGGAATCTTCTTTGTTTCATTTAACAGTTAATATGAATTAATTAATACGGACATTTACTTCTCCTGTGAGTGATGCTTGATGAAGTACCTGGCTACCCTAAAAGCCTAACTCTTAAGAAGCCTCCTCACATGATCCACATTTTTATTTGACTATAATTCAAATAAATAAGGTCATCGTGTGTCAAATATGTTGATGTCTTATTCTTAATATACATTTCAGAATTATGTTGTCTTATTTTGGGATTGAATTCCTCTAAAAACATACTACTTCCCAAAGAGCCATATAAATATTAGTTTAACCATGTTTTTCTGATAGTTGAAATATTTATATAATAGCCATGGTATATTTATGGTTTCTCGAAGTCAGAAAGCATTAGATATAATATCATGCTGCAGGAAAAAAAAAGAATTTAGAAGAACTCAGTACTTTGATTCTATAATAACTAATTTATGATTTAATCTTTCTCAGTTTCTTAATGCCATTCTTAAAATGGGAATAGGACATGAGATTTGCCCCATCACATGTTACTGTGAAGATCACAGTGAGGAAGAAGCCTCTGGAAAGAGCCACCACTGGATCAGGTTTAAAGGCCTGAATTCTGGTGTTCTATGGCATAGATTGACATCCCACTCTTTAGCTGGATGATCTCAGACAATTTAGTAAGCCTTCTGTGCCTTGTTTTTCTCACCTACAAAGTGGCTGAGACCATGATGATCACAGTAGTGTTCATTTTCGAGTTGCTCTAAGGATGAATTGAGTTACTAATTGTGAACTAGTAGATGAAGTTGAGTAGCAAATTTAATGCAGAAGTAAGTAGTGAAGGTTTTGTAAGTGAAGTATAAGCATGAGAGTGCTTTTTGCATTTTGAGAATTAAATGCAGAACTAATATTTTCCATCTTGGCTCTTTAAAAAATTATACAGAGTAAAGGAAACAAAAAGAAAGATGAGTGGGGCGTGGGGAGTTGGGGAGGGATAGCATGGGGAGAAATGCCAGATATAGGTGATGGGGAGGAAGGCAGAAAACCATACTGCCATGTATGCACCTATACAACAATCTTGCATGCTCTTCACATGTACTCCAAAACCTAAAATGCAATTATATATATATATATATATATATATATATATATATATATAATAGAGAGAGAGAGAGAGAGAGAGAGAGATGATGGTTCATTTGACGGAAAGGAGCTATGTTCCCAATCCTTCCCTAGTAATTGAAATTTATCTTTAGAATAGCTAAGTAGAATAATAAAACATCCAGAAACATTTATTGTAAAAATAAAGAAAAAACAGTAACAATATCCATCCATTTAAAAAGTTTCTGGAATATTTTTTCTCTTTTGAATTTAATAACATTTAATATAAATATGCCTGTATTAATTCTTACAACTCTAAGACATTTGTAAATTAAAATTATTAAAAGTACTTATTATTTCAAGAACCACTGGAAATATACAGGGATGTAGTCATTTTTGTTGGTCACAATTCCAGGAAAAGAACAAATCTGAAGCACATAAATGTAAAATCCACTTATTTGCCATCCCATCATCATTTATTCCAGAGTAAAGTTATCTAAATGAACCTATTTTCTAATTAAGAATTTCTTTTATGGCCAGTAAATTACTTTCAAGATTTGCCCTGTAACTCTGCAGAATGCCACCAGCACACTCTGTCTCGAGGATAATAGAGAAAAATTTCTATTTCCATAAAAATAATGTTTTCTGTCCAGAATTGCTTTTGATTAATATGAGGCTGCATTACTGACACTGCCTTTTTCTGGGAAAAACCCTGAGTGTATTTTATCTAAGTGCAGTTATTGTTCTGGAAATAAGATAGCAATGGCATTCGTTAGCTTTGACTCTAATGGCTGTAAAAGCTATGGGAAAGTAGGACTTTGTGCTTCCTTTGCATGAAATAATGATTGCCCATTGCAGACCAGCTTTCATGAACTTAATTTGTGCAAGAACGATAATGCTGGGCGTGTACTTAGGGCTTTTCCTCTCTAAGGCTCCACATATCATCTTTGAACGTGTCTGTCAATGTAGCAAATAGAATCAATGAAAATAGCCTTGGTCTTCAGCATGATTGATCTAAATTGAAAGAAGCATATTTAGAGGGCTGGAACCCAGTCACAAACTCACTGACAGGCATCTGGATAATGAAGCAAAGGCACCCAGTGGCACAGCTGTGTCACATGCCTCTGGGAGCAAGAGGGGAGCTTCGCCACCCCTTGCCTTCCATTGTACACCCAGAGAGCTGTGCCTATTGAGGGCTTGTGATCCCCCTCTTCTTTTTTAAACATATAAGGACATCTGCTCACCTAAAAAAATCCTATCACATAGGTGAATGTGTTATTTTTAGCACCAGCATCGTATCATAAGATCAGCTAAATGATTTTTCTGGAGTTATACAGCAAAATATTAGCTATATTATTCCATTATCATGTTGCTAATAGAGACATATCCATGACTGGGTAATTTATAAAGGAAAGAGGTTTAGTTGATTCACAGCTCTGCATGGATGGGGAGGCCTCAGGAAACTTACAATCATGGCAGAAGGGGAAGCAAACACGTCCTTCACATGGCAGCAGCAAGGAGAAGTGCAGAGCGAGGTGGGAAAAGCCCCTTATAAAACCATCAGGTCTGGTTAGAACTTACTCACTATCATGAGAACAGCATGGAGGTAGCTGCCCTTGATTCAATTACTTCCCACCAGGTCCTCCCTGACACATGGGGATTGTGGGAATTATAATTCAACGTGAGATTTGGGTGGGGACACAGCCAGTGGCAGACCTGAGATTCAAACATGCCGTTTCAACTCAGAGTCTGAAACTTAGCCACTCTGCCAAACTACTTCTTTGAACAATATTTCCCATGAAGTGGTTAAACTGATTAAAGAGAATTTAATATCACATTTTGATATACAGTAGTGTTACTTCAAACCTGAAAGTTATAAATATGTACCCAAACTACCTACTCTAAGCTACAGACAGAAAGCTCATTCACATGAAAGTAGCTGCATTTTCTACTTAGCTCAGTAGAAAGTTGCATATCATTTACTGGGCAATAGGATGCTACTGTTATTTCGCTATTGTAATTTTTGTTTAATTTTTAAAGTGGGTAAGTTGCCATTTTTATGGCAAGCCTGTGTTAGCAATTTGAAGTAAATTTTAATGAGAGCAAAGCAGCGAGGAGATGAAACATCCAGAATTCTATTGTAATAACCCTGGCAAGTGATGTGTACATACTGAAAGGGTTTTGTGTTTGTTTTTTGCTTGAGACAGGGTCTTGTCCTGTTGCCCAGGCTGTAGTGCAGTGGCGTGATCTCCGTTCACTGCAGCCTTGACCTCCTGGGCTCAAGCAGTCCTCCCATCCCAGCTTCCTGATTAACTGGAACTACAAGGGCATGCTGCCATGCTCAGTTAATTTTTAAAACTTTTCATAGAGACAAAGTCTTGCCAAGTTGGTCTTGAACTCCTGGGCTTAAGTAATCCTCCCACTTCAGCCTCCCAAAGTGCTGGGATTACAGGCATGAGCCACTATGCCCAGCCATATGCTGAAAGTTTGAAGAGAAAGGGAAGGTTGAATAGGAAGAGGTGAACATGAGAGAGATTGGTGACTAATTAGTATGCAGAGGCCCATGGTGAGTTTGGCCTTTATTGCCTGGTTGATTGGAGAGTTCTTCAATACATGCAGGAAATACAGGAGGCGGAGGAGGTTTAGAGCTAGTAGACAATGAAATCTGGTTTGTCCCTTTTCAGTTTTAGGTGCCAAGTGTCTAGTGCACAGTGTCTCAATTACCTTAATATCCCTAATGCATAAGACACTGTGTAATCTATAGTAAGAACTTAAGAAATACTAGGACGATTAGAATTCAGGATAAAGATTTCGGGGGTACAGGCATTTGGAGATCATGGTGGTAAGGGAAGAAGACAAGAGGCAGGGTGTAAACCCCCAAGTTAGCAAGATCACTAAGAAGAAAGATCAGCTGGAGGAAACTCTGGAAACACCCTCATCTTGAGGGTCAGGCATGAAAATCATTAATGATTTTTAGAAGAATTGATTATTTTTCAGGAAATCAAGATAAAAAATGCAATGTCCTGTGTTCATGGGAGTGATCAAAAACTTTAGGTGAAGAATGGAGCCTGTACCTTGGATTTCGCAGAGAGGAAAGTGAGGACTCACCTGATTCTGTGAAGTAATGAAGATTTTAAACACAACTTGACAAATAAATGACAATGTAGAGATGGAAGGAAAGCATATGAAGCATATGTGTGTATGTGAAGGAAAGAATGGAAATATAATGTATGTAATAGAGTATATGTAATATCTAGAATATATAAGAATATATAATATCTAGTATATGTAATGATATACATAATAGAAAATATATTATATAATAGAACATATATTTATATAATAGAAATAAATAAATACACTCATAACTCCCAAAATCTTGGCAAATTTGTATGTAATAAAACATGTTTATGATATGATCAAGGTATAAAATACGATGCATAAGATGTTAAACATGAAATTATGCACACACATACTCAAATGCACACACCTTTTTCCTATTAATCTATAAATGTAATTACAAGAAAATGTGCAATGGTAAAACAGAGGAGATAAACCTCTGGATGATGGGATTATGGGTCATTTATTACTGTTTTAAAAACAACTTCCTATAATTTATTGATATTTCACAATGAGCCAGAAGAGATTCCATCTTTATAACAAGAGTGAGGTTAGGGACAGGAACGGAGTGTGTGTCTTTTCATATCTTAACTACGGAACCCAGGTGGCCTTTCACTCCCTGGATGGTCCTGTTGTCACTCATTAGGTTTAATGTAAGAAAATAAGGTCCAGGGAGGTATTGCTCGTAAGTAGTGATTTCTGAGCAGTAGCAGTCACAGACCTGGCCTGAAGCAATTTGGAATGAGGCTGCACTTATTGTTCAAAGTTTCTATTAAGCCCATGAGGTGAAGCATCTGACCCGTGGTGTCAAACTGGCATCTTGGCCGCCTTTCCTAATGAAAGGACTATCTACACATGTGCCTAAGGTAAGTAGCATAATATGTCATGCATCATTTATTAAAGTTCACATGTAGAATTAGGCAATATTATAGCTCTCAGTATCATCTTTCATCTGTGAAAAGATGACAAAAGCAGAATTATGAGGCTGGAAGAGACCCTGGAAGATTACTTAGTTCATTGCTTGATCTTTTGGAGAACCATACGAACTATTGTGTATACTAATCAACCAGTCAACCAAGATTTATTGCATATTCACAGGTGCAGAGCCTTATGTAGTACCTGGCTCTCCCCAACACCCTTCTTTCAGTACTATCAAAGTCATATTTTCCCAGAGACTTGAATCATTTTAGATAAGAACTAACAAAGTTCAAAACAATCCCTTGCTTATTTAGGGCAGAACGTATCGTTCTGATTATACAGCAATTTTAGTGTGCAGTGGAAAGAGTAAAAGGTGAATAAAGCACAGTCCAGTTTTCAGGGATCTCATAACTACTAGCAACTGGGTCCCCCAACACCTCCACTTCACAGGTGTCATCCCAGTTAAACCACAACAGCCACTACTGCTTCCCAGTTTTCATTATGACTCTTAAGCATCTGAAACTCATCATATGTTCCTTGGAAAGTAAGCAAGTTCTGTGGCCACCGATATGTATGTTAGCACACATATCACATACAGCAAGAGCTTGTAGAAGTTTGATATGAGATTGGATTTGTTTTTTTTTCGAAGTGTGCAACTATGTTTATGAGAAGGTGAAATGCAAAATTTCTAACGCAGCCAATTCAAACTACAGCTTACATCCAAAGAGAGGTCCTAAGTGTAGTTATTCTCAAACTAGTATCCCAAATCTCCAGATCTCATCTCAACCTCAAAACTTCATATGCTAGCAAGTCTTGGAACTGGCACTTCTGTGGCTGGGAGCTAGCCAGCTGCTGTGTTTAAAATGGTTTGTGTTCCATGGTTTCTGGTTTGGAGACCATTTGGAATGCACGCCCTTCCTCTTTACAACCGTAGAAGAGAAAAGCTGAAGAATTCAGCCTAGAAAATACATCTCTAGGTAGTATATATATTGTATGGTTGGCTAAGCATACATTAAAGGTTTTGGTCACACCAGGCTTAAGCACAAACACAGTGTTTGAGGGGTTTATGAAGGAATCTGACCTAAACCCCAAACTTCAGTAATATGAGGCATGACCTTCTAATGCACGCTACAAGAGTCTTGCATATGAGTATATATTACGGCACAATATTTGAGATTTATTAATGAGCCAGAATATAGAATCACAGGTAAAAAAGAGGGTTCACATAAGCTGCAGAGGCCTGATCTGCCTAAGAAGAGAATGAGTGCCAGTATTTACCAGGCATTGGAAACTTCAACGTCACACTTTGCCTAGAAAACATTGTTTTCAGGGTAGATTTAATAGATTATGGGCTAGTGGGGTAAAAATATCACTCTGCCCACAGTATCTTTTGCAGGTAATTTATACAGAATGAACTGGACACTGTGAGGCCCGCCCTGATACCCTCTTTGTGACTGACACACCCACCTCCTAAATGCAGTGGATATTGGCTTCTGAGCAAAAACAGATGTGCCTCTCACTAGGGATTGCCCTTAGCCACAGAGAACCACCTCAACCAAGTTACACCCCTTTTAAGGGGGCAGCCCATGGCCAATGACTGAAGGATATGGCCTAGCTCCTTCCCTAAGGTTTGCTGGAATCCTGAAGGTCACCTCAGTTCTAGAGCTCCCTGTGGCCACTGGTGAAAGAATACTCTATGTCAGTGTTACCCTGAGTCAATGCTGGCCTTTCTCATTGATGTGCTGATGTGTCTCCCTGAGTGCACTGCAGCCTAACAGGCTTTCCGTGTGCAACTCCTCATAGAAACTACATCCAGGAAAATAATTGGTAAGTTGCAAAATTTCCTCATCAAGTGAAGCAATGCTAGCCAACTATAATTCAGTATTTTTTGGTCTTACTTTGTT
Source organism: Ateles fusciceps (assembly GCA_036589455.1). NCBI lineage: Eukaryota > Metazoa > Chordata > Mammalia > Primates > Atelidae > Ateles > Ateles fusciceps. Next base: position 8,130,953 of record JAZHEH010002657.1, on the reverse strand, counting down.
TTAAACAGAATGCACTGAATACTTATTTCAATGTCATTAAAAGTATTTTAATACTCCTACAAGCTCGAATTCAACCACCTCTTTCTTCAGATTCAGCTTTCCCTGCAATTGGTAGAAGCTGCCACTGGTATGGAAGCTGTATTGTTATCTGGAAATTGATTTTAATCAGGACTTGTTAAATATGTGTTTGTCCGTAATGTTATATTGAATAAATTGTACCTCATCAGGTTGGCTCATGGCAAAATAGAACAATTAAGCAGCCCAGTGGCAGGCTGACATTTGTCAGACTATTTTCACCGTGAGTTTAAATGACAACTATGGCATAATCCAATTTGTGTTTTCAGCAGCTTGTGGAAGCATCAAAGTGCCTGCAGTGCTTGTGAATGGACTACCAGTGTGATACACTGATTTGAAAATATATTCTGCCCAGATATCAATTTTTTACATTTATTTTCCAGATCAAATCAAGCTACTTAGAAATGCATTTTGTCTGGCATTAGCTATAATAGTCATTTTGTATAGCTGGCTCCAGTGTCACTTGTAGAGAAAGGGGTGGCCTGGAAGATCATTGCTTAAAGATTGTTGGGAATGTGCATGTCATCTCTATTGTAAAATGTATGGCAGCATTCTATTGGAAGAAGTAACATGTAGAGATGATGAAGACAGAAACAAAGCAAACAACCAGCTCAAGCTGCCCATCGAAATTATACAAGTATAAAAAGGTTATAAAAATAGAAAAATACCTCTCTGCCTCATGTTTACTCTTCTGCAAACTCATATCATGACACCACCTTGAGGAAATCTTTAAATACTATACTTGAAACACTATATATTAAAAGTCTGCAGCAAAACCACTATCCCTGTCTCACTCCCCTTCAATCAGAAACAGAACTGCATTAGAACATCTGATGTGGATTCTATTTAAAATTCTATTATTAACCCAGTAATTGAGTTATTAAGATTGGTTTCTAGAAGTACCACTAATTGCTGGACTGAGGCAAGTTTTTCTACTTTATGCTAGGACTAATTTGTCCTGTTTTTATGATTGGGATATTAGTATCAAATTTAAATATTGTATCTTCCTTACCTAATACTAATCTTATGAAAACAGAAAATGCAAAGCTAAATTCAAGATTCTTAGCAAACCAAAGTTGTTGGTGATAAAATAGCATATTTGATATGGTTTGACCATGCCCCACCCAAATCTCAACTTGAATTGTATCTCCCAGAATTGCCATGTGTTGTGGGAGGGACCCAGGAGGAGGTAATTGAATCATGGGGGGCCAGTCTTTCCCAGCTATTCTTGAGATAGTGAATAAGTCTCATAAGATCTGGTAGGTTTATCAGGGGTTTCCAGTTTTGCTTCTTCCTCATTTTCTCTTGAAACTGCCATGTAAGAAGTGGCTTTTGCCTCCCGCCGTGATTCTGAGGCCTCCCCCAGCCATGGGGAACTGTAAATCCAATTACACCTCTTTTTCTTCCCAGTCTCAGCTTTGTCTTTACCAGCAGCATGAAAACAGACTAATGCAATATTTTGCATTAATATCCTGGTAAGCTTGTAAATAAATCATCTCACTTAATGTAGCAGAAAACTCTATGTTTAATACAATGCTTTGAGCTTGCAGGATTTCAGGAGGGATGCATGACTATTGAACCAAAATAAAGTTATAGGATTTCTCAGAATTGTCTAAATTTTTTTTCTTGACCTATTCAACACTTCACTTTTATGAAGAAGATTTTTTTTAAGAATAAAGCAAACCTAAACACTAACCAAAAACACTCTAGTCCTTCAAGGACAGACCAAGGAGCTTAGAATTATTTTATGACTGATGCTAACTGTTATTATTTAACAGCAAGATCTTGCTTAAAATTATAAAACCAGAGTTGTTACAGTCATCAAATGACAATATTAATGCTTTCTAGATATAGCATCCTATGATTCTTTATTTCACCAAACTAAAAATTTAAAGCTAATAAAATGTTTCTTTCAGACTAGTTGCTTAACTAAATTACTCAACTTTGGGTCAATATAAATTCCAAAGATGTGCTAAAGTTCAGACAATGCTACTATTGCTGTTAATAAGATTAGTTATTTCGATTTTTGTTTTAAAAATTATATCTGCAGTCTGGCACAGTGGCTCACACCAGTAATCCTAGCACTTTGGGAAGCCGAGGTGGGCAGAGCACAAGGTCAAGAGATTGAGACCATCCTGGCCAACATGGTGAATCCCCGTCTCTACTAAAAATACAAAAATTAGCTGGGTGTGGTGGTAGGGACCTGTAATCCCAGCTACTTGCGTGGCTGAGGCAGGAGAATGGTTTGAACCTAAGAGGTGGAGGTTGTAGTGAGCTGAGATCGTGCGCCTGCACTCCAGCCTGGGTGACAGAGGGAGACTCTGTCTCAAAAAAAAAAAAAAAAAAAATATTTATATATATATATGTATATATCTGTAACAATCAATTTGGAGGTCTTGGGAAATTTAAAAAAAGAATAAACTCCTTGATTTATTGGCTGATTTCTTAATCACATGTTATAATGCCTACTCTGAGAACAGAATTGGTCTAGGCAGTGCAGGAAATGTAGAGATTACTATACAATAGGTAATAATAAATACCTGGCAGATAGAGAGATACATAGACATGTAGTCTTTAGGCAACTTCGTATCCAATGTAAATAAAATGTATAAAAAATTAAATACATTTGTTTTTGTTTACCTGTACTTAAAGTACTTCCAAATATCCAGTAAACTTCATCTTGCAATTCGTAAAATCCAGGCTTAGATGCTCTATGACATTTTACTTCAGTCCCTCATATTTTCTTCTCCAGGGTAGGTGTTAGAGGTAGTTTTGCCTCACTCCAGATCTTCCTCCCATATGGACCACCTTGGACAAGTTATGTACCTTTATTATAACTTAATTTCTGTATCTATAAAAGGAATATGGAAATAAACATATCTTTCCCACTGTACTGATAATTGAATTTAAAAATTTGCACTGAAAACAGTGATTGGCACTTAGTAAGTACCGTGCACGGCCTAGGCATGCTCCCCCTGGCTTTTTCTGCAGTGGAGCTCCCCTGAGGTCTTAGCCAGCATTTCCTGCAGACAATGCTGATATCTGGATCCTACCTCGATATCCAGACCCTGACTGAGCCAGATAATGTCATCCTCTCCCTTGGCTGGCAGGCCTTTGAGGATGCTTTTCAGTCCCCACTACCTGAACAAGGCACTAGGCCATTGCTATGGACGATTCTAGCTCTATGCCTAACCAGGGCATCTCTCCATGATTGAAATGTCCAGGAAATCAGGGCTCAGATCCATTATCTTCTGGGATTTCCCCAAAACTACTGTGAAAATTTCATCTTTTTATTCTATTTCTCCCAAGGTTTTTGATCCTGCTAGAGGCCAAGATACAATCCCCTTTGATATGGTTTGCTTGTGTCCCCCACCCAAATCTCATCTTAAATTGTAGTTCCAGTAATCCCCCAGGTCTCAGGGAGGGCTCCACTGGGAAGTAATTGAACCATGGGGATGGGGGTGGTTACTCCCATGCTGCTCTTTTTGTGATAGTGAGTTTTCACGAGATCTGATGGTTTTATAAGGGGCTTTTCCTTCTTTCCTTGGCATTTCTCCTTGCTGCCACCATGTCAAGAAGGGCGTTTTTGCTTCCCCCTTCTGCCGTGATTGTAAGTTTCCTGAGGCCTCCTCAGCCATGCTGAACTGTGAGTCAATTAAACCTCTTTCCTTTATAAATTACCCAGTCCCAGGTATGTCTTTATTAGTAGTGTAAGAATGGACTAATGCACTCTTTTGAAAACATTTTGCATCAGTCATGAACCTTCTTGCTATTCTCCATGATTCTGGCTCTTTCTCTCATTAAACAATGACTGTCTCATTCTTAGTGGGACTGAGATGGGAGGGGGTGAGGAGAGAATGCTGGATGGTGGTGAGACTAGATCTAGCTTCTCATATGAAGTCTTTCCAGTTTCCTGTTTATGAATAAGTTCTATGCCCTGTTTCATCTTCTTTTCATTGTTGATATTTGATACTTATATCTTCTGACTGTCAAATACATTTTTATCTCCAGTGCCTGTGTCTACTTACTGAAACATTTGGCTTAAATAGAAAAAATAAAATTCAGTAACTGAGTTGTCTTCTTTATTCTAGGCTATATGTATATGTATATGTATGTGTATATGTATGTGTGTAGACTCCTAAAGGGAAGAATAGACCCATACAATGGGCTATTATTCAACTACAAAAAGAAATGAAATACTGGAAAATGAAAAGAGACAAAAGGTCACATGTTGTTTGATTGCATTTATACAAAACATTCACAATAAGTAAACCTATATAGACATAAAGCAGATTGGTGTTTTTCAGGAGCTGGGGGGCAGGTGGAATGAGGAGTGACTCTTTAGTGGGTATGAGATTTCCATTTAGAATGATGACAAAGTTCTAGAACTATCAGAGGAGACGATTGCACGGCACTGTGAATGCATTTAATGCCAATGAATTAATTGCACAGAATAAAATAGTTAAAATAGAACATTTTGTGTTATCTCTCTTTACCACAATAAAAAACAAGAATTACAAAAGTAAAATATAGTTCATGAAAGCAGTTTTAAGCAATTCTTAAATATTCTATATGAAAAGTGAGAATACTATTTTCTCTTTGGTGATTTTACTTTACAGAGAGTGCTGCTATTTGCATTTCCTGTGTGTCCTGCCAGAAATTATTCTATACATGCAACCGGACGAGGCTCTCCAGTAAGATGTCATAATTTAGCAGAGATTCTTTGTCCTTCTTTCCTTCCAGAGTATTATAATTCTCTGAAGTCCAAGAAGTAGAAACTTTACTTTGAAGAGATTACATGTAGTAGATTGTATGACTTATTTCCAGTTACCTCCCCAGCTCCTTGCTACCCTGTCTTGTTGAAGGAATATGTTCACTTCTGCATGGATTTGGGGGTTAGGCATGCTTCTAGCTTCAGCCAGTGGAGCGTGAATAGATAATGTGCTTGTCTCCTTGTGATGGATGCAGAAACCTTTAGAAGTGCTGCAAGAACCCTCTTCCCACCTCACTCTGCTACTTGAGCTCCTTCCCTCAACCTGGGAACCATCGTAAAAAGACATGGAGTGCCACGTTGAGCTGGGGTGAGCTGAGTCTTGCAGCTCCCAGCAGAACTTGGCAAACCTGCTACTTCCCAGAGTCCCCTGGTGACCTTTAGCAAGAACCACAAGTTGGTTGTAAGAACTTAAGATCTGGGGCTTGTTGCCTCAGTAAAAGCTGAAAAATAGAAAAATACATGTGCCCTGGTATAAACAAATACAGAGTTGTCCATGAGATAAAGTTCAGGTGGGACCCACAAAACCAAAAGTATTCAAAACCAAAGTCTTAAACAGCTCTTCTGATCTTCCAGGGTCTTGGGCAGCCCCAGTGAAGTAAGCTGACAATGATACCAGCTGTAGAGAAGTTTCTATTGCAGTGCAAATAAACAAAAATGAATCAGTAAAATGTTCTGTGTGTTATAACATAAATGTTGTAGAGAAAAATACATCAGGAAAGGGAGAAAGGAATATATCTAAGTGGGGGAAGATGAAATTTAACATAGGATGTTTGAGAATGTCTTTACTGGGAAAGTCACATTTGAATAAATAAATGCAGGAGGCAAGGAGGCCGGAGTTGATGTGAATGAAGGATGTTTTTAGCAGAGAAAACCAAAAGTGCACATGTCTTGATGGTTTTGATGAAAATAGTTGATGGTTGTTTGATGAAAATGAAGAACAAAGAGTTTAGAAGAGAATCCAGGATGAGATATATATCAAATCTCCCAGAGGCTCATGCAATGGAGATTTCTAAGCTCCCAGAGATTCTGATTCCCTAAGTCTCAGATAGAACCCATGAATTTGCATTTCTTTTCTTCTTCCTTTCTTTCTTTCTTTTTTCTTTTTTTTTTTTTTTTTTTTTTTTTGCTTTTGTTGCCCTGGCTGGAGTGCAATGGCGCAATCTCGGCTCACTGCAAATTCTGCCTCCCAGGTTCAAGCGATTCTCCTGCCTCAACCTTCCAAGTAGCTGGGATTCCAAGCATGTGCCACCACGCCCAGCTAATTTTGTATTTTTAGTAGAGATGGGGTTTCTCCATGTTGGTCAGGCTGGTCTCGAACCATTCCCGACCTCAGGTGATCCACCCTCCTCGGCATCCCAAAATCCTGGGATTACATGCATGAGCCACTGTGCCCAGCCATGAATTTGCATTTCTAGTAAGTTCTCAGGGAATATCGATGCCAGCAATACCAGGAGCACCTTGGGAACTATAGCTCCAGGGCCTTGCAGACTGTGAGGAGGACTTCGGTGTCTACTCTGAGCAAGGATGTTTTTAGCAGAGGAGAGACATTAGCTGACTACCAGGATGTTTGTGACTGTGTTGAGAATAGTCAAGAAAGTGATAAAAGTGGAAGAAGAGAAACCAAATATTAATAGTACTGAAACACAGGACAATTATACTGGCCTTATGCAAAAAGAAAAAAAGATTCCTTTTGTTTAACAAAAGGTAAAACAGTTCCTAATGCAGGTAGCGATATGTTGAGAGATATTCCATCCAATGCCCTCTGTTTTCTCTGGCAAGGTCATCTAACTTGGTGAATGGGAAAGTGAGGAGGAGTGTTGGTTCCTTTTGCAGGGAGAATAAAATGATCATTGCAGAGCGTGAGAGAGCTAATTAAGTAAAAAAATATTTTATTCCAGAACATCCTTGCATAAACAAATGAGGTTATAACTATGCATTTATATTTCAGAGATGTTAAAAGCTACATCATTTGTTATGCATGTTAAACTAACACTAGGACCATTCTTGGCACTTACATATCCCAAATACAAAAGGCAATACATCTTCCTTGTTTCAGAAAGTCTCTTGGAGGCTGAGGCCCAAGGGCTCCTTGGGTTTTAATGAATAAGCATTCGCTGAATGAATGCACCGACACTTTATATAATACTACCAGTATCGTGTTACTTCTGGCAAATATTTTAAATAAAAACTCCACCAAAGATTAAGTAAAACAGAATCAAAACCTGCTGGTAGGGTATATAAACAAGATAGAATCAGAGTTTACTAAAATCAATATATAACGGAGAAGAGGACAGCAGTGATGATATTAGCTAACTGTGCTGAACATTATTATCTGACAGGCACTATTCTAAGCCTTTTCCTGTTTTAACTCATTTTATCCTTTTCAAAATTGGATGAGATTGGTACAAATATTATTCCTATTTCACAAAGACGAGAACTACAGGCCAGAAATATACCCAGAGTTGCACAGACAGCATAAGGAGCAGTGAGGTCTGAACTAAGGCGCTCTGCCAGAGGCTCTGTGCTTTCCAACAACTGCACCTCAGAAGCAAGTGAGAATTAGAGAATGTGGAATTTGGGCTCTTTTGTTTTTCCTTTTCTAAAGCAGACTGCGGGGAATGACCCTGGTAACTGAATACTGCACAGTAATTATAATGGGAAGCTGTTTCTGTCTCTGAGCAGAACCTGGCCCTGAATGGTCCTAGGATATTCAGGCCAAAAATGCAGCTCAGTGAGTCCTGATGGGGGGCATGGGTGTGAGTGGAGGGGAAGGAAAGTGAGACCAACCACAGACTTTCTGCTTCAGCTTTTGCACGCGCCTCGAAAGAGACTATGAACCACAGTGAGATGACTCTTTATACCCCCCAGATACCCACACTCACCATTCTTCCCAAAGACAGGCACTTGGCTCTTTAACCTTGAAACAGGATATTCAGAAAAAGAACAAAACAGCTGAAGATATTTTATTAGATTAATACCTTGCACCAAGCCATATTAAAATGTTTTCTGTTGTCTCCACTCTTGTCCTCTCGATATCTTTCCGTGTGTGTGTGTGTGTGTGTGTGTGTGTGTGTGTGTGTAAATTTAACTTTAGGAGAATTTAAGGATAGTTATAAAAATAACCATTCAGTTACTTTCTAATCATCATTTATCCAAGGTTAGAATTCTTGCAAGGAAGAAGACATTAAAATAGACATTCTACTACTTTTATCTCCTAGTAAACAAATTAATTCATGAAGAACGGTTAGAAGGTCACTGAAGTTAAAAGAGCTACTATCCCCCCACAGGATTTAAATCATGGAGGTTTTTGGCCACATTTATCACGTGTAAAAAGAATTTTACTGACCAGGAATAAATACATTTACAATGTGTCTCAGAAAGGTCTGAGTGTGATTTTCATTTACATGACAATGACCCTTTCCACTGTTTTCTTACAACTTTTCCTTCAACTCCCTGATGTTTATTGGTTCATTACTTGTAAAATAGTAAAACCTCATCTGAAAAAAAAAAAGCGTTTTGTGTCTTTAATTTTAAAAACCTCGTAAGGGCCCTATGGGGGATATTAAATCTGTCTCTTTGCTGTATATCTTGATGTACATTTTACTTGAAACCAGGTGTTGTGTATATTGAACTTTTTAACACTGCAGGGAGGTAAGTATTCACAGCTGGAGTTTTATGCTTCGCACATTTTCATGTTTGAGAACAAGAAGCAACCCCTAGGAAAAACTCCTCCGGCATGAAGAGAGGCTGAACAAAGCACTTCTGTAGCTAGTGGCAGGACATGGATATGATGAAGTCACAGATATGGGAGCCGAATGCAAGAGAGATGCCGGTGAAACCAAGACAAAAAGTTTCAAGGAATCCAAGTGCACAGGTTCTCAGATCAATCACAAGCGATGAGGTTGTCACTGCACAGAGGGGCTGAAAAGCAGCATCAAAGCCACTAAAGAGAGGGGGAGAAGCTTTTGTTGGGCCGGCTTTTGTCTTCGTAACCAGCACTGGAAGCCAGCTCGCATCAGCTGAAAGGCCGAGTTAATCTATTTCTAGTGAACATTGTTCGGCTGTGTGTAGTTAGCCCCTCATCATTAAAGAAAAATAACTAGGTTGGCATGACCAAAAAAGGATGGATTTTCCTGTGGAGCACATTTGTATGAGTTGAATTTTTTGCATATGTTATTGTGTGCATGAGAGGGAAGGGGTGACTGACCTCACAAAACAAATGCATGCAGCGGCACTGCTTCTTAGCCTCCACAGTGAACTTGGTGTTTGTGGAGCAAGACAGAAGACGGCTTATTAAAATTAAAAACATAACATTTCTGGTTCAGCCTTCACCGGATTCAGTTTACCCTTTAAAGACTTCTTAGAAAAACAACAAAAAAGCACTTTCTCACCACGTGGTTAGCCTTCCTGGAGAAAGGTGTCCAGCATTGCAGTGACAGTTTTGTTCTTTGTGGCCAGTTGGAAAAGCTTCAGCGAGAAAGTACCAGTAGAGAAGGACAGGGTGAGGGAGACTGAGACGCTGCTTGATATGTGACTTTGATATCCCACATCTCCAGAAAAGAGCTTCATGTTAGCTCTGATGGTTTCAGATCAATCCAGCTTCCAAGTAAATGCAATGATCAGACTATATTTGGTAAAATGTTGTTCACTTTAAGATTTTTATCATTCGAGAGCAGAGACTTCTAGCAGGCACAGTTTAGACCCTGTCGTCTTTGTCTCAAAATAAATGAAGGCCTCCCTCTTTGCTCCAAGACTTCAGAGACCCGGGCTGTTGTTATGATGTCAGCCTCTGGAGGCACACGGCAGCTGAGCACTGGGTTCTGTGCAGCTCTGACAGTAGGCACCATGAGTTTTTATGCCAAGAAAAATAATTCAAAAACCCTAAGAAAAAATAACACCAAGGCTACCGAGGAAGGAGAGATTATAGCTGAATGTCAGCACTTGACAGTGATGTAATAGCTACCCACATATGACAGGGGAAGGAAAATCTAAAAAACAAAGTTTGATGGGTGTTTTAACACATTCTTGGCAGATGATTTTTGAAGTGGGTTGAAATATTTTCCTTCCCAATTAGACCTAGGCTTGTGGTGTTTTGCTAATGATTCTCTGGATAAGCGTTTTCTTCGATTGATTTGAGTGACGTAAGTTGTTCAGATGGGTCACACCCTCATGTTGGAAAACCAAGTATGGAATTTTATGTGAACACACATAAAACTTTTTGGAATTTGGGGTACAGGTTCACTCTGTGTTTGTGACAGAATGTCATTTTCTGTTTGTGGGGAAGCAGGCTGAGGAGTCAATAATGGATGATAGTCCAGGAGTCAGAGATTGTGGAAGATTCTGAATGACAATGAGTCCAAGTAGGAGGGCTTGGCTGGCCTGTAGGTATCATGTTCTCTGAGCTCAAGGGGCCGCCCAAAAGTGACAAGACACGGTGATGCAGATCACTGTCTCTCACTACAGGTGGCTTGGGAGTCTTTATCTTATTCACATGTGCTTTTTTTTTTCCCCCCTCTCCTACTTTTTGTTTTCTGCCTCCCCCTCCCCCGGGGGCGGCTCCCCCCCCCCCCCGGGGCGCCCCCCTGGCCCCCCCGCCCCCCCCCCCCCGCCCCCCCCCCCCCCCCCCCCCCCCCCCGCCCCCCCCGTGCTCCCCCCCCCCCTTGTCCGTGTTCCCATTAGCCTTTGCACAATAACATGTATCTTTTCATCTAATCTTGTGGCAATTACTTGAGATTGATCTATTACCATCTGCATAGAGGCCAATTTACTTAAATGAGAAATGAAGCCCACTACATTTTTCTGGCTAGGGTAGACTTACCTACTTTAAAGCCATGACTTCTATTAGTTCAACATAAACCAAAATTGGTAATTCAGAGATTTACAAGATCTCGGAAAAGTCAAGTTTCTGTTCCAATTCTTTGCCTTATATTCAAATTAAAATGCATTAACCTGGACATGGAAACTGAAATCTGATGTGCATAGGCCTAAATGAGAGGACAAATCACTCCTTCAACAATATATTAATAGATGTTTCAATTGTATTAATAAACACACCAAACAAATTGACAAAATGATGATTCTGTGATAGACCCTGGGCTAGCTGTCAAATATACAATAATAAATGAGTTCTGTGTCTTTAAAGACCATGTAGACTAAATTCCATCTGAAGCATAATTTTTATAGCTCAATTCTATTTTGCCTCTCATTTTTCCTTTATTTTTATGGATTTTTGCATTAAGTAACTTAGAAATTTTAGTTATAGGCCATTGCGTATTTTTAGACCCGTTGAAAAAGAGCCTTTTATTAATTGCAGACTGTGGACAGTGATGATGTAGGAACTGAAGAAACAAAAATAAAACAGGAGAAGATCCCTCCTTACAGGGATCTTCGAGACCGGTGGACAACATTGTTAAACCATATCTTTCTCTAGGCAGCAAATACCATTGTCATGAAAAGAGATCTAGCCAGGCAGCATGTTATTGTAGAAGATTTTCCTGCAAAAAAATCCTGCTCCATTGTGTAAAAACAGTTTATTAGTATTAATCAGTGTCTGAAGAAAGCAATTTGAAACTAGATTTTCTTTTAGTCTGTGCCCTAGGATGCCAGCCTAGATTATCTGACAGTTGTCACAGTAGCTTCAATTTGATTTGAATTTCTTAATACCACCATCCTTTAATCAATTCATTTATGTAATCATTCATACGTTCCTCAAAATGTTTATTAAGCGTCTACTGTATGTGTTACTTTACCAGGTGTTATATTTTAAACCAAACTTTAGATTCTTTTCTAGAAGAAAGAACTGCTATTTGCCTTTAGAGCATGAAAGCTCTTTAAGGCAGAAGGGGACAGCATCGAGAGCTGTTGTCGTGGGTGGTTTGGAATAAGTATCTACTTCCAGTGACTTGTTTAGATACATAAGTGAGAGTTATAAAGATATTTAATAAAAGTCCTATGAACTTTTATCCTATGAAGCAGACTCTTCAAATGGGAGCTTTTCCTATTTTCTGGGTTTTCCTTTGTCGTTTCCTCCCCTGACCCATGATGTTTTTGTATTTCCAGATAAAATCAAGTAAAATGAAGCTTTTATCAGGGGCATATTCAATTTTTACATGGAGACATTTCAAGGAAATCTTGCTTTTATATAAGAGATTGCCTGAATGACAGAGAAGGCAAAGAGGTGACTCGTGCTACCTAAGGCCACCATGAGGGGTTCAAGTTCCATACTTGGGCAAACATCAGCTCCCCTCCCTGTTGTGTCTGGGAGCAAGGCACAACAGCAGGATGACAGGGCAGAACCTTGTCTCCTGCTCTGCGTTCATTAGAGGTAACTCCAGCCTTTCCACTGGCACGATCCAGTGCAGGTGTTCATGAATTGTTGCAGTTGCACAAGGGGACAAGCTACTGGAGGTATTTGACATATCAGCATTCCTGGTTCAGAATACACGAGCCTCTTCCACAGGATAATGAATGGAGGTGAGACTGGGGTCTAAGTTGTGCAGTTGCCCAAGATGGATAATTGTCATTAGCATTTGACCAAAGCCAGTTTCCTCAGAGGTTTAGAGGAGGCCAATTCTGGGAGGCCAGCCTGTGGGGAATCAGCTTAGACAGTTAACCTTTACCTCTCATTCTGCAAACTTGGGCTCATATCATGAGAGATGTATGTACCTCCCATTTCCCTGTGGCCTTCTTTGTTCTTTCTGCTTCCTCATTTCCCTATCATCAGAAACTACATAGAACCTCCAAACTCTCCAGGCTGACCACCCAAGCTTCAGAACTGAGGACTCTTACTTGTGCGGTTATTGCACTGGGGCGTTTGGGAGTGAAAATGGGGGTTGTTTCTTGCCTCAAAACTGATATGTACATCATGATATCATGGTGGTAATTGCTTACTTTTTTTTTCTGGAGAAAACCGTAAGTTCCTTTGGTAGCTAAATCTATTGTAAAATTTGGTATTTGCAAATACTGGATGAGCTTCAGTAATCAAAGAAAGTTTCAGTTATCTCTCTTTTATTGAATAGCTTGAGCTCATACTGAGACAGAATTTCAATTAATAATTTAGGAATTAAAACATTGTAAATTAGCCTTTAACTTGATAAAAAAAAATAACCAGGACACAAGTCAATATAGATTATTCATGATCACCATAATTTTGTTCTGTTCAAATCTTTAAGTCACAAGACTTCATAATCTTAGAATCATTTATGTAGTTAAATATTCTAATGCAATCAAATTTAAGTATTTCTCTTTCATTCACAGTCCTGCTTTTCTTACAATAAAGTGAGATACAGGGCACTTAAATAACTAACTATAATGTTTGGACATTTGTGCTTCCAAAAATACATAAACCAGTACAAAAAAACACAAATAACAAAATCCACAGTAAGTAAACCCTTTGTCATTTTGTAAAGTGTTCAGTATCTCTAACCTACTGAGGTATTTATTATTTCAGCATAATATAAACTCCTATATTAACAACAACAAAAATAATACCTTGGATATGTTCAAAAGTGTAGACTGAGCTAGATAAAACAAGAGAACATTTTTACAGATTTGAACTCAGAGAGCTCTGCAGGTGACTATGAGACATGGCTGACGTGTCCGAAAAGCATCTATGATTATTGGCATATCCACCATGTGAAACTTAAAGCATATTAATCTCTGACAATTACTTACAAGCAGGTAAAACTTTCTTCCTGAGTTAATGTATGCTGTGCTGAAAACTTTCCCCCCATTTCTCACATATGGGGATGATTCTAATATGTTCCCAAATGCTAAACGTATTAAGGTAAGTCTGAAAATGAAATTTAGATTTGACATTTTATTTATAGTTATAATTTGTAATTTCTAGATATATTCCTATATACTCTGTAGTATAATGTGTTAGCAATGATATATGTAAAATTACATCCCTTTGTATATTTGTATACCGACACTTGAGGGCCATATATTGTTAAGTACCCTACAGCTCAGTAAGCAAGTGAGTTCTATCTGCATTTCCAATCTTTTTTTTTTTTTTTTAAAGGCAAGGTCTCCTTTTGTTGCCCAGATTGGAGTGCAGTGGCATGATCATAGCTCACTGTAACTTTGAACTCTAGGGCTCAATGCAATCTAGCAGCTAGGACTACAGCACATCCAGGCCACCACATCTGGCTACTTTGTTTTATTTTTTGTAGAGACATGGTCTCACTATGTTGCCCAGCTGGTTTCAAATTCCTGGCCTCAAGCAGTCCTTCTGCCTTAGCCTCCCAAAGCTCTGGGATTACAGGTATGAGCTACTGACCCTAGCCCTCCAATTTTTTTTGTTTTTTTCAGTCTGTGCCATATCTTCTAAGCATAGTTAAGTTTTCCATATTCACTTAATATCTGAAAACCAAGTTTTTTTGATTCACTGGGAATGCCTGACCCCTTAGTATCATTGAGGTTCTTGGAATTTAAGATTTTTATTTTTGAATAAGGCACGTCTCACCTCTGGTGCAATCATTATAACTGAACATTAATAACATTCAAGAAGACAATTTTAGTACATACCAAATGGCACCGCTTGGGTAGGAAGTGGGTGCAGAATAAAAGCTAACCAAGGACTCAGATGTACATATGTTTACAATGATGATTACCCAGCATGAATATCTTAGTCAAGTCTGCTTGTTTACAGTGAATGTAATGAGGTTTCTCTACTGAGCTCCACTCTTTTTAGAAGCCCAAACAAAGCAAGTGTGTATTAGAAGAGCTCTTCAACTTACACCATAAATTGGACTCTCTGCCAAACTGCAGGAGAAGTCTAAGGCCTTAACTAGGGTAAGTGGTTCTTAGCAGAGTTCACGACAAAATAGTGAAAGCCAAGGGTGTTTTACCAACAGCATGTGCTGTGTACTAAGTTCCTTTCATACTTGCAAGAGGCCAGCATTTATTTATTTATTTATTTGCATTGTACACAAACATCTTCAATGATAGAAAAAAATGAAATATTTTATATATTATTTGATGAAGGTATTTGTCTCTTAAAAAGAATAATGTTATCATCAGATAAGTGCACTTAAAGCAGTAAGATGACCAATTTTGCCTGAAATGGTATTTAGAGTGGGAATTGGCATTTCATTGTAGTTTTGATTTGCATTTCCCTAATGACTAGAGAGGAGAATCTTTTCATGTGCTTATTGGCAATTTGTATATCTTCTTTGGGGAAATCTCTATTTAAGTCTTATTTTTTTTTAATTGTATTGTCTGCCTGTTTTTAAATTGAGTTGTGCGTTGTTGTTATTTTAGGAGTTCTCTTTATCTTCTGAATATTAATCCCTCATTAGATATATGATTTGCAAATATTTTCTCCTATTCTGTGTGTTGCATTTTGAGTCTGTTGATTGTGTCTTTTGAAGACCTATTTTTACTTTCTTTTGCTTTCTATGAAATGTGTTTTGTCTACTTTCTACTTTGTTGCCTGTGCCTTAGATGTCCTAGCCAAGAAGCTAGTTAGCTCAATATTGTGAAGTTTTTGTCCTGTGTTTTGTTCTAAGAGTTTTATAATTTCAGATCTCTGTTTAAATAGTGAATCCATTTTGATTTAAATACTATATCATCTTTTATGTAGTATTAGGTAAGGGTCCAACTTGATTCTTTAGCCTGTGAATATTTAGTTTTCCTAGCACCGTTTGTTAAAAAATACTTTTTTTCCCTCATTGAATAGTTTTAACACCCTTATTAAAAATCACCAGCACATATTTTTGAGGGTTTACTTCTGGACTCTGTCTATTCCTTTCCACTGGTCTCTGTCTTTAGGCCAGTACCATACTGTTTTGATTGTTGTAATACTGTAGTAAATTTGGAAATCAAAAAGTGTGAGATTTTCAGCTTTGTTTTCTTTTTCAGAATTATTTTTGCTCTTTGGGATTTCTTGAGATTCTACATGTATTTTGGAATGGGTTTTTCGATTTCTGTAAAAAAAGCCATTGGGAATTTGAAAGGGATTGCATTAAGTCTACAGATACCTTTAGGTAGTATTGACATCTTAACAATTTTAAGTCTTACAATCCATGAACATAGAATGTCTGGGAGATATTTGTTTTTGAAAAACAATGACAAATAAATTTTAATAAAATCTATTTAATAATATTCCCAAACTCAGTACAAAGTAGTACTTACTAAGGAATGCTTCTGTGTGAAAAAATTATATCTAAAAATTTAACTTGTGCTAATGAACACTCACACATTTAAAAAGTACAAGGTACTGAGCCATTAATCAGACCAATTTGCTTAGATTCTACTAAAGGAGTTATATCTCCAGTCAAAACACTTGATATCTGTATCTATTTATAAGTTCATACCGACAGACTTGATAACTATCATTTCATAAAAGTCTTCTACATATTATGATCCAAATAGATATGTGATATTTAAAATTGTAAGGCAGGCTTTACATCAGGAAGTGGAGGTAATCAGCATGAGTCTGGTTTGAAAAATGCTGCAATATGCTTTAAGATTATTAGCGCCTCTTCTTGCAGGCTGTGTGCATGAGGATGTGTATAAATACTATGAACAGGTATAAGACTCTTGAGAATTCACACACTGATTTTCACTTTATTATAGATCTTGAGCCTAGTAATGTTCATGAGTATCACACACACACACACACACACACACACATGCATATATACAATAAATCTACATATATATCTACATATCTACATGCACATATATATAATATATTTATGTATAATATCTATGTTTATATTTATATAATGTATATTTATACAATAATGATACAAAACTTTGTTAGACTTAAATGGTAAAAATTCAAGAATATTATTCCCAATTTGAAAAATTGGAATACAAATTTTGGAAACACATAAAACATTTTATGATTTTATCAACAAAAAATAGCATTTTAACTACATTTTATATACAAATAAATAAATTAGAAAAAAGTATAACAATTAAATGACATTTAAAAATAATTACTGGGATCTGGCAGGGCTTTTGTCTCTTGCTCCAGACAGAGCTCCAGATCCCGTCTGCACTGTTCTGTGCCCTCTGCTCCTGGAGGCCCGAGGTGATGCTACTGCAGACTCTGTGGTTCTGGGATTTGAAGGTATTGGGAGATCCATCCATAACTAAGGCAGCCTGGAAGCCAGGAAATATTTTCTAGTGCCATGATGGCTGACTAGAAGCTGGTATCTGCCATTCTCATGGCAAAGAGAAACAGTGGTGTGTAAACATTAGCTCCTCAACTGAATGGTCCAGGAGGACACATTTGGATTCATCAAGGAAACGAGGAGACCCACAGAGAACAAAGAAAAGCAAGACAAGACAGGAATGGTACTAAGCCAGAGGAGGCTTCCCATTATGTGGTAGAATGGTGAGTCAATGAAAGTCCCTGAGGACCACATTTCTGCCACAGACCTTTGCAACTCTGGGCAATTCCCTGTGATCATCCCTTCCCACCCCCCACCAGGGCTTCCAGACTGACACAGAGAGTGACATGGAGTCTGGGCAGAGCCCCTGCTCAGGCACATGGATAGCCTTAGGGAACCTGGACATCTGGACACCCCAGCACCAACAACTGCAGCTCTGGCAACAGGGGAGGCCAGGCTCCCTTGTGTGCTGTCAGAATAGGGGCTGAATCTATGGGGCTGAGGAGCAGATGGACTGCAGCCCTTGCCTCTACTGCACCTTACAGGACAAGGCCAACTGGCTTGGGACCCTAGCATGGCCACCCCAGCCCTGCCTGAGCTCTTAGGCTAGTAGCAGCCCTGCACTTCCCTGGGATGGAGCTCCCTGCAGTTGCACACAGGCCCACCAGTTTTGCTGCTGCTCTACAGAACCACCCCACCACCACCCTTCCCCTGGCTCCTGCTGCCCTCAGGCTGGGGAGACAGCGAAGTAATTAAGTAATTCAGACCCCAGCACAGCACCCGCTGCCTTATGCAAAAGCTGCCAGATTGTTTTCCACATGGGTCCCTGTCCCTGCTACTTCGCACTGATTAGGGTCCCCCAGCCAGGCACCTAAGCCACCCCAGACCCACCGGAGCTCTCAGGCTGGTAGCAACTCTGTGCTTCCCTGAGATGGAGCTCCCAAAGGCAGCAGGGGGGACCACCATTTATATAGTTCTGAAACCCCTGCCCCTTCTGCCCTCAGGCTTAAGAGGGAGGGAAGAGCTAAGGACTAACACGGGCCTCCAGCACAGTGCAGCTGCTTTATAGAATAGTGGCCATGTGTTTTTCACGTGGGTCCCTGCCCCCTGTTATTCCTCACTAGGCAGGAATTCTCAACCTGGTTCCCAGCCCAACTACCCTGTCCCCTGCCTGAACACTTCAGTTGGTGGCAGCTCCGTGTTACTCTGGGGAGGAAATCCCAGAGAAAACTAACAGGCCTCTCCCATTGCAGCTGCAGTGGTACTCCCCTTGCTGCCTTTGAGCTGGGGGAAAGAATAAAGGGCTTGGTGGCATTGCTGGCACCTCCAGCACTCCACAGCTGCTATACAGAGTGAGGAACAGTCTCTCTTCCCTGTGAGCCCAAACCCACCACTCTTCACAAGGCAGGGGACCCAGCTTAAGACAGCAGAGTAGCTGCCCCAAACCCAACTGAGCATTCCCACTGGTAGTGGCTCTGTATTTCTCTGGGTGGAGCTCCCAGAGGCAACTGACCACCCCTCTGCCATTGCCTCTGTGGCAGTGCTACCCATGCTGCCCTCAGACAGGGGAAGAAAACAAGAGCCTGAGGGCTATACTTGTGCCTCCAGCATGCCACAGTCACCAGGTGGACAGAAGCCCAGTCTCTCTTCCCTGTGAGTCCCTGACACTCTACTCTTCACTAAGCAGAGCCCCTGGCTCCCGCCTGAAGCACAGCCACCATACCCTTGGCTGAACATCCCCATAGCTGGAGGCTCTGTATTTCTCTGAAGTGGAACTCCCAGAGGCAACTGAAAGCCCCTCTGCCACACCAATGGTACTGTCTTTGCTGCCCTCGAACTTGGGAAGGAACAAAAACCCTAACTGTTTTACTTAACACCCCCAGCATGCCATAGCCTCCCTAAGGAGAAGAGGCCAGTCTGTCTTCCCCATGAGCCCCTTGTCTCTCTGCTCATCACCAGGCAGTATCCCCAGTTCAGCCCACAATTCAGCTGCCACACCCCAGGCTGATTGCTCCAGTTGGTGTAGTACCTCTTCTCTGAAAGTGCAGATTGCTCTGGTTGGTAGTAGCATTTCTGATTGCCCCAGTTGATAGCAGCATTTCTCTGAAGTGGAGACCCAAGAGACAAGCAAAAAACTGTATACTATTAACATTGCCAAGGTCCCTACCCAAGCTGGGGAGGGAACATAGAGCCTGAGCTTACCCCAGGGCTGCAGTGTGCAACCCCAGAGTGCAAAGCCAAAATCATCAGGCAGCATTCAAATGGGAAAGGAGCCCACACTCTCAGAGCACTGACAGGGAACATGGCTACAAATGGCAGGAAATACACAAGAGTCACAAGGCTGAGCAGGAGCCTACCTACCAGCCATTATACTTACACACCATTTCCTGTATCACAGCCCAAACTTCAACACCAAAAATACTTTGCTAATAAACACTAATGTGCAACCAAGGGGAAGAATTCAGCAGCAAATAAAGACTCTGCACAAAGCCTCAGTCTAATGAAAACATCTAGAAACAGAGTCAATTGACTATACTCAAATTCAACCACAGTTAAAGAAACATCAGACAGGTCACACAGATGAGAAAGAACCAGAACAAGAACTCTAGCAAATCAAAATTCCATAGTAATTTATTTATTCTAAAAGCCTGCTCTAATCCCCAGCACTCATTCTTAACCAGGGCTGAAATGACACACATAGAATTCAGAATATGGATAAGAATGAAGATCATCAAGAATCAGGAGAAAGTAGAAACCCAATAGAAGGAGTCTAAGGACAATAAGATGATACAGGAGCTGAAAGACAAAATGGCTATTTTACAAAATAACCAAACTGATCTGATAGAGCTGAAAAACCACTACAAGCATTTCATAATACATTCAAAAGTATTAGCAGCAGAATAAACCAAGCTGAGGAAATAATGTCAGAGCTTGAAGATTGGTTCTCTGAACTAACTCAGTCAGAAAACAAAGAAAAAAGAAAACAAATGAATGAATAAAATTTCCAAGAAATATAGAATTATATAAAGAGACCAAATCTATGACTCAGTGGTGTCCCTAAAAGAGAGAGGGGAAAAAAACAAGCAATTTGAAAAACATGTTTGAAGATATCCTCCAAGAAAATTTCTCCAACCTTGGTAGAGAGGTCACCATTCAAATTCAGGAAATGCAGAAAAACCCCACAAGATATAATATAACATGACCATCCCCAAGAGACATAGTAACCAGATTCTTCAAGGTTGACATGAAAGAAAAAATACTAAAGGCAGCTAGACAGAAGGGACATGTCACCTATAAAGGGAACCCCATTAGGCTAACAACAGATATGTCAGCAGAAACCCTAGAAGCCAGGAGAGATTGGGGGCCTATATTCAAAATTCTTAAAGGAAAGAAACTCCAACCAGGAATTTTATATCCAGCCAAACTAAGCTTCATAAGCAAAAGAGAAACAAAACCCTTTTCAGACAAGCAAATGCTAAGGAAATTTGTAACCACTAGGCCTGCCTTACAAAATGTCCTTAAGGATAAAGGAGTGCTAACTAGGAAATAAAAGACTATTACCAGCCATCACCAAAACACACCTAAGTACATAGATTGTTGATACTATACAGCAATTACACAACCAATTCTGCATAATAACCAGCTTAAAATGTTATAACAGGATCAAATCTGCATATATCAAATATTAACTTTGAATGTAAACCAGATAAACACCCCAATTAAAAGGGACAGAGTGGTAAGTTGAATAAAAATGCAAAACCCAACTGTATGCCGGCTACAAGAGAACTATCTTACATGCAATGATACCTATAGGGTCAAAAAAGAAAAAAAAGAAGATCCAAATAAATACAATCAGAAATGACAAAGACAACATTATCACTGACTCCATGAGAATACTAAAAATGACCAGAGACTATTATGAAAATCTTTTTGCACACAAAGTAGAAAACCTACAAGAAATCAATAAATTCCTGAAAACACACTCTCCCAAGACTGAACCAGGAAGAAATTCAAACTCTTAACAGATCAATAATGAGTTCTAAAATTGAATCATTAATAAAAATTCTACCAACCAGAAAGTCCAGGATCAGACAGATTCACAGCCAAATTCTATCATATATATAAAGAGTTGGTGCCATTTCCACTGAAACTATTCCAAAAAATCAAGGAGGAGGAACTCCTCTCTAACTCTTTCTATGAGGCCAGCATCATTCTGATACCCAAACATGGCAGGAATACAGCAAAAAAGTAAACTTCAGGCCAATATCCCTGATAAATATACATACAAAAATCCTCAACAAAATAATAGTAAGGCAAATTCAGTAGCACATCAAAAAGCTTATCCACCATGATAAAGTAGGCTTTATCCCTGGGATGCAAGGTTGGATCAACATGCAAATTAAAAAATGCAATTTATCACATAGACTTAACTAAAAACCAAAGGCATATTATCATCTCAATAGATGTCAAAAAGCCTTCTGATGAAATTCTGAAACCCTCATGTTAAAACTCTCAATAATCTAGGTATTGAAGAAACATATCCCAAAATAATAAGAGCTTTCTAGGACAAACCCACAGCCAACCTGATTCTGAACTGGCAAAAGCTGGAAGCATTCCATTTGAGAATCAAAACAAAACAAAAATGCCTACTCTCACCACTCCTCTTCAACATAGTAGTGTAAGTCCTAGCCAGAGTAATCAGGCAAGAGAAAAAATGAAAGGCATCCAGATAGGAAGAGAGGATGTCAAACCATCCTTGTTTACAGATAGTATTATTTTAGACCCAAAACTCCAATAGTTGCTGCCCAAAAGGTCCTGGATCTGACACAAAAATTTAAGCAAAGTTTCAAGATATCAATGTGCAAAAATCAGTAGCATTTCTATACATCAATAATGTCCAAGCTGAGTGCCAAACCAAGAACACAATCCCATTCACAATAGTCAGGAAAGAAAATACCTAAGAATACAGCTAACCAGAGTGGTTAAAGATCTCTACAATGAGAATTACAAAACTCTGCAGAAAGAAATCAGAGACAACACAAACAAACAGAAAAACATTCCATGCTCATGGATAGGAAGAATCGGTATTGCCACAATGGCCATACTGCCCAAACCAATTTATACATTCAACGTTATTGAATCAGATTACCAATGACATTAACAGAATAGAAAAAAATATTCTAAAATTCATATGGAACTAAAAACGAGCCATCATAGTCAAAACAATCCTCAATAAAAAGGACAAAGCTGGAAGAAACATGTTACTCTACTTCAAACTGTACTGCAAAGCTACTGTAACAAATTAACATGGTACTTGTACAAAAACAGACACATCGAATAATGAAACAGAATAAAGCCGGAAATAAAGCCACACACTTTGTGTTAAAAATCATCTGATTTTTAACAAAGCTGACAAAAACAAGCGATGGGGGAAATGACTCCCTAGTCAATAAATGATGCTGGAATTACTGGCTAGCCATATGCAGAAGATTAAAACTGGATGCCTTTCTTACACAATATATTAAAATCAAGTCAAGATGGATTAAAGACTTAAACATAAAACCTAAAATTATAAGAACTCTCAAAGAAAACTTAAGAAATACTGTTCTAGACATAGGCCCTGGCAAAGATTTCATGAGGAAGGTGCCAAAAGCAATTTCAACAAAAACAAAAATTGACAAATGGGACCTAATTAAACTAAGGAGCTTCTGCCCAGCAAAAGAAACTATCAAAAGAGTAAATAGACAACTCACAGAATGGTAGAAAATATTTGCAAACTAAGCATCTGACAAAGGTATAATACTCAGAACCTTTAAGGAATGTAAGCAAATTAGTGGGCCAAAAACAACCCCACTAAAAAGTGCAAAGTACATGAACTGACTCTTTTAAGAAGACATATGATATGGTTTAGCTATGTGTCCCCACCCAAACTTATGTCAAATTGTAACGTCTGCATGTTGAAGGAGAAGCCTGGTGGGAGGTGATTGAATCATGGGGGCAGACCTCCCCCTTGCTGTTCTCTTAATAGAGAATGAGTTCTCACAAGATCTAGTTGTTTTAAAGTGTGCAGTGCTTCCCCTTTCACTCTCTCTTCTTCCTCCTCTGCCATGGCAAGAAGTGTTTGCTTCCCCTTCTCCTTCTGCCATGACTGTAAATTTCTGAGGCTTCTTGTACAGCCTGCAGAACTGTGAGTCAATTAAACCTCTTCGTAAATTACCGAGTCTCAAGTAGTTCTTTATAGCAGTGTGAGAACGGGCTAATACAATATATATGCAGCCAGCAAGCATATTAAAAATGCTTTTCTATTATAATACAATACAGAGTATATATAATTTAATAGAAACGTATACATAACTATGTATAACATATATCTGATACATACCTAATTATATGGTTATAACTAATATTTAATGCACATGCACATGATCTATATCAATCAATCAAACAATCTATATGTCTACCTGTTCAGGGTGTAAAAACTTTGCATACTATGTTAACATAGTATGCAAGTTCCTTGTGCAACAGATAGTGTACAGAAATTAACTGCTGTCAAGTTTTATCTTTCCTGTAAAACTCCCAGCACCTGCACTGAACTTCTCTGGTCAATAAGTGCATTATATACAGACCCATATACACACACATATATAATATTTTATATGTCAATTGCCCCTCTAGATTGAGTCCAATGCTCAGAATTATAACCGTGTTTTCTCAAAAACAAAGCAATGAAAGGAAAGAAGGAAGGGGGAAGAAGAGAAGTCAGAAACAGAGAATGAAGGAAGAAGGAAGGAAGTGCTGAAAATGTTTTTGAGGTAAGTAAACACGTAAGATGGTATAAAGAGGCAGGTAACGTTTTGCTTCCTTAAGAGAAGCTGTGTAGTGTTGAATATATCTCTAAACCTACTTGAGTATTGGAATTTTTATGTTAGCTGCATTTTAACTATAGATAATAGTTCTGGAGCACCCATACTGTACAATTCATATTTTCTTGAAAAGCAGGTAGAAGCTAGTATTGACAGATATGGCTGTTTTATGCACCCCTCTTCTACATCTTATACTATTGTCTACAAACTTCTTATTATATTGTAACTTGATACTAATTTTAAGAAAGATTTTAAATTACCCATATTTTAGTATGCCAGTTTTCCATATAAAGGAAAAAAAATCAGAAAAAAAGTAGAGATTCAAGCCACAGGAAGGGAAGACATTTCTTTTATAAATACATGATTAAAAGGAAAATCAATTAGAACTTAAAAGGGTTAGCACTGGATTACTACTATTTAGCAAATGTATTACAATTGTTTTCTCCAATAAAAATAAAGATTAAAACTATATTAGAGAGTGAAAAATAGTATTTCATTCTTTCAGTAAGAGAGTATTATAAGAATGAGAAGATTAGAAGCTAAGTGTACCAAATCTGGCTGGTTCCCGTCCTGTGTTAACCCCCTAATACTTTGTATAGGGTGTATAAGATTATTGCTTTTATGATATAGGTTTTTTGGCCCATTACATAAGTAACCTGGGATGAATAATGAAATACAGAATACAAAGTCATGCTAGAGGGAAAAGTTAAACATTTTTGTTTTCAGTATGCTATATATTCTAATCCATATCTTCTGCTTTTGCTTTTGTTTTTAAATGCATAAGTGACTTAAGACAACGCTATGCAGATTAATGGGGAATTTTCTCTGCAAAGCCCCTCCTATTCAGTACTCTATGTGCAAATTTGGAGTGCTTCGGCCTCTGTGCGCGCCTCTGTGTCTCATGCACCCAGACAGCCTGCCTCACTCAAAATGGGTTTTCCCTCCTTTCAGGGCAGTCTGGGTTTTGGCTCCTGGCAAAAAATAGAGACAATCATTCATCCGTTTTTTTGTTTTTCTCTTAAAGTTCACAACATTGTGCTCCTGTTTGTCTGATATGTAAAAAAAATTTTTTTGTTTTGTTTTGTTTTTAACATTTATCCAGTTTTCTAGATTTTTATCAGCAGGAAAGCCATTCTCATGCAAATTACTCCTTTTTGGGCAGAAGTGAATATCCAGGAGTTTTTTTTTTTATTTAATTCTGGATTTTTTTTCTTTTTAATACAATTTTAAGTTGCTTCTTTAACACATTTTATTTCCTTCAAAAATATCTATAGTTCTCAGTTTCTTGCCCTCCAGATTGCTGGTGTGTTTCTGTTTTGTGCTCTTTTGATGCCTACTTCTTAATGGTTTATAAGGCATGTCAATTTTTAAGACGTATGTTTCAAACCTCTGGATCTCACAGTACATATATATATTTTTTAAAGCATCTCTTCTTCCTTGAGTTTTCAACATTATCTATTCATCCTCTCATTTTTTAAAATTACAGACTATATAAATTTTCATTGCCACTCTCCAGAAAGAACATCTGTTCAGATCTTTTGTTTGCCAACCTAGTGTATGGGTTTAGCTTATAACAATTCTGATGCTTTCTCTCCTTTTGGCGTCTAGAGCTGGACCACAAGGCATCCTAAGTATCTCTTCAGTCAATTAACAGTGTCTAGCCCGCATTTCCCATGGCTGGATGAGACGGAAGCTGTTTCTAATTCTTAAGCAATCTGATACTGGAAACGAACAAATTAAAATCCTAATATTTAGTATTTCAAGTGTTTTTTTTTTTTTTCTCTAGATCTGCTAACAGACTTACTAGAAAATTTTTACTTTCCTGGATAAAATATAGTCCCTTAGTTCTCATTCCTTATTCAATGTTCTGAGAGTTGCAATGTACATCTAGGAGAGTCATATGGAAATTGGGGGACTGGATAACGTGGTGAGATGTAGAAAGAGTTCTACCATCTGTGGGAATGCGTTAGAATACACCTGGTCCAACTTCTAGTTTTATCATCTGTACTTTTGATCCTGGAGAAGGAAATCGAGTTTTGTCAGTGGTAGGCTCACTGGCAATAAAATGTTATTGGTGATCCTCAAATTGTGTTTCTCAAATCTCATTCTGTCAGCTTTATAGTTGATGAAAATTTACTGTCCACATATTCTACAGAAACTCCTCTGAACTGGTCAACATTTTCGCCATGAGATGGATCAGCTTTGACATATTAATCGCATATTTGAAGAAATTGCCAACTATCTGCAGAATCAGTGTCTGTAATTTAAAGTGCAAAATCTTCATTAGCTGGTTATTTTTATTCTCACTAGCTATCACCACGCAGATCAAAAGTTGAAACTGAGAGTGCTTATTGTAAAAATCCCTCCTGCAGTTTCTTGTGAATACCTAGAAATGAGTTTTCCCCCTTCACTGCTGTGGCATTTTGGCTATTATGTAATATCTTGTTAAATTTCACCTCAAAAACCTTCTGCCCCTTTTTAGATAATCATCGTATTGTTTAATTTCTGTATTGCTCCATCACATTTTCCTCTTGGATGTAGTGAATGTTGTTTTCTTATTTAACTGTTTCATGCCCACTTACATGTGAGCTGCTTTTTATTAGTAAGAAAGACTAATTTTGAAAATGACTAGTACCCAAATGTCAAAGGACCATATTGGTTATTTAGGACAAATAATAATAATAGAGAGGACACTATCTTCAAATCTGGAACTTCTAAGTTCCAAATTAGATTTGGTTCATTAAAGAAATTATGCATGTTAAGTATAAAGCAAATAAACATACTTTAATAAATAACCTTTGGTTTGCTACATTAAATTGCATTCTGAAGTATGCCTTTCAGGAATTCAAATAATATATATATATATATTTTTGAGACAGAGTTTCACTTGCTGCCCAGGCTAGAATGCAGTGGCACAATCTTGGCTCACTGTAACTCTGCCTCCCTGCTTCAAGCAATTCTCCTGCCTCAGCCTCCTCAGTAGCTGGGATAATAAGCATGCGCCACCACACCTGGCTAATTTTTGTATATTTTTAGAAGAGGCGAGGTTTCACCATGTTGGTCAGGCTGGTCTCAAACTCCTGACCTCAGATGATCCACCCACCTCAGCCTCGCTGGATTACAGGTGTGAGCCACCGTGCCTGGCCCTTAAATCACTTGTATCGTTCTGTCTTACATTTGAAAACCAAGCCTAAAGCATTAGCTTTTATTAATCCAAAATTAATCTAGGGTTAGATTTTTGGGGACTCAAATCAAGTAATGCTAGATTAAATTAGACATCACTTCTCCAGGATGATGCTATCCAGCATTTTGTATGATGACACATCACACTACCAGGCTCTGTTTAACTTCCTAAACATTTTACTGTGGAAGTTTTATGTTAAAAATCTAAACTAATAAAATGATCTGGCAAATTGTATAAATACTATGTATTCAAATGGCTTATGATGAGCAAGAAACTCTATTGTAGCTGCTACTAAAATTCTATAATAAATTTTCTCCATTACCAGTGGGCAATAAAAGTACTAGAAATGCCAGGCTGTATGAAGATGTGATAGGAGATTCTGCAAAGCTTTTGGTATGGTGACAGACCTAACCACCACCCCGTGAGTAAATCCACAGGGCTGAGGAGAGACTTATCATTATCCTTGCAGGTTAGCTTGATAGATCAAACAACTTGTCAGTGTTGTACTGTAATTTAAGGTGGAAACATTTCAAAAAAAGAAAGTCATAATTCCAACTCCCAAGGCCTTCACCCTTTTATTTCCCAGTGTCCTTGCAGCTAGACGAGTGAATAGCAGCGATTTGATGGCAAGGACATACTTAGGCCACTGGGCTAACAAGGGCAATAGCACAAGTCAACTCTCCGCGTGGACCGGTTAGCTTTCTGTTTTTTCATGGATTCAGACTGCTCTCTAAAGCCAACTAGCTACGGTGCCAAATGCCCCTGATCATGAAGATGACAGGGTATCAGGACAAAACCATCCCCCACTCCTAAGAGGATCAAAAAAAGTAAATGTATGCTCTTTCTGATGTAGGCTCAGTAATTTTATCTGTACTTTGAGAACATCATTGCATTAAAATCAAACCTAATGAGGCCTATTGTATCCACGCATAGAATGCTGTGCAGCTAAGTCCGCTAAATCTCCTTCAGCATCTAACCTTCTCCACTCACCAGAAGAGCATGTGGCTTTAATTAGCAGCATAAAACCTCCAAATACCAAGTAGCTGAGGTGGTTTTCAGAAGTAACTCTTTATAAATCTTGAACTAGTAATAACTTTTGTGATCCACTATCATATGGCTGCAGTCACCTGAGCATAAGCTGTGTTTTCCATCTAAGAGAGCTTCTGGAAATGAAATACAATTATTAAAGTAATAAGGTACTACATCTTGTGCTGTTTTGTTCACGATTTCAAAATCATTAAATTATCCCAAGAGAAAATCAATATGATGAGAATTTGAGGTTTTCTTCAGTGAGGCCCTTTTTGTAACTTGTTAATTTTAATTCATTAAAGTTCTATATAATAGATATGTTTACCCTTATTCATCAGTATATGATGAGGCTGCACATTGGAAAAAGTAAGTTTTTTAACCTTTGATTAAGATAATTTAGACTTAGGCCTGGTGCAGTGGCTCACACCGCTAGTACTTTGGGAGGCCAAAGTGGATGAATCACTTGAGGTCAGGAGTTCAAGACCAGCCTGGCTGTCATCAATCCTAAAAGAACAAAAAAAAAGAAAAACAAAAAATACAGTTTAGCCTTAAATTTTTTATGTTAAATATTTTTCAGAAAGACTAATTATTGGAAAGAAGGCTTAATATCTGTAAAATTAGTGACAAGAGAAGAGGTGGCAATTAGCCAAGCTGGGGGTGAAAATGGGCAAGACCTAAATGATGTTCAGTGAGGCCTCCCCTGTCTCGTTTTCACCTCATGGGCTTTGTTCTTACTTGTGGACTGCTGCTTAAAATGTACCTGGAGAAGAGTGTTAACGCATGGGGAACACTATCCACCCCACCCAGGACGAAAGATTTGATACAAAGAACACAAAAAGCATTTCTTAACGCTGTAGACCAAAAAGACTCAAATTGAAAAGTAAACAAGGCTAAAGCCTATGCCAGCTCTGTATGATCATGTCTGATCAATCGTAGTCAAATCCTTGAAATGTTTATTTATCTCAATTTAAAAATCAGGGACACCAATCATAACATGTTTGAATTGCCTCTGTATATAATATTTAAAACTCATTATAATTGGATAAAATACACTAATCCAACATGGCTGTCATTCAGTTCAATAGATACTATCTACTCTCTGCTATATGCACTCTGTGCCACCCAAGGTACCATATTTCTTTGCATCTAAGATGCCACGTATCATAGCATGTTTTTAACACAGAGAAAAATAAAGCATCAAACTGACATGTCATCAATTTTAAGATGCATTCAATTTAGAAACCTTAAAATATGAAAATGTGGTATGCTGTTAAATAAACTGTTCAAAATACGGTCATTTATCTCCATCTCCACGGAAATGACCACAGTACAAACCACCAGATTGTCAAGTAAACCAAGTGTCTCAATAGGCCTTCCTTAAACTGAGCCTTTCCTCCCCGTCAACTCTCTCCACTCATAATTCATTCTCCTCCAACAACCTGGTGTCTTTTCAAATTGTAAAGTTGATTATGGTACAAATACTGCGGTAACTGTTTGTGGATCTCTTGATAAGATATGAAAAAGGCAGATTTTGGGAATCAGATTATCTGTGTAACTAATCTTTCTAGAATTTCTTGAAGTACAAGTTTTCATATCATGAAACAAACTCTGTTTATATATATATATATATATATATTTGTCAGGTTTTAAAAACATTTAAGCCATAAGTTATTTGAAAAAAAAAAATAAGAGATTTTGTGGCAGACTGTATTTCTAAACACAGCCAGAGGAATACTTTCTATCTTAGAGGGCTTTTTGCCTGGTCAACTCGAAACTCTCTGTCAAGATGTGGAGTCTACAATAATTTGTGACAAAAGAAAAGTTATGTCACTTCTCAGGTTGTTTTTAGGAGATGAGCAGCTTCTGCTTTGCATGTATGTGGGCTGCCCTTTCTTTGGAAGGCACTTGCAATGCTGTGAGGAAGTCACGTGGCCACATGGAGCTGAAGCACAGCCACTGTGGACAGTCCCGGATCAACTCCCAGCCGGCAGCCAGCAGCCCCTTCCAGCCATGCACTCTGCCTGCCATTTTGAAACCTCCCATCCTGACCAACCACCAGCTAAATGCAGCTAAGTAAACGATCTCAATGGACACCACCTGGAGAAGCAGAACAGCGGTGCTGAGCCTGAGTTCCTAGTCTCAGAGTCATGAACAAATCAAACAGCTTGTATTTAAGCCAGTAAATTTGGGGGTACATTGTTATGCAGCAACAGATAGTCAAAAACTGTTTTCCAATTGGAAATGTTTCATATTTTGTGAAGACAAATTAAAAGAAGAGGTCACATTTATCACCACAAATATCTAGAGAAATAATCATTTTAAAAATATGAAAGAAAGCTGCTAGAGAAAAAAGGTACATTTTAAAAAAGCTAAACAAACATTATCCCAACACATTTTACAATAATGTTTCAAAGAAATAATTCTTTGTATATTCATGTTTATGGTGACTGAAAGTGTATGTTTAAAAAAGGTTCTCCCAATGATTCTTATGAACTATCAATAATTTTTGGTGGTATAATTAATGAATTTTGAGATTTGCCTATATTATGATATTTTGGTACAAAGTTGTTTGTTGAAAACACACTACTGAAAACTTTTTCAAAGAATTACAGTTAGCTATCACCAAAAATTTAACGTTATGTGCTTCTCTACCACACACTGGGGTTGTGGGGAAAAAATAATTTTTGTTTGATAGTAATTTTCTTTTTTATTTAATTTTAAACAAGCTGGATTATCAGTGAATTAATCATGCTTCTGCTTCTTGTTGCTTAAATAAAAATTATGGAATTTGATTAAAGAAATATTTTTAGAATAAAAAACAAGGAACAAAAAGTGTTCTGATTTTGGCATTAACAGTGGAATCAATATTGTAAATGTCAAGCGCAGTTTATGAATCAAGAGTCTAAAACAGCTGTACATACCTGCCACGTGTATGTTCACAAAGTAATTATACCAAATGAGGTGCCAGGCTTTTTCCTCTACCTCTTAGCCATGGCTCAATGCATGCCCATCAAGTGGATATCAATCAACCTTGTGGCTGAGGGGAGGACAATTGGCTAACGTCTAGGAAGATAAGAGAGAGGGTGCTGGAGAAGGGAGGGCATGAGTTTGCCTTTTGTCCTTTTCCAGTTCATC
Organism: Ateles fusciceps; assembly: GCA_036589455.1. NCBI lineage: Eukaryota > Metazoa > Chordata > Mammalia > Primates > Atelidae > Ateles > Ateles fusciceps. The sequence goes on along the minus strand of JAZHEH010002657.1, from coordinate 8,099,768 downwards.
TGTTTGTAGCTTCATAGTCCATGGAAAAGGAAAAACGCTAGGAAAAACAGACGAAACATAGTTACTCTTGCCAATTTAGGTGTCAAGTTCCCAGGTCCTAAAAATTACAAAGTGTTTGAGGAGCATTAATTGACAATTTTTAGTTCTAGCAATTTTCATTTTATCATCTGACTTCTGAGTCTAGCCTCAATGTTAAATGCAATGAAAGAAACGTATGCAGGGTGTGATGAGTAGCAAGACATTACGGTCAGGTAGTCTTGGATGTGATCAGAGTTCTTCAAGTGCTGGTCTTGTGCTATTTTTCCCCTCCTCATTTTATCAATGCAGGTTATGCTATTGTGAAGATTAAATAGATTTTGTGTATATATGTATGTGTAACATCTGACATGTTACCTGACTCTTACTAAAATGTAGAATGACAAAACTATTGGTGCATCAGTGAGTCTCCCAAGGTGACTGGGTTAATGCCTGAGCAGAGCACTGGGAATGTGTATCTTCTTGGTACTCTGTCTCCATAGCATCTCTGGTCTCTCTTTCCTTACAACTTTTCTTCGTATGTCCTGTGGTTCTGAGCTCATAAGCTATGAATCAGCAGGGAATTAACAACAATACAGCAATACACACTCTCTCATTCAAACCACCTTGAAGGCATTTTCCAACATACTGCAGAGAGACAGAAGAGGAGAATCATGCTGAATATCTTCTAAAGTTGTTTCCATATTGATCGAAAATTTTGATTTTTCAGGAATTGTGAACTAAAGTATATCATGGAAAGGATAATTTAAAAGTTAAATTAAACTGTGTTTATTTTTAGAAATCGTACCACCAGGTCTTAATCTTGATAGAAAGAACCAGGTCAGCAATATAATAACACAATTTTTGAAATATTGATGTCAGTTAATATTAATATCATTCTAGGTGGTGTTGGGAACATACTGAAGATGGAGTTTCAAATTATATAACACATCAGTGGCCTTGGAAGGTTAGAATGTCCTTGGCACTTGCTGAGATTAATCCTGATTGGTAATTGGAGAGAAATTCCATATAGTCAGATTAATAGTTCACATTACACCTGTCATGAGTATAGCATAAGTATTATGGTTCAGAAATCCATCCAATGTGTTTCTCATGCCATTAATCTCAGAAAAAACACAGTTATGGAGAAAGACACCTTTCCTTACTTGAGTGCTTAAATTATTATGGCATTTGTTAATGTTTTAAGTTTTTAAGATATTATTAGTGGAAATAAAGAATAAAAATCTTGAAAGAACAAATCCTATTTATATTTCATACGTTGTAAATTGTTCAATTTCTTGCTGTAATTCTGAGGAAAAAATTTTAACACATACAGACATTGTCAATGGTATATATTATTTTGTATTTATGAATAAAATTTAAGAAATTATAGGATGAAGACAACAAGAATATTATATCACATCTAAAGAAAAGAGAAACAAAGCATCTACCAGATAATTTTTTGCCACTGCAAAATTTTGAAAAAAAAAGCCTGTGGTATTCTCACATATCGACTGAATCACAAATATTACATGTATAACATAAATATGCATATCATCTTCTCTAGAATTGTTTCAGCTCCCATAGTTTGTAAGTATCTCTTGAGCCTCAGTTTTGGCCCCAATAAATCTTCACTGTTTCATGTGCTTACAACTTTTGTTGTAAAATATACTTTACTTTGATATTGTCAAAAATAACATGTAAAAGAACTCCATTCCCTTTGGAATTGGTTGATTCACTTTTACTTTATGAGTTTTTTCACTAATATGATTATCAATGTGCTCAGTATATTATCCTCCCAGAAAAGAGGAGCTTGGTTTTCCAGAGGCTGTAGCCCTTGGTAGTCTTCTCATAAGATAAGTAGCATTTTGCCAGGCAGATTTTATGAAAGGCACTATCCTAAGCAGAAGGTACAATTTGTACAAAGGCCTGTGATGTGAAACATTATGGCAATTTCACAGGACAATAAATAGTTTCACATGACCAGAATATGATCCATTCACTAAGATTACACAGGCCTATATGTTTTTCCCTATTTTATACTGCTTGGGGGAGTTTGATCATAGTTTCCATAATTTTATGTTTATCTTACGCTGAATAAGGGGAGCCAGGCTTTCCTGTCTATACCACTTCTAAAGCTTTCTGATCTTTTCTGTTGCCTTATCAGTATGAAAAGTTTCGTCATAATTAAAATAATGAGCCCATCTTAGAATGAGAATTCATTTACAAATCATCATCTACATTTTTTTTTTTTGTCATGTATTAGGTTTCTATGTGGTTTTATTATTGTATTAGCCTGTTCTTGCCTGGGAGACCGCAGCTATGCTTCCTGTACAGCCTGTGGAACTGTCATGGTGGAAGGCGAGGGGAAACAGGCACATCTGTGAGGAAGTCCACATGACCATGTGGAGCAGAAGCACAGCCACCGTTGACAGTCCCGGACCAACTCCCAGCCGGCAGCCAGCAGCCCCTTCCAGCCATGACTCCGACGGCCATTTTGAAACCTCCCATCCTGACCCACCACCAGCTAAATGCAGCTAAGTAAACGACCTCAATGGACACCATCTGGAGAAGCAGAACGGCGCTGCTGAGCCTGAATTTCTAGTCTCAGAGTCATGAACAAATCAAATAGCTTGTACTTAAGCCAGTAAAATTTGGGGTACTGTGTTATGCAGCAACAGATAGTCAAAAACTATTTTCTATTTGGAAATGTTTCATATTTTGTGAAGACAAATTAAAAGAAGAGGTCACATTTATCAGAGATCTGATAGTCAGCAATGATGGGTATTAATTTCAAGCCTGGGGCCCATTTTCTTAGCCATTCAGGAGGGTTGGCCCCACTGAGCTTCAGTTGTTTCCATTTCAAAATAGATAAAATTATTTCTTCATAGATCTGTTAAGATCAAATCTCCTAATCTCTAAGCTTATTTCAAAAGGCATTCCCTTTGTAGATAGATCACAAAATAGATGTTCTTTCTTCTAGGCAGAATCTGGCCCAGGTGGCCATAAAGATTGATGGGCAGAATGAGGTTCCATTGCCTGGCAAACTCTTCTGTGACCAAAGTGCATGACTCATTTGGTGGCCTTGCACACCTTATACCCTGGTTGTAAAACTCATCAGTTTCCAGTACCTTAGAGGCTAAATCAAGACCTTTCTTTTCTTTTCTTTTTTTTTTTTTTTAATGGCATAGAAACCTCTTCATGATGTGGCCCCTGCCTAGCTCCTTCCCATGCCAATTTCCTTTCATCAGTCTTCACTCCATTTACACTGGGTTACTTGTGATTTTTGAATTTGCCCTCCTCTATTTATGTGATCTTTGAGAAGGGCTGCCCTTCTGTCTAGGAAGAGCTCACCAACCAGATGCCTAAGTAACTCCTACTGGTTCATCCTATATCAGATCATCATCTCAGATGCCTTCTTTTATATCCTAAACCCACCAAGTCAGTCTTCTTTCATAATTTCCTAACACCTTATTGTTGTCTTTATTCATCTCATCTTATGTTGTTTTGTAATTATTTTTATATCTGTTTCTTCCTTTAATCTCTGAGGTTTTGGTGGCAGGAGGATCTTTTCTTGTTTGTTCCCATATCCTCAGCAGAACTTGACACACTTAGTAGGTGCTTAGAAAATGATTGATTGACTGGCCAGGTGTGGTGGCTCACGCCTGTAATCCCAGCACTTTGGGAGGCTGAGGTGGGTGGATCACAAGGTCAAGAGATCGAGACTATCCTGGCCAACATGGTGAAACTCCGTCTCTACTAAAAATATAGAAAAATTAGCTGGGCGTGGTGGCACGCACCTGTAGTCCCAGCTACTCGGGAGGCTGAGGCAGGAGAATTGCTTGAACCCGGGAGGCAGAGGTTGCAGTGAACTGAGATCGTGTCACTGCACTTCAGCCTGGTGCCTGGCGATGGAGCCAGACTCTGTCTCAAAAAAAAAAAAGAAAAGAAAAAAAGATTGATTGACTTAATAAGAATTCTGCAAGTGATAATAGTATACTTCTTTCTCAAAAATAAGATGGAAATTGAAAAAATGAACTAATAAGTAAATATAAAAGGGTAAAAACTATTAGGTTTTACTTACTCTATTTTATTCAGTATGGTGACATATTTGGTTCTATAGTACTTTGATGGGAATATTTCAATTTGTACCAACCATCCTACTTCACTCTACTTATCTGTATAGAGTTATTTCCTCAGTAACTGGGACTTTCAGCTACTGCAATAATTTAAGTTTCTGTCATTTACAGGCTTCTCAGACTTTTGATTCACAATAGGAACAGCCCAACACAATGGAACAGGATGACAGAATTGAATTGGTGCTTTCAATTCTGATTTAATTTGATTGCCCAGGGTAGAGAAGAAAGTAACTGTAGGACCTAGAAAAATATATCATGACAATGACACTTAATAACTCGCCCAAAGATTTAGTTTTCTTTGGATGATATCTACATTTTATTTCATGGAACAAGGTGGATAAAAATTCTTCATAGTAAAATTATCTCAGGCAAGTGTAATATTTCCTCCCATTGTTCATTAAAGTACGCTTGGCACTTGTTATATGCTTTCTTGTAGTTACATCCCAGTTTTATATATATTTTTTCTCTATTTCAATGTACAATTCTTATATAAAAAGGACCTGTGCACTATTCGTTGTCATTTATCATTTGCACCTAGCATACCTTTTGTTTCTAAAAGAAATTAGCTCAATACAATAATAAAAAACAGAATATATTGTTCAATTCATGTGTGTTTCACATTATCCAAGAAAATGCAATAATCACTTGGCAAAGCATTACAGGAGCAATGTTCCTAATGCTCTAAAAATGATTTAAATATTTTAGAGTAGTTTTCAAAATTATTAAATTCACTCTTAGCCTTTAGTTCTGCGATTGTGCTTGTTTCTAATAGTTCACTCAAATTCTTCAAAGATTGAAGTTTGAAAATTCTATCTCTCATTATGTTATTCTCATATTAACAGAATTTCTTTAGTCTGGAAGGTGTTTCCAACCTGTTTGGTACTTTTGGCAAGGTGTCTGTTCAAGGTAAATATACAAATGACACCAAGAGATTTTTTAAAAAGGAGCAATCAATGTAAGAAATGTCTAACAACATAATTCTCTTTCTACAAAACTGAATATAAAATTTTTAGAACCACAATTAATGTGCAGTAAGAGATTGTGCTTCAATTTGGCACTTATATACTCTGTTTAATTATCTGACAGACTTGAATTTTAGCTTTTTAAAAAAATAGTTTTAGGCTCAACAGATCTATTTCATAATTTTAGCTGTAGTTTTAAATAAAAATTACCATTATCAATCATTCTACATAGTAGAGCAGTTGCAATTATATTCATGTTCTTCCATGAATACAAGTATTGCCAAATAATATGATCAATCTGAAGATGGGACTGCATAGTTTTGATTTTTTTTTTTTGCATATAGTAGTACCATATCTGAAAATAATAGTAGTACCAAATCTGAAAATAATCTGTTAAAAGAAGAATCATAATTAAAATTTTTATCTTAGATAATTTTTGTATAGATTGTCAATGACCAAAGGCACAATGTAAGATGACCAAAGCTATGTTTTAGAAATGCATTAATAAACAGCACTGTTTAAAATTTAGAATGTAGGAAAAAATTCAGAAATAATTATTTAGCAGTATCAATTGATTCCACTAAATGTGAATATTGTCAAAATTGCTCAATTCATATTACATCTTACTCTAATTGTATAATCTCTATGCTTTAACTGTTGTGGTTAGATCATTTATATTTAATGTATTGATGTTACTGGATTAAATTTTGCCTCTACCTTCTGCTAGCTATTTTCTATTTGTTCCATTGTTCTTTTCTTTTTTTTTTTTTCATTATTTGCGGTTTCTGGTCTTGAGTTTTTGTTATTGTTGTTGTTTGTTTGTTTAAATGGTTCCAGGATAATCTTCTTTATTGGCTTATTTATTTATTTTTCTTCTTTTGAAATCTTGGGACAACATATTAGCTAATTTCTAATACTATGTTTACAAAATCAGTTTTTGGTTGTCTTAGGATTTATAGTATACAGTGATAAATAATCTGTCTAAATTCAAGTAATGTTATACAGCTTCATATGTAGTATAAGAACCTGATAGCATTATATTCTCAATTCTGTTTTCCTATTCCTTGTGCCATTTTTGTAACATATTTTAGTTTTAAACATTCTATAAAAAACAAAATAATATAAATGTTACTTTAATGAACAGTTACTTTTAGAGCAATGAAAAATAAGAAAAAAGTACTTTATGCATTCTGATATTCTAATTCTTTGAATGAATCGAATTTTCTGGTGATGCCAGCTGATATAAAATTTTTATTCAACACTTCTTATGGATGAGACCTCCAGGCAATTGAGTTTCTCATTTTCTGTTTGTGCAAATTTTTGAAATTTTGAAATTTTACTTGTTTATTTTCAATTTGTACATCAAATTCTAGGTTCAAGGTTTTGCTTTACTTTTATGTATTTAAAGAGTTTACAATTTTGGCTTCTTGCTTTTGTGCCTGTTGACAAGAAATATGCTCTAATTCTTATTTTTAGTCCTGTGTAGATAATGTGGCTTTTTTATACAGCTATGTTTAAGAATTTCTCTTGTCTTTGGTATTCAGCAGTTTGAATGCCTAGGTTTTGATATTTTTCTTTTGTTCTGTTTGAACATTTGTTAATTTTGGTTTCCTCTGTGACCCTTGGGTCTCTGGTATGTTGTCTGCCAATAATTTCTAAAATTCTCAGTTATTATTTCGCCCAATATTTATTCTGTGCTGTGCTCGCTTTTATCTCGGAAGGACTCAATTACAAATACATTCAACTGTTTGATATTGTCTCACAGCTCTTGAATTCTCTGTTATTTTTATTTTACTGTTTTTTTCTTTACATTTTCATTTAGGAAATTCCTGTTTTCTTATTTTCCAGCTCGCTCACTATTTCTTAGGCTGAATTAAGTCTAGTCATGAACAAGTAAAATAAATTCTTCCTCTGTGAGTGTGCTTCTTAAATACATATTTCCATTTAATTCTCTCTTATACTTTCCATTTTTGTATTGCAATTGCCTCTGTGAACTTGTATATTATCTGCCTTGTCCATGAGAACATTTAATCTCTTATTGTGGTAATTTTAAGTTCTTTTTCTGATGGTTCTAATATTTGTCTTATCTCAGTCTGGTTTGGATAATTGCTTTGAAGCTTCAGATTGTATTTGTTTTTACCTTTTTAGTTATATCTCAAATGGTTTTGTGGAAAGTGGGACAAGTGTAGAATTGAAGGTGATGAGGGCTTTGTTTTGGTCTGGTTTCGTTTTTAAACAAGAGGCACTGGATATGTGTATCCTTTTCTTAGGTCTTTGGTGTCTGTTTTGTGTTCAGTCTCTCAGCAGCAAGACAGGGTTTAAGGTGCTCTCCATTGAGGTCCCCGTGCCTGGCTAGGAGTCTTCCTTTGCTTTACTCTTTAGAGAGATTTTGTCTCCTGTAGCTCTCCGCGACTGCATTCTGAGGTCATTTTCACTCAGTGCTTGTTAGTATGGAGATGGAGGGAGGAACAGAGTGTGCATTTTTTAAGATCCAGTTTTAGGCAGACATCTTAAACCTGAGTCTACAGATGTGGGCTTCACAAGGATTCCTGCCCCTTTTTCTTATGTGATGCTAAACCTTCCAGGGATTCCTCCTCCAGGGAAGGAGCATATTTTGTTGTTATTGTTTCTTTTGTTCATTTCCCCAGGCTACAATAATTTCTGCCTTCAGGATAATGGTTTTGATTTTTGTTTTTGTTTTTATTTCCCTCTGAAGATTAAGACATTTAGTCCACAGGGGTACTAGGGATGCAACCTATTATACTTCCTTACCACTTCCATCTAAGGCAGATGCTTTCACAGGATTCTTTCTAGCTATGAACACCTGTTAGGGTTCCTGTAAAAAAAAGGCTTACAGAAAAGTTGAAACCCCGTGTTATGCCACCCGGGGACATTCTGACTGATACTTGCTTTTTTAGCTAATTTCTAATGCTATGTTTATAAAATCAGTTTTTGGTTGTCTTAGGATTTATAGTATACAGTGATAAATAATCTGCTTTTTTAAGTTTATCAAACATTTCTAGCTGAATCTACATGTCTGCTTATATGACATGCAAGGATATCTGTCCCAAATAACCACATTCTCTGGTCCTTTTCCTTCCTACATTCACTGGTCTCTCTCCAGATACTGAGTTCCTACTCTACAAGCTCAGTTACCTGATGGTTTCTAGGAAATTCTTAAATTTGTATCTTCTCCAGATTTTTTTCATGTTTTAAGGTTAGAAATTATGCTCATTTTTCTTCTCTATATCTCAGAATAAAAAACAGAAGTCTCTGAATAATTCAGTCATTTATTCATGTTTTGCTGTGAAATCATCAGGTGAAATTGACGATCAATATTTAATAAACAGGAGTTTGTATGCATCTTGTCACAAATAGAGGTCAGTATGTAATATAATTACTGCATGAGAAAGAACTCCAAAAATATTATTAGAGCATTTATAATTTCCCAGAATAATCTAAATATATTGGTCATATGTATGAAACTTATAAATGTGAGATTGATTAATTGGCATATCTTTCCTCTTTACATTATTTGATACAAAGATCAGATTCAAAATTGTGTTCCATCCCTTTCCCCAGGTAGGTCACTAGATCTGCATTTTTAGCATTAATCTTGGCTCTTGTTTGTACCCATATATATTTTTACTTCTTTTGCTCCCTTATTTTTTTATCACATTCTATTGTTTTGCATGTCTTCTCATAAACTATCTGAAAATCCTTCTAGAATATCACTGGACAGAAATATTTCTTTAAAAACACATTTTATGAGGAAATAGTAAAGAAATGTAAGAAGGAAGGAAAAGAAGAACAGGCATAAGATCATATATGCTGTAGGAAATAAATATAAGATATTTGGCTTCAGAAAAAAAGGTCAACATAAATTGTATTTTTTAGCCAAAACTTGAAAAATTCTAAAGCACCTAGAAGGGAAGAAAAAACAATAAAAACAACCTTTATTGGTGACAAATTTTTAAAAGTCGGTATTATTGTCAATAATTTAGTTAAGCTGACGGTAGGTAAGTTTCTGTCTTCTGTCAATAATAGAAAAGTACAGCATGAGGATGCTACACTGAGAAGACATGAAGACCAGCACTAATACAACATTGGGGTGAACAGAAAATAGTGTTGGGAATTTGCAAGGGGGCAGACTGGTAGTCACGTAACCTTTGTTCCTCTTCTTTAACCTGTCACTCGTGGTGTGATTAGGTCAAGTTACTTCATCTTTCTGGGCTTTGTTTTCTTCTTTTATGAAATGATGGATTTAGATCTGAGTGTCATAAAGTTTTCAAAATCTACAGCTGTGACTAAAAATGAAGGTTAGGGCAGGGAGGGTCAGGCATTTAATGCCAAGCCAAGGATTTTGGTCTTGATCCTCTAGTAAGTGGAAAGTATTGATGGTGTCTGAGCAGGAGGTTATCTGCAGTACTGAAGGAAAGTGTTAGTTTGGTAGGAGAATGGCTAGAGTGTGAGTGAACGGTTGCAGGTGGAGTGAAGGCCTGGACTAGAAATGCAGTGATGGAAAGGGCAGATTAGGGAGCACCACTGAGTAACACTAGTCTCTGCAATTATGCTAAAGTTCATATGAGAAGAGCGGGGGTGAAGAGCCACAATTTGGGGGAAGGCTTAGGATAGCCAGTACTTCAAATGTCCTAGGAATTTGTTTCAATACACCCTGGACACACTGTCCCTGTGTTCCCTTCTATATATGTGGCCCATATGTTTCTGTAATTAAATACCAGAGGTGTCCCAACCACATCATTGAATTGCTGTGAAGGAACATCTCATTTTACACTTTTAGAATGATCTGAGTTTTCATTGTCTGACTTTCAGTGTTGCTGAGATGTCACATGGAGCAACTGGTATTTAGGAAGGAAATTGAGGCTGTTTTTCAAACTGCCCCTCCAAACTGCATTATGTCTTCCTAAGATAACATTCACATATGCCAAATCTACCATCTATACCCATTTCTTACTGATTGATGCGATAGCCTGACTTATGAGTATAACTGTAATCCCCAGTTCACTGGGGACGAACCTGGTTTGTATCTACTGTTAATAACACCTGCCGTTCACTCTCAAACGTTATATAGGCACCCTATTTTAAAATAGTTCAGTGCTAGCTAGCTATCACTGTTCATTTTTTTCTTAACCAAATTTATGACATCCCATTGCATGTACTCTGTGATGGAGAACCAATAGTCTAAGGTGTGCACAAACTATTCTCAGGATATCCTAAACTCTGTTTTTAAGGCATATTACAAATACCCTTGTCTCACTTCAAACCTGCATTTCACTCTTCCTTCCCCAACCCAAAGAATCATACAGCTGGAGTTTTCCCAGTTGACTGATATTAGACACAGGGTGTGGTTGGGTGTGGTTGGCTTCCCAAAGCCGTCCACATTTGTTCCCAGAACCTGTAAATATGTATGCTACATGGCAAGAGAAATTGAGGTTGCGGATGGACTTACGGTTGCTGGCAGACTGATCTGAAAAGGGGGAGATTAGCCTGGACTAACTGAGAGGGCCCACTGTAATCACAAGGGTCCTCATTTATGAAAGAGGTAGGAAAGACAGGTCAGCATGTTGCAGGATGATGAGAATTCCACCTGATGTTGGCAGCTTTGAAATGGAGGAAGAGAGCAATGGGTGAAGGCATATGGTACTCTTGGAAAGCGCTCTAGGATTCCTCCCTAGAGCTTCCAGAAGGGAACATAGCCTTGAGGATATCTTGATTGAAGCCCAGTGAAACCCATTTGGTCTTCTGACCTCCAGAACTATTAGACATTAAATTTCTGTTGTCTTGGCCGATACATTTGTAGCAATTTGTTACAGTAGTGATAGGTAACCGATACATAGGGCTACGGAACACTCATCTGAATTTTTAAATAGTGTCAATGATGGTATCACTTATGTCCTTCAGTATCTATCTGTGAAGAAAATTCAAAATAAGCTTTTCTTTGACCTTAGGGCCAGGAAAAGGATTGTTTCTTTTAATGAACGAATTTGCTCTCTATTGGTAGATAATAAGATCTACATAATTGCTTTTGCCTGTTTTCCCCAGAATCTAGAAAAGCAAAAATTAGATTTTATGGTTAAGTATTATGTCATTTATAATCTTTATTTGTAACTATCAATTTTCTCATTTTTTATTAAGGATTAATTTTTACTCAGGGTAATGAGTATTTATTTATATTATCACTATAAATATCTTTGAAACAATTTGTAAAGTGAAAGGATAGGAATAAATTAAAATATAGTTTTATTCTAACTGATTAGGTATAGATAATCAATTTCTAAATGATAGAGAACCAGAAATATCAGTCTTATCCAACACACAGATTTAGAGTTGGCCATGTGTTTACATTCAGATAATTAAAAAATAAGAAAATAAAGAAAATATAAATGTGGTAATACATATTTCTGAATTATAATTTGTTTATTCTTACAGAAGGGGTCAATATGTTAAATTAGGGGTCAGATAACATGAGTTCAACCATAACTGTTGATTAAATTAATCAGTCACAGTTTATTATTTTACCTCTGGGGTTTAATTAAAGTTGTATTCCAGGTAGAATGAAAATAAAAACATTTCTTGTTCAACAACTTCTCTGAATCTCTTCTATCTATGAAATGTCACATATAATATGTAGCTGGCTACTGAAGTTTGTAAGTCTTTAGAATCTTTTTTGCTCAAATCTACATTAAATTACTTTCGTGTATTGAGTTCAGTTACAAATTTTTACACCAACTCTAATATAGAGTCAACAGAATTTTTGTTTCCTTGTATTCACATGAGAAGGTGGGTGGTCAAGAGCACTGTATAGAACACTATGGAATTGGGAGGCCCAGCGAAGTCCAGACAGTAAGCACAGTGGAAACCAGAGGGTGGGGAGGCCAAGCCTACCTGGAGTTTCAGGAAGTGGATCCTAGCTGAGCTGTCATGAGAGTTAGGGTCTTTTCTCGGATGCATGTAGTATTAAGAAATGTGGCTCCACTGCATAAACAAATGTGCTGTAGGGGAGGCAACGTACATATCAGAATTTTGGTTTTGGAAATTTTGCATTGGAGAACATTAAAAAGAGAAGAACAACTAGGCTAAGACCCAAAGTTCATAAAGAAATAATCCATGAAACGTTCTTGCTCATTGTGAATGACATTTTTTGTAATTGCTATTTTCTCAGTGTCCTGATCATACTCGTTTATTTATACATAAAAATAACAATAGCTAAATCTTGTTACTCCATTGAAACCATTGAACATTCAGGGCAATAAATGTAATTTTTTTTAATTTACAACTTCTGAAAAAAGAAACAAAGTGTAAGCATAGTAATAACCTACTACTGAATCAAGCTTCAGTTTGTTAGTTTAGTTGAAATAAATCTTGTTACTTACAGTTGATCTTAGAATGTATAAACTTAAGTCAGGCAGCTTTTTTTAAAAAGCTCTGAGTAATTTATTAATATGTTAGATACTAGGAGAAAAAGTATGGCAGTTTTATCTACAAAGAAGCATGATTGGGCATTAAATATTTTTAAGTACTGTATGTGTCTTCGCATGCATTAATTCTTCCATTTATATGTGTATATATACACATGCCTACATATATGTACATAATTATCTTTTTTAATTAAAAAAATCCAATGAAATTCATGTATACTTACTTGCCTTAACTGTGGATGTGTCAAATCAGAGTACTTTATTTACTTAGCTCTACAACATAACAGAATTCCTTGCATGTTGTAGGTGCTTAATCAATATTTTGCAAACAGATCTGAATAATTGTATTCCAGTTTCTCCATAATGTTATTGCTTTAAGTATACACAGCTGCTAATAAGTCCAACTTCACTTGAATTCCTCCCCCTGCCCCGGGATAATCATCACAGTTTTGTCAACTATTTATTACATAATGAGGCGTTTGTCAATTTCCTACCTGCTTTATTCTATTTTCAAATGCGCATAGATCTTTAAGAAACTCCATAGCTAGCTTTCAGTCTCATAGTAGGTATAAAACTATGCATTCCATAAAACTGTGCATTGCTTTAAGAGAATATGGAAAAGAAATTGAAATCATATCCTATATTTCTAGTAGTACACATACTAGCTAAAATAAAAAAGATGGGATTTTAGCAGGTCTGAAAATCATAAGGCCATATGAAGTAGCATGACAAATTATCAAAGTTTCAAATATGTGTTAGGTACTCAAATGTAATATAACTTCAATTAAGTGATTATTCTATTTCATCCAGACTCATTATTTTAGAAGTTTTCATTCCGCAACTACTTTGCATCCCTGGAGACATTTTTGAATGTCCCAACTAGTGTTGGGGGGATGCTACTCTCATTTAGTGGGACAAAGCCAGATGCTGCTAAATCTCTCATGTGTGTCTAACAGCCCTCTACAACAAAGAATTATCCAGCTTGCAATGAAATAGTACCAAGCTGGACAAACTGATATATTTGAAAAATTTGAAAGGGAGTCTTCATATAAATGTATTATATCACTTAATTTCTTAACACAGAACTAGGTGCTGGTATTTATCCAATACTGTAATCTTGTCCCCCTTTGAAGTTTCATTAATTAGTTTCAAACTTACAAATCAATGAGTCACTTGATATCAGGATGGCTACTGTTTGGTATTTTCTAAGAGACTTTTGCATTATTAGCAAGTGTGGATATGTTTTCACCTTCATTTACATTTATGGGGGAGCCATTTATGATTCTATTACATTATATATTATACTCCATGGGCCAGAGGGAGCTCTTGTTAATCCCAAAGCATGAAAAACAGAGTTATTTAGACACTAGGAACATTGAATTCATTTCATGTCTTCTCATTGTCTGATATTTCTTATGAATAAATGAAGTTCAGTTCTATAATCTCATAATTAAATTTATATTAGTCCTCTGTTATAATGTCTCTTGATGTCTAAAGGAATTATTAATCACAGTAAATCTATTAATGAAAAGAAAACCAGAAAATTATCCATTAATCTGTCTATCAGGTCATCTTTGGCTTGCTTTGGCTTGTCTTTGCAATGTGTTGTCATTTTTTCCCCTGATCAACTCTACCATCTGAAAGTATTTCATGGCATATTTCATGTAGTAATATAATACACTTTGAAGGGGACTGAAATATTATATGCTTCTCCACTTAAGAAGATGAGAGGTAGAATGGAGAGTCCATGTCTTTGTCTAGATCATTTTGTTGTGGGTGTTAATTTGCCAAGGTATTTCTCAATTACTGCTCGACCCTAAGCGTTGTATTCTCTTATTGGATAAGTATTTATGAAGAGGTTTAAAGAAAATATATCACTGGTAAATGTTTACTGAGTGTTTCATGTTTGATCTTTTTGGTACAATCTTTCTAGTGAAGCTGGAATCTATTTTCAATGACTGCATATGAATGCAGCACACGTTCTGCAGCCTAACAGATGCCATCTGTAAAAGCATTTACTTTAAATTAGTGGAATAAGTAATCAAAAGGGCTTTGTACTTAATGCAAAACTTTTGGTGACTATTAAATGCTCATTAGAGGGTGTTTTTGCTGTATGACTGTCAAAATCAGCAGGACGTTTATGTTAGATTTCCTGAGTGGGTCAAGATTGAATATGATTTTACAACCTAAATAACATAAATGAATGCAGGTTATTTCAGCATCTCCAGATGTTTTTTAAACTCTTTGCCCCTAAACCAAAACTTAGTGCCATTTCAAATTCTGCAATGGTATTTTAGTGAAGATTTTAAAAATTAAATATTTGTCATCTTCAGATAAATAGGCTACTTTTTCATACTCCTAATATAAATAAATTTAAAAAAGAGACTATCGATATTGCTAAATATACTCCAACCCATCTTTTATGGAACTATATCCCCCAGAGAATTAGATAATATTGAATCAACTTAACTATGCATTTATTACAATAGCTAATTATTTAAAAATTTTTAATTATCTTATGATGGCTTATTTGGTAGATTCTGTATGTGTTGCCATTTGATTGAATCTCTGGAAATATGTTCTTATTATCACTTTGTTTTTAATTAAGCATTCAATAGCTGTCTTGTTTAATTTAACGAGATGAATCTATTATTCTCAGTATTGTCATTTGTGTAGTTCCATGCCCATGAATTGTACTGTATAATGAGAATAAATGTTTAACACAAATCAAGCTTTTAAACTGAAAAAATTAAATCTTTGTTCTATTAACTAAAATCTATAAATAGTCTAATTATAAGTTTTAAGATCCCTCCTGCATTATAGAAGTGGAAAGAAGATATCCAAGAATCCATAAGGTCACACTGGCTTGCAGGGGAGGGTTGCACTTGAAGTAGTTAGACTAACACTGATGGGTAAGTACAGAAAAGCAAAGTTCAATTGCGGTAATAAAAGCTGGATGACATGGAAAAAACAATAATATCATGAGATCTCTATAATGTCACCTTCTTCCATTGTTTTTTAAATTGCAAAATCCTCTGTTCTACTTTTGAAAGTCTTTCTCATGAGGCTTAGTTGTTTTACTTCCTATGATGTCCAAAATGAGAGCTATTTTTCTGATTTATAAAACTTTAATCAGTCATTATCTTTGTCTCTGGTGGCTCACATATACAATAGTCTCAAAATGAAGAGGGGCCAATCATCTACTTATGTTCCTCTTGCAAAAGTCTGTTTTCTCTAGGTCAATATGAATAGCTTCTTGCTGCTGTATGCCATTGACTTTTCTAACATGGATTCCATAACATAAAAATGTTTCAATCCTCATCTGAACTAGATTTATATGTAAGTAGCTTTTAGGAAAGCAAAACTTTTTTTGATGGGGGTTATAGAAACTGCAATGAGTTTCTGTGCCTGTGTGAGGTAGAGGGGTTGATTATATCCATATAAGACATGGAAAATGGAGATAAATCCTAAGCAGACAGCCTGAAATGCGTCCTGATTCTATTAATAGCTGTCATCTGCCAGAAATGGAATTAGGTGCATCATCATACAATTATTTCTTAATTATTAATTTATTTCAAGTGTCCATTCAATAGTAGCTTCATTGTTTGGATACAACACTTCAAAAAATATACTCTTCATCTTAAGTCCCTCATTGTATTGGGAAAGGTATATGAGTAAGCACAGTTCCAGGGCAATGATAAAATTAATTGAGTGCACGATACATGTGAAAGTAGATTGCCACCACAAAAATTAGGTGCTTATAAAATACAATCAGATAAGTAGCCTAAAAAGAGGAAGTGGAGGAGCTATTTCTTGAAGAAATACAAGTAATAAAGCAAATTGTAGGTCAAGAGGTAGAAGGTGAAATATTTTCTTTGTAGCAAAGGAGAATTATGCTTCAAGACATGGAGATGAGATTTTCTATTTAAGTCTCTAATACTGAAATGAAAACATCACTTTATATAACTGCCTTTCTATATGGCTGACAAATTAGACAATCTGATAAATTTCAGCCATCTTAATCCCTGGGGTAATTAGTACAGCAGAAATTCAATCACATTATCTCAAACTCATATGATGTAACCTGTTGTAGAATATCTCCATGAAACTTTCTCAATCAGTTCATATTTAAGTGAAGAAAACAATCATATTAAAAAGAAAGAGAAAGAGGAAGATGTAGTGAGAAAAAAAAAGAGTCCACAAAGTAGCACTAGCTTTGGTGCTCGATGCTCTAAAAAATAGCCAACACCTTGGGAAATGAGCACATAAGAAAAAAATTAGATTAGAATGCTATTTCAAATATTTCAGTCATGATGGAATTGTGTTTTAGGGACTCTTTAGCTAAGGAGATTAGCATTATCAAAAGATAGTAAAAAATTAGTTCCTTGAAACATCGATCAAACTAAATAGTGAAAAAACACATGAAATAAGGTAAATTCTTTCAGTGGACAAAGAACAAAACAGAGGAACTCCCATATCTGTATTTTTGACAATTTAGAAATAAGTTAGCACTTTAATATTTACACTTTCTTTATCCTTTCTCCACATAGAGAAAGAAGTATTTTGAAAATTTTAGTCACTGTATACCACCGAATCCTAGTAGAAAGATAAGTTTTGATTGCTTTGTCTTCACAGGTAATTCTACGCTTTGATAAAGCTTGGAGTACCAGACTGTATGAATATGACATCAGGGACATCTCATTTTGAGTTAGAGCTTAGTAAACAATCCCATTTCCTTTATTGAATCATTTAAAACAAATGTAAATATTTTAACATAGCAAGAGTTGTGTTAGCAAATATTTCCCAGATTTTTCTCCTTGGAAGGAAATAAGCTGAATCATATTTTTCAAGTGTATAGCAAAGAAATTTAGCTGTAGAATTTCTTACATAATGGCACAGTCCTGATTGTCAGATGATAGGGCAGTGTCCTATAAAGTGTGAGATGACTCCTTTGACTGTCAATTCCTCTTTCCAACAAACACTGGGACAAGCACTGTGACCCTCAGCTTCTTGTCCTAAACTGGCAGACAGCTTTCTCGAGCAGTACTGGGTCTTATGACCCTAAAGTCAGCCCCAGGTCCTCCTGCTCTGTCACATCCACATGGGTGTGCAGGAAGCTCAGAGACCTCAGTCCCTTCCCATTAAGAAATTAACACAGAGATCTGCATAGGTCTCAGTGTTAATTTCTTTATTTCTTCTTGTTCTCGAAGAGGTACCCTTCCTATTCAGGCCTTCTATTTTTCCTCTGTGATCTACAACCTATATTCTCCTGATAACTTTGACATTTTGCTCCCACATCCTGTCACATCTGAATATTAAATCTGTCTTTGTCTATGCCATTGGTTTCTCACCCTCAGTAAGTAAAGGTACTCACGTCTCTACCACTTAGGCACCTGCAATGCTCTATGGAGGAAAATAAATGTACCTGCATGTCAGGTGAAAATAAATGTCAGTGTTCTAACACCTTGGACAAGAGCCCTCATCAGGAGACTGGTGTTGTGTAGGACTAAATTTTTTGTTATCACCAAGAAGTACCAGGCACCTTGCAGGATGCCGCATAAATAATCTAATCTGAGACTTATAATAATGTTGTGGAAGCTTTCCTTCTGCCATTAAGGAAACTGAGGCCTAAAGAGATTTTTGTAAAATATTTAGATCACACAACTCTCAGATGAATGGAAGAGATTTTTGTCCAGGTGTTGGACATGTCCCAAAGTATAAAACAGTCCCAATACTATTTATATGTCTTCATGCACTACTTTATTCTCTTTCTTCTCTTGTTAAATCAGAAGCAGAAAAATATTATTGAATTTTTACACTTGAATAGACTAAAAAATATTCCCTGTAATAAATGGGAAATACACAAAAAGCACTTATGCTTCATCCCAAATTCTGATGGTTGTCTTGGGAAAATAGCACTTTCTCTAGTTACAAGCTGAACCTGCAGTTTTAATCACAGAGCATCATGTTTACTTGAAAGAATGCTTAACAGATAAATGATCTCTATCAGGAATCAAGCATATGTCAGACATATTTTCAAATTGAATGAAATGAGCATGTCACTTCAAGGATAACTATTGAGAGTATCAACTATCAATTACAAAATTTTTGTTACCAATCAAAATTAGAATTAAAAAATTGTATTGGCCACCATGAGCTTGCCAGTTACGCAAAACTTAAAGAATGTTTAGTTAAGATTGTTGACATTAACATGTGATCTTTTTTTTTTCTCTTGTATAAGGACATGTGTCAATGTTTGGAAGATTAGTCCTAAGTGAGTAAACCAATATTTTCAAAAGAATTAGTGCATGTTTCTACAAAATTATGCATGTGTAAAGGATTCATTCAAAGTGAAAGCTGGATATTAATGGACCAATGGATTTAATAGAAAGGGGTATAAAAACTTTGTAAAGTTTCAGATTCTGCATAGCAACAAGCTTAAGATATTACCACTTAATGAAGCAACCAAGAATATCTTTAATTATCTGAAAAGACAAGTAAATATTCCTCTCTTCCAACTGTATATCTGTGTGAGGCCATATTTCCTTAATATACTCTACTCAGAACAACATATTGATGCAGATTGAAAGCAGAAGTCGATATGAGCACCCAGCTGCCTTTTATTAAGCAAGACATTAAAGAGATTTGCAAAAATGTAAAACAATGTCACTCTTCTAAGTGAATTCTTTCTGAAAAAATAGTTACTTTAAAATATATTATTATATTAATATATAATGAGGATGCTATTCTTTTAAGTAAATTACTATTTAAAAACTTTAACATTTTAAATTATTAAACATAAATATTGATTATATAACCCAAAAAACAAAAGCTCTTTGGAGTCTTCAATAATTTTTAAGAATGTAAAGAGGTTCTGACTTCAAATTTTTGAGAATCCCTGTGTATTACTTTTCGAGGATGGCCGTGAAAAATCACTACACACTGGATGGCTTACAACCAAAATTTATTCTCTCATGATTCTGGAGGCGAGAAGTCTGAATTTCAGAGGCACTCTTTGAAGTCTTCAGGGGAGAATCTGCCCCATGTCTTTGTTTTAGCTTCTGCTGTTGCCAGCAATCCTTACCATTCTTTGGCTGCAATTTCTTGCTTTTTTTTTTTTTTGAGATGGAGTCTTGCTGTGTTGTCAGGCTGGAGTCCAATGGCACAATGACTCACCGCAACCCCCGCCTCCCGAGTTCAAGCGATTCTCCTGCCTCAGCCTCCTGAGTAGCTGAGACTACAGGAGTGCACCACCACGCCCAGCTAATTTTTGTGTTTTTAGTAGAGACGGGGTTTCGCCATGTTGGCCAGGATGGTCTCGATCTCTTGACCTCGTGATCTGCCTGCTTTGGCCTCCCAAAGTGCTCGGATTACAGGCGTGAGTCACTGCACCTGGCCTGCAGTTTCTTAAATTCAGTCTCTGATGTCAGTCTTCTCTCTGTGTGCCTGTGTAGTCACATGGCATTCTTTTTCTTTGCGCGTGTGTGTGTGTGTGAATGTGTGTCTGTGTGTTTGTGTGTGTCACTGTCTCTTCTCTCAGAGACACCAGTCATATTGGGTTAATGGCCCAGACTACTCCAGTATGACTTCATCTTAATTACATCTGCAAAGACTCTATTATCAGATAAGGTCACATTCATAGATACTAGGAATTAGGACTTCAACACATCTTTTGCAGAGAAAATATTCAACCCATAATGTAATGTTTTATAGAAAGCCCACTTAAATTGGGACAGATTGACTTCAACTCCTTTTTAACTTTACTTTTGCCGATATTTGCTTGTAAACAAATACTTTTGGGATTATTTTGACTTTTTATTTTCTACATATTTTCAGTGCTTGGAACATAGGTGGCACATAATAAATGCTCACTGAATGGACTAATGAATCAATTGATTAATGTTACATTGTAAGAGATCCTAAAGGTGCCTTGGTTACTGCATTTTTCAGGATCACCTGAGACCTCATTTAAGATTTTTTTTTTCATTCATTCTCTGAAATAGTTCCCTATTTGATTTCCTTTTGGTGAGGCAGTGTGATAAGCAGGATGAGCATAGAATTTCGAGATAGCTTTACCTGGCTTATAATATGAAGCCTACCATTCACTTCTAGATATACAATTTTGAGCCTATTATTCATATCTTAACCTGATTCCTACTTTGTAAAAAGTACAGGTAAAATGCCTGCCTAGAGAAGTTTTGTAAGTATAAAATTAAATTTTATACACAAATGTGTGTATTTGTGTATATACACAGTATATGCATACAAAGTCTAATGCAGAGTTTCGAATTTGGTTGCTTTTAAGAATCTACTATGAGCTCTGTAAGTCTGGACAGGAGCCCAGGCATCCGTATTTTTAAAAGGTCCTCTCACGATGATGGTGTGTAGACAGTTTTGAGAACCACTGGGACCATGCATCAGCAACACAAAGAATATAAGTCTGGTTACAAACACTTGTGGAATAGATGCCACTTCATTAACCTTTTCGGGTATCAGAAACTTTAGGGTAAATCTTAGGTAGAGTGAACACAATTCAGGGTCAAATTATATACAGCAATATGTGAAAGATTTATTGATAAAAGACAATTGTTTGTTGTTGTTGATGGTGGTGGTTTTGTTTCTGAAAAAGAAATTTGCTAAGAGCGATCAGACTTATGCCCTGTTCTTCCCAGTGTAGGGCTGTTTTTTGACTGGAACATGGACTGAAAGTGCATCTCATGTTGTAGAGGCCATGGCCACTTGCTGCCTGTAGGATCACCAAACACCTTCTTGGTAGGGATAGCACTCTTCCCATTATCTGAACTTGGGAATATTGTGTAGGCTGTAAAACTACCTTGCTCAGTGCTTGGTATACATTAGGTGCTTAACAGTGATTAAAACCCTTCACCATAATTGTCTTGTGGGTATGAAAATACAATTTTAAAAATGAAAAAGTAAAACAAACCTCTGCTTTAGATCATGGCATGCTAAAACATCCAGTAAGGAGTTTTCTCTCCCCTCTCTTTTTTTTCCTGAAGCTCCTGGGCTTGCTTGCAGTAGAGAACAATGTGTCAGCAGTATTTCCTACTATTCTAAGGTAGTGAGAAGAATGCTGAAGCTATGCACTTAAAGCCAATTATTAGTCACTTAAATGGCATTCCAAGAGAACAGAGGATCTAAACTCAGTGCTTATGTTTTAAAAACAATGAAGCAAAGCTATAATGTTGGCACACTTTGCGGCACTTTGTTATCTGTTTGTCTACACATTTCAGGAAAACGTTTCTGGTTGGAAAGTTCAAAACAAGCTAAAACTTCAAACGGCGGCTGCAAAGTTCTTTATTCTTTTGTTTTAATGGTAGCATAATGACATAGAACATCTGAGCTCGTGGTACAGTGACATCCTTTGGCCCTCTCACAGACACTTATGCCTCGTATTCTTAAATAAAACATAAAATATTGGTATGCTTTTCTCCTGACAGGATATGTTTGAGATATTTCTGTAAGATGAAATCAAATTTTAAAGGCAGTAGGAGCCCTAAAGAAGGAAGACCCATTCACGTTTTCTAATCACAGCCGAGTGAGTAATGGCGTTTGACGACTTGGGAAGGCCTGTTTAGCTTTAGTACTTGTCTGAAACTTGCTGTCACGTGACTGCTTAGCTGCCTGGTCTTTTTAAGGTTGTCTGAAAGGGTTCTCCCATAAACTTATTTAACCTGTTTATTGGATGCACCCACATCACATAATCGTCTCTGGGTACATTTACAAGGGTAATAAAAGAGGCTATACAATTCCCTCTTGGCAGTTGGATAGAGTACCTAGAGTTCAAAGGAGACACAAGTGTATGTAATTCAGCTGTTGCACTTTTCTTTAAATTTTTTAATGTCTTCTACATAGGTTTTTTTTTAGGGCTATCATTCAATAAAATTACAAAGGAAGAGTGTATACTTTCAACTGAGACATTAAAGAAAATAAAATTACAGAAAGCCTTTCACAGTTTTCTTCCAGTCAGTCCACACTAAGGGGCACTTCCTTTAGGATGAGCACTGTGTTGGAGGCTCTGTTTTCACAGTCAGAATAGCGCATCCCATGTGAAGGAGAGGCTTTGATTGCACATTCTTCCTGGATTTCACATCCGATTAATGAGGATGCCAGGCATTGTGCAAAATTGCAGTTGCTGCATCGTGCTGTCTGAGACTTTTCCACAGAACTTTAAGTGGGAAGTAGGTTAGGTGGCAACTTCGAATAAGAAAAATATGAAGTGATAAATGTGCATGTGCGTGTTTGGTGGGGGTGGATACGCTCACATGCACACACGTGTTTAACATGCGTATCAGGAGCTAAACAATTGAAGGACACATGTCCAAGTTAAATTTCACCCAAAAAGTAGTTATTATTTCTTACAATTTCTTACATATATACCTGATGCTATCAAATGTAACCAAGCTAAAAACATGGTAATCGCATCACCAGAGCTCAGAATTTCCAATTCTTCATGATTTTACTTTCATTGAAGTGGTCAGCCATAGCATATATACACACATATACCCATACATCTACAGACATATATGCAATCATTTTACTATAGCACCTCATAAAAGGGCACAGAATTTCATATCTGAATCTATGCAGCATTCTCATTTATCTGCTTCTGACTCCACTGCTCCTATTGCAAATCAATAGTAAAAATATTTTTTTCTATTTTATGTTCTACTTAATTATTCATATTGCTCAATAAATATTTACCTCATTTAAAAAAATTGCATGCCTAAACATGCCAGCAACTATGATGGGTTAAATAGATTTTGTGCCTAACCTCATAAACCAATAACTACTTAAATAGAATTCTATTGGAAAAATCCCAAAGACATTTTCTTTAAAATTATTTTAAAATCCCAAAGACATTTTCTTTAAAATTTTAAAGACAATTTATTTAAAATTTGAGTTTATTGCTATATGAGAGAATCTATTGTAGGTCTTTTGGGGGATAAAAAGGTTAATCTTACCAAGTAAGACTTTATATTCTAGTTGGAGAGGTAAGACCAGTATAAAAGTAAATACAACATAAGGAAAACTAAGGAAAAAATATTAAAATGACAATAAAAGTATACTTATATTTTAAAGTAATTTCAAAAGAAGAAATTATTTCAAATGATTCAATTACTGTCAATAAATCTTTCTTGAATGTTAGGATAGATGATAAATTTTGCTAGGTATGAAGACTAAAAAGATGAATATGGAAAGTGAATTTGCCCTGCAGGTGAATATTGCATTGTGGCGAAGGTAATTGTTAATCAGAGTATTGAAGAAAGAGGGGAATGCAGAAAAAGTGAAGATTGAGAAAGTTATTTTTTTCTGTTTCTGCCTGAGAATATTCTGGAATTGAGAACTCCGTGCAGTGATGAGCGCATCAACTAGGGCTGACTGAATATTCGAAGTGTGCTTGAAAGAGCAGAGAATGAAAATGAATGAGAGTGAAGAGCAGAGAATGAGAATGAAAAGATGAAGCAGCTCCCAGGGGCCTTCAGTAACTTCTCACTGCCTATCTGTATTATGGTGGATAATTTGAACTTGAGTGTGATTAAAGGAGCAACATGATAAGAAACCATGACCTAGGATCAATAAGCTAGGTTCAGAACAAATGTAGTTTGGGCTAAAAAGAATCTAGAGGTAGGAGCATGTTGGTAAGTTTTAAAACTGGACTAATGGGAGGGAAATGAGGGAAAGTTATGAAGGGCTGGTGTTGTAGTAGAATTTAAAGAAATGGACACAAAAGACACTGCAGAGACAGGCTTAACATTAGCTAATACGTGGATATGGGAACAAGAAAGGTGGTAGAATAAAAACTAATGCTGAATGCTGAAACTTGGTTGGTATTGAAGTTGGTGCGATTAATGTAGAAACAAAAGAATTAGAGGAAAGAAATTCGAAGAGCAAGTAATGAGTTTTGTATTGAACATACTGGGTTTGAAGACCAAATGTGGGTGGGTTTATGGTAGTATGTTCTTTGGGCAATTAGAAACCTGGAACTAAAACTCAGGAAATGGCTGAAGTGGAGATGAAGGTTTGCTAATTTTCTGAAGAGGCCTGTGATCTGAAGTCATGAGATTTAACAAGATTATCACAAGAGAAATAAGAAAGAATGGGATAGTCCAGGGAAGGTCTTGGAACACCCATATTCAGAGAAGGAAGGTGGTAATCAAGAAAAAAAAAATGGAGCAGGCAGAGGAAACAAGAAAAGTCAAGGTTTTCTTTAAGAAAGTCAAAAGGAACCTACATAAGGACGCCATGAGATCAGATTACAGTGCATAAAACAATGTCTCCTTTGTAACACAACTCATTATTTATTAGGGAATAGCCAATATTTATGTTTTGCTTTCATCTTTAATAGGCATACAAGGAATGTTCACTTACTTTCAGACCTTCCTGTTTTAAAAATATGTTTTGTTTTAAGCTAAAGCACTGATATGTTGAACTATTTTTGCAAATATTATTCACTGAAGAGTTTCATGTTACTATATGTATGGTGATATAATTCTAGCAAATTGCTGTCATAAGTATGCATTTTATGAAATTGATCTTAGACAGAGGTAATTAAGTTTGACATCAGTCTTGCACTTAAGGAGTTTCAACAACCATACTGCAATATCTTCAGCAGCACAAGGCATCTGGACATAAAAAGCTACAGAAATTTGGAGGATGAGAATTTGCTTTCTGTTCGGGGAACTACCTGAAGATCCATTGAAAGAAGCAGCATCTGAGATATTAACTAAATTGTGTGGACCAAACCCCCTTGCTCTATTTGTCGTTTATGTTGCTTTAAGTTTTAAGTTAGCCTAAGTTAAAGAATCTTACATTTATGTAATTAAAATAATTCAAATAAGTATTCTTTTATTCTCAACACATTATATTTCTCACCATAGTACCCACATACACACAAATGGAGAAATATATTTAGGAAAGGAATTTTGTTGATGGTAGTTTCTATTTTCATTTCAGTTATCTTTCAATCTTCTATTTATACCCCTTTTTCAGATTTAGGTTTAAGATAATGGTAGTATTTCAGTATTAGGACTAAAAGTTCTAAATACTTTTGTAGACTACATACATAATTATGCAAATTCCATTTTA
Source organism: Ateles fusciceps (assembly GCA_036589455.1). Classification (NCBI taxonomy): domain Eukaryota; kingdom Metazoa; phylum Chordata; class Mammalia; order Primates; family Atelidae; genus Ateles; species Ateles fusciceps. Next base: position 8,074,106 of record JAZHEH010002657.1, on the reverse strand, counting down.
TTTATGTGTCTAAATAATTATTTATTTGTTTTATATAACATATATTCATTTATTTTGTGTGACACCAAATTATTTGTTTTCTGGACTATTGCAAACTATTCATTTCCCTTTCACAAAAAATGTGAAGATATATTTCTTAGTCTTTTCTAAAATATAACATTTATTTATTTTTCTTAGAGTTTAAATTGCAACATACCCCTACCTTCTTAAAAGTATTATTTTTCCTGAAAAAAAATGACAGCACAATACTTAATACCACCCATTTCTGTGGCCACTATTTTCAGAATCTGAGGGTAATTTCTAAGTCTTTCTTGTTAGTTTCAAGACCTTTCTGTGAAAATAGGTTACCTTGTTATTCTGAGTATCAATTACCATGTCCTTGGCTCCTTCTTGATACTATGGAATTGAATTCCTCTTTCTTTGAATGTCAACAATAGAGGATTTATTCAGCAACCTGAAGATGGTGTCATTTGAAATGGAGAAAGGAAGGCTGCTCTTTTATTTCATTTAGCAATGAGGGGAGAGATCTTCTCTTTGTTCCGTTACTTCTCATTGCCTGAAAGGAACAACAGTGAAATTGAACCCCAGCACCTGCCTAGATTGCTCTAACTCAACTACACCTAGCAGGTAATATGCAGTTTCTGAATATGGAAATCCAAATTTCAAGATGTCCTAGGTCTGTTGCTAACCCGTTTCCCAGAGGGAGATGCAGAGCAATTATCTTTCACAGGGTAATGAAATGTTTCCATTAGGGCAAGTTAATATCAGAATACAAGGAGAGTAAGTATATATTCTTTGTCCTGAATAAACAAAAGACTCATGTTGCATACTAGCTGTCGTTTATCTTTTAGGACAAGCAGACACCAAGAAGGTACTAATATTAGAAAATAAAGCCATTGTTTAGTTTTCCCATTAGGTAAATGTGATTTTTCAGTAATCACATGATCTTACATTATCTACTCTATTCTCTGCCAACAGTATATGCTGTTCAATTTCGTATTTGTTCAGTAGCAAATGGATCAAAAATAAAGTTTTATATTTTAAGCAGTTTCAATGCTACTTATTTTTACCTGTATGGAAGATACACTCCAAAAATTAGTTTTGGTGTCATTATAAATACATTCAAATGGGAAAAAAATCTATAAAATATTTGACATGCCAATAAGTCTAATGTGTATACTCTAAATTTTACCTATTATTTTTATTGTATTTTTAATTTTTGTATTTTGTATTTTTTAATTTTGTATTTCTATTTTTTGTGTTATATCCAAGAAAGTTATGAGAAAGATGTAATGTTAATGTTCATAATGTTATTTTGTCACAAGTATCTCAATTTGGATAAACATATTTTTAGTGCCTACGATGAGCAAATCATACCTACAGTAGGGGCATAAAGAGGAAATAGATACCAATTCTCTTTTGCACCCTGTCTTCACTTGTTAATGTACTAAAGACCAATGGAACCAATGAATGCATACTACCTATGGGTTATGCCAGCAGGAAACATTGGCGAAGTCCTGAAAATCAGGATGTTAACTTGAGTTGGATCAAGTCAAAATTTGGTTAAGGGACTTGCACCAGCTTCCTCTCCTTGTACTGATTGGGTAGACTGATGTGATCTAAATGATGTGGTATGCAGGCATTATAGTACTTAGTCTTCTGTAGCTCCACTGTGGATGAGGCCAGTAGCACTACCCCTAGAGGGCGAAGGGCTTTCCCATTAAGCAATTGCAGTGCTTATGGCAGTGTTCTCCTCATTGCTGCATAGACAGTGCTGTTTCATTTTCTCTCTATGGTTTAAATTATAACTGAGATGTTAACATTATTACATAAAGATCAATTAGCTGGTTTAGATTTTCATTTGTTTGTTTACTCAACCAGAATTTATCGGTGTCTGCTGCATCAGGCACTGTGCTAGATATTGAGCTGACACAAGAAATAAGGCATGCGTGTCATGGTTGTGAAGCTTGCAGTTTTCTAGAAAACAAACAAATGCAACAGAAAAATCACAGTACTTATTTTATAAAAAATATAACTACAAGTTCTGATAAATACTGTGGAAGGAAGCAGGGCCAGCTTTATTATTTCAAAGGCTGTGCTGTCATTTAGGTCCTGTAGAAGGACCTGCATTTGTGCTAATGTTCTGCTGGCACCTCCTGAAAATTCTGAATTATTTTCTAGTGAAGGACATCATATTTCCAGTTTTCACCGAGCCCTAAAAATTATATAGTTGATCCTGAGAAGATGCTATAACAGTTATGAAGAATTACCTAATTTAGATATGGTAATAAGGGAACACTGACTCGGAAGGTAATTCCAATCAGGTTTTAAGTCATAGTATAGGGTAAAATTAACTCCAGACCCAGCTTTTTCTCTGCTCATGAGCTAACTAGAGCTCTGCTAAATCAGTGTGGATTACAACAATTAACAAATTAACTGGTGGAAGAAGGCATATAGGTATACAATATATTTACAAATTCTTTTTTAAAATTTTGTGAAGAAATCTCTTCATAAAAGCAGGCAAAAATATATAATTTACAGGATAATAAAATAGGCCAATAAAACATTTTAAAGTGGTCTGTCTCAATAATCAGTGAAATTAAAAAATAATCAAATATTAGATAATCAACTTCACCATAAAATTGGCAATACAAATTGTAATATCCATAGTTGGTATATTGGTCAGTGTTCTTGTTGCAGGTAGCATTTGGTTAACTGGGATTATACAGGGATGCAGTTTATTATAAAGAAATTTTATAATTCACAGAGTTGGAAAGGGTGTATTAGAGAACAAAGCTTTGCTAGGCTCATAGGAATAGTGTCTAAAATTGTGCTCAATAATTGCTCTGAAAAGAAATTCATCACAAATGTTACTGGCCTACATAGCAAAAGGCAAAGCCATTGTTCCTTCCTCTGTACTGATGCCACTTCTGACTTGGGAAATGTATAACCACTGCACCCAATGGGCTGACCCTCATTCCATTACGCCTATCAGCAAAATGAATTTTGTAAAAGGCTTTCTTTGTCAACTCTCCTGTCATACAATAAGCATCACCTATTTTTAAAAAGAAAGATAAATGTTTTCCAAGTTCAAAATGTTTACTTCCCCCCCCCAAAAAATGAATAATTAAACCACAGAATGGAAAATATATTTACATCTTACATGACAAAAGACTTACACACATATATAAGGAACTCCTATAAGTCAACACTTAAAAGGAAAATACAACAATTAAACATTGAATTATGATATAACCCCAACATTCCACTGCTCAGTATATATCCAAAAAAATCCTGAAAAGAGTACATTTAAACAAATGTTTATTGCAGCTCTAGTGACAATAGCCAAAAGTTGGAAACAACCCAAAAGTTCATCAACAGATGAATGGACAAACTGTGGTATCTGGCATACAGTGGAATATTATTTAACCACAGAAAGGAAAAGAATGAGATACCGCTATGTGCTACAATGTGAAGAAGCTTTCAAAACATATCAAGTAAAAGAAGTTAGGCACAATAGGTCACATTCTAACCAGTTATAGGAATTACTCAGAATAGGTTAATCCATAGAGACAGAAGGCAGATTGGTGGTCACCAGACACTGGGGGAGTTGGGAATGAGGGGCAACTGCTTAAGGGTAAGTGGCTTTCATTTCTGAAACAAATGAAAATGTTTTAGAACTAGAGAGAGGAAGCAGTTACCAATACTGTGAATGTACTGAATATTACTAAATTTTTCACTTTAAAGTGGTTGCTACGGTTTGCCTGTGTCCCCATTCATATCTCTAATTGTATCTCCCAGAATTCCCATTTGTTGTGGGAGGGACCCAGAGGCAGGTAACGGAATCATGGGGCTGGTCTTTCCCTGCTATTCTCGTGATAGTGAATAAGTCTCACGAGATCTACGGGTTTATCAGGGGTTTCCACTTTTTCTTCCTCCTCATTTTCTCTTGCTGCCACGATGAGAGAAGTGTCTTTCCCCCTCCCGGGATGATTCGGAGGCCTCCCCACCCATGTCACACTGTAAGTGCAATTAAACCCCGTTTTTTTTTTCCCAGTCTCAGGTATGTCTTTATTAGCAGCGTGAATATGGACTAATACGATGGTTCATCTTAGGTGTGTGAACTTCACCTTAAAATTATTTTTTAAAAATGAGTAGCCAAAGTTTGGACACTTCAACATAAAAAGACACATTATTATACATAAATAGACAATATTCACATGAAAAGATAATTAGCATTTTTAGTTATCAGGAAAATATAAATTAAATCTCAGTAAGATATTATTTTACACTTGCAGAATGTCTAAAATTTTAAAAGTATGTACTGAAAACCGTGTGTTAGGATATAGAGGAACTGACACTTTCATATTTCGCTGGTGAAAGAGTTAAATGGCCCAACCGCCTTGAAAAACCTAGTTGGCACTTACAGAGTTAAGCACACAGCCAGTGTACCATCCATCAATTCCACTCCTAATCATACCCAAATAAATGAAAAACATATGTTCATAAAAATGATTTTTTTAAGAATCTTCCTAGCAGCCAAATTCATAAGAGCCCCAAACCAGAAATAATCCAACTGTCCATCAGTAGAAGAATGGATGAAACTACAAAAGAACACTGTAGTTCACCCAAATAATTATTTACTAGTCAGCGGTAAGAATGTGGACTGCTGAGCCATGAAGCAGCACGTATGTACCTAACGAGAATTTTAAGTGAGAGAAAATGGACACAAATAGTAACATGCTAATGGATTTGATTTATACTATCCCATCAACTGGGACAACTATAGTTACATAAATGAAAAAGAGTTTCCTTGGAGTGAATTGGAAAGGTCATGAGAGACCTCTCTGAGATGATGAGATGTTCAGTATCTTTAAGTCTTAGATGCACAGGTATAAATAATTTCCAAAAGTAATAAGATGTAACACTTAAGATTTCTATGTTTCACATTATGTTAATGGATGATGTTTTTTTTGTTAGTGTGATTTTTCACATCTTTTGCAAAGTAACTTATTTTCTGACATGTAATTTTTGTGGACTATACTATCCTAGCTATTTCTCACTTCATAATAGATTTTTGCATATTCAGATTGGCTATGTATTTTGTTGTTTTTTTCCTTTCAGTGACTAGTATCCTACCTGTGTCCAACCTCATTTGGTATGCTAATAATCATACACCTGCCGATTTCCCATCAAATGACATAATTTTTTAAAGTGCCACCTGTGATACAACATATTGTACAGCTTCAATTTTAAAACTTTATGAATATTAAAAGCAAATGCTAGTGCTTCCTTGAATGTATTTGGCTTCCTTTTCTACTCACCATGCCTCACCCAGGTGTTGATTTAAAATTCAGTGGCACAAAGTGATTATCTATCATTCTAAATTATCTCATATTCTTTTAATCTTGATGTATCTAAGACAGAAGCCTGGGAAACACTTCTTTTCCCATTGACCATATAGACATTTTGTCATTAAGAGCTAAAGCTTCATCATTTTGAATTTCCTTCTAAACAAAGATTTATAAGTGAGCCTTCCAGCATCTGCCTTGTCAGGTTTGTAAAAGGGAAAAATTAAAGCTACTATATTTATTCCAAGCCTCCTCTGTAATGGATCTCATATGAGAGCTCAATTTTATTTTCTGTGTATCAGAAATAAGGGCTATCAAAGATACTGTGTGTAAGAAATTATGTAAAGCCATCACACAGATGGTAGATAATAATATGAAATTGTTGATGGGAATCTGTCCCCTTAACAAGCAAAGAGAAATGACTCTCTCTCGTAAATGATAATACCTAGTGCTTGTTAAATTTTGTGGTACTTTTACTTTATGAGAAAGAGACATCAAGCTTTGATAATGAACATTATTGAATAGAGATGAAGCAACCCACAGTCTTGTATTTATTTTATCAGCGTAGACATGAATAAATAAACAGAAAGATAAATAGATATAAACATTGATCGAAAGATAGATCTATATTAAGACTGTCAAGAAGACCTAATAAAGTCACATAGTTGTGATAAGGTTTTACCTGAAAGACATTTTTTTCTCATCAACTTTTTAGTTAACTCCAAGGAAGCAAACTGTTGCATTGTCCAATGCTTTACTCTGTAGTCTCATTTACATTGTTTCTAATGAAATAGTAGAGTATAAAATAATTTGTTCAAATACTCATTAATGCAATTATTTCAGTTTCTTTTACAAAACTGACATTTTCCCGGCACTATATTGTGAGATGAAGTTGTGAATAAGATTGCCTGGTCTCTGTATTAAATCTTATGAGTGATCCAGAAAAATCAATAGATGACTGGTGTATTTTAAGTCTGTAAAATGAGATTAGATTCTTCATACATTAATTCATCCAGTTAGTATATACTGACTGCTTATTATCTTCCAGACTAGTGAGGAAATTGTATTAAAATGGGAAAGACTGGTCAGGTGCGGTGGCTCAAGCCTGTAATCCCAGCACTTTGGGAAGCCAAGGCGGGTGGATTGTCTGAGCTCAGAAGTTCGCCACCAGCCTGGGCAACATAGTGAAACCTCGTCTCTACTAAAGTACAAAAAATTAGCTGAGTGTGGCAGTATGTGCCTGTAGTCCCAGCTACTCAGGAGCCTGAGGTGGGAGAATTGCTTAAACCTGGGAGACGGAGGTTGCTGTGAGCTGAGATTGTGCCACTGCATTCCAACCTGGGTGACAGAGCCATATTCTGTCTCAAAAAAAAAAAAAAAAAGAGAGAGAGAAAAGATCACAAGGAACCTCAGGAACCTCAATCCAGGGTGACTTATGCTGACATTCTTCAACCTTCTAAAATTTAAATGTATTGATAATACAAGTAAAGTTCTCACCACCATGCTTGACACTTGATAGGTACAAAATTAATGTTGGTTACACTGGTAACAGATAAGCTGTCGGCATCATTGTCATTAGCATTATAGTTGTTAATGCTACATAACTGCCTTTTTAAAGTTTACTTATATATTTTTGCCATGCTATATTTTAGAATGAAACCAAATGATGGAAACTCCATAGATTCAGCAATAATTTCTACTACTACTTTGTGATGTATTTTGAAATAATATTATTAATAATCGAGTGAAAAAGATGAAAATCATGAGCAGAAAAGTATTTGACATCAACAGATTGTAAAATGGAAATGAAACATGTTGTTAATTAATATATGTTTGAATATTACAATACACTTCAAATATTAATGTAGAGACAATGTTTGTACACAGTTATGTAGAGCATGCTTTTTTTCTCTCTCTTTGGATTGCTGAGAATCCTACTCCCTATAAAATGCCAATTTTGGTGTCACTGTAAAGAAGAAAAGGGATTTCAAGGCAGGAGTGAGGAACAATTAAATCAATGCAATGTAATTATAGTTATAAGTGTCATTTTAGAGTCACCTGTGGTGGATTGTCTCAATCTTGATGTTATAGGCATTTAGGGTCGGATGATTCTTTGTTGTGCGGGTTTTCCTGAGCATACAGAATGTTAGCAGCATACCTGGCCTCTACCTTCGAGAGACCAGTAGCAATGTCTCCAGGCATTGCAATGGTCCCCGGAAGGGTAAGGGCAATATTGTCACCTGTTAAGAACCACCAGCTTAATGTTGAAGAATAAGAAATGTAGAGGCTTCTGTAAATTAAAACACCAAAAGTCTTTGAGAGATGGCTCATACAAGAGGAATTCTGGCCAATTTGATAGAACCTCTCTGACCAGATAAGACTAGGGACAAATGAAACTGTTAATTATTTAGAGTTTGTGTTCTGAAACCATTCGAGTATAACCCAAGATACATGTGCAGACAGGAGAAAGTGAAAGCAATCAGAAAATATCTCCTATGTGAAAGTAAAACAGTGAATATTGAAAGAGAAGTGGGCAATTCTAAGTTTTGACAATAGAGAGTGTTAGTCATCAGCTTTGTTTATTTCAACACCTGTTTAAATATTGTACTTCTTAGATTACATATATAAACTTAGCAGATACAAATTTTGTCTAACTATGCAATCATATTTTGACTTTATTTTTAAATGATTAAAAAATATGTATACTAAATAGGTTATCATCACTTTTCTCAATTATCCAAACAGTAATTAGCTCCAAAAACTAACCTTGATGAAACACCTGGTCTCTTTAAGAGATCTAAATAATTTAACTGGGATTTTATCAATAATTTCAACTCATTTTAAGTACAGACATTTACCAGCCTGTTAGGATTTATATATTGTAAATATGACGTTCACTTAAAAATAGTTTTTGAGTTGGGCAGAGGAGCAATAAGGACCTACTAAATTTTTAGTTTTAAAAATTAATTAATATGATATCCTCATCAATATAAGAATACCAAAAGAAATACTAGAAGTCAGAATTATTTTCTTTGGCACTCTATAGTAAATTTTTTTTAAGTTTCTTTTTTATTGTGAAAAGGAAAAATTATTCCCAAAACTTGAATCAGTGGTGGAGAGTGGTGGCCAACACCAGCTCATTTTGATATTACATTTATGTGGCACAGGGTGGGATAATCTGCGGCGTTGAATGGCTTCCTCATGGAAAGGAAGTGGCATAAAACCAAGCCCTGAACTGCTGCTGCCCTGTACCTATGTAGAGACTTAGTTTTAGTTTTCTTTCTTTTTCCCTGGTTCTGATACACTTTGAACTTTGATCTTGGATTTCCTCAGCACAACTTCAACTGGCAAGTCCTAAGCATGCTCTTAGGAGTATTAGTATCAAAAGATCCTTGTAAGTTTCACAAGGTGGGTAGGGGAAAGCTTTCCTTGTTTGCATTATTTTGGAAAATAACATTATATTTAGAAAAAGGAGTTACTTTGAGGGAGAAAAATACGTGAATTGTTTTTAGATGAGTAGGAAATTGACAATCCATAGTACAAAAATATTGATGATTCAAAATATGTAAAGAGCTTAGACACAACATTTCCAAACATTGTGTAATAAGCATATGGAATGCATTGAGCAAAATGACCATCAAAGAAAACAAATAAATGAGCTTAAGAAGCAGATGTTTTTACATCAGGAAAAGGATTAAAGCACACACTGGCAAGTCCGTGAATGGAATTATGATAAAAGTGGACAGACTCTTTGAGCCACATGGTACTTTCAGTTCATCCATCTAAAATATAAATCTATATTTTTAATTAGAATATGCCTCCCAAAGCCAGTGCATACGTCTTAGCATGCTTGGAATTAAACTGGGCTTGGCCTAGAGCATGATTTACACGGGTAGTTCTAGTCCTTGGCTCATTAATGAAAAACATACTTAGAAGGAAAATTTGGAACAATTTATATAATGCCAGATAGACCTAGCATTAATATTCCTGAGGAACTTCATGTCATGTTAGAAAAAAGAAGTTTGTAGGTTAGTAGATCATAGTCAAAACATGCAAATGTCTAATATTAATGAATATGCTGAATATTTTAACAGTCCCACTTAAAGCTTTCAGAATATGATTTCTGCTAGAAATGTGACTTAGACCACAGCCATGTGGATTGTCTTTTGTTTCTTGAGTTGTACTTTCCTTAGCTCTGTCCCCCACAGGGCAGCTACATGCCGGGATACTTTTTAAAAATGCTTGCCTATTGGAATCTATTCCTTCTCCTCTTCCCCATTTGTTATACTGAAAAAGGGATGCTCTTCTTTTTGCTTCTTGTTAAGCAACCTGAAAGCTCTCATTTCTAGGGTACTAATATATATCAGACACTACTAAGTGTTTTATAGCACATTGGTGCATTAATCTTAATGAAACCACAAAGGAGTTGGTGCCTTTGATTCCATTTTACAAATAATTGCTAAAAGAGTAGCTTCATTGATTGACTTTGACTATGTTTTAGAGGCTGCACCAAGCATGTTGTACACTTTGCCTCATTTAATTCTTAAAAAAACTGTGAGAGAATATTTTTGCTATTACTGTCTTTAGAGTAGAACGATTTATAATCCTTTGGGTTTATACCCAGGAATGGGATTGCTGGGTCAAATGGTATTTCTGGTTCTAGGTCCTTGAGGAGTCACCACACTGTCTTCCACAATGGTTGAACTAATTTACACTCCCACCAACAGTGTCAAAGTATTCCTATTTCTCCACACCCTCTCCAGCATCTGTTGTTTCCTGACTTTTTAAAGATCACCATTCTAACTAGTGTGACATGGTATCTCAATGCGGTTTTGATTTGCGTTTTTCTAATGACCAGTGATGATGAGCTTTTTTTCATGTTTGCTGGCTGCATAAATGTCTTCTTTTGAAAAGAATCTGTTCATATCGTTCACCCACCTTTTGACGGGGTTGTTTGTTTTCTTCTTGTAAATTTTTAAGTTCTTCGTAGATTCTGGATATTAGCCCTTTGTCAGATGGATAGCTTGCAAAAGTTTTCTCCCATTCTGTAGGTGTTTTCCCAACACCATTTATGAAATAGGGAATCCTTTCTCCATTGCTTGTTTTTGTCAGGTTTGTCAAAGGTCAGATGGTTGTAGATGTGTGGTGTTATTTCTGAGACCTCTATTCTGTTCCATTGGTCTATATATCTGTTTTGGTATCAGTACCATGCTGTTTTGGTTACTGTAGCCTTGCAGCATAGTTTGAAGTCAGGTAGCATGATGCCTCCAGCTTTGTTCTTTTTGCTTAGGATTGTCTTGGCTATGTGGGCTCTTTTTTGGTTCCATATGAAATTTAAAGTAGTTTTTTTTCAATTCTGTGAAAAAAGTCAATGGTAACTTGATGGGGATAGCACTGAATCTATAAATTACTTTGGGCAGTATGGCCATTTTCATGATATTGATTCTTCCTATCCATGATCAAGCAACCTCCGCCCCCGCCCTGAGTTCAAACAATTCTCCTGCATCAGCCTCCCAAGTAACTGGGATTACAGGTGTGTGCCACCACGCCTGGCTAATTTTTGTATTTTTAGTAGAGATGGGGTTTCACCATGTTGACCAGGCTGGCCTTGAACCCTGACCTCAGGTGATCGACCTGCCTCGGTATCCCAAAGTGCTGGGATTACAGGCGTGAGCCACTCTGTCCAGGTGTTCTCTCTCTTATGAACCTCAAAAAGATGATCTTCACACTTTTGTACCCTAGGTCTCTAACACTGTTAAAAATTACTGAGAAGCAACACCAGTGATATTTACCTTATTAGACATTAAAATTAAAAAATAAATATGTGCTTACAAATTAAAGTGACAATAAACCCATACAATGTTATTATTAATGTTATATTTTTATGAAAAAGAACTATAACAAGGCTGAAATTGCATTACATATTCTTCAGCCTCTTTAATGCCAGGTTTAATTGAAGCTAGCTGGATTCTGCTGGCTGTTTTATATTCAATCTGTAGCAATATGTTGTTTAGATTGATGCATAAAATGAAAGACCACCTCAAAAATATATGTAGTTAAAAGAGAGATGGTATTTTCATGGTTGTTCCAGATACTTGTAAATATTCTTTTTGGATACTACATCAAAACGTGACAAATGGTGGTTTCTTAAAGATTAGTGACAACTAAAATCATATTGACAAGCCTTTTATGCAATGTTACATTAAACCCCATTGGTCTATCTGGAACTGTGAATGGATCTTCTTTTCATGGAGAATATATTTAACTATTGAAATTAAATTATTATAATTTTTATTTCCCTAGTAATGTCATAAATTGATCAATAAAATAGAAAATAATTCCTGTCTTTTATAAGAACAATTTAAATTAACAGATACTGAGATGCCTGCACCCCCATGTTTATTGCAACACTGTTCATAATAGCCAACATATAGACTCTACCTAAGTGTCCATCAATAGACGAATAAATAAAGAAAATGTGGTATGTATATATATGTATATACACACACAATGGAATATTCAGTCATAAAATGGTATGAAACTCTGTTATTTGGAACAAAATGGATAGAATTGGAGTACAGTATGTAATATAAAATGATATAGGCAGAAAAAAACAAATATGTTCTCACTCTCATGTGGCAGTTAACAATATTGATTTCATAGATCTAGAGAGTAAACTGATGGTTACCAGAGGCTGGGAATGGTAGGGGAGGAGAGAATAAAAAGTGGTTGGTTAATAGACACAAACATACAGATAGATAAAAGGAATAATAGCTAGCAAATGGTAGCACAGTAGAGTGACTGTAGTTAGTAATTTATTATGTATTTCAAAATAACTAGAAAATTAGAATTGGAATGTTCCTAACACACACAAAAAAATCAATGTTTAAGGTGATGGATACTTCAGTTACCCTGACTTGATCATTACACATCGTATCCTGGTATCAATGTATCACATATACCCCATAAATTTTCACTCTTTTATAACCATAAAAATGAAAAATACAAATTTTTAAAAATCAACAGTATATAAGTTGGTCTTAGTTGGAAGGCTGAAGGATTTCTACTTGTCCTTTCTAAACGTTTGCCTCTGGTATATATATATATATATATATATATATATATATATATATATATATATAATTTTCCTAGAATAGAACCCCACAGTTGAAATAATGGATTGAATTTAAATTTGTAGGCATATTTAAGGCTATTTGCAAACCTTGTTAAAATATTTTTCAGAAAGATTGAACTAGTTTAGTTTTTGCCAGGCTTTATACAATACAATTCATCTCATTATACACTTTCCAGTATTTGACCATTTTTAAAGCTATGATCAAGAACTTTGATTTTTAAAATGTTATTAGAAAATAAACAGAGATGATAGACTTGCTCACTTGGTTTTCCTCCTCGGGATGACTGTCATTTTGGAAGCCTATGAGTGTAGTATAGGCAGCTCTGTTTAGAGGTGATCATTTCATATGACAAATATATGAAGTGACTTCAAAAGTATAAGAAATCACCATCGAATGCAGAGAATTTGTAAGCGCTTATTAGCATTATGTCCTAAGCGTGATTGGCAGGTTTGCTTACCACATGGTCTTAATAGAGGTAATATTTTCTGTTGAATCTACTCATATCCCAATTAAGATTGTTCTGATCCTATGCTACAGATAATCTTTCTAACTATAGCCAGCAACTAGCTCCTGGCAGCAGCAAACTTCTGGTGAGATCATTTAAAATTGTAATGCAAAACTATAAATTACTCTTGAACAAATGTTTATATATACATATATATGTTAGGTATAAGAAATAAAAAATAATTTTTGAAATTAGACAGTGCCCGATAGTTAATATATTTGAGGAATATATATTATTTTAATCCCCATACTGATTAAAAGATGTAAAATATTTTTCTCAGTACATTTGATTTGTAACACAATGAAATAATGAATGTAACTAAATGTCTTATCAATATTATAGATGTAAACGTCTTTGTATCACTGATACAAAATTATGCTCCAAATAATATCATATTGAATTCAGTTTTGTTTAAATATAAAGCACATGTCCATAGCACCTTAAACATACAGTCTGTACATTTAGAACTTCATCAGTTTACCAAATCTGAACATTGCTTTTAATCTATAAAAATTCTAGAGTGACATGACATTACTGATAATTGCTCATTATGTTTCCAACTGAATAATATATTACTTAAATTTCAAAAACTTTTGACATATAATATGTACATTTGTTTTGTTTTCTTTGCTTTAATATTTTTCTTTCATTTCCAATTAAGACCAGTATTACAGAAAATAAATGAAGTGATCCCTATGTAAATTAATCATTTAAATTTTTTATAAGGGTATATTTTATTATATAAGTATATGTAAATAAAATTAACATGTGTTGAACACAATACATGTTAGACATGTATTATAACATAACTGAAATTATAGCGACTTTAAAAATATGCTGCACATTCATTTATTATTAGGTGTTTATTGTCATTACTGTATTTTAATGTTGACATCAAATTACATTCACTTAGATACCTAAAACTGGTGAAATGAGAATATATTCCACAAATTCTGTTTCTCTCTCTTTCTTTCATAAAACAGTTTTTTTTTTAAGTTAGACTAGAATGTAATCTATATTTCCTATTGGACTAAAAATAGAAACAGTCATTTCACCAACTTGCAGGAAGAAAAGCAGCAGTATGATAGCACATGTTTGCAATTTATTTACAAAGGCAAGGATCCTGAACTCTTCATTGATGAAGAACAATAAAAACTAATGGCAATCTGTTAGGAAAACAGAGTACAATAAAACAAAATTAATTAAAATCATTACACCTATAAGCGGCCCTGTTGAGGAAAGCTGACACTGATGATGGTGGTGTGTCAGTCATGGGCATAATCCCACTGGAAAGGGGTCCCTGGCACTGTACACTCTGGTAAGGAAAACCAAGTTGTGGTGGCTGGCCCAAGTCTCAACAGTTAGGCGCATGCATGTTGAAACTAGATTCCTGGATCTCAAAATGCTGGTCTAGTTGTTTTCCAAAACACTGTGATGATTTTAGTCATGTATCTTTGTAAAGAAGTATTCTTGCTATATGTTTTTGATATGATTAATTAGACTAAGATACAAAAGTATTGATGGATGACAGGTTACAATGAGAGTGTGCAATTAGAATCTGTTTGATATGTACTGTGAGGGTGTAATTCATGTTTTTAGTCCATCTGTAGTGCTGAGTGCTCAGGGTGAACAGCAGGTACTATTGAGTGTGGGAACTCATGGACACGATATTGGCTGACCCAAGGGAGCCTCATCTCTTGGCCAATTGTGGAAGTTGTATTAGTCTGTTTTCACATTGTTAGAAAGAACTACCTGAGAGTGGGTAATTTATAAAGAGAAGAGGTTTAATTGGCTTACAGTTCTGCATGGCTAGGGAGGCCTCAGGAAACTTACAATCAAAGCAAAGCATGAAGGGAAAGCAAGGCACATCTTATATGCTGGCAGGGGAGAGAGAGAGGGATGGGAGAAGTGTCACACTTTTAAACCATCATATTTTTATGAGAACTCATTCACTATTATGAGAACAGCTTGGGGAAAACAGCCCCCATGATTCAGTCACCTTCCACCAGGTCTCTCCCTCGACATGTGGTTATTTTTTGACAAGAGCTTGGGGGTGGGGACACAAAGCCAAGAGAGATCAAAAGTCATATTCTGACTGAGGAATATTTGGATACACCACACATCAGGGTCAGAGATACTGCCAGATTCTGTTACACGAAGAAGTCTATGTGATAATTTATCTTTCCTTTTATTGTTGATCTCTTCTTCCCCTATTATCTTATCTCTAAGATTCTCTTTGGGCAGAGACACAGAGTCCTGGGTATAGAGAGTTCCATTTCCTGACATCATTTACATAACCTGTAATTTTTCTGTAACCATGATACTATGACATGCTGTTTTGGAGTGGCTTCAGTTAAAGGATTCTGATTTACATTTATGTCTCAGTAAGGCTGTCAGGAAGCCTCTCAGAAAGCTATGTGGGATGTGCTCCAAAGTCATCAAACACCAGCTCAGGAATAAAGTAGACTTCTCCTCAGTCCTGAAATCAGAGAAGGAAATCTGCAGTAGGAGTCTTAAATTAACTCCCTGTCACTGAGCTCTTGATTTTACTCAACTGCATGGATGTATCTCCTCTATCCTGAGATTTCTCTTCCCCTTGGGTACTCCCCAGAGAGGTATCTCAGCATTTCTTCTCTAGGATTCTGTGAGGTGTGGCGTGATTTGGAGTGGACAGTTTTTAGCCATTCTTTCTTAATGTTAGTGCTTATTGTTATTGGAAGAACTTCCAACTTTGGAGGGGGAGCCAAGTGACTGAATTGTTGGCGACAGAATAACTCTAGGTGTCCCTTGTAATTTAGGGTTTCTGAATGATCTGCCTACTCAGGAGTGTGTGGCCCGTGGCATATAAAATATGTAACCTGCCTTATCACAGGCGTTAATGCCCTATGGACCCTGTGTACACCTGGGAAGTAAATAATACCTCTATTCTCAAGCCATCTGGTATTCACAGTGAATTACCGTCAGTCACCCTCAAGGGGAATGCCAGCTCCCATAAACTCAAGAGCAGCGGTAACCTACAGACAGGCAACATGGCCACCTAATTTTTGTCCATTCTTATAACTTAACCTATACCCTAGGAGATGACTTCAGCTCTTGAGATGACCCAGTTTAAGGCCCCTGCCATGTGCCAGGTCAACAGCATCCACACAAGTTTGCATACATAGACTTCCAGCAAGCTGCATTTGGCACAGAAACATATGGGCAGTTGGAACAGGTGTACAGCTTCTATGTCCTGGTATTCTATGGAGAGGCCTAGTGGAACCATGACTATGGCCTTTGGGAGAGAAACTTTATGACCCTACTGCTATCTTGTTTTATGAGTCAAGCATGACAGCACAATAAGTGAAGAACAAATTTATTGATCTCAAGCTTTCTGTTTAGGAAAGTGTTAGCAAATGCCGGTTTCTCAGCATCTGGACACTGGGTTACCAAGGCACTAAACATGGGCAAGGCACAGAGCCAGCTGGGAGGGGAGGCCCATGACTCAGCATCACAGGGACAACCTAGAGATGCCTTCCAGGCTCATGCACAGGACAATCGTCTTGTATCCACAGTCATAGACATAAAAGGGAATGCCCTAAAGCATCTGATGAAAATATGCTCATCATCTCACCACCGTAACTGCCAATCTATCTGATTCTGAAATTATAGTTTTTAGTCTTGCACCTGTCGGTAAAGATGAAAGGTCCCTTCTACCAGTGCCAAATTGTTCCTTTTATTTGATGGATCCCATCTGTATTGCCAAATTTCCATAAAATTTTCTCCTGCAATTGTGTAATTCCTCTTCTGCATCTCTAATTTCTACCCCCCAATCAGATAATTCTCATCATTCTATAAACATGACCTAATATCAACAACATTTTAAAAATTAAAGAAGATAATATCCCTTTAGCTCACATTCTTTCCTGATTCCCCATCCAATTTGGTACGCCTTTCTTCAACGAAACATCTTGACATTCCTGTTTCTAGTCATTTGCTCAGTCCCACTACCACTAAAAACAGACTTGACCCTGACCACATCGCTTCCCACAGGCTGCTCTTATCAGGGTCTCCAAATGTGTCCTTATTGCCACATTCAGCATCTCTGAGATCTTCTTCAATAATAGCTCAGCAACATTCATCCAAAAATCACCACATCTCTCTCTCCCTCCCTTGACTTCCTGAACACTGCCTTCCTCTGCCTGTTGTTCTTGCTCTCAGACACCTCTCTTCCATTCTTCTTTGCTGACTCCTTTCCTATCTCTTCTCCTCTAAATGACATTCTCCAGCATTCTGAGCTGTCTTCTCTCCTCTAAATATTCTCTATTATTCAGTGATTCCATTCAGTCCCAGGATTTTAAATATTAATTGTATTTAGTCCCAACCTTTCTCTTGAACTAGATTCTATACCCAAAGCAACATCTTCAAATATATATGTAACTAAGATTCTAGATCCTAATTCTAAAATCACACTTTCAACTACCATCTTATATATCAATTTAATTGTCTAATGGACCTCTCAATTTTAACAGTAAAAACAAAGCTTCATTCCCCCACACTGCCAAAATTGCATTTCTCAGATTTCCATACTTAGAGAAGTAGAATCAATAGTTGCTTAAGCTAAAAATGAAGACCTTGCTGTTGTTTATTCTCTGGCTTACACCCTCATACTATTCATTCCCAGGTTATGATTGTTGGGATCAAAAATATGTCAACTATCTCATGAAAATATACCATTTCTATTGTTAGTATTACTACCTCATCCAAGGCACTTCCATATCTTTTTTTTTCAAGAAAGGATCTCACTCTGTTGCCCAGGCTGGAGTGCATTGATGCCATCACAGCTCACTGCAACCTCAACCTGTTGGGCTCAAGAGATCCTCCTGCCTCAGCCTCTCGGGTAGCTGAGATCACAGGTGTGTGCCACCATGCCTGGCTGATTTTTTAAAACTTTGTGCAGATGATGTCTCTCTACAGTGCCCAAGCTGGTCTTAAACTCCTGGGCTCAAGTGATCCACCTGCCTCATGCTTCCAATTTGCTGGGACTACAGGTGTGAGCCACCGAGTCACTTCCATATCTTGCCTGGACTATTAAAAATACCTGTTATCTGGCTTTCCACTCCACCATTTAATCCTTCTATGTGTTCTCCATCTGGCAGCCAAATAAACTTTTAAAACCACATAAAATATATCATGACATTCTCATGCTTAAAATCCTCAGGTAGCTTGTCGTCAGCCTCAGAAATAATTAAAATTCCTGTCCCTTGCTGACTAAACACAACTTGCTCTGACCCTGTCTCCTAACAGTCTCTTTTTTGCCTTCTGAACATTACAATGAAATGAATCTATCATGCCAAATTATTGTATAACTGTGTTTTCTATGTCTCACCAAGTACCAGTGAGCCTGAGCTAAGAACAGCCTGACTCATTATCTGTCTGGGAAATACATTATCTTTGGATAGAAAGACCATAGTGTCCTGACTTGTCTTTTGTCTGAGGAGACTAAATTGGCTGCGTTCTGTTCACCATGAGCCCCTCACTGCATTTTAGGTGTTCAGATTATGTCAGATACCTTTGGAAGCTACAAGGACCTTTCAGAATTAATGATTTGTCCCCATTCACTGAAGCACACAAATACTCCAGAAATGCTTTTCCATAAACCACCCTGGACAGAAGGCTTTCTGATCCTGTGTTGGGTTCATTCAATAATAGACTCAGTCAGACTATTCAGAAAGTAGAGAGAAAACTAAAATTAACCCAATGGAACAATTTACTACTGAAAAGCAGTTATCCCTTCAACTCCGATGCAGATTTATATTATGTTGAAGGAAATAAAACAAATATTAACAGCTGTTTTTAAAATGCCTACTAATATGGAGGTCATTAGTCAAACAACTTTATGCACAGTTCTTCAGTATCCACAGAAAGTCGGCAGCATATTACCTGAATTACAATGTTCTATCAATATTGGCTATTATTGTAAAAAAAGTATTCATACATCACTGTTGTGATGTGATCTCCACATTTTGCAGAGAGGAAAGTGATCTCCATATTTTGCGAATAGGAAATGGAAGCTTAAATGGTAAGATAATTTATTTTTGTTTAGAAGTTTGATAATTAGCAGATCTAGCTTTTAAACTAAGGTGCACTGGCTCCAGAGTACTAGCTGTGGTCACGCCAGGGTGACCCTAATTTAAAATTCCCCACTCCTCTTTACCTTGCAAAGACGCTTACCTAAGGTGCTTATGAGCCTTTATCTTTCTGTATATGTGAGATTCTCCCCTCTGTGCTACCAGCTCCTGAAGCTTAAATATCCTGACTTTTTTAGAATTTGTCATTCCCACTTAATAAGGGGCCCAATGCACAGTGGGCTCAATAAGCATTTGATGAAGGAAATAACAAAAATGCTGGCACGTAGCAGGCGTTTCACTGTGGACCACAGGAGAATGAATGATACTACCTACTGCATAGTGATGCCTCTAAAAACAGAGGCAAGTAGGTGCTTTTCACTTTACCATTTCTATAATCGTGTTTAAGCAAACTCATATAGCTTTCATTATGTGTCAGCAATTGTTCTAAGCAATCATGTATTAACTCATTAAATTTTCTAAATAACTCTCTTGGGGTAAAAACTATTATATTCATCTTACAACTGCCGAAGCTGCGACAGAGCCACATTAAACTTATCTAAGGCCATATCTGAAAATAGCAGAGAACAGAGTGAATCCCAGACAGCCTGGCTCTGACTCCAGCTCTCACGCTGTTGGCAGTGCTGTCTTTTCAGAGACTGACATCTCCTGTAAGTGTAGGTAAATCAAATTCCCAGAAATTAAGTGAGAACTGGAAAATGGTCAGTAGGAAAACATGTTAATATCACAAGGAATTTTAAATAATTATTAAAACAGAAATGGACTTTTATCTCCCTAAATTTTGTAGTGAGCACAATGAGTTTCTCACCTGGCAAGAATTAAAAATCTCTGTGAATTTATAACAGATTATATCCGTCCACTCTCTTTGATGCTCACTCTATCGAAGAAACTGAGGCTGACATTTGGATCTAAAACATACAGCCACATATTACATGCTGCTCTTTTAAAAAGGTTTCAAGAGAGACAGATGCAATTTACAACACATTGAAGGGTAGCAGTTTTGCTGAAGATGCATTTTGCATGGTGCGCAACAGGGGAGGAATGTAGAACACATGGACATTGTCTCTTGAATTCTACCCTCAAATGTTTTACATTCTGAAAACAGCTATCTCAGAATTAAGTAAGGATACTCTACAGCTATACTGGAATATGATATGAATGATTAAAAAGCAATACTTTATTAAAACAATTGCTTGAATATAAAACTCAAATTGAGATTTTTATTTACAATAAAATACATATGAATTTAATGAACACTTTTAAACATCTTTATTTTCAAAGGTTAACATGAAGATTAAGAAGAAAGGAAAAAGTGTTAGACATGAAACGTCCCCACAGGAATTTGACGTATTTGTGGTTTTGGCAATTATATGTAGAATCTCTGGAATACACCTACACAACAGATGTTTTACACGGTTTTGTTTGTTATAAGCATAACAGAGTAGACCACACCACAGGAAGTATGTCATTAGATAAAGTGAAAAAATAGTAATAAGCCCCCTAACTGAAATAACGGTAGGTTTAAAATTGTTTATTCAAAAAGTATTTATTTATTTATTTATTTATTTATTTTGAGACAGAGTCTTGGTCTGTCACCAGGCTGGAGTGTAGTGGCGTGATCTCGGCTCACTGCAGCCTCTGTCTCCTGGGTTCAAGAGATTCTCCTGCCTCAGCCTCCCGAGGAGCTGAGACTACAGGCGCCCGCCCATGCCCGGCTAATTTTTGTATTTTTAGTAGAGACGGGTTTCACCATATTGGCCAGTCTAGTCTCTAACTCCTGACCTTGTGATCCGCCCACCCCAGCTTCTCAAAGTGCTGGGATTACAGGGGTGAGCCACTGTGCCCGTCCAGTTTAATATTAATTGTATATTCACCGTTATAGATTTAAATTCCTGGGACTGTCAGAGGCTGTGTTCTCTTTGATGTTTCAAATTTTTTTCCCATTTATAAATTCATCATTATGGGGCCTGTAAACTGAAACAACTGAGAGCTTATGGACAGGTATTGGTGATATAATTCTACAAAATTTATAGCAAGTTAATCTGACACCAATATAATTTACACAAAATTGTTACTGCTGTTTAAAGAATTGTTGTTTGTTTAGATGTAAATAAATGTATCTGATAAATATCATTTGCAATACTTTTATAATCCATGGTGGTATTTCAAAGTTCAGACGGAATGAAGAAAGGGGGGAAAAAGAAAGATCCAGGGAAAGAAGAAAGTAGAAAGAGCATGTTGGTCCTTCCTGCCTCACAGACAAGTGTTCCAAGGCTTGTTGCTTTCTTACCTGTCACCATCACACCCACAACCAGGGAGGACAACTGTGGACCTTGATGCAAAATGCACTTAGGTGAAGGTGCCAGCCTCCCTGGGTCACTAAGGTTGATGTATATGACACTGCTGAGGAGGGTGGACATCAAGGGAGGGGTGAGGGATAGCAGGAATTACATGTATAAGGTGAACATGAATACAAAAGCCTGTCTCTAATTTTCCAATAAAAATATCAAGAAATATTTAGGCCAATATGAATATATAAAATTGAACGGATTTAATTATATACTCACCTATGCATATGTGTTCAATAACACCTGGTATTTATATGTATAATTTATACATGATTATTATTTATATGTGAATTATAGAACATTAGATTATATTTTATAATTATTGTAGTAAATTTCTCATTATAAATGCTTTTAATTTGATATATTATAAACATATTTATATGTTTATAATATATCAAATTATTTGATTAAATCTGTATATAAAACCAAATTTTACATAGGTATCCTAAACGATCAATGCAGAGCTATTGCATTTTTGTGACAACTTAATTTAAAAATTTAATTCAAACTCTGTGCTCACATTTTGAATATTAGTTACATCCATCCAAGTTGTGTGACATGTAGCACGTTTGGGGATCCATATACAAGGCCATTACTGGAAATTGAATCCCAAGCCACAAGTATCCCTTCATGTCATGTTAAGAACATTGTTAATTTAATTTGCTTTATGAATGTAAACTCATCTGCTTCATGATGTGGGTAAACTATTTACTATATTACTTTTAATGCATATTAAAATAAAATACTTGTTTATAATGACATCCAACCTTTGAACTTGTGAGATCATTCCCCTCCAAATAATTCGTAAAGATGTATTAAATTTCTGTGTCTCTTTTTCTCCTATTACTTCAAGTGGCTTTTATAAGCATTGGGGCTATCATTAATTGAAGTTGTTTCAGGTTGCATATCTTCCCCCAAACAGTACTTTGAGGTTCAAAATTAAATCATTTCAAAAGTGCCCTGTAATGTGAGACACTTTGTGAGGTCTTAAATACAAGGTGATATCCTTTCCGAGGTATAACTTTGAGAAAATATCACTTTATATTGAGTCACATGTGACAGTTTTCTATTCTGTTCTAAATAAAAGTCAACAAAGCAGAAAATAATTTGCTGTCGACACATTCAGCAGTTGGCATTCTTCTTGCTGTGAATTTCTCTAATTGGCTTGCTCTCCTAGGAGTCTGTGCATAAGCACTGATTGACACCCACTGTGTGCCAGGGGTGGGACACAGGGGACAGTGAGCAGATGCTTTCCCTGCCCTCAGGGAGCCTCCAGCCTAGCAGAAAAAACAAGCACTAAACATGTTATTATTTGAGGAAATACACATTTAAAGAAAACTGAAAAGGGCATGTGTATGATCCTGTAAGATCATTCACCGCAGGCATCCAACCCAGATTAACAGACTCAGGATGGCAGCCTCACTTCCTTACTCAGGTGCCAGGTTTCAAAAGCCAGCTCTCCCTTTAGTAGACTGTGTCATGGGCAAGTTACTTAACGTTGTATTCTTGGTTTCTTCCGTTTTAAAATGATGATTATGGAAAAGACTACTATATAGTTTGCACTGAAGATTAATTGAGAAAATAGTAAATACATTTCAGTATAGATTCATTTTAATATTAATGCTCATATATTGAATAATAATTGTATATGCGTGTGTGTGGGGGGGGGGGTGGGTGTGTGTGTGTAATAGAACAGAAAGCCTGGTGCATAGTAAGTGTTCTTTGGGTTGTAATTATATTTTTTCTGGGATTTATTATTTTTAAAAACAACTTTAAGTTTACAACACAACTGAGCAGAAGATACAGAAATTTCGCACATGCCCTCTGCCTAAACACATGAATAGTTTTCCCCTTTATTGATATCCCCACTGGAGTGATTCACTGGTTACAATTGATGACCTAATTGACATAATCACCAAAAGTTCAAATTAGGCTTCACTGTTGACATACATTTTGTAGGTTTTGACAAATGTATAGTGGCACCTATCGGTATCTACCATTACTCTCATACAGTTTTCACTGCCCTGAAAATCCTGTGTGTTCCACCTGTTCATCCTCCTTCCACCCAGCTCCTGACAGCCACATATCTTTCGCGACCTCCATTGTTTTGCCTTTTCTAGAATGTCATATAGGTGGAATCATATATAGACTTTTTAGAATTGGCTTTTTTCACTTAATAATATGCATGTAAGGCTCCTCCATGTCTTTCATGATTTGATAGTTCATTTCTTTTAGTGCTCAATACTATTCCATTTTCCTGACTTACCACCATTTACTCATCCATTCATCTACTGAGGGACATCATGATTACTTCCAGCTTTTGACATGATGCATAAAGCTGCTATAACCATCCATGTGCAGGTTTCTACATGGGCATACATTTTTAGCTGCTATGAGTAGATAGCAAAAAGCATGATTGCTGAGTGTATGGAAGGAGCATGTTTAGTTTTGTAAGAAAGTGCCACACTGTATCAATTTGTATTCCCACCAGCAGTGAATGCACTGCTGTCCATCCTCCTCGGCATTAGATGTTTATGGTATTCTGGATTTTGGCCATTTTAGTAGGTGTTCCGTTCTATCTCATTTTAATTTGCATTTCCTTATGACGTATGATGTGGAGCAACTTTTCATATGCCTATTTGCCATCTGTATATCTTCTTTGTAAGGTGTCTGTTAAGGTCTTAGGCTCGTTTTTTAATTGGGTTTCTTGTTTTCTTATTGTTGAGTTTTAAGAGTTCTTTGTATATTTTGAATTATAGTCCTTTCTCATATGTGTCCCTTGCAAATAATTCCTCCTGGTCTGTGACTGGTTGTCTCATTCATCTGGCCTTGTATTTTGCAGAGCAGAAGATTTTAATTTTAATGAAGTCCAACTTGCCAATTATTTCTTTCATTGATTGTGCCTTTGATGTTGTGCCTAAATAGTCATCACCAAAGGTTATCTAGTTTTTCTACTATGTTATCCTCTAGGAATTTTATCTTTTGCATTTTACATTTAGAATTATGACCGATTTTAACTTAATTCTTGTGAAGCAGGTAAAGTCTTCACTTAGATTCTTTTTTGTTTGCTTTTTCTTTGTTGTTTTTTGTTGCTTTTGTTTTTGTTTTGTTTTGTTTTGTTTTCTTGCTTTTCGCATGTGGACGTCCAGCGGCTGCAGATGCATTTGTTGACATCTATCTTTGCTCCATGGTATTGTCTTTACTTTGTCAGAGATGTGTTGACCATGTTTGTGTGTGTCGGTTTCTGACCTATTTCACTGATCTATTTGTGTATTCTTTCACCAATACTACACTGTCTTGATTATTGTCCCTTTATTATAAGTCTTGAGTCTTGAAGTTAGTGTCAGAACCCCAACTTTGTTATATCGTTATGCTTTTTACACAGCATGGAAGAAAACATTTAATTTAAAAATATAAGTGATGACTGAAATTCAATAGGGTAGAGGGTAAGTGAAGAATAAAGAAAAAATGGAAGCCATGACAGGTAGAGAGGGAGGAAAAATGGCCGACCCTCAATTAGAAAATAATTAAGATTTGAAGATCTTAGAAAGGGACAGAAAGTTGAAGCATAGAGACCAAAGGAAAGAAGGCAATTTAATTATCCTGATGAAGGCAGGTAGTTTTTTGTTGTTGCTATTGTTTGCAGACAAGGGAGTGCAAAGTTAATAAACAGTGAGAGATAGGAATGAGACCTTAAGGAAACAAGAAAATAAGTGGCAGAGAAAAGGCAAAGTATACAAAAGAAAGAAAGGACCTGGGAAGTCCACTGACTTTCTCTGAAAGATAAGAGGTATCAACTCCCTTCTTACCATTTTTTGACACATGAACAGGTGGTTTTGTCCTCATTCTGTCATTTTGTCCAGTTAATTCTCTTCTCTGCATTTACTGAATATGGTGGCAACTGCTGGTGCTCCGTCAAGCCACTAGAGGGAATTTCTTTTCTTCTTCAAGCCCTTCCTTACCTTGTCACAAGCTCCAGTTACAGGAGTCACCTACATTCTTCAGAATTTGTATTCTGTTCATGCTCCGTGAGGAAGACAGACAAGTACAGTATAGCTCTGTAATTCTTTCTGGTATCTTCTCATTATTTCCAGCAACCATTGAGGTCTCTGGCAAAGAAGAACTTAGGAAATATTTTTCTGAATCATGAGCTGCTAATAGGTCAGTAAACAGGGTTTATTAAACACAGCTGTATTCAAGACTCTGCACTGAGTGGACCATAGGGAAATACAAAATTCACGGACTGATGTGATTTTCTTACTAGTAAGAAATCTTACGAAAGATTCAATTAAAAAATCATAAATGGGGGCAACCCAATCACATAAAAGTAATATATCCATGTGATTGAAATACTAGGGAAAATTGAGAAGCAGAATTTAAGTGAGAATTTCAGGCAGGGTTCTGAAAGATTCTACAGGATGAAGTAAGAATTGCCCATATGCCAATTGCCTATGTGAAATCACAAAAGCAGAAATCAATAAGGCATGTTATGGAAGTACAGGCAGTGATTGCCTAGTTAGAAAAAAAGCATGAAAGGATCAGTTAAGAGAAACAAGAAGAGTTTGATGCTCATCTGCAGCAAGTTGGTAGAGCAAACTTAAGCACTTCCCAGTATACTGATAGACATTAATTTCCACTCTACCATGTGAAATTTTGTAACTATGAGCAAGCTATTTAATATTCTGCAACTTGGTTTCCTTGTAAATAAAATGCAGTTAATAAATAACTAAGTCATGAATGATTAAATGGGCTAATATATTTAAAGAAATTAGAATAATGCTTGCTATATTATAAATGCTCAGTAAATATTCGCATTGTTGTTAATCATCTCTAACCTTATGCCTGGGATCCTCTACATACATTCTCACTCACATCTAATGAATAGAAAGTGTTACATTAAAAATGACTTTTCTAAAATTAAACAGTTTTCTCATGTCACTCCATTGCACAAAATTCTTCAATGGCTCTTTAATACCATCAGTCTTAGCATGTTAACCAGAAATCCCTTCCAATTTTGTTCTTGCCAAGCTTTATAGTTTCATCGTATAAAAGTTGTCTTTTTATTACTTGCAGTTAAGTTGAACGGCAGCCATTACAAATTACTTGCATATAGTCAGGCAAAACAAGATCCGTCTTCTCTCTCTTCCTTTGTCCATTGTAGACTGTATTTGTAATTCTAACTTACACATATCTCTTCATTGAGGTGAGCAGTTCCCCATCATTTTAAGTTTAGTTTAGATTATGTTTATTTAGCATAGCTTCTTTCACTACCATTTAGTTGAAGTCTCTTATCTGTCCACTGAGTTCATTTTTTTGATAAATATGCACCTGCTCTTAAGTCATTGAAATTAGTGTGTGTCAGTTCATGATCCATTCTATGCATGACACTGTGTTTATAAAAATTCACAAATAGTATGTACTTTTCCTTGTCTTCAAAAGGAAGATTAGTTTGAAACACCGTAGGTATCTAATGAAGATTTTTTTAAAGAGTAACTAAACAAATATAATAACAAATGCTTAAAGTCTATATAAATTGGTGTTTCTTCACATCTGTGTGTGGAATACCTTCAATAATGTCACAGAATCTTTGTAGATATATGAAGATGAGTATATGTGTAAATAATTTTACTATAAATAATGTTAGGTAGTAATTGCTACAGTAGATGCATGGTAGTAGAGTATATTTTCATCTGAAGAATCTGGGAAGAACTTGTTACTTGGTGGAATAAGAGTTTTACTAAAATTCTAATTTGATTAGATAAATATACCCTGAAAGAGCTGTAGTTTTACATTTAAGAAAGCAGAGAATCCAGAAGAGACAATTCATACTGTTTTCAGACCACAAGAAAGGCTGATTGAGTAACATTATCAAATATATCAACATCAACTGGAGATTTTCCAAAATCATGAGATTGTGGGTAAGTTGTTTAGTAACTTCATTCAACAAGACTAAATGCTTTAAAAAAAAAGAAGTAAAATAACTGAGGTTGTCATAAGTTTTTTCCTGAGATGAAAGAAGATAGCCACAATATAAAGGAGTCTGCAAAATATTAAAACAGGAGCTTGTCTGTAAAGGATTTTATGAAGAGCTTCATTTCAAAAGATGTTGCTGTAATTCAGGGTTTCTTGATGCAAGAGACAGCTGGAATTGATAATAGCATTTCTCAAGGCTGTCATTAGTTCTGCAATATTAGCTTAAAATTAGTATGGAGGACAATGCAAAGTTCATACAGATTTTTGGTTCAGTTTCTCACAGCACATAAAAGATAAAATGATATATTTTATAAGACATCAGAACTTTTTTTTTTCAGAAAAGAGTAGTCTCGATTTTTACAAGTATATTATCAGTGTATAAATATAAACATATAATATTTACTAGACATATGGAAACTAAATTGTAGTCATGTTGTAATAATCTAATTACAGAAGAAATTCACTTCAAAAACATAAACGGTTTTCCCTTAAAACAAATATATTTTCACTGAATTATTTATTATAAATCTATTAGGTGAGGATTTATAATATATTAGTAAAGCATGCATATTATCTGTTCAATAAACAAGGTAAATTTGTTAACTGATATATCAGTAGCAAGCTTGTTATTAAGATAATCAGTTATATGTCATCTATTGGATTCTATATGGTTATTGTTAACTCCTGGATAAGCTTCCATTAGTACATAACCTCCCATTAGTACATAACCTCATTCTGTCAAGAGCCAATGCAGACTGGATACACCTGAGATATCTAATCAAGCCAAATTACGTATGAGTACTCAAAAAGCTAAACAAAGGCTAAGAGATATAATTACATCTCAACTTTTGGGGGGAAGGAAACATCATGTCAGAAACAAGATATAATTACATCTCAACTTTTGGGGGGGCAGGAAACATCATGTCAGAAACAAAAGTAAAAGCAATATGTAAACACTTTTTTTTTTTTTTTTTTTTTTGAGACGAAGTCTTGCTCTGCTGCCAGGCTGGAGTGCGGTGGCGCAATCTCGGCTCACTGCAACCTCCGCCTCCCGGGTTCAAGCGATTCTCCGCCTCAGCCTCCGGAGTAGCTGGGACCACAGGCGAGTGCCATCACGCCCGGCTAATTTTTTTTTTTTTTTTTTGTATTTTTAGTAGAGATGGGGTTTCACCATGTTGGCTAGGATGGTCTCCATCTCTTGACTTCGTGATCCGCCTGCCTCAGTCTCCCAAAGTGCTGGGATTACAGGCGTGAGCCACTGAGATCGGCCTATGCAGACACTTTTATATTTATTTTCTGTATTGACAGCAGATTTTGGAAAACAGTATTTTATTTGAACTTTATTGAAAACGCAGAAATGCAAAAATGACATTGCATTAGCCATGGATGTCAAATAACACCAGCAATATAGCTTCAAACTATTTCCAATTGTATGCTATAGTTGTTAACCATGAGCATATTTAATTGATCACCCACTATTTTGACCTTCTGTTTTTCTGTTCATGTATCTACATGCCTCTGCCTGGAGTTTTAAAGGATCTAGGAATACATAAGACAAAAGCATTATATTTTCATTACCTTTGTAAATATCAACAAAATCTCCTCCTTGCCCTTATGTACATTGATAATCTGCTTAAATGTAGTTTTAAAAAAGCATTTTATAATCAATTCTAACTAGCAGTTTCTCTGTGTAAAAGTGTGAATTACAGGAGCACAATTCACAATTACAAAAATATGGAACCAGCCCAAATGCCCATCAATCAATGAGTGGATAAACACATTGTGGTGTATATATACCATGGATTACTACTCAGCCATAAAAGAAACGAAGTAATGGCATTCGCAGCAACCTGGATGGAATTGGAGGCCATTATTCTTAGTGAAGTAACTCGGGAATTATATGTTCTCACTCATAAGCGGGAGTTAATGAGGACACAAGCGCATGAGAATGATACAGCGGACTTTGGGAACTCGAAGGAACGGGTAGGAAATGAGTGAGGGATAAAAGACTACACATTTGGGGGATGGGTGTGGTGGCTCACACCTGTTATCCTAGCGCTTTGGGAGGCCAAGGCAGGCAGATCTCCTGAGGTCAGGAGTTTGAGACCAGCCTTACCAACATGGTGGAAACCCCATCTCGACCAAAAATACAAAAAATTAGCCAGGCATGGTGATGGGGACCTGTAATCCCCACTACTCAGAAGGCCGAGGCAGGAGGAGTTGCTGCCCTTTTCCTACAAAGTTCTAAATAACTTGAGCCTCAATTTGCATTAGCTTGCCCCTTAATTTGCAGGTAATTGAAGGAGGGTATAATGGAAATAAATACAGTTGCCAACAGCCCATCTTTTGGGGACTCTGGAAGCACTGCCTGAGAGTTAGATCTGCTCCAAAAGGAGCATCAGGACTCAGAGAGAGATTGCTGTCTAACAACACCAGCTTGCCCTTGAATTCTTTCCCGGGTGAAGCCAGGAACCTCCCTGGGCAAAACCCCAATTTGGGGGCTCGCTTGTTCTGAATCAGTTATAACTTAAATGGAGATGTGCTTCAGGAGTCATGTTCAAGATATTTCAGAAAACATTATTTCCTCAGAGAAGGGATGAATTATTTGCTTTATACTACCAAAAAGGAACCTCTTACAACAGTAAAAATGAATGGAATAAATCTACATGGATCATCCCAGATAAATGTTAGAAACCTGAAGTTGAGAGAAAGCAATTTCCAGAAGACTGCATACAAAATAAGGCTACTTTTATACAGCTTAAAACTAAATAAAACTTAAAAATATGTCTCCCAGCAATGCATAGATATGTGATGAAATAATTTACCAAGACAAGAGAAAGCTAAACACAAGACCCAAGATGATGGTGACTTATGAGTGAGAGGCAGGAGATGGGGTGAGGACAGGTACAAAAGTATGTGCCAATGATTACTACATTAAGTTTCTTTGGTGACGATGATAGATTTAGGTTTTATATATTATTTTTCTTTATAAAAATATGTAACATATTGGATTTGGTGTATATTAAATATTTTATGTTAACACATAAAGAAAAAATTATAGGTGACATATAAACACTGGTAAAGGATTTATCAAAGACAAAAACCATACATTAAAAAAATTTTTGAAAAGGGGAAGTAACATTTCTAACACTTCCTACCATAGAATTATATAGTTTAGGAATTTCAACTTTTAAAAATTTTGCTTCTTGCCACCTTTATGTTGAGATGCACTCAGTATATTCATGAAATTGTGGATGTATGTTCTGTGTCATGGAAATGGTACCAGAGCAGAAATTGGGAAAAATAGGTTCAAGTGAGAACTTTACAATTAACTCTCTCAGTGATTTTGGTCAAGTAACTTCTCTGAATCTCTTTCTTAGTGAAATTAGCAATTTAATGAAGTGCTCTCTGAGGTCCCTTCCAACTCTAAAATTTTATGCAAGTGTGACTTTAATTTGTTATAAACCCAAATATTAGGATAATGCTGAGGAGATTGGATTGCACTGGTATTATATTTAATGGCTTCTGAATTGTTAGAAGTTACGTTGAAAATGCTTTTTAAACATTTGTCATTTTTTCCACTAAAACTTATAAATAAGTCTGTTACATAATCTGAAAAAATGAGGATAATTAGTATACACATGCCAAATATCAAGGCGAAAGAAATTAAATTGCAGTTTCATTACTTTGTGAACACAGCAATACGTTGGAGTCAACAATGTACTTAGTCAAAAATTTAAAAGTTAATATACTTGCCTGATAGGAGTAATTCACAATTTACATATGAATTGGATTCAGACCCATTTTTTTTGTTGTTTTTTGTTTTCCACATTTAGGGAAGAAGTGTTAACGACTACAAACCTGATGCTTTTCAACAGTTCAGAACTATTTCTTCTGTGAAACTTTTAACATATAGCTGAACAACAAAGAGTTTTGGAAGTAATACCCTTAAGAGAAATGATAGGTGATCAAACATCAGATTTCTCAATATTTCTGCATGTCAAGTAAAATATGGGATTCTGCTTGATTTAATTTTTGAGATTCAATGAGATAAGCTATATTCATTAAAATAGTAAGAAAGCCTTGAGTATGATTGCTTGCAAGATATGTTGAAAATCGCTAAGCAATGTGAAAATATAAGCAGATGAATTGCCTATTAAATCTAACAATTTCCCCTGGAAACAGATTTTGACAGAGTTCTGACTTTTAAGAGAACCATATTATTACTTTGCCTAGTGTAACTGTCAGAAGCATGTACAATCATGAAATAATTCACAATTATTTGTCAAATGCAGCTTTCCCATTAGCTTATATTTTTAACTTGTATAAGTTGGTTTTTTTTTTTCCTGTAAAAGAAGCCAAAATACAGAGTGTGGTGACTCACGCCTGTAATCCCAGCACTTTGGAAGGCCGAAAGGAGGGAGGATTAGGAGATGAAGACCATCCTGACTACATGGTGAAAGCCTGTCTCAACTAAAAATACAAAAAAATTAGCTGGGTGTGGTGGCACAGGACTGTAATCCCAGCTACGTGGGAGGCTGAGGTAGGAAAATCACTAGAACCTGGGAGGCAAGATCGCACCACTGCACTCCAGCCTGGGCAACAAAGCAAGACACCTTCTCAAATCAAAAAGAAAAGAAGCCAAAGTAATTCTGTTATGTAACTTAATTGTTACAGTGACATTGAACTACTTTCTGATAAATAGGCCTTTCCATTGATAAATCAAATTTACAGAGACAAACGTATAGCAATAGTAATAAGTACATTTTGGTATAACATATAGTCTGCTTAAAGCACTCACAAGATGATATTCTCAAAATATATTCGACTGCTCATCTCTTACTTCCCACGGCACCTTCATTTGGACCTACTGTGTTTTAAATGATCCAGAATAGCATTCCTAAAAAGAAATAAAATTATTTGTTAGCTATATAAATGGATCAGTCATTTCAACAATGCATATATCCAACTCATATTTCTCTAATCTTCATATGTATAAAGCCACAGAATGATCTCCACCTTGGCCCACTGAAGATGGTCTGTTTCTTCCTGTCTTCAAGCAGCAAGTGCCAGTGAAGGGATGTCTTGTATGAATAATCCGTTTGGTTTCCTATTTGTTCTAATAAATCATGCCAAAGATACGGTTATTTACTGTGATATAACAGACCACTCCAACATTTAGTGACTTAAAATAATAATTATTTTTTGTGTCCCCGAATCTGTACTTTGTGTAGGGCTTGGCAGGAATGGCTCATCTCTGTTCCACAGGCATCGACTGGGGCGCCTTGGCAGGGACCGGCATTTTCATTTCCAAGGCAGCTCCTCGACATGGCTGATTAGTGCTGGCTGGCAGTGTGCTGAGATCTCAGCTTTGGCTGTAATCAGGGGCCACTATGACGGAGGCTTCTGGAATTTTTACAGTTAAATATATTTTCTACTACACCACTTCAGTTCCTTTTCCAGAAACACCAGAAGCTAAGCTGCATTTTATTTGTTGTTTTCTTCAATAATAAATATTTCACTGTTATTTCTAATTCTTTGTTTCTATTTATTTTATGTCATTCCTCATTTTTCCCTTTTTTCTAAATTCCATTTTATTATACTTAAGGTGCTTTTAATATAGCTACCATACTCTTGATAGTGTTATTTCTTTCTTTGTCTTCTTCTATAAGCCCTATACACACATATTTCATCTCCTTTGGTTATCTTTCCATTTCTTCACCGAATCTCTTCAATCTCTTTTTTATAGCTGCTTCTCTCAAAATGTCTTACTTTGCCACTTTCAAAATTTATTTTCATTCTTTCATGTACCAAAAACAATTTGAAAATACTCTATCGTGGTGGTATGTACCAATGATTTCCAAATAAGTGTTTATATTAATTGCTGTGTTTTGGAAGGTTGAGAGAATCTCATTCAGAAAGTAAGTTGGTTCAAAATTCTGGACCAAATTTACTACACATCTAGCAGATACTTATCAAGTTGTTTGGTAGACATTAGTAATATTTACCATTGTCTGCTTCTCCTTGTAAGCAAATATATATCTATATTTACCCCTGTTATTAGGAAAGAAATCTTGTCTGTGGCAGTGGAAAACCCATGGAGAGTTTACTAGATTCTCTTTGCACCCTTGTTGCAATGATATTGGAGGCAGAGTTGTGATAAATTGGTTTGCTCAGACAAAATTAGAGGTATCTGGCTTGTGGAGAACAGTTGCTTTACAGTATGGTCTGAGACCCACAGCAGTCTTATGTACATGGGAAATAAACTTTTATTGTATTATGTCAATGAGAATTCAGGTTTGTTGTTACTCTCTCCTGATTAATAGAGGTAGGTTAATAATTTGATACTATTTCTTTTTCTTTGACTATTAAGAATTTCGTGTGACTATGAGAATTTGTAATACTGTGCCACTCTCCTTCGCTTTCACTGATCTATGAAAACATGAAAAGCTGTATCTTTAGAATTACTACATCTGGAACTTTTGCTGTCTCTGTTCCTATCTAGTTAAGTGATATTCCAAGATACCATGAGTCCTTGCTGTTAATCCTTTTCATCTTTGTTATTTATATTTCTATATTAAATGGCAAATATATGCTTGGATAAAGATGGAGAAGAGGAATAGAAGTGAGTTTGACTTGTGAAATACTTTCCATGCTATCCCTGATTATGATAACAAGTTGCACATCTTTCAAGAGCTCCTTTGCATTGATATTTTGGGAAACAGTTATTTGTTCTGCCTTCTTCCTGCCCAGTGATATATTTACACAGGCTGGTGATGACTTGTCAACATATTTCTGCTCTACTTAAATTAATTTAGCTCTAACTTTTTTTATCTTTTAGTGATTTCCTAAATTTTCTGTTGTGTTACAACTTTGAATATGTGATTTGTGTGGGGCTAGCAGTTTTATCAACTAAAATATAAAAAAGTTAAATGAAGAGCAGTTAACCACTGCCATAAACTTAAGATATTAATATAAGCTATTAAACAAAGGCCAGAAACATTTACTCAAAAGTTTATCCTACATAAGATGTGCTTAGAGCAGTGATACAATTATAAATAAGAAGCTACTTAAGGCTGCGAGTACTTTTTAAATAGCTCAAAAGCAGACACCGTTGAGCAACTCATTTCTATGAGAGCATCTAATAAAAATTAAAAATATCCTTATATGTTAATAAATATATAGATGGATGGATACATATATATATATATATATATATATAAGTATATATGTATATAAGGTATGTAAATATCAGCTTGATGTATTTCCTAAGCAAAAACTGAAGCTTCATTAAGATTTTCAGGACTGTTACTCAGTATCTTCCATATTCTCTTTTCACTAAAATATAAGATTTTTCTATTATATAATACCAACTGTGTATCTTAAATATTGCACATCTCAACTATGTTAGTCTGTTTTCACACAGCTATACAGAAATAACTGAGACTGGGAAATTTATAAAAGAGAGGTTTAATTGACTCACAGTTCTGCATTGCTGGAGAGGCCTCAGAAGGCAGGCAGGAGAGAGGGAGTGCAAGCAAGGGAAAGGCCAGCCGCTTATTAAACTATCAGATTTCCTGAGACTCACTCACTATCATGAGAACAGCATCGGGGAAACCGCCCCCATCCTCCAATCACCTCCCATCAGGTTTCTCCCTTGACACATGGCGATTACAATTCAAATTGAGATTGTTCAGGGACACAGAGCCATACCATACCACCAACTCACATTCTACAGCTTTTAATTTTCTGACAATTAAATATATTATTTTAGTCTGAGACTATTTGACATGTTTTGTTACTACGGAGTGTTAAGAGACAGAGTCTTCATTACAAATGTTAGCATATAGTTGACTTGTTTCCATAACTACTGTTTGAATTTTAATTTTGAGACACCTTCTTTCAAATGCATGCATTTGCTTCTATTGGAGGATGGGAAGTATTTGGTATATGATTAGGAATGAATCAAAGGTAGGAATAAATTTGGGATAATTTGCCAGCACTGCCAGTCAGTGGCTTCTGAAAACAAAAAGATAATTATTTTTATATGTGCCTGTCTATGATGCTTCCTATTAAGCGACTGGACAAATTAATAAACAAGGATTGCTGATCATCTTCCGTAGTAAGATGTTTTTGGAGGAATTGGAGAAGTGAGTAAATAGTAGTGAGAAACCCCTGTTTCTGATGTTGCTCCACGTTGGAATGCTTTTATGTCTTTGGTGAATTAGTCTTCGAGAGCCAATTGTGATGATATACAGTGGTTTTCCCCAGATTGGACATGGTTCTTTGTACTGGTACCCTTTAAGTCAGTGGCACTCATCAGTCAGTCATCGTCATGCTCTGTGTCAGTCCCTCATACGCTGCGTCATCTTAGAGAACATACTGATGGGTCCTTAGCCTTCTTTACAATTTGAACACTGGGGCTCCTCTTCTGGGTAAAAACTATGGACAGTTAGGGAAACTGTTGGGATGTTCCCTCATAGCAGATTGGATTACAATGCACTTTGTTTACATTTAATTTCTAGCTACAAACGTGCACAAGTTTCCAAGCGCTTTCTATATCACTATAACTAAAATAAAGTTGATAATTAAACTAAAAATGCCTTAATAGCTGCTTGTCTATGTATTGTCAGTAACTTGTTTCACCACATTTGCTAATTCTTTGTGAATGTAGTAGCATATTGATATGGCAACAATGTGCTAAAAATAGAATATTACAATATATAATAATGCAATTAACACAATATTATGTAATTAATAAAACTAAATGTTAGCTCAAGTATCGACACAGGACCCTGGAGACCATCTGTATAGCTATCACTATTGAGCAGTTTCCTAAGAGCAAGTAGTAACCCATCAAGCAATTTTCTCATGTCCACAAGCAATTTTATTTATTTACAGTGAATGGAAAAATACAGTTGAAGCCCATACAAAGGGTCAAATACAATAGTACTTGCTATTATCTATAAGATGCTATATTATCCAAGAGTGTGTGGGTGTCTGTGTGTTGCATATACAGGAGTATATGTGTGTGCATGTGTGTTTACACCTGTCTTTCAATACCCTTAGAATTCTGGTGTCCATTTTGAAATGTATAACTTTTCTAGACATCTGAGCTAATGGATTCTCCTATGAAAATGTCATTGTCATAATTAATTGATAGCAATAACCTAACATGGAGAAGCGTATAATTTTTAATGGGAAAATCTTAGATAGAGACCAATTAGTACTAAGGCAAATGAGAAGTAATTTCATAATCAAAATGCCATCAAGGATTACCTTATGTCTCTGTCCTATTTTTAAAGGTCTTTTAATGCCCCCCCCCCCACACACACACATGTGCACACACACATCATTAAGAGAGTTGTATATCATTAAAAATGATTTATATAATCCAGGCTTATTCATATTTAACTATCTGTAAGCAATAGTAATTTTTAAAGAACAATACATGTGATTAAAATAGTGATAATTATAAAATTTTCTGAAACTACAGTTTACTTAAACTTTGTGCAAAATATATTTAAGAAAAATTTCCACATAGCCAAACTTGATCATTAAGATGTCAGAAAATGTGGAGAAAATAGTGAGGGGGAACAATAGAGTGACAGATACAAGAAATAGAAAAAAAAATGTTGTTACTATTTCATCTAAAAAATAATCTATATTAACTAGGAACCTTCAGTTTGTTTGTTTTTCATTTTATTTCACTGCCTGAAGTTAAGCACATTCATTGTGAATTATGCTGAGTTACAGTCAATGGTTTTTAATAGAAAAAAAATCATGCTGAGAAATATTTTAAAAAATGAATTGAGAATGACATTTAGTCCAACATAAAAAAAATTTTTTAAAGGAAAAAATGGTTAGTTCTACCTTAATGTTTTCATAAATTAGTACTGGCTAATTTTTCACAAATACATACCTAATTGACATTTAATCAAGCATACACAAGTATATGTTAAATATAAATTAATTACTGTATGTTAAAAATACCATAATTTTATGGTGTATAAACATGTACATTTTAGTTACCATTTAATTACTGATCTCACAGACTATAAATGTATAATTACCTAAATAACAATTCGCCACCTTTCTAAGGAAACCATTTTTGTGGTTAAATATTATGTTAATTAGATGTTATTTCTACAATAATACTTAAAAAGTTGTAGGTGATTTAGCCCATCTATTTTACTTCGGAGTTAACTCATCCTCACAGTAATATATGTGGAAATTATAATGTGCATAAAGACTACTTATAAATGCATGGTTACATAATTGTGATTTGATTACTCATCCAGTGCAACAACGTGTTCATGGAAAATGCCAAAAAATTCCTGGGGT
Source organism: Ateles fusciceps (assembly GCA_036589455.1). Taxonomy (NCBI): domain Eukaryota; kingdom Metazoa; phylum Chordata; class Mammalia; order Primates; family Atelidae; genus Ateles; species Ateles fusciceps. The sequence continues at coordinate 8,036,321 of JAZHEH010002657.1, read as the reverse complement.
TTTAAAATAAAAATCTTGTCTGCTAATGAAATGAAGTTAAACAAATAAATGTGATTAGCCTATGGAAAACACTTTATAAAATATGAATTACTGTAAATAAATGGCATTACAAATTAACACACTGCATTTTATATTATTACTTTTCTTGACTTTGCCCTTTCTTGCTCAGTGATTTCTTTTAGATACTGACTTTGCTCCATTATTTACCTTTTCTATTTTCTTTTATATGCTCAAATAAACTGCCTTATAGTCTATGTTGGAAGAAATAGAATATTACTGCAAACTGACCTAAACTGACTTGTCCATTGGTAATTATTTCATTCCTTTTGCCAAATATGTAGCTTCCTATAGACGAGGTTATAGGTTTTTTACCATATAAAATCTATGACTCATAATAAGTTGTATCAGAGGTTAATTTCAGAAAAATATACTACACATACAAATGTTAGTAGCTCATAGGCAAGCAACTGTTACTCCACCTTCATTATAAGATAGTTGGAAGCCTTTTAAATTGTAGCAAAGTACCTTGTCTGAGACTTTCAAAAGAGGCAATGGGATTCTAGCAACAAGATTTATCTAGCATTTTAATGTAAATTTGACTCTCTGTTGAGTTGCTTAACATAGACTTTTTAATAATCCTAAAGCCAAGTTTCCAGTCTAAGTGGTATAAGATTTTGTGCTCAGTAGAGTCATAGCTTTTATGTAATTCATGAAAGATTTGGTTCCCTAAAGATATTCCTAGTCACCACCTGAATCTTAAGCACCGCTATGCATTTTAGCATCCATTTTGCTAACTGTCAAGCCATCTCATACTGATCAAAATAAAGACAGTTGAAGCACTTGCAGTAACAAATTTCTGCAATATAATCTTCCAACTGTAGTATTCCAAAGAGGCCACTTTAAATACTAACAAACATCCTTAGGGCATAGACTCCCATGAATTACTGCATATAAATCTATAAAACTGAACATATTGAACTATTTAAAACTGAATTAAAGATAATATAGCAGACAGACAATATATATTATTACTATCATAACTCTTATGGCCAATTATTACTAAGGAAAACCAGAAGCAATTTGAGAATCAAATTTCACAATCAAAATGCCATCCAGGGTTCCCTTACATCTCTCCTATTTTTACACATCGTTTAATGTCACATACACACACACACACACACACACACACACACATACACGCATCATAAGAGAGATATATCAGAATAGATACGTAATCCAGGTTTATTTATATTTAACTATCTGTAACCAAAAGTAATTTTTCAGAAAAATAAATATTATTTAAAATACTGATATGAAAATGAGCATGTTATTTCATGCTAACAAAATTATTTTTAATTACAAGTTTTTATTTCTTTGAAGTTTCATAGAAATACTTGAAGAATATAAGTAACAGTAAATTACATGCTGGTTCTGTATTAGACAATAAAAGGATGATTGCCTAAGCTACTTATTTATAATTGGAATAAATTATTAAATGTATTTAGTTTACAGTAATTCAGCATTGTAAGTAAAATATCCATTTTCAGATAAAATAGGTATTTAGCAATAATAATTTTATAATGTCTAAGCAGTTTATAAACATATGGAATAGTGTCAACTATATTACACAAAAGGAAGACATATTTTGGGGAATACCAAACATATTCCCCAAGAAGAACCAAAAGTCAATTATGCCTATGTTTACAATAACTTGGGACATTGGTGTTTTTCTATTAACAATTGTAGATCAAATGTTGCTCGCTGTTTTATCTAAAAAAAAATCGTGAAAAGCACAAAGGAGTTCAAAAGAAGGCTAGATCACAAGCTTATTCCTAAATGAGTTTATGATCATCTCGTTTTAGAATTAAAATCCATAAAATAAGAGGCAAAGAAAATTAAAGTCACATAGTGAGCAATGGAAATTGGCATTTGATTAAGTGGTAACTTGTTTGATATAAACATAAGCACAGAGAATTTAAAACAGGAGAAATTATTATTTAGGAAGTCTACGTGGAAAAGTTATTATGGAAATTATAAAAGCATTAATAGCCACTTGTAAATTGTGAGAGTTAATAAGCTCTTTGTCTATTTATCTGGGAGGTGCTCAGAGGAAGTCTGGCTTCTTGTGAGTTTCCTGGAAGTTAGGCTTTGACTCTACAATGGGAGGAAGGGAGTACATTTATCTTAATTTTTATTTTTTTTAATGCCTTTTAAATGATATTTTAAAACAAACCATACTTATATTTCCATTATACAAATACAGAAAGGCACATTATTCTCTGATGTTTTAGAGGGTGGCTTCACAGCTGCAGTTTTCAGACTAGTTGATCTTTATGTTCTAAGAAAAAGGTATTGAGTATTCCAAAGGCCTTTCGATTTTGTAGGTTATATTGATCAATATTGACCATATTAGAAATTAAATCACCCAAAATATTTTAAGTTGTTTGTTAAAAAACAACACAATACTTATTACATGATAACATGTTAGAGTTTCATTAAAATATATTTTTCAAAACCAAAAAGCAGGTGAATGAGAAGAAATGGCATTGCTTAACATTTTTATATATCTCTTTAATGACTCACCTAATAAAAGAAAGCTTTATTTTCATGTCAGCTTTTTCATTCAATATGTCACAATTCATTGTTTTGGTTAAGGTATATGAATAAAATAGTAAGCCTCACAGAGATATGGCTAATAGCTCACAAAACCTTTTTAGATAATTGTGGATAACCTTTGTTTTTCATGCAACCCGAAAGCTTTACAAATGGATTTTTAAAAGTTTCTTGTGATGTGTAATCTGAAACAATATGAATACATCTTTGTCACTTTGAATTAATATTTTACTCACCAAAGAATTTATAGCATCATACATTGGTCATTTGAAAAATACTGGTTTTCTGACATATGAATCTTGAAAACATTGGCATAATTTATTATCTAATATAAAAAATATCACATTTAAGTATTCTGATACTGTGAAACTTTTCTTGAGAGAGAGAGTTTTCCAAATTTCTACTTTATCCTTGAAAGCTTGAGTTTCGCTACTGGCAACAGCTGCTGTCAGTTGTTTTCCTGAAGTGATCCGCTCACTTCATTCATTTTTGAGGAAGTCTGCCAATAGCCCAAATGTGGGGAAACTTCATTTCTGTCAGTTCTTTCAAGTAGAAGGTGCTCTTTTAGGAAAAACACCTTCTTTCAAAAGTGTTCTTGAACACCTTTCGGTACTCCCTAAAAAGGAAGCAGCTAGTTCAGCTCACAACTCCCACAATGCATGGGTGCTTTTTCTCAAGAAAACCATCACATGCTGTAGGGGGGCTGACATTCTTTCAGAAAAGGAGACATGTCAATACAGCTCAGGATTTAATTACATTGCTAATTTGTGACACTTCCTCGGGACATTCATTCTTTTGAGAATCTGAAGTTTTGTTTCTCCCAGGAGTGTGAGGTGGTGAAGACATGATGCATGTTAGCACAGTTGTAACCACAGCCTTGCCTTCTGCTGTGGTACCATCCTGTAAACGCCCACGGTGAAAAGGCTGACAATGTCCTAACCATGTCCTGTGTGTTTCAGGAACACAGGTTAATATTATGGATTCCTTGAAAGTTTTTTGAGCATCCTCTAAGGGTCCCAAATCCCACTTTGAGAACCACAGCCATGGAACAATGGAAACATGAACACAGAAGAGCCTGTAGGTTTTTAAGACTCCTTCAGACAAATCTCACTGCCCAGCCAGCCCACCAAGGCTCCATCCCTGCTTTTTAACCATCCCTGCTGTGATGGGAAGGTTGAGGAACTATACTGATTTACTTTTCTATCTAAATTGTAAGAGTGAGATTGGAAAGAGTAACTTTTTCCCCCACTATATTCCCCTAGAACAGACTCAGCCACATTGATGTACTTGCTATTTTTATAAAGTAAGTTGTAGACTCTGACCCAACACCAACACCACACTCAATGTAGAGTTCTAAGACTCTACATTTACTAAAAATTATACTCCTATTATTGCTACATTTATTAAAATTTACTAAAAATATGTAATACTAGTATTGCTACTTGGAAAAGTTGTGGCAATCTAGTGAAATGGCAGTTGCAAACCTGGAATGCAGTGGCTGAAATGCATCTGGAAGATTCTCCTCCATAGGGGCTGAAAGGCATCTGGAAGATTCTGCTTCTCCTTCTCCTTCTCCTTTTTCTTCTTCACTTTCCCTAGAGTTGAGCACAATGACTAACATATAACAGCAGATGGCAGGGATGCAATAAATGTGTATACAGTAAGTTACTTATTTTTTTCTTGCTTTATTGAGGTACACTTGACAAATAAGATGAGTATACATTCAAGGTGTGCAACATGGTATTTCTTCTTTTTTTTTTGAGATGGAGTTTCGCTCTTTACCCAGGCTGGAGTGCAATGACACGATCTCGGCTCACCGCAACCTCTGCTTCCTGGGTTCAAGCAATTCTCCTACCTCAGCCTCCCGAGTAGCTGGGACTACAGGCGTGCGCCACCATGCCCAGCTAATTTTTTGTATTTTTTTGTAGAGACGGGGTTTCACCATGTTGACCAGGATGGTCTCGATCTCTTGACATTGTGATCCACCTGCCTCGGCCTCCCAAAGTGCTGGGATTATAGGCATGAGCCACTGTGCCCAGCCGCAACATGATATCTCTGACATACATATATCAAATGTGAAATGATTATCACAATCAAATTAGTTAACATATCCATCACTACAGTTAGTTAACATTTGCATGTGTGTGTTTGTGTGTGTGAGGTAAGAATACTTAAGACCTATCTCTCCGCAAATTACAACTAAAGAATACAGAAACATTAACTAAAACAACTATGCTATACATTAAAATCCCAACCAATAGGTGATTTCTGAGTGCATTTGGGTCACAGCTTTTCCACATCTTATTTTCACATCTTCTTTGTTGAACGAAGGTGGGGACTTCTTGGACTTGGCAATTTTGCTTTTTTTTATTAAAAAAAAAATTTGTTACTGGAATAATGACCCATTATATTCTAAAGTTCATGACCTGGACTTTATTTTTGGTGTCAACTATATTTAAGCATTATCAGACACAAATAGAACAAAGAATCATAAATATATTTATCCAAAAACAGCTAAAAAACAAAATAATAGTTTCTGTACAGGACGACACATTTCTTATTATAAACTTATCTTTGAAATGTTTTATATGAAAGCCATTCTGACATTTTCACTACTTCAGAACCCAAAATAATTCTGTGTATGCCTTTCATTTACATAGTGAAGGATTTTAAATGTTTGCTTGTTCCTGTGAATATATGCATTCTTAAAGCACATCAACATTAATGATACCAGTGGAAAACAGAATTAGTTGACTGACATAATTTAGTTCATTGTTAATTCTAAAACTCACTTATTCTCTTCAGGCCTCTTATAAATGTAATTATCAATGCAGCCTGTCCCAAAAAATGGAAAGCGTGGAGTATGAATAGTACATGTGTGAGTTGGTCTTGATCAACTGCTCTAGGACAAGTGACAGAGCTCTAAAGTACTCACATGAAAGAAGAGATATTTTATAGTATGTTCAATGTCTGTTTTCATAAAAGGTAGACAATTGAGATTAAAATAATAGAAAATTATTTGAATAGTATATATTGGTAAATATATCTCCAGTTGCAGTGGTCTGAATTTGTATTTCAATGAATATGTTGTATGTTTCTTATAGTATTAATTCAGATGATTGTTAGCTATAATTTAGTAGAGATCTTTAACTTACCTATGGATTGGACTCCAAAATCAAAAGGAAATAAGATATTTAAAGGCAGTTTATCTTGTAGAAGACAGCATAATTGTCTTTCCCATAGTGCCATCAGCTTCATACAAAAGCATGTAGGTTACGGAGAGAAAAAAAGTCTCCCGAGAAAGAAAAAAACAAAAGGTCCTGTACTAAAAATATGTTCTTTGGAATCAGATAGAACTTATTTAAAATCTTCTTCTGATACTAGTAATTATGAGTCTCTGGCGATTTACCCGCTTAGAATGACCATACAACAAGTTAGAAGAAAGCCTCAGACACAGTAAATATTCGGTAAGTTTACTTATTTTTATTTCTATCTAGTCTTGTACATATTTGTAATATCAATTTTTGAGTCATCTATTTTGAGCTCTACTCACTTTGTCCTTATTTTTTCAGAAAATGTCCTTCATCTTTAACAACTTAAAATCATTTCTAATTACCACTATTTGGATATCCCATACTTTAACAAATCCTGTGGTAATGAAAACTTAGGCCCTATGCAATTACCCAATATTTTGAACATTGTGATAATTGTCATTTTTTGACATTTTTTTTTCACATTTTTTGTGACATTATCTTAGTGGGATAAATTCTTGGACGTAGAAGTTGTTGGCCATTAATTTACTCAGCTTATATTTTGATTAATGTGGCAAAAGTATTTTCCAAATGTTTGAACCAGTTATTTTTGTCATTACTTCAGAAAGCTTCAGGCTCATTTTCTCAAATGTTTACCACCACTAAATTTTCTGGGATATTTAAATCTTTAGTAATCTGAGAAGCAAATATAAACATATGTACATATGTGTAAGTTTGCTTTCCTTTGTTCTTTGATTTTTTAGAAGGGTTGAATATTTTTATGTGACATTAGTTTTACTTTTTCTTGGAGAAATTCACTCACTTTTATATTGGGTATTCACTTTTAAAAAGTTGCTTTGTAGGAATTATTTTACATAGTAAAAATACAATGCTCTGTCATTTATTTAAAATATTCATACATGAAATTTTTTAGTTTTTTTTTTGTTTTTCAACTTTGATTACAATTTATTTGGTAGAAATTGTATTTGTATGTTTTGTGGTTAAAATTGTAAGATATGTTATAATTTTTCTGTAACTCCTCATTTTAATTGTGCATTTATTCATTAAATCTTCTATCCATTTGAAATTGTAAGATGTGAGGTAAGAAAACTTTTATATTTTTCGGATGTTTTACATGTCTAACACCATTGTTTTGATCAATTTATTTTTTTCTCTCCAAAATAAAAATGATTTTTGAAGGATCTTGAAGCTAGTATAATGTATTGACTTGTTGTTTAGAAATCTCATAAGGATTCTCTCTGTGTACTGCTTTATCAAAAAATTAAGAGCATTTTTCTACATTTACAATATTGTGCTAATTCTTGTTTTCTACATATACAGGAAGCACTGGCCATAATGAAGACACTGTGCTAGGTACTATGGCTGGGGGGAATAATGAAGAGGAGTAGAGATGAATATAATCTCTATTCCCTAAGGCAAATATTTATTTTGGTAGATACAAAGCACAAGATCATAAACCATGCTAGGTAAATACAAATTCAGTTAAGCACTGCATAATGACTTTTCATCTACTAAGAGCCGCATACATGATGGTGGTCCCACAAGATTACAATAGAGCTGCCTTATACAGGTGTACCATTTAGAAACAGTTTATACTGTATTTTAACTGTACCTTTTTTATGTTTAGTTATGTTTAGATACACAAGTACTTACCATTGTGTTACAATTGCCTATAGTATTCCTTGGAATAACCTGCTATACAGGTTTGTAGACTAGGAGCAATGGGCTGTATGATATATCCCTGTACGTGTAGTAGGCTAAACATATAAGTTTGTGTAAATAAACTCTATGATATTTGCAAAATGACAACACCTAATGAGGCATTTCTCAGAATGTGTACTTGCCATTAAGTAATGCCACTCAGACACATGATTCCAAATGCTATTGGGTCAATGAAGATAATATTTTTGATGGAGAAAATTATTCCTATGAAGAGAACATTTGAGGTGGATCCTAAACTCTGGCCAGAAAAATGACAACTGAGAAAGATTTTAAAAAATTATAGATTAAAGAAATGATACAGAAGACTGAGAAGGAGGAAAAGTGTTAGTTATGTTCTTAAAAACTAAACACAGCCTAGGTTGGAGTTTATGCTCAGTGAGATCAATGGCAGAGAAATCTTAGGAGAAAGTGTGGGGGACAAAGCCTTGAACAAAGGTATGAATGTCAGATTGAGTTCAAGTTCAATCAGTTAGTGAATGGGATATTATAAAATGTTTTTAACAGGAATGCTGATATGATCATATTAATAATTGAAACTGATGTCAATTATGCAGCAGTTTTAAAGGCCTGTATAGACTCCTAGGAAGCCATAAGGAAACATATGTCCTCAATAGATGACATTTTGAAGGTTGCTGACATCCACCATCTTTTTCTTTATAAACAGAAAAATATAACTGATTCTAAGTCAACTGGATGTGAAAAAGACTCACTAGTAAAAGTTAAAGAGGAAGAATTTGTCAGTGTTTCCGAATGTCAAGGCATCCACTTAATGGATCATACAGATTGGCCTTCAGCATTGAAATAAATACTTCAAAAACAATAAAATAAAGTCTCTAATGTGTATTTTTAATGTAAATAAAATATAGGTGCCATATCAGTGACAGAGACAGTATTATTTATATAGGAATTTTTTATCAATGGTACCAGTAAATCGGGTTAATCTTGAGTCACATTATGACTGATAACAAAAATACACAAAACAAGATGTTCAAACTGAAGGATTTTAGAGCAAACAGTTGATGAGCTCTTTCCGCCTCAAAATACAAACATCTGGACCTGATTAACATTCTGAATACAAAATGTTTTATTTGAATCCAAAATAAAATATAAGCCAACAAGAAATAATATAGTCTTTTATTTTTATACATTGGTTGCAATTATTATTAGTTTAATTTAAATTTATGCTTATGTCTAAGTGAGATTTTACTAAGAGCGTTCTTTTTCTGCTTTCAAATGGAATATGTTCATTATTTACTTACCCGAAGTATGGTGACTTGTGCTTGTTTAAACCATTAAGACTGTGATGGCAAATGATGCTTTTGTAGCTTTGCTGTCTTATCTACCTTAATTAAGATGAATTTTGTATGAGAAAATACTTTTAACGTGTTCTCAGAAATTTGAGTTGGTTTGCCGGTTTTGATGAAAATAAGCATTTCAATGAATTCCTGTTTCTAGCTGATGAAGTTTTTCTGACAGACATTGCACTGACAATCACCGAACCAAAAAAATCCAGTTTTCATATGTGTGCCATCCATGCTTTTGTGCATGCTTTGCTCTTCCAGGTATTTGCATACAATTGTCACACTTAACAACTCAACCCACCACTAGGTTCACACTCTGCATTTGCAGTGGAGTTGGCTCATTTTTTACTTTTGCTTTACAGTGTGATATAGTATTGTTACTATTTTCTTAGTGTTTTATATTTTAATCATGAGTTTTGAAGGATATAGCTGTTTTGGTAGACATAACAGGTAATAACAAGAAAAATGCAAATTTAAGAAGACTGAACAATAACGTTCACATTGTATTTTTTAACATATTGAAGACAAACTGTGCTCTGAAGTGGTAGTCAAGAGGAACAAACCAACAAGGCTCTTGTTACTTACGTGGAACCCACAGAACATCCCAGCTATTAAAATGTAATTAACGTATCTGTAAAAACATAACTAGTTTTTAATTGCACAATATGACATGAACATAATAACTTTGTTTCTCCACTTTTTTCCAGAAACGATCAGTATCTTTCTGACAATAACTCTGGAACAGTGCTAGACTCTTACCCTTTCCAGAACACAGGTATGTACCTGTTGCTGTGACTTTCTTGATGATTACAGCAAATGCAGCTGGCAATTTGGCTCTTTCTGTCAAACTAGTTTATGGTATAAGGCTTACTATCCCCAGCCTTTATACCTAAAGGAAAAATTCATATCACTTCCTTGAGGTGGCTGATCCACAGGTGGCCTGGTACCTTTAAGGATTCTAGAAATTTTACAAATTATGTAATGAATATTTTGGAGTGGATAAGATAATAACTCTAGGTCTGCATGATATTCCCAACCAACAAATATAAAAACGATAGCCCTACATTCTCCTTTACTGGCTGGATGTAAGATGGACTATAGATGATAGTGAGTAATTCCAAGGAAATCTAATGGTAGGGCAAGATACTGGCATCCTGCTAGATCCACTAAAACTTGAACTCTATCCTTTGCTGACAGTTACTGTACATTATAACAATCTTCCCTTCAGTCTACAATAGTACATTTCCTTTATGTATGAGATGTATGTATTTAACAACATCAACTGGTTTATTGTCTTCTTATTAGACAACTCATGAGTAAAAAATAAGTGCGGTAAAGGAATATAGCAGCTAATCAGGACTAAATGTCAGCAGATAGGTCACAACTAAATATAACTTCTCCAATGGCATAACAATTAAGGTACAATCAGAATTGAGGCAGCAGGTGGTCAGGAAATGTTCCTGCCTTTAGTTGAAAAAGAGACAATATATAGAAATAAGAAAATCCTAGGAAAAGCTTAGCTATACCTAACAAAATTGAAGTGTGAAAGCAGATGGTCAGAAAGGCACCTAAAAACTTGGAGACCCTCCGGAGACGGGAATGAAATTGAAAGAGCTGGTAATAAGCAGAGTTGAGCCTTGCAGTTGGTGCCAAGTCTGAGTGTGTGTTCCAGAAGTAGAAATGGGTTGAGATAATTGGAAGCATCTCTAGATGAGTAGGAATGGGGAAGTGGGAGATGAGCTTCCTGAATAGCCAGACAGTGTTGGGCAAGTGTCTCCAGATAGCACTGAACTAGATTTAGTCAAAGGAAAGTTTGCTCTTTATCTGCTCCAGTTGCAAAAACTTCAGTCCTTTCCTGTATGGGGTGATTCTATTTGTGATAGCTGAACTTTATTAAATGACCAGTAGGTCAGGGAAGAAAAGACCATGGGGAAGCTTGTTAGATATAAGATGAAGACGTGACCAAGGCAGGGCGTGAACAGTTAGTCAGCAATGGGGGATAACGAGAGAGAAACAGGAAACACGTATGAGACAGAGTTAGGAGGTCTTGGTGATTTTCTGCAGGTAAACAGGGAGGGGGAAGACGGCAAACAAGATTGCATGGATCTGGGCCTGAATGATGGGAACATAATGGTGAGAAGAAATATAATGCATTTAGATGTACAGTCATTAGACTGCACCCAGATAGGAACATCTGCAAGGCATTTGGGTATATAAGTGGAGGAAACAGAGAGGTGTCAGGGTTGAAGATACTCAGGTACAAAGAAGTGAATATCAACTATTATGAGGAGATGAGATTATGAAAGCAGAGTTTTGATGTAGGAAAATCACAGGCAGAAATTTTGAAAACCATTGAGGGGGTAGGTATATGAAAGGAAGCTTGTTAATGACATGGAAGGCACCATGGTCAGAGAAGCAGGTGACTGCAGACTCTGCAGTGACATTGGATTTTGAGGCAGTGTTTCTACAGCTTTCCTTTCTCAAGGATTTGGATCAATTAGTGAATAAATTAGCAGATGAAGTGTTTGTGATTTTGCATAGAGAAGTCTCTTGCTGTATGTATTAGTGCACAATGGAGGGTCAGCCACACGTAATTATTATATGCTACTGCTATTTTTATCACTATAAGGATAAAGTATTTAATCATGAAATAATAAACGCTGTTCTCTGTAACCTGCATTATTTGCCACAGTTTGCACACTCCTGCTGAATTCCCCCATCACCCAGCCAATGTGTTATATGTATCTGTAATGCCTATAATGCTGAATAGTAATAAATGTGTTGCTTTTCTCTTCCTCTTAGCCACGGATAGGCTCAAGCCCTCCTCACTTACTCACACTAGGAAATAATAGTGTGTCCAAGTCCTGATGTTATCTTTAGCAACAATTCCAGTTCCAAGATGTGAATTCTGAGTCTAAACTTCAATGTTTATTCAGTGAAAGGCAGGGGTGTCTGTGAATATTTACCAGGGTCTACATAGGATTCATGCTAGACAGAAGAGAAAGTGGGAAAGAGAGAGAGAGTGAGAGAGAACAAGAGAGGAGGAACATGCCAGGCATGATCTTAAAATATGAGTGAGAAGGTGGAGCTAGCGGTGATGAAGGAGGGGAGCATGGGGGGGGGCCAAGTGGAGAAGTTTAGATGAGACCCCAGACACAGGTTTGGAAGTGAGCCTTACAGAAAGTTCTTTGGCAGAAGCCAGAATGGAATGGCAGCCTTCATGCTGAAGATCTGGTATGGTCACATGCAAAATGAAAATAAGTTAACACTCTCTTTAAATCAATTCTACATCAATTCACAGTCCCACATGCAGTATGTAAATACAATGCTTGTTTTGTTTTCTCATTTATTAAACACTAGAAGAGCCTCAAAATCAAGGAGTCCTTGTCCTACTACAAGAAAACACTTTTTCATAGTGCTTTATGCCTAATTAATCAGGCAGTTGGTAATTTGGAAAGTTAAAATTCAGAAAAGATACTATTTCTGGAGAAGCGAGTAAGCAAAAATATTTCCATCATAATAAATCCATTTCCAATAGTTTTAATTAACACATTTCAAATCTATGAAGCTTTACCAAGTTACCAATACAGAACTTAGAAAACATTCATAAAAATAACCTGCCTTGTCATTTTTATGAAAATGTTAAATTAATGTAATCATGCAATACAATCATGTTGAAAATAAAGTCTCAAATATATCTGATATAATAGCAGTAATCCCAATTCACAACTCTTTAATCTTTTTGCTAACCATTTTAATTTCTTTGCATAGACATCATCCCGTCTCTCATAGAAAGTGGCTCTATATTTTTTGCTTATGTTCCCACTTAACAGCAGTCATTAATTTACTGATACTCTGTCTATCAGGCCCACATCATCTTGATTAGGGCTGTTATCCTAATCAAAAGGCTGATAATTAAGACTATCCATCTGTAGAGTTCTAAGTGCTAAGATGAGTTGAAGATCCTAATTAAGATTATTTAGGTGTTACTTAAATGCCATCATTTGATTCAGCTAATCATACCAGCAGGTACATTAGATTTGCATTAATGTTCTGCTGAAGCCAGCAGCTATTTAGGCGGATCAAAAATGTAGATTGCAGACACTATTTCAAACATCTTTATTTGAAAGTGATATTGAGACAATACATTAAGATAAGCAGGATGTAAGAACAGCTAGGTTATTTCAATGTTTTTTAATTTACTTTATGGTAATAAGTGGAGCATTTAAAATAAACAGCTTATTTATTGAATTTGCTGTGTATCTTTCATTATCTTGCACCCTCTCTCTCACACCCTCATTTACAGACCAATAGTACATTTTTCTAGCATTTTCTTATATGTCACATATACATACTGTGACATGGTGAAAGTCTCTGCAAACTAAGTTTACTAAATAGAAATGCTTAAGAACAATGTACAATGTTTTTTGCCAATAAATATCTGATGCTGTATTAGAAATAAGTCAAATAATATTTTGTTTTTAATAATCACATTAATATCCAGTCATCCTCTAGTACAAATAATCAAGAATATTACTGTAATAAGTTATAACTCTTTAATATTTTGTTGTTCATTACTTTATACTTGGTTACTAGAAAATATAAAATGCAATACTCTGTTTAAAATTATATAGGCATAATGCAGTAAAATATGTTCATAGAACCTACGCTTTAAAGCTTGCTTTTTTCCCCAATTTTGATGACAAATAATGCCATCTACTCTTTAGAAGGAGAGATTTCAATTATTTTTTGCAAGAATAATTATCATAATGTATGTGACCTTGTGACCAATACTTTGAGTTCTCTTGTTCATGTGGAGGAGAAAATATATCTAAGTTTTGCCCTTGTTTAGTTTCTGAAGTTATTGTATTAAAAAATGTTTGTAAGTAAGGCAGATAAAAAGAAGATAAAAAGAGACATAAAGTATGGGAAACTATAATTTGTAAAGCTCATGCTCTATGCTTCACAACCTAAATATTGAAGACTGTTTGTAACATGTATGGTAGCTTTTGCAATTTTTTCTCAAAGGACGTAAATTATGCCTGTTAAATATCTATACTATTTAAGTATCTATTCGTTTTTCAATTCCATTTGTCTAAAGATATTTTAATGTTTTTTTCTCACTGAATATCGAACTTTTTAAAAAGTCTATGATTTCAGAAAATAATCATTCTTCATGATATATAGAATATACTTATATTTGTATTAGAGATACAGCATAATTTTTTCTTTTTTGGTGCTCTTTCTTTTCCAACCTTATTGAGATCTAATTGATGAATAAAATTATGCAAGTTTAATGTATAAAATAATTTTGATATATGCAAAATATTGTGAAATGATTACCACATTCAAGTTAGTTTACATCTATATTATCCCACTTAGTTATCTTGTTTGTTTGTTTTTTGTTTCGTGGTGAGAACATTTAAGATTGGTATTGTTTGCAAATTTCAAATATAGGATACTGTATTGTTAACTATAGTCACTATGCTGTGCTGGAGATCCCCAGAACTCGTCCATCTTATACCTGGAAGTTTGTGACTTTTGATTAACACCTCATCATTCCTCCTATCCTCCAATCCCTGGAAAGCAGCATTCTACTCTCTGTTTCTATGAGTTTATTTTTTTAGATTATACATGTAAGATTATACAATATTTGCATTCTGTCTAACTTATTTCACTTAGCAGAATGCCTTCAAGGTTCATCCATGTTGTCCCAAATGTCAAGATGTCCTTCTTATTATAGCTGAACAATATTCATATATATCTCACCATGTATCTACCTGTTTATCTGTCTATGGACACTTAGGTTGTTTTATTATCTTCACTATTGTGAATAATGCTACAATGAATGTAAGAGTACAAACATCTCTTTGAGTTACTGATTTTTTTTTTTTTTTTTTTTTTTGTAGATACACACCTAGAAGTGGAATTATCACATGCTATGGTAGCTCTATTTTTAATCTTTTGAGGAAACTCTACACTGCTTTCCATAATGACTGTATGAATTTACATACCTACCAAGGGTACACAAGGATTTCTTTTTCTCCAGATTCTTGCCAATATGTGTTATTGCTTCTCTTTTTGATAGAGCCATCCTATCAGGTGTGAGGTGTTATCTCAGTGTGGTTTTGATTTGCTTTTTCCTGGTGATAGGTGTGGTTGTCAAGCATGTTTTTGTGTACATGTTGGTCATTTATTGTTCTTAGGAAAGATGTCAATTATATTTCTTTGCCTATTTTCTAATCAGATTATTTGACTTTTTTCCAGTTGAGCTGCATGATTTTCAGATAGATAGATAGATAGATAGATATTGATATAGGATATTAACCCCTTATCAGATATCAGATATATGATTTGAAAATATTTTTTCCATTCAAAGGTTGCCTTTTGATTTTGCTAATCATTTCCTTTGCTATTCAGAAGCTTTTTAGTTTGACATGGTCCCACTTATTTACTTTTGCATTTGTTGCTTGTAACAACAAGCAACAAATCATTGTTGATTTTGGTGTCATAGCCAAAAATGTTTACCAAGACCAATATCATAGACCTTTTCTATTATGTTTTCTTCTAAAAGTTTTACAGTTTCAGGTCTTATATTTAAATCTTTAATACATTTTTAGTTAATTTTTGTGAGTGATTTAATATCAGGATTCAATTTCATTTTGTATGTAATTATCCAGTTTTCTCAATTTGGTTCCATTGGTCTGTCTATGTGTCTGTTTTTATTCCAGTACAATTCTGTTTTGATTACTATAGCTTTGTAATACAGCTTAAAACTGGGAAATGTGAACTCCAGCTTTGTTCTTCTTCTCTCTCTCTCTTTTTTTTTTTTTTTTTTTTTTTTTTTTGAGACAGAGTCTTGCTCTTGTTACCCAGGCTGGAGTGTAATGGCGTGATCTCGGCAACCTCTGCCTCCTGGGTTCAAGCAATTCTCCTGCCTCAGCCTCCCAAGTAACTGGGACTACAGGTGTGCGCCACCATGCCCAGCTAATTTTTGTATTTTTTAGTAGAGACGGGGTTTCACCATGTTGACCAGGATGGTCTCGATCTCTTGACCCCGTGATCCACCTGCCTCGGCCTCCCAAAGTGCTGGGATTATAGTGTTCTTCTTTTCAAGATTTATTTGCTTATTTGAGGTCTCTTTGGTTCAAAGTAAATTTCAGGACTATTTGATCTATTTCTGTGAAGAATGTCTTTGGTATTTTGATAGGGATTGCATTAAATCTGTAAATTGCTTTGGCTAGAGCTGTACTTTTAACAATATTAATTCTTCCAATACATAAACACAAAATATATTTTTATTTATTTGTATCTTCTTTAGTTTCTTTCATCAATGTTTTATACATACAATGTTCACTTTATTAGTTAAATTTACTTTAAAATATTGTATTCTTTTTGATGTTATTGTAAATTGGACTGCTTTCTTAATTTCATTTTCAGGTAGTTTTTGGTTTATGTTTAAAAACACAACTTAGTTTTATATATTGATTTTGTATTGTGCACTTCTACTGAATTCATTTATTCTAACAATTTTTTGTTGGTCTTTAGGATTTTCTATATGTAAGATTATGTTATCTGCAAACAAAGACAGTTTTACATTTTTTACAATTTGAATGTCTTTTTATTTCTGTTTCTTGCCTAATTGCTCTGGCTAGGGCTTTTATTACTTTGTTGAACAGAAGTGACAAGATTGGGCCTTTTGAGTCTTATTCCTAACATTAAAGAAAAAGCTTCCACCATTGAGTATAATGATAGTTGTAGACTTGTCATATACAGCATTTATTATGTTGAAGTACATTGTTTATATACCTAATTTGTAGAGTGCTTTTGTTAAAAAAGAATTGAATTTTGTCAAATGCTTTTTATGCATGTATTAAGATGAACACATACTTTTTGGTTTTTCATTCTGTTAATGTGATACATCACATTTATTAGTTTGATTTTCAGATATTTTGCTGAGGATTTTTGCAACTGTGTTCATCAGGGATATTGACCTGTGTGACCTATTTATTTATGTTCTCTTTATCTCATTGAATACTGGCACTATTGCCATGGGAAACCTTCCTTACACACCAGATCCAGGAATTGCTGTAGCTGCATACATACCAGTGCTAGAACTTCCACCCAACAAGAGAAAGGGAAAATCAGATAAACCCAGCAGCCTTCACCACAAAGGACTCCCACAGCACTAGTTGCCACAGCCACTCACAGCTTTGGTTGTTGTGGGCCCCCAGAGTCTTTGCCAACATTTACTTTAGCTGATGTGGCTGCACAGACACCAAGCCACTGTGCCCTTCTGGGAACCAGAGATGCTGTGCCACACCCAGGCAGTGCCTTAGCAGCTAGTCACAGATGAATATCTTTCCTCACCAAATCCAGTTTGAAAGGCAGAAGAGGTGGCTGCTCCCTGTAGACCTCAATGCAAGGTCACTAGAAAGACAAAAGAGGCAAAAATTATTTTTTCTCCCCCCCCAAAAGGAACAAAACAGCTATTCAGAAAATGACCTAAGAGAAATGGAGATCTCTGAGTTACCTGAAAAAGAATTCAAAATAATTATTTTAAGAAAGTTCCAGGAGAAATAGCGTAGTTTATAATTAGTTTTCACCATAGATACTTGATCTTCAAAAACACTGTTTTCTACTTCAAATAATAATTTTAAAATATGGTTTTATCTGTTTTCCATAATTTATAAAGTAACCTTTAAACATCTTATGGAAGTCTTAAGTGTCAGCCTCTTCTCTACATATACCTTAAGAAAACAATTATAATCAGCCAGATTCTACAACATAATTTTCCTCTGCCTTCAGCCATTAAAAGTTATAAGTGGTAAACTTAGAGATAGTGCCTAAAGACTTAGAAGAATAATTAGGAGAATTCAGTGACTGAATGACCTTAATGTTGACTAATCTGTCACTGAATAACTTAGAGTTGAATATGTTTGGAAATATTAAGACATTGAAACCATTAATGAAAGCACTGAGTAATCTCATTTTCTTGGAAAGTAACCAATAATTTTTTTATGTACAGTTTCTTTAATGTGACCAAATTATATATTTCCTGTATGGTTTTACTGAAATTAATTTGCTTTTATTACAAAGACTATACTTTTACTTGAAGTTTTATTTGCTTTGCATGTAAAATTTTAATTACCTTAATTTATCCCTTATTCTTCTTGGTGCATGACAATTTCATTCATTTTGTCAAAGTCTGTTTTTTTTTTGTTGAAAGCTATTTTGTTTATAGAAATTTGCAGAATATTAAACACCATGATTAGGAATAAACATAAGTTCTAAATACAAATTTATATGTAAAATATTCAAAAAAGTTTTGCATAAGATTACCATTATTACTTGAGTACCTACTAGGTACTAGGTACATGACAGGTATTATTCTTTATCACCTTGTAAACAAACATAGTTGCCTTTGCTAGATAACACTAATATGTTTAAGATCTTCCAGCTAATACTTGATGTTTCTGGGCAACTTTTCTTCATCTCCATAGCAAAAGTAATATCTGCATTGCAGGAGCATTTTAGGCTTGAGATTATTGTTTTCACACTTATTTCCTCAAAAAAGCTCATCCTGCACTCCTTCTTATTTCAATAAATGACAACTCCATTCTTCCATTTCTTTGGATTAAAATCCTTAGAGACAACTTTAATGGATCTTTGTCCTACACTCCACAATTAATCCATGGACAAATCCTTTTAGCTCTATCTTTGTAACATGTTTATAATATTTCTACTTCTCACCACTAGTACAGCTACTGTATTAGTTCAAGGCCATGCTTTGTTCACCAAGATGAAAGAACTAATTCCTTGTTAGTTTTGCCAGCTTTAACTCCTTGTTTCTGCTCTTGTCACCACATGTCGCCCATACACAATCAGTTGTCAGCCTCATAGCCAAGTGGTCTATAAAAATGTAAATTCCATTCTTGCCACTTCTGTGCTCCAAACCCCCAGGTGCTAAATCAAAATGTTGTCAGTGCCTCATTCCCTTATCACTCCCTCTTCAGCACTCCTTATTTCAGGCCCTACAGGTAACTGCTCTTCATATATATATATATATATATATATATATATGAATTTTATTATTTTTATTTTTATTTTTTAAATTATATTTTAAGTTCTGGGGTACATGTGCAGGATTGTTACATAGGTATATACATGTGATGGTGGTTTGCTGCATCCACCCCTCCGTCATCTACATTAGGTATTTCTCCTAATGTTATCCCTCCCCCAATCCCCCCCTACTCCTCAACAGGCCCCTGTGTGTGATGTTCTCCTCCCTGTGTCCATGTGTTCTCATTGTTCAGCACCCACTTATGAGTAAGAACATGCTGTGTTTGGTTTTCTGTTCTTGTGTTAGTTTGGTGAGAATGATGGTTTCCAGCTTCATCCATGTCCCTATAAAGGACATGAACTCACCCTTTTTATGACTGCATAATAGTCCATGGTGTATATGTGCCACATTTTCTTTATCCAGTTTATCACTCATGGGCATTTGGGTTGGTTCCAGGTCTTTGCTATTGTAAACAGTGCCGCAATGAACGTATGTGTGCGTGTGTCTTTATAATAGAACGATTTATAATCCTTTGGGTATGGGAGCTTCTCCTAGCTAAAGGTAACTGTTATTCTCAGCAACTGTAGCTCCTTTCCTAGGGATTTCCTCTGGCTGAAGGAACAATACTGAATGAGTAGTCAAGGTAGAAGGACAGAAATAGTCAATTCCCTGGGAGCATCCATCAACCACTGACAGAAGAAAGTGATGGATAAGCAATCCGGTATATATATATTTCACATATATATTTATATTATTTTATACATAGATTTAATATTTTGCCAGGTTATTGTTATACATATTACAAAAGTAGTAGAAATAGTTCTAATTGTAAGTAATTTAGGCTACATTGGTGACATTATTATAGAAAATCTAGAAATAAAGCATATGCAAACACACATACACGGTTTTTAACATGCCGTAGAGAGAATACAGGAAAATCTTTCTGACTGACCATAGCACATTGATTAGAACATTACAGTGTTCAATTCTAGAAATGACAGGAGTGGCTATGTTAGTGCGTGTGAAGGATTAATTTAGTAAATGACTTCTTGAAATGTAGTTCAGTCTATTGCATGTCTTAGGGAAGAGATCAGATGTTTAAGAAGAAAATTAGAAGAATTTATCAGTAGAGAAACATGCAAGTATAAACTTCCTTAATTTTTATCCTGTTTGCTTTGCTTTTTTTTTTTTTATTATACTTTAGGTTCTGGGGTACATGTGTAGACCATGCAGGATTGTTGCATAGGTACACACATGGCAATGTGGATTGTTGCCTCCATCCCCCCTGTCACCTACATCTGGCATTTTTCCCCATGTTATCCCTCCCCAACCTCCTCACCCTCCTGCTGTCCCTCCCTTGGCCCCCCCACAACAGACCCCAGTGTGTGATGCTCCCCCTCCCTGTGTCCATGTGTTCTCATTGTTCAACACCCACCTATGAATGAGAACATGCGGTGTTTGATTTTTTGTTCTTGTGTCAGTTTGCTGTGAATGATAGATTACAGATTCATCCATGTCCCTACAAAGGACACAAACTCATCATTTTTTATGGTTGCATAGTATTCCATGGTGTATATGTGTTTTGCCTTTTTAATGTAGAACAAAGTTGAAGTGAAATAACTAGTGGGTTAATAAAACAGCTTGAAAAAGTACCATGATAGCAAAGGTTGGTTTTAATGTGCTGCATTAGTAACTGTTTCAGAAGAGCGACAAGGTCAAAACCTTATTGAACAAATCTATCATTTACTGCAAAGACCAGGTTCATTGTGAGGAAATAGTTATTTCCAATGTACATGCAATGTAATATCCAAATAAAAAGGAGGAAACTGAATGATGACTACTGAAGTCATTTTTTATTTTCTTTCTGTGACACTGACTGTCAAAGTAATGAAGCCTAAGGGCTAAAATAATATTTGTAGAAATGCTTCGTGGGTAAATTTTTGATTATGACTGTGAAGCTAATATGTGAGATGTATGGTGAACATATCTGTATTTAGAGTCACCACAATACTTTTGAGATTATATATTACAACACAATGCATGTAAATAGCTTGATGGATTTTAATGAACTGAGCACAATTTTTAGATCCGAAATCAGACTATCAAAATAGTACTCTAGAAGCCCCCTTCAGACATATAAACATAAAATGGATTTGTTAATAAGAATTAAAGAAATAGTGTCAGTTACTCATTTTGTGGAAAAATGTGGCAGCAGATTCAGGCCAGAGAGAGGTCAGGACTGCGCCATTCTCCCTTCAGTCTAGCTCTGCGATGACGCCCTACAGTCATTTCTATGAGTTTATGCTGCAGTTTGTTTCTATGCTTTTTCCAATTATTCTGTTACCCTTCTAATGTTTCTTTTTTTTTTTTTTTTTTTTTTTGAGACGGAGTTTTGCTCTTATTACCCAGGCTGGAGTGCAATGGCACAATCTCGACTCACCACAACCTCCACCTCCTGGGTTCCAGGGATTCTCCTGCCTCAGCCTCCCGAATAGCTGGGATTACAGGCATGTGCTATCACGCCTGGCTAATTTTGTATTTTTAATAGAGACAGGGTTTCTCTATGTTGATCAGGCTGGTCTCCAACTCCTGAACTCGGGTGATCTGCCTGCCTCAGCCTCCCAAAGTGCTGGGATTACAGGTGTGAGCCACTGTGCCCAGCCTCTAATATTTCTTAATAAATACTCTCCTGCTTAAACTAGCTACAGTGGGTTCTGTTCCTGCAGTCAAAGACCCCAAATGAAACTAAAAGATTAACCCTCTCTATGCAGATGAACGATAATAATTTATTGAATGGGATTCCCAAAGGAACACAAATAAAAAAAAACCATGCAAGAATGATTTCAGAGTATAAAATTGATAGACAACAAATATTTATTCACAAAAGATATAGAGAATTATTAATAGCACTCAAAGTCAACCTTGAAGCTTCTCCTTTAGGAATGTTATGAGCTGAATTTTGTCCCCCCAAAATTCATAGGCTGAATTCCTAACCACTAGTACTGCAGAATATGATGATATTTGGGGATAGGGTATTTAGATAGGTAATTAAGGTAAAACAAGGCCCTGAGGTTGGGCCTTAATTCAATGTAATTTGTGTTTTGGAAGAAAACAAAACATGGACACAGACACACACAGAATGTAGACCACGTGAAGACACCAGAGGAAAACACAGGCGTCTACAAGCCAAAGGAAGAGTCCTTGGAAGAAACCAACTCTGCTGACACATTGATCTGAGATCTCCAGCCTCCATAATTTTAAGAAAATAAACTGTGGTTGTATAAGCTATCCAGTTTGTGGTACATGGTTATGGCAGCCCTAGCAGATGAATACAAAAAAAGGAAGAATGTTTGCAATCATCTATGTGAGGCTAAGAGTTCCCAGAGAGGGAAACAAGGAGTCATCATGGAACTCAATTAGTTAATTCAGATCCAGTGGCAGTAAAGGCAAGAGGAAAACCAGCTTTCATGTAAGCAAGGAGATTGACATTATAATGAGGTTAAGTCCCTTCGCTCCAGAAAGTGAGGCCCTAATACAGAATTCAAAGGGAAAACTGCTAAACACAAAACCTGAGTGTGTTAAGAATAGATATTTTATATCTGGCACATGGAAATCTAGAGGTAGATCACAGAAATCATTTTTTTTAGTTCTACCAGTTTTTTATTATTATTAAAGGAAAACACAGTAAAAAGTATACTCTCAACCAATTATCTTGGCAATACTACCCTGACGTATAATTTAAAGAATATGTCAGTGTGTTTCCTTTGTAGTACGTACTTTAACAAATATGTTTTTAATTGTTCTAGAGTCTTTGAATGGCCTGAAGTGTAGGATGTTTATATTGCTTTGAGTATGTTGATCGTATCCTATTGTAAAAACAAAAAAACAAAAAACTGGTCTTAGATGAATTCTAAATACTATAATTAAATATAAAACCAAATATATAAAGAAATTATAAAAAATTAAGTTATTAGGTTGATACAAATTGATTAGTAAACTTAAATAGAGACTCAAATTGTATGTGTTTACTTTTTGCATGGACTGAGATCTAATCCTAATTCATTTAAATAGATATACAAATGTATATGAGTTTGAATAAAATCCTCGCTTTCATGACTACAAAGGCTTTGTAGATAATTCTGGTTGTTTGTTCAGCAAAGAAATGTTTGATTCAGGAAATACTTTTTTGAAAAATGCTATTCACATTGGCTAAAATATCTAAGCCATAGTGTTCCGCATTTGACATTAGAAGCTCATCTTTCTTAAATATTTCTACTTTGTCTAAGTGTTTATTTCCCTAATTACCTCATATTACATTAGATAAGTTTCTTTATGCTGGTCTAAGGAGTTCTTCTAGCCTGCTGGTGTTTGCACATGGAATTTAAATATTTGCAAGAGTACTTGACCCTGTTCTTTCCTCATCGGTTTGAAAGTCAATCATCACTTAGTTTCAGACTCTGTGACTAGCATGAGGCAAACAATAGTTAGTTTCTTTGTCTGTTTGTTTATATGGAGTCTCCCTTTGTCGCCCAGGCTGGAGTGCAGTGCTGCGATCTTGGCTCCTGCAACCTTTACCTCTCAGGTTCAAGTGATTCTCCTCTTCAAACTCCCGTGTAGCTGGGATTACAGGTGCTCGGCACCATGCCAGGCTAATTTTTTTGTTTTTAATGGAGACCAGGTGTCACTATTTTGGCCAAGCTGGCCTCAAATTCCTGATCTCAAGCAATCTGCCTGCCTCGGCCTCCCAAAGTGCTAGGATTGCAGGTGTGAACCACCGCACCCAGACTACTAGTCTTTCTTTTTGCTTTTTTGTTTGTTTGTTTATTTGTTCTAACAACATTCTTAGCAAGCGCCAGTATTAACTCACTCATTCATTATTTATTGACAATCACTCACATATGACAGCTACAAAATTTGGTCTTCGAATTTGAGGAGTTTTACCTTAATAATCAGAGACAGATGTGATCAAATGCTTACAGGTGATTCATTATGTTCTGGTGTGCACAATCTGTAGCGAACAGGCAGAGGATGAGGAAGCAAGATCCAACTGGGGGGTGCTGGGATGTCCTGCGAGACGATGGCAGAATGAAGAGAAGTCGCTGTGAGTATTGCAGAAAGAATTAGAATTCTTAGTTTCTACTTGTTTTAACAGACTGAGACATAAATTGGTATACAAATTTGTAAATGACACAAATTTAAAATATACAATTTGAAGTTTGTGTGTTTCTGTGTATACATTTATAAAACCACAACCATAGTTAGGATAACAAACACATCCATCACCTCCAAAAGAATCCTGCTGCCTTTTTGTAGTTTCTCCCCTGTCTTTCCTGAGGTCCTCCCTCCTCTGGGGAACATGGATCTGTTTTCTGTTACAAGACTGGTTTGAAAATTCTAGAAATTTATATAAATAAAATCATATAATGTGAATTCTTCTTTTGCTGGAGGAAGAGGTCTGGCTTCTTTTACTTGGAATAATTATTTGAAGATCCATCCATATTGTAGCCAGTATAAATAGTTTATTCTTTTTATTGCTAAGAAGTATACCTATTTTGTTAATTCATTCATCTAATGATGAACATTTGAGTTGTTTCTAGTTTTGGACTATTTCAAATGAAATTGCAATGAAGAATTTTATATATAGGAAGTATAAGTGTAAGGATATATACATTTATTTTGTTTATTTCTCTCAAGAAAATATGAAGGAATAAAATGATTAGGTTACGTGAAAGTTTAAACTTTTCAGAAACTCCCAATCTGTATATTTTTCCTTCCCTCTAGCAGCATATGAGAGATCTTTATGTGGCCTGTTGTAACTTTTTTTCATTTGATGCTAAGTTCTCTCCCCTGAGAGCAGCCTTTAACCAGGAAGAGAGAGAGCCTGGACTGGGGGTAATATTAAGTTCAGGTGTGTGTGTCAGGAGAGATACAATGAAGTGAAACCAAACTGCATGAAACAGAGGACACTGCTATTCACAGGTCCCAGGAAGCTCAGGCGTGCTGATGGGAGACTGCCAAGAAGTCTACAGGTGCCAGAAAGTTCACCTAGTGGGTGAGGAGTGAGAGAGAGAGAGAGTACCTGTGGAACTATGCTATTAAGATCTATGGTCTTTATTCTTTAGGCTTTCCTGTGATGGTTGTGTATTACCTCATTTAAAGAAAACAAGCATGAAGCGGGGAACTTGTTTCTCTGGCTCTGATATTGGCCATTAAGTTTCACTGTATTCAGCAGCTGCAGGGTGTGTTGGGTTTTGGGTCTATGAGATGAAGAACAAGTGGGCTATATTACCGACAGCCACAGGGAGCGGAGGCTTTTAACCAGGCCAGAGGTGATGGGGTATGACTGGATTTCAAACATCTGATGTCAGGCCTAAAATTGAATTCTGAGAAAACAACTGTATTAAACAAATGTAAAATACCTCACATCTCTGCCAACACTTGGCATGGGCAGGTTTTTAAAAAATTAGTCATTCTAAAAGACGGAGGTATCACACGGTGGTTGTAATTTGCATTTACAGTGGTTAATAATGGTTAGCATCTTTTCATTGGTGGTTTACTATCCACATATCTTTTTTAGTAAAAAGTATTTTCAAATATTTTGCCCATTTATTATTGGGTTGTTTATTTTCTTAATATTTTTTAGAATTCTTTCTGTTTTATAGATGCAAACACGTTATCAATTATGTCAATTACAAATAAATTACTTATAAATATGTCCCTTGCATTTAATGAGCAGTGAGTGTGTGCCCAGCCTAGTGCTGTAGGCATGAGCTCACTAGAGTCACACAAGTAAAACCCTGCTCCCCTTTGTGGCAGAGATTTATTTTATGCTTATGGATGAGGAATTGAGGTTCAGGTAAGTCAAGTAACTTGCTCAGGGTCACACAGCAACACAGAGAGCCCATGCCTTCAGTAACCCAGGGAGTGGTAAGGTGGGTTGAAGAGACAGGCCATGTAGGACCATGAAGAGTCCTGAAGGCCAAGTTAAGGTGTGATGGCCCAATACTGTGGACACTGATAGCTATGGTAGGGTTTTGAGTGAGGAAAGGGAAAGGTCACGGCTGTATTTTAGAGAAAAGAAACTAAAGGAGAGCTGGAACATGTTAAAAAGCAACAGGGCAGATGCAAAAAAGATCTAAATTGAACGTCTAGAGACAAAAACTCTAATATGGAAGTAAAAGATACATCAGATTAGATTGTGCTATACTCTGCAACCCCTTTGCTGTCCTAATACAAATCAAAAGTTTTCAATTTTGATAAAGTCCAAATTATCGCTGTGTTCTTTTTGGGATCAAACTGGGCATTGCTTCTTAGAAATGATTGCCTGACCCCCAAGGTCAGAAAGGTCCT